>QTSX02007123.1:0-615285 GCA_014839935.2 Entomophthora muscae | reverse complement strand
GTCAGAGAACGCCTTCATGAGTTCCACTAACTGGAACAGCCCTGGCGCGCCCAAGTAGATTCCACTTTGAACGCCTATCTCTCCAATTTTGAACGGCTTGTGCAACAGCTCAACAAGTTCAGTGCTTACTCCTTTGACCAACTACAGCAAGTAGAAGTCCATGCTGAAAAAGGCCTCTGCAAACTTGGTAAGGACTTTGATCAAGAAAGAGTTGCTGCGCTGCCACCATTGCCAAACTCCAGACTCAAGTAAATGAACTGTCTTCCTCCAAAGCAGATGCCCTGCCTTCTCCTCCATCTGAAAGCTAGCAGATCAAGAACAGAGGCTCTGGGATGCCATTTGAGATTTAATAGCGTTCACTTGCAGTCAGGATTGCCCTACCAAAGCACCTCAGCCAGATCCTCAAGTGCTTTCTCTGATGACTCAAGTTGCAGAATTGCAACAAGAGGTTGCTACCTTGCGTGAGGTGATGGTCTCTGCTGTTAGTTCAACCGGGGTTATTAATGAAGATGGCTGTTGCCCTGGCTGTCAGGAGCCCTCTGTATTTACTGTGCTAGGAAGTTTATAGCTCTAGCTAATGAAGTGGATCACTTGGAACCAGATCATTCTGAGCTTGACAAAGACGTACAAGAATTGAGTGAAGTAATCAATCTGGTAAATGACAGGTTTGCTCCTTGCCTCTTGGTGGGTCCTTCTCTTACCTCCCAGCTGACTGAACTTTCCACATTAGTAACAACTCAGGGCCATCTCCTAGACGTTACTGAGCAACAGACCACCTTGGTTAACAATTTGGCCACCCGCACTTCTGAAACCTTGACTACTCTTGAAGAGAGTGTTTGTCAACTGTGGGCCAGACAGCCCCCTCTGAATCTGAAGCAGAGTTCTCCCTGCGTATAAATATACTTGATAGCAACAATGGTGGTGCATCTCCTAAGGCACACTTCAAACCTACCTTTAAGCAAGTCTTTGACCCCAAAACCTCAACCATTGCAGCTTCTCTAACTATCTATGAAACTGCCCTGAGAAGAGCCTCAGATGAGGTTAAGAAGGAACACATTCTAACCTATCTGCACCTGACCTGCCAAGAGGTAGTAGTGCCCGGAGTTGCCCACCATTGAGACATGAGAAGAGATGAAGCAGCTTCTGATCAACAAATTTGGTGGCAACCTTGGCTTGGAAGTAAAAAAGGACGCATTCATGCACATTGCTTTCAAACCTAAGGAGGCTCTAGCCAAATTTGCAGATAGATTCTACATGGAAGGACAGCAACTGATCACAAGCCGCCAGTTGACCGCGCATGAGGCATACATGGCTTGTGCTCAAGCCCTCAAGGTTAACCAGCTCCTGTGTCTTCACTTCAAAGCCCATAAGGCCATGCTTTCCTCTATGAAGAGCATAAAGATGCTTTTTCAGGATATGCACCTTACCCATTCTGGAGCAGTTGTGCAGGAAAATTGTGCCGCTTTTAATTCTGGTTTGTCTTAATGTGGCCCCCGTATCCTCACCATGAACTCACAGAACTCTCCTCAATGCCAAGGGTGATATAACTGTGGCCAGATAGGTCACCATTTTTGAGTCTGCACCAACCCTTGGGTTGAAGGGGCTGATCCCAAAGAGCAGGCGGGAAAAGAACAGTCAACCTAGAGGCAGAGACATTCTTGGTTGACAATTCATCCCAGTCTCCTTCAATTCCCCCCTCCATTGCTGACCCTGATTCTTCCAACACTGAGGCTCCTTCCATCCTGGTGTTATTCCACAACATCTCTGATGACTCTGATATGGACAATTTAGATACAGACAATCCCAACGCCTATGGGTATCCAGTCCTTGCTGTCCTCAAACCTATTACAGTCCCTTATAAACTATTTTCTGGTAAAACTACAACAACTGCCAAGCCTCTGCCTGAAGCCAAGGAGTTTCTCTCTTGCCCATACCTTACTCAGGCTAAGAGATTCCCTGTGCTTGTAGAGTCATCCAAGAAAGCTGCTGAGGTTGCTGATTCTATATTTAAGAATGTTCTGGTCTTGCTTTCTCTCCAGAGGGTTTATAAAGAATTTTTAGGCCCCAGATGCATGGTTCAAAAGTGGGACAAAGAACTGGCAGAAGCCCAAGACATTTTTGCAGTCCCCCTCCTTTGGTTGTACTACCACATGTGTGGAAATATTCATTCAAAAGGTGAAAATCAAGGCCATCTTGGACAATGGATCTCCTGTTAATGTTGTCCCCTCAAAGCTTGTCAAAAAGCTCAAGATTGCCTCCAACCTCAACTATCACCAGCTGTATGACACATCTGGGCTATCCATGACTTGCGCTATAGGGGCCTATTCTGCTCTTCCCATGCATTTTGGCAAGCTATCCTTGGTTGCACCTGCCGTTGTCTTGGAGAATGAGAGTTACAACCTCCTAGTTGGTACCCAATTCCTTAGGGAATACAATGGGATTATCAACCTGAAGAATTGCTGCCTCTCTATCATAGGGTAAAAATTTCCCTTGATCTTTGAAGAGCCTGTTAAAGTTCCCAGGAAGCTCCTCAAGACATGTGCCTTAGAATATCCCACTGGCGTTTTCACTTTAAAATACTGTACCCACTCATCCAACATGAAGTGTCCTCCCATGGCTTGCCCTGCGTCTGAGGGGATTCCTCTCCTGGTCAGTTCCGCAGGGACTATTACTCCTGGATCTCAAGCTATCCTTTACTCCCAAATATCATACAAGCTGCCTGAGTGTACATTTCTAGAGTTATACTCTCCTCCCTCACTAGGACGCAACAAGCCCTACATATGCCTGGGAATCTTGGACGTCTCTCATAAGGACCCTGTTCAATTGTTGGTTGCCAACTTAATTGCCCTCCCCATACATGTGTCTAGAGGACAGATTGTTGGCTATGACAAGTTGTTGAATGCTCCTGATATCTTATCATTACATCCCTTTGGTACGTTCCAGGATTTTAATTTACCTGAAGACAAACCCCAAGTCTTATCCTTGTTCACTGCACAAGATTTCCCATAGCTATCCCTGGTGCAACAGAAGGAGATGCTTGAATTGCTAGACCAACTTTCAGATATCTTTGCTAAAGATAGCACTGATTATGGTCTAGCTAAAGGCGTCATTCATCAGATTAACACTGGTGACACCCCCCTTCCACACTAAACCATATTGCTGTAGTTGTGTAGAGGACGCTCAGGTGTCTAAAAAGCTCAAACAACTTCTAGACGCTGGACTACTAGCTCCTTCCCAAAGTCCTTGGGCCTCCCCCTTGCTCATACTAAAAAAGAAGGATGTAGGTCATTGGATTGTGATGGACTACAAACAATTGAACTCATTAACAAAAAAGGATTCCTATCCCTTACCACACATTGATGATGCTCAGCTGCCTTGGGGGCTCCATGTTTTTCTCTGCTATGGACTTAGCCTCTGGATACTTGCAAGTCAATCTCTCTCCTGAGGATAGGCAAAAGGCCGCGCTCATCACTTCAGAGGGACTTTTTGAGCCCACACACTTGCCGCAAGGGCTCTACAATGCCCCAGCTACTTTCCAACAAGACATGGACTCCATCCTCCGTGATTTGAAGCTCTCCTGTGTCCTAGTGTACTTAGACAATATCACAGTCTTTGGCGCTACCTTTACAGATCACCTGGCTCACCTTATGGAACTGTTCATAAAGATTCAAGAGGCTGGCCTTAAGTTAAAACCATCAAAGTGTGCTTTCTTTAAGGAATGCCTTGAATTCTTGGATCATGAGGTGACCCAGACGGGGATTTGTCCCATGACCAAGAAAGTTGAGGCCATTGACAAATGCTCCCGCCCACCAATCTGCAAGAAGTTCAAGTCTTTCTGGGCATGATGGGATACTACAGACAATTCATCCCTGACTTTACTGACACTAGCAAGCCCTTGGTCCAGCTGTTGCATAATGTCCCTTTCAAAAGGACCACCAGCCAGCAACAGGCCTTTGAGACCCTTAAGAAAAAACTTAAAGAGGCCCCCATCCTAGTATATCCTGACTATGATAATGAATTCATCTTATATACTGATGCTAGCAACATGGTCATTGGAGCCATCTTGGCTCAACTGGATGATGAATGTGGGGATCACCCTGTAGCTTATACCTCTTGTGTCCTGAACAAGCATGAAAAGAACTACAGTGTAACAGAGAAAGAGTGCCTTGCTGTGCTACATGCTGTCAAGCAGTTTTGCCATTATTTGTACAGCACCCATTTCACTGTGGTCACTGACCATGCTTTGCTTAAATGGTTACAACAACTTAAGGAACCAGAAGGGCAACTAGCTAGATGGGCTCTCTGCCTGCAAGGTTACAACTTCACTGTGCTGCACTGTCCCAGGATTCAACATCAAAACACTGAAAGATTGTCCAGAATGCCCATCCTTGCGCTACACCCTGCTGAGGCTGATCAACTATATGAACTAATTGGATATCCTTCCTCTTGGGAGAGCAAGACAGAAGAAATCCGTAAAGACATTACTGCCAAGACAACCACCGCTTTTCTTCTATAGGATGTATTCTTTTTCCATGGTTGTCCTCAAGTACTGCTATCTGATAATGAGACTAACTTTAATGCTAAGTTAGTGACCTCGGTTGTTGAGGCTTTGGGGTCTCACCAGTCTTTTTCTGTCCCCTGTAATCATTTTATTAATGGGGCGGTCAAACGTACAAATTCCACTCTGGTTTCTATCATGAGGAAACTCACTTACTATGATGCTGCAAACTGGGATCTATACTCACCCGCTGCTCTCTTTACCTATTGCCTTATTAAACATTGTGTCACCGGGTATTCCCCTTTTGCTATGTTGTATGGTTGTGAGGCCACCACTCTGTTGCTCTTGGGCCCCCCTACTCTCCTCTGATAAGGCCATGAACCTGGACAACCATATCAAAGATCTAGTCAATTGTATCATTGATATTCAGGCCACTGCCTACACGTCTGCATATAAGACCAAGATGCTTGAGCTTTCTCTTGATAATGCTGGATGCTCCTCCTTGCCTGAATTTGAAGTTGGTGACCATGTTCTTTACTACCAACACAGAGTAGGAGGACGCGCTCATAAGCTGGACTTGTTGTGGATCAGGCCCTTGGAAGTTACCTTCAAACAAGGATCAAAATACACTGTGAAACTCCTTTCCAGTGGTTGACTGTTTGCCCAAGTGCATGCCAAGTTCCTCCGCAAGTACCACCCTCCTAAGGCCAATCTAGAAGGGGGCAATGTTGTGAATGCCGCCATTCACCGTGTTTCAATTTTGCCTTTGATGGGTTATTTCAAGGACAAATCTCTCTCTTTTGCTTTTGCCCTTTGAAATGAGTCTGTCTCTGAATTGGGAAATTTGATTGTTCAGTTTTCTGATTCTGCACTACTCACTTGCCCCACTCATGTTTGTGGCGAGTGATCCTACTGTCCATGTACTGTTTTGCGGTAAAGCTACACAGTATATATTCCCAATCTTTTCACCCAATAAACTTAAGTTTTATTCACATTTTTTTTTGTTTATTCACATACTTTAGCGCCTATCTAGCCACGTCAAGCAGATATTATTCAATCCAGGGCCACAAGGTAATTGCATAGCCTTACCTGCCTTTCTAACTGAGACTTAGTATTAATCCAATCCTAAGGTTAGGATTTCCTGTTGTGACTCTGTGCTGCGCCTCATATCACAACATTCATCAACAGAATGAAACCCTCTGTTGCTGCCCTCATCCGCCCAGAGACCAACACCTCCATGCCCGCGCTCATTGCAGAAGCCAAGCGCGCGGAAAAACCCGCAAACATGGAATACGCTGCATGCAACAGCAATTGCTCCTCCAATGGCAATAGCAGAGAAAACGCCAATGGCAATAAACGCCAAAATACCAACCATAGCAACAACAACTTCAATCAAAACAATAGCAATTGTAGCCAGAGTGCAAACTGCTCCTGTCCCAAGAAAGAGAACACCACCAAAGTAAACAATGCTGAAACAACAACCTGCAATGAATCTGACCCCACATTCTCTGACCTCAAATGTCTTAAAACAGAGGAACAGGGAAAAGAGGAGGGGTAGAAGGCTTAAGGGATCCTGTCTCCCCCCAATCTGACAATAAATTGTACTAAGGCACAAACTTTGCTGCTTGCATCCCACGTGTTCTACAATCTTCCATCTTTATGAATGTAAAAATTAAATATTGCTCACAACATTCTTGTCTACCCATGCACTTACAAATCACATACACATAAAATTTTATTTGACTCTGGTGCACAACACATCATGGTAAG
The DNA here is from genome assembly GCA_014839935.2 of Entomophthora muscae. Lineage (NCBI taxonomy): Eukaryota > Fungi > Entomophthoromycota > Entomophthoromycetes > Entomophthorales > Entomophthoraceae > Entomophthora > Entomophthora muscae. Next base: position 609,017 of record QTSX02007123.1, on the reverse strand, counting down.
CAAAACATTTGTAACCAAGTACAAAATACCAGTTGTCAAATCCAACTTCAAATATGCCAGAATGGTAGAAAAATCAAAGGTTCTACTTTAAGGCAAAACAACTTCCTTCAGAATTGACCTCCAAAGCATAAAAACGTCCATCAAAGGACTTGTCATGAGCAACATATACTATGACATTGTAGCAGGCATGGACTGGTTCACCCGAGTGAACCCCAGCGTATGTTGGAAAACAAAAACCATGACCATCAAACGCAACGGAGTCAATTTTAATATCCTCAAAGAACCCAAAAATCTCATCCTAAGAGACACAGTATTTGTCCAAGTTGTAAATCAGGACAACTTGGAACAACTAACAAAAGACAGTACCCTCCACATAATGAGATACACCAAATTCAATAACATACAAACTATTGTAACTGTGCTGTTTTTAGAAGAGTTACAAGGGGAAAAATATTTAGAAACTAGATAATATTATTTATTGGGAGCTAGGTATTATATAGTCATTGTGAATCGTGGATAACAGGAACATGATATTGTTGATCACACGGTGGGATGGCAAAGGGGGTGGCTTGATCCTGGTAATGAGTCAAGCGCTAAAATGAGGTATCCACTGTAAGGGATCATCATTTGTTCATGTTGTTGGATTTGGAAATTTGAGTTGACTTCCTAGTCTGGCTTGAAGTGACAGGATAATTGGATTTTGGGTCACAAACCTGCTTACTCAGAACCTTGTTGGTAGGTCAAGTCTGCTTTTTTGACACCCCCCAACTGAAGGTTGGCCTCCTCTGGGGGAAGGTTGTCAGGGAGGTTGTCAGGAGCCTGGGCGCCATACTGGACTAACTGTTGTTCTGTGGTGGGGAGGGCGGTCTCATGCTGTTTCTGTCTTGCCTTACAGGGTCTCAAGAAATCATGGTGTAGGACCTTGTCCTGCTTACGTTTCCCAAGTCCTTGCACAATCTAAGTGTTGTTTTTGTTTACCTTTAAGATGATTGCTGGGCCTACTTTCTTGGGTTGAAGTTTACTCTTGTTTGTATTCATGACCCAGACTTTGTTGCCGACCTCATTTTTGTCTTGGATGGGGATAAAGGTCTTTTGTAAACGCTTTTCTTCTCTCTCTGTTTGGTCACCATTGACCTCTAAGACCTGGGGATCTGAGCGGGGGGGACCTGTCTTGAAATTTTCAGCCTGGGTCCTGATAATGCTTTAATGATATTGGGCTGTGTGCCATATACCAACTCAAAAGGGCTTTTCCTGGTGGATCTGTTCACACAAGTCCGGTATACAAGTAATGCAGTTGGTAGCTGCTTGTAACAGTCCTCAGATCTTCCAGTGGTGGGTTTTTTCAAGGCTTTCACAAGGCTACTGTTTAGCCGCTCCACGCGCCCATTGACCTGAGGATAATAAGGTGATGTCACTGTGTGCTTAACCCCATTTTTGGTGAGGTATATGTTGGTATTTTCAGAGGTCAGTTCCTTGCCTCCATTGGTTATCAGGAGCTCTGGTTTTCCAAACTCACTGATTATTTCCTTTCCTATGAACTGTCATACATCATTACCAGTATGTGTTTTTACTGCTTGAGCCACTGGCCATTGTATGGCAAAGTCTATTGCAGTAATGATGTACTTCTTTTTGTTATGCTTTCCTGGCATGGGGCCTACAATGTCTAGGGCCCACACCTTGAAGGGTAGTTGCATGTGAATAGGTAGTACTGACTTAGGTGGTGCCTTGCTTCTTGCAAATTTTTCACATACTTTGCATTGTTCTAAGACTTCTTGAACATCTTGGTACAGTGTTGGCCACCATGCCTTATGTTTGAGGAATTTGTAGAGGTTGCAACTTTTTGTGTGCCCTAGGTCCCTATGGTAACGTAGGATGGTGTCAACTTGCTGATGTGTGGGGACATACGGGATGGTGGTTCCATCAGACATTTTTTGATATAGGGTCCCATACATGTCTGCAAATAGGTGTTCATTCTTAATTACTATTTCCTTTGTTACATCTATGGTGCCAGGGGGAAAACCTTTGTCTTTTTTTGAAGTACCAGGAGAGGCCAGTCTGGGTTGAGCCTGTTTTCTCCCCTTGTGTCTTGGATGTACAGGCGCAAGAGTGTGTCTGCCATGGCAAGTTCAGGACCAGGCTTGTACTATATGAGCATATTGAATCTCTCCAAGAGTTCCATCCAACGGGCCTGACAGTGGGACAGATTTTCTTGGGTTTTGAAATATATGAGCAACTTGGGGTTGGTCAATGCAGTTAATTCCTCCTGTCACTCTAGATAACAGCGCCATTCAACTAGGCAGTGTACAATGGCCAATAACTCCTTGTCGTGGATAAGGTATCAACACTTGCCGTCTGTCAATTTTTGCAATTCATAGGCTACAGGTAGGAAGTCACCATTATTGTTTTTGATTTGTAGTACTCCCCCAATGAATGTGTCTGAGGCGTATGTTTCCATTTGGTATTACCCATCTTGTTTTAATACCCAGTTACAGTAGGTACCACTTGCAGGATGTAGGGCAGCAGGTTGGTGAACTGGAACCCAGTCAAGGCAGTAACAATAGGATAAACAATCATTAGCCAGCAGAAGACCTTTGCATGTATGTTATATCTCCCAAAACTCACGGCAAAGTAGGTTAAGATGTAGTACATGGACGTGTACATTGCAATAGAGAGTGTCAAATGTGGAGACATCAAGGGAGACCAGGGTCCAGTCTGAGATAAGTTTAGTTGACCAGGGTTGTAGTGGGGGTCATGACCTAGTCCATCAGAGGAGGGTCCAAAGAACTCTGAACCTTGTTGGTAGCCTCCAATCCCAAGGCAAGCTGTGAGCACAGCTGTGAAGATGAGGTGGTTCATCTTCCTTGGATTGAGGGTTGGCAGGGGCTGATTTGTAGTTTTAAATTTTAGTTGTAAGTTGAATTTCACTTTATTGAGGGTATTAATCTCAATAATAGTACAAGCTATTACTGAGAGGGGATCCTTTATTTATAGTGTTCCTCCACTTGCAAAATTTTGCAAGTGGGAGTAAAAGCAAATGACTGGGGATCCCAAAAGTTTGGTCAAGGGAATTGGGGATTGGTGTTTGAAGGGATGGCCAAATCCTTGTTCCTGGACAATCTGCTGGGGTTTTAGACAATTCTGCCTGGAGCCAATGATTTCCTCTGGTCATGTGGTCAGGTGGTGGTTACAACTCTTGGGACTTCCCAAATCTATTTTTGGGTTAGGATGCCCAGTTTGGCTGGGGTCTAGGCTTAGGTAAGTGCTGTGGTCCTCTAAATCCCATTGGTTGGGGGTCGCATTATTTTTAGCTTTTGAAACCAGATTTGCCCTTTCTTCTGAAGGTTTAGAATTGGGATTGGTCTTTAAATTTTGAGTTTCTCCTTCTTCCTCAGGGCAAGAGTTATTCCCAATATTTTCCCTTTTTATCAGGGACTTTTCTGATTGGTTGTCAGGGGTGGTGGCTCCTGATTGGCTGGGGAATGGGGCCTGGGGTCTGGGTGGGTGGCTGGCCGTTGGCTGGGGCCCAGGGAGCAAGCAGGTGGCCTGGGGGCTTGCGGCAGGCCCGCTGGGGACAGGGTGGGCAAGCGGGTGGCCGGCAGGGACATAGTTGGCGGCTGGGTGGCAGGCAGGAGCCTGGCGGGGAGTTGGCGGGCGGGCGGCTGGGCAAGCGGGTGGCTGGCTAGGCCGCGGGGGCTTGGTGGGCAAGCAGAGGGTTGGCAGAGGGCTTGCTGGCAGCTGGCTGGGTGCAGGGAGGCTGGCAGAGGGTGCTGGCGGGTGGGGCAGGCGTCTACGTGGTGGTGGCAGGCGCCTGCCCAGATGATAAGTTATTCTGGTTTTCACCAAAATCTGTTTTTCCCAATAATTGATTTTCCTTTTCCCCTGATAATGGGGGAAATTCTTTATCAAACTTTGCCCCCTTATTTGGACATTCTATTATTTTTTCCAGGATTTTTCTTCAGTTAGAATCTGGTTTATGTCAGGAATATTCCTGACACTTGTTTGGGGTACTGCAGGATAGGCGCTGTTGTGAGTTTCTCCATGAGACGTCTGAAGCAGAGGTCATGTTGGGGGGTTCATAAAAACTTGGATTTGGCGCCAGTTATGGCAGATAGAGGGGCAGTCAAGACACCGCAGTCAGGTATGAAACAGTATATGTAGGCCACCATTCCCAGGAACGTGTGGAGTTCTGAATTGTCTTTGGGCAGTGGCATTTTGAAGATGGCCTGTATCTTCTGACTGTCAGGCTTGATGCTGTCCTTTGAGACTATGTGTCCAAGGAAGGGCAGTTTTTGCAGAAGAACTGGCATTTGGAGGGTTTTGCTAGCAGCTTGTGTTGTGCCAGGGTAGCAAAGACTGCCTCCAGGTCCTTATGGTGTTGCTCCACCAAGGGGCTATAAACAATAATGTTGTTCAGATAAACCAAGGCGTGCCTGCCTATGTGGGGGGCAAACACTTCATTAATAAAGGTCACAAAGATTGAGAGAGTGTTGGTCATGCCAAAATTGAGTACCACACATGTGTATGAGCCATACTTTGTGTGGAAGGCTGTCTTGGGGATATCTTCCTCTTTAATACAGATCTGGTTATAGCCTGCGGTTAAGTCAATCTTGGAAAAGACTGTGGCACTGCCCAGGGCATCAAAGAGGTTGTCAATGAGTGGTAGTGGGTAACAATTTTTGATGATAACTTTATTTAGGGCTTGGTAATCTGTGACCAGGTGCAGGGTGCCATCCTTCTTAGCCACAAAGAAGACAGAGGCTCCAAAAGGGGATTGTGAGGGACGGATAAGTCCTTTCTTCAAGGCCTCCTTGAGGTAGGCACATAAGGTGTTGTCTTCATTTGGGGTCAAGCGGTAGATGGGCCGTGCTTTGGGTAAAGCTCCCTTGAGTTGAATGGAATGTTGGATGTGTTTTTCTGCGGGCAGCCTGGGTAATGCTTCCTCAGAGATTTCTGGGTGACAGGCCACAATTTTGCAATCCTGAGACGTAGTGGTGTCCTGGTGATCTTTGAAGTATATGATCTTGTACTGGCAGGAGTCCCAGTCAATTGTCTTGAGGTTCTCCTTTTTGTCCAGGGTTTTGGTAATGCGCAAAAATATGTGGTTACGTAGGAGTTGGTCCACTGAGTCAGGGTATATCTGGTGATTGACGCCTTCACGTTTGATGGTCAATACTGAGGTTACCCAGTCCACGTGGGGGTTATTTTTTCTCAGCCAATCCAAACCCAGTACAATGTCAAACTTGGGAAATTCAATGACGGGGCCTTGGATGGTGGAGTGCAGGTTCTCAAGCATGACAGAGAAGGGGGCAGTTTCCCTTGTCACAGCAATGGGATGTTCATCAGCTAAAACCACGTTTTTAATCCGCAAAGAATTAGTGGTTAGCTTGAACTTGTCCACAAAGCTGCTGTTGACTAAGGTTTCATCTGCGCTCAAATCCAGGAGTGCCAAGCTTGCGTAACTGCAAAAGCAGATAGGGTAAGACATCAGTTTATTGGGGTGTCTGGCAATGGTGTAAAGCACTGGGTCCTCTGAGGGCACTTAGATCATTGGATACTAGTCCACGTCCTCAGGTTGGTATTCATCATTGGGCAAGTCAGGAGTTGTGCAGGGAGAGCTTGGCTTGCTTAATGCTCTCCCCAGGCTTTTCCCTTGTCTTGGTTGTCTTGTGTTGCAGTGATGCAGAAATGGGTACAAATTGACTGGCCATTGTTCCTGTTTCCATGTCCATTTGAGCCTGTGGGTTTATGGTTTGTACTATTGCTATTTTTTCCAGGGGGTGGTTGACTGGAGCGGCCGGCTGGGTGAGAGTCTTTGGGTCTCTCTTGTTTCCCGGTTTGGGCTTTGTGGAGAGCGTTGGACGTTTGCTCTGCTTTCTCTGCTTTGCAATATAGGCTCTGTAAATTGGTCACTTGGTCCAGGTTCATGTGCCTCATTATGTGTGACTTGAGGGCTTTGTCATACATGAGGTGTGTGGCTGGGGTATCAAAAGCCATATCAGAGTGTGCGCCTAGACAGAGTTCCTTGTAGGTGCGGGTGAGCTCTTTCACAGTGCCTGTCTGGGTTAAGTTCTTTACTTGATGTATGATCATGAGTGTGGTGTCCTTGAGAACAAACCTTGCCAAAAAGTCCTGTTTGAATGTATCCCAGTCCTTCTTGGTATGTTCTTCATGCCACTTGTTGCACCAGGCGCCAGCATCATGAGACATTTGGATGGAGATCTCTGCAATCCAGAATTATTGCGGGCATTCTATCTGGGCCAGCTTGCTTTGGGCTGACTGGATCCATGCAGCAGTGTTGTTGTCGTTGACCCTGGCAAAGAATTCCAAGGCAGTGCTTTGAAGTCTTTGGGCTACGTAGGCTGGCATGGTGTTTTCATCAGTTGCAGGGGGCATGGTGGAGGGTGCCTGGAAGAAACTTTGGATGGACAGAGAATTTAACGCAGGAAGTGGTATCATAATGTTCTGATAGAGGACAAACCCATTAGGTATCTTGGTGCTGGGTGCGTACAGTGTCCAGTCTGCTGGGAGGCTAGATATGATTCTATCAAGGATTTGTTGGCCGCGGCAAGTACAGGCAACAAGCAGAATTTTGGGGAATAAAGTAGGATGGAGAACCTACTTCTGCTACCAATGTTGTAACTGTGCTGTTTTTAGCAGATTTACAAGGGGAAAAATATTTAAAAACTAGATAATATTATTTATTGGGAGCTAGGTATTATATAGTCATTGTGAATCGTGGATAACAGGAACATGATATTGTTGATCACACGGTAGGATGGCAAAGGGGGTGGCTTGATCCTGGTAATGAGTCAAGCGCTAAAATGAGGTATCCACTGTAAGGGATCATCATTTGTTCATGTTGTTGGGTTTGGAAATTTGAGTTGACTTCCTAATCTGGCTTTGAGTGACTGGGTAATTGGATTGTGGGTCACAAACCTGCTTACTCAGAACCTTATTGGCAGGGCAAGTCTGCTGTTTTGACAAAACAACCAAAATTCAATGCCCAGAACTTGCAGCACTCCTAAACAAATATGCTCATGTATTCAAGGGAGAGCTAACAGAACTACCCCCCCCCCCCCAAAAAACAAGAGTTCAAACATGACATTGACTTATTTAAGGCCATGCCTAAACCTGCACTCCTATACAGACTCTCTCCCATGGAGACCTGAACCCTCAAAACCCATATTGAGGACAACTTAGCCAAAGGCTTCATCTGCCCATCTGAATCCCCATGGGGGGCAGCAGTATTTTTTGTAAAGAAAAAGGAAGGTTCACTCCATCTAGTAACATACTATAGAGCTCTCAATGCAAGCACAGTAAAGAATAAATACCCTCTCCCACTCATAGAGGACCTGTTTGCAAGACTCTCTGGAGCCAAATTTTTCTCCAAAATTGACCTCACCTCAGGGTAAAACCAAGTTGATTTAAAGGAAAAAGACATACCAAAGAACGTGTTCCGTACACAATTTGGATTGTTTGAATGTAGGGTAATGAACTTTGGGCTGACCAACGCTCCCACAACGTTTTTTACTATGATGAACCAAGTGCTAAATGGTCTCTCAAATACATTATGCTACCTCAACAATATCATTATATTCTCAAAAACAAAAGAGGAACACCTCATAAATGTCTGCAAGACACTCAATTGACTTGCAAAGCACAAACTTTATGCCAAGCCTAGTAAGTGCCAATTTATGGAAAAGTAACTCCTGTTCTTGGGACACATTGTCTCTGACAGTGGCATCAAAGCAGATCCAGATAAAATAAAAGTCATAAATAACATGCACTGCCCCACCTCTGTCAAACAAGTTAGATGCTTTCTCAGAATGGTAGCTTACATAAGGAAATACATCAAAGACTGTGGAAAGCTCATTGCACCAATCAATGACCTAACCAAAGGTAATGCCAAAAAGAAATTCATCTGGACACCAGAATGCAATAATAATTTACAACTATTAAAACAAGCTCTGAAAGAAGAGCCAATCTTGCAATACCCTAATAAAAACGGGTGCTACAAGCTTGAGTCAGATGCCAGTGACACCACCATTAGCGCAGTTTTAGGCATCTGCCAGCCAGGGCGGCAAGACTTCCTGCCAGTATGTTACAAAAGTAGAAAACTAACTAACACTGAGCAGAGGTACCCCATACATGACAAGGAATTGCTAGCAATATATCACACATGCAAGAAATGAAGATGTTATCTAGAAGGACATTTAAACTTCTGAGTACTAACTGACCATAAATCCTTACTCTATTTCAAAACTTAGAACACATTTGCACGGCAACAAGCCAAATGGATGTCCCTGCTGGAGAAGCTCAATCTGGACATTTCAATATAAAAGGGAGAAGAGCTGGTCACAGCTGATGCCCTCTCTAGGCTGTCAGCCAAGAGAGGATCATCCTGACCACCTGGACCCTGACTGGCCCAACCTATATAACACTGAGTACAAGACAAAAGGAAAAGACCCCTCCACACATCAACTGATCCACAATACATTAGTAAGGAATGAAAAATATTCCCATGTATCAAATGGCACTGTATACCAAATCATTAAAGATAATTATGTTCCCTACATTCCACTTGCACAAAGAGTTGACACTATCCTAAGACATTGCCGTCTATTAGGACACACAAAGGCTAACAATCTATACCTCACTTTAAAAGAGATAGTATGATAGCCCAATCTTAAACAAGATATAATTGATGTTCTGAAAAATTGCACAGTGTGCAAGAAATATGCCAGCACCAAGGCTTCTCAGCCAACAGTTAACTCAGTACCTGACCCTGAACCATTTAAGGTTTGGGGGCTAGATGTAGTGGGGCCCTTCCCAGAAACTAAAACAAAGCAATGTTTCCTAATTGTAGCCATTGACTTTGCTACATGATGGCCTATCTGCTGGGCAATAAAGAATCATAAGGCAGAAATAATAAATTGCTTCATTAACAAGACAATAATAGCCAACTAAGGTACTCCAGACTACATCATAACTGATGGAGCAACAGAGCTATCAGGTCATGTAGTAAACAACAATCTAAAAGCAAAAATATCAAGCATTCCACAACCTTGCCCTACATACCACAGGCCAACATCAGAGTTGAACGCCTAAACGGCAGCCTTATCAGAACCCTCAAGAAAATAATGGATGGCAAAGCCAAAGACACATGGTCATTATACTTGAAACATGCATTATTAGTATCCTTGGTCTGCACTAATCAAGGAACATGCTACTCACTGTTTAAACTAACATACATATACAAACCAGAGATAGTTACCTGCAATAACCAACCATACGTAAAGATTCCTCTGGGGAAACCCCCCACAGTAGAACAAGTACCAAATCTACAACACATACGCCTCAAAGCTAAAATAACAGAAACCAAAAGACTCAAAACACAAAAAATAACCTCAACCAAGAAACCACTCCCCATCAACTCCCCTGTCTGGGTCCTGGCTTGGAACAAAAAGAAGCTGAATTCAGTACATAGGGGACCAGGAAGAATCATCAAATACAGACCAGACAGAAACACCTACCTGGTTAAGTTCCAGGGCACCAAAGAGCCCATTATCAAAAAGTACCACAGATCCCACCTTTGCCTCAGCAAAGGAGAACACTCAACTTGGCTGGTACTAACTAGCAAACAATTCCAGGAACATCAGGTGGCAGCCGTCAAGACAAAGCCCCCTCCTGATGTACTAGAGTAACCCTTTAAGGGGGGAGTGTGTCAAGGATCTGGATGTAAAATTATTTTGGCTACCGCCAACCCACTTAACATCCAGTCATTGCCTGATTTGGTGCCTTTCCAATATACAGTTTGAAATGCTGGAAATGGCAACAAAGCAATATCACATGACTGTCCAAGTATCCAGCAACTTGAACCCATCCTGCACATGACCAACCCCTAGGTTTGATCCAACTAAGCCCCCACCACAGCAAAATCTATATAAGTCTAAAGTATTATTCAATAAAATATACTTCTCTTCTTTACAACTCCATATTTGAAGCTTACCCAAGAAGTGCTCCTTATAAAATCCATTTGATGACATTTCTGTCATCAATTTTGCTATTAGAAAGAAAGGAGGTTCTTCTCTCCCTATTGTTATAGTTGGATCTCCTGATAATCAAGGGTTAATACTGTAAATTCAGAACCTGAACATAAAAATGCGGGATTGTCAAATCCTTGGTCCAAATTTCAAATCATTTTTGCGGGCAACTCAGCTGAGTGAAAAATAAAATATTTAATAAAATTAACCATTTAATTTGACTTTTTTGGTTTATTTAAATTGGCAAATTTTGAATCCCTTGAGCAGATAACTCAACTAACAAAAGACAAAACTCAGCAAACAAATGCAGGATACATGAATCAGAAATGCGGGATTCTTATGTACAATTTGAGATTTCCTATATTTCAAACAAATCATAAATATCAAGTAAAACTTAACAAATCTGAAATTGAGGGATTGTCAAATCCAAGAACCAAGTTTCAAATCATAATTGTGAGGAATTTGAAATAAATATAATTTATGGGTGTCTCAAAAAGGATGCCAAAGGATCTAGAGTGGATTTATGCTGATTCTTTTAGGAATCATAGGCATTCTCAAAATTCACCCTATTCCATTTTAGGACGGCCAAAATTTAGAGTGTAATAATCACAAAATTGACATATTTAACAATAAAATTGACTAAAATATACATTCCTCTTCTCAAGTTTAAAATTTTAATAAATTTTTATTATGTTTTCTTCCAACACCAACCAAGTCAACGAGCTGTTCCCTGGCCTTGACAAAATCATGCAGGGCTACGCTGGGTCTCTTAACAGTGAAGCCTCTGTCTATGGCCACTCCCAACCCGCAGGCCCCTCCGCAAGCCCCACCCAGGAGTGTGTTCTTTCTCCTGCAACTTCCAGCATGGCCCTGTTTGCCCACCATGCACAGGCAGCTGCCAACCAAAATCCCTTATCAGTGATGGCATCTGGAACCAGCCATTTGAGCCATGGGGTCACCCAGAGAGCCCAGAACCCCAAAACAGCCAATTGGATGGCATCAACCAGTTCCCAAGATAGACATATCCCTCCCCCAGCCAATCAGCCTGCAAGACGCAGAAGAAAATTGATCACTCCGGAAATTGTTCTTGAAATGGTTGTAAAACGAGGGAAGCTTATGTCCCTTGGGGAAATTGTGGCCGCAATGGGGTTTGCAAAGTCCACTGTGGCTGCAACCCTGCAAGCCCACGCCAACTGTGGCCCCCTGCCAAGAAGACCCCAACTGGTGCTTGTACCTCAACTGAAGGTGAAAAAGGCCACCCTCTCATGATGGCCATTATGGAACGTGGCCCGCAGATGCCCCTGGTCCAGGTACATCTCCAGTTTGGCTCCAGGCATCTTCACCAACAAAAGAACAGTGAATTCATGGATGCACAAAGTCATGGTTGCTGCTAGAATCTTGTCCAATCAAGTTCTTGGTGGCCCTATTTTGGTGGATACCAACCCCTACAAATCAACAATTATTAATTTTATCAAAGGAAGGGCAATGAGGGCCCATAATGACATAATATTCCTATCATATGCTAAGATCTTGGCCAGTATCCAAGACTTTGGAGAGAAGCGCATCCAATCTGACGTGTACAAGCGCGGCCCAATCTTGTATTGGTTTGTTGGTGTTTTATTGGCAGTTTCCTCATTGGGCGTCAATTATTACTTGGCAATATCAAACACTGCAGATGGGTATGCATACCAGATGGAGCTCAAGGAGATGCTGGAGGAGTGGGCCGCCCAAAACGCCGTGCACACAGTTGTACTGAGTGCGGAGATGGAGCAGCGGGAATGGGCTACCCAAGAAATCAGGGCTGCAGGGCATACCTGCTGGTCCTACCCCATCAACTACGCCAACATGCACCTTGCAGATGTATGTCTCTACAATTTTGGTTCCACTCTCAGGCGCTTGAAGCCTGCCACCTACAACAAACTATGCACCCAGATTGATAAGGGGTATGAGCTTTTCCCTTCTGCGTCTGTCCAGGACTTATTTGATCTCATCATCTTCTATGCAAGTGATAGTGATAAGTCCAGAAAGGACCCCTGCCTCCCCCCACGCCACTCCATCTGTTTTGTCAAGCCTGCATATGTGACGGAAGAAGAATTTGAGCAATTGAAGCAATCAGCTCTTGCTGTTCCTTCCCAGTCAACAAACCCTGCCTCCCCAATCCCCCCATCAAGATCAAGCCACCCGCCTTCCAACCCTGACTCCCAAACCACCACCCATTCCCTCCCCACCATCTCTGATGCCGTCCCTTTCATAGGCGCAGATGAAGGCAATGTCCATTCTGCCCATTCCCTCCCCTTACTGTCCTTTGATTAGTAAATAAATCTTTTCTAGGTCACTACTATTAAAATTAATTTTTTCTTTCAGTTCATAATTAATAATATATTTTTTACATTGTTATAAGTTTCTGTGTGTAAAGAATGTTGTACATTTGATGTGGTAGCATATACTTATTTTTGAGGGTGTTTTCATCATCATCATCATCATCATCATCATCATTAATAAATTGAAGACAATAAACGTAAATATTGCATTAGAATATTGCAATTAGACGTCAACTATTGATATTTTGATATTATGTGCATAACTCAATGCATTTTATTTAATAAAATTCATTGTAAACAAGGCCTTTTCATTTTAATTTAATAAATTGACTGTGTTTATATGACAGAGCCATTAACACTTAGTACAAATATTGATACATAGTGCATTTTACAGCCTGTATATTTACCTATTGGTAATAATTCTGTAAACTTTTTAGTCAGATTTTGCAAGGTAATAATAATGTAATGTGTTAATAGAATACTGTTTATTGTCATTAATTGGCTGATTTTCTTTGCTGTGGCAATTGTGCATTTTCTGATATTTACACACTAGTATCCAATTGGTTGGCTTCAATCTAATTGCACAGGCAATAGGAAAACAAGCCGCCACCCCAACCACATCCAGTCTCGGGGTGGCGGCTTGTGTTCCTATTGCCTGTGCAATTGGATGTGAAGCTAATCAATTGGATACTAGTGTGTAAATATCAAAAAATGCACAATCACCACAGCAAAGAAAATCAGCCAATTAATGACAATAAACAATATTCTATTAACACATTACATTATTATTACCTCGCAAAATCCAACTAAAGAGTTTACAGAATTATTACCAATAGGTAAATATACAGGCTGTAAAATGCACTATGTATCAATATTTGTACTAAGCGTTAATGGCTCTGTCATAAAAACACAGTCAATTTAAATAAATTAAAATGAAAAGTCTTGTTTACAATGAATTTTATTAAATAAAATGCATTGAGTTATGCACATAATATCAAAATATCAATAGTTGACGTCTAATTACAATATTCTAATGCAATATTTACGTTTATTGTCTTCAATTTATTAATGATGATGACAAAAATATGTATGCGTCAAATATAGTACTATAAAAGCCAATTTTTTGATGGAATTTAAACAAAATGTCATCAATCTATAACTAAATCAACAAATTAGAAGCTCACCTGCAAAAGGTTGTTAAAATCAAGAAAAACATCAGAGAAATAGTGACAGGAAAGCTAGGGGACAAGGGCCAGCCACTGATCCAGCCAAAAGAAGATGCTCTGAACAAATTGGGAAATATAATAGATGAAAGAAATAAAGAAAAATTACTTAATCTACAGGGAACTATTTTATCAAGTCTAAAGTTCAACAACGCAGGATACAATTTGTGGGAGTTCTGGCAGGGGGCCAAAGAAAACAATGAGAAGATCAGACTAATAGAAGGAATAGAAATTCAAAAGGAAATCAACACCAATGAAGAGGAAAACAATCAAATGGAAACAGATGAAAACAAAACACAATCAAGAAGCAGAAGCGCTTCAATAAATACAGAAGTTTTTTCAAATGAGTATCAAGAGGAAGCACAAGTTGCAAGAAGAATAAGAAAAATTAAGCCTAAGAAGAGCACTGAAGAGCATTCAATGCTCATGAAGTTTGCCAACATGGCACCTGTGGCTGAGGGGGCCACAGGGGAAACAATCAGTAAGTCTTTTTATGTTTTAATTATACTTATTTTTAGTCATCACCAGGAATGGGGATGAGGTTGCAGAAGTGGCGGCCTTTACGCTGAGTTGGTTTTATGGGGGCTACCAGTCACTGATGGCCCCTATAAAACAAATAAACAATCAAATAAATAAAATAGTTCAGCAGAATATGAATATGTTTTTTAATAGTGAAGCTCAAATCATGGAATATCAACCACCTGCGGGGTGCTTGCCATGGATAAGAGAAGCCTACAAATTAGGATCAACAATCAAAATAAAAAGAAATGAATGAAATTCACAGGGATTTAAAACTGAACTTTGATGAATACATATATGAAAGCGTTCAAAGGTTCCCATTCTCAAATATCAACAAATACAAAAAAAGTTTAATAAAAACCAATTTTCAAATAGGAAATGAATATCTGAAATCAGCAATTTTCAATGAAATTTTTAAGGCTCTATCAAATAAAGTCGGGGATGCAGTCCTTGTGAATAGTTTTAAACCTTTAATGATATTGTTTGCCGAGGCCTGGGGGCAGATTCAAGTCAGGCGCCCCCCAGTACCCTCTTCAAGTTCAACCAAACGTCCTATATCAATAGGTTAATACAAACGTTCAAAAAACTGTGCATGTTCTTGGGGAAATATACCTCACAAAGGATCCACGTTGCAGTGTACCTGGGAATCCTGCTCCATTGCATACTGAAAGCCAATGTGAAAAAATAGAAGATGTACCTATACAGATTGACATATGCCGCATAGCCCTCAACAGACAGAAAACACCACAGGGATACAGGACAGTTGAGCATGTCCTCTATGATTCATTTGCATTGGCAACACTATACGGGTACTACGTGCCCCCCCCCCCCCAAAAAAACCCTGCTAATTGATTCCCTCACCTGTCTGCCTTTTATAAGACGTTTGGCCACCACCGGGGTGCTGAGCGCCACTCCCCTAGCAATTGGCGCCAGAGTCATCCACCACATAAAGAAGAGTATGTGGTCCCAATTGGACGCACTAGCAGAAAGTTCAATTTCGGGGTATAATTCCCCAGAATAATCACATTCCCCTTGCAATTTGCATTCCCCTAATAAATCATTTTCCCTTGCAAAAAAAACTTTTTTATTTTTAATTTATTTTTAAATATTAATATTTAAATATTAAAATTTAAATATTAATATTTTAATACTAAATACTTCACTATTTTAAAATTTTACTTGTAAAATTTTATTAGTAAAATATTTAATATAAAAACATTTAATATAAAAATATTTAATATTAAAATATTTACTGTTAAAATTTTTTATATTAAAATATTTAATAGTAAACATTTAATATTAATATTATATAATATTAAATTATTTAATAGTAAACATTTAATACTAATATTATATAATATTAAATTATTTAATAGTAAAATATTTTAATATTATATATTTTAATATTAAATATTTTACTATTAAAAATATTTAATATTGAATAAATCACAATTAAATAAAAAATTGGTGTATTTTGAATATTTAACATTTACTATTAAACTTTTAAGATTTTTAATTATATTTTTATTTTAAAATTTTATTTTTTATTTTTTTTAGTAGGTAAATTATAGTATTAATATATCTAAATATATTACAAGATAATAGTTAAAGTTGCGACCACGTCAAATATTTAAAATTAAGTTAAAAATGTTTTTATTTATTATTTATTATCTTGTCAAGGTTGGGTCCATTTATCACAAAGATAAACATGGAGAATTGAATTTATCCGCATCATGCGGGCCGCTCCACTTATTGTTCCAAACACATGGTTGTTTAGAACTCAAATTACCTTTCCCTTGTAATATGATTTGATAAACATATTCAATATACTTGAACTGCGTCCTAAGTACAAATTAGTAAGGAATACATAAAAATCATTGGTTGCCGTGTTGTGTAGCTACAGTGGCACTGAAATACCAAGGAGCAGTTGATGACATGCAAGGTCCAATTTTTGGCTTAGAAAAGTCAAAGTACCAAAATGATTCACAATTATTTAAATAAACTATTTTTTCTATCTTTTTTTATTATTTATTTATTTTTTGTTATCGCAAAAGCCAATAATATTCAGTGCATCATATAAAAATAAATCCCTCTTATCTAGTATAATTAATTTTACTTACCTTTTCTAGTATTCTTAAATGTATATAATACAATCAAACGTCACATTATTATATATAAACAATAATTTGAGTCCTAATAAAAACAAAATAAAAAAAAAAAAAAAAGTAAACCAGGGCGCCCATTTATATGATTGGCTCAGAGGCCAGGGCTTTGGGAAGGAAGGATTCCAAGTGCTTGTAAAAAGCTGCCACCACATCAGGTGGCATCGCAAATTGGCTGATCTCAAGAATGTTGAAGAGATCCTTGGTGTCCTGAGGAAGGCCTTGTTTCACCTTATTCTTTATCCAACCAAACACCTCCTTGATTGGATTCAGTAATGGGGAATATGGGGGAGGAAGAGAAGTCTCATTGGACAATCAGCAAGGCAGTGGCTGGAGGAGTGGCTATTTTTATCAATTGGTGGGAACTTGGACACAACCAGATCCACTTTGTGGAGCCCAACATTATCAAGCACAACAACGTTGGTTGTGCCGCTGTAATTTATCTGAAGGTACTCCTTGACGGCTCGGAGAAAATTGAGAAAGGTCCCGCTGTTATGGGAGCCTTTAATCATCTGATACTGGTCCAACCCGCAAGGACCAAGAAGTGTGACCATTGAATAGGTCTGGGAACAGACAGCTGCACAATGGGCTACACCGTCCTTGGACCCCTTCTTGGCCCACCCATGCCTAGACCTGAGTGAGGAGGAAAACGACAATTTGTTGATATAGAAGAACTGTATGTTGCCAGTCTCCTTTAATGCCAGTTATGTCTCAGCATAAATGTGTCAATCCTTGATGGTCTTTTCACTGTTTCTGTTGTAAGGAGAAACTCCAAGTACCTTCCATGAGAAGCCCAAATCAACCATTGTTTTGTATACAAGGGTTTTAGAAACAGAAAGCCCAAAATCTGTGGCGAGCATTGATTGGACAGCAAGTGTGTCCAGGTAGCAATCCCTGGCTACCCATTGCTTAATTATGTTGATGTGTACGGGCTTGAGGAGTTTTGGCTGTCTTTTTGCCTTGGTGGATTTGGCAATTTGCCTGGTGTTGCCATACTTGGTGTTGATGTCAGCAATGTATCTGGTTGTGGCACCAAATTGGGACGCAATATTCCAAACTGCCATTCCCCCGTTTAAGCAGTTGAGGAGAGCTTCACACTCACTATCTGTCAACCAACACTGGCCCTTGGCAGGTACCACAGCATCCTGGCTACCAGGCTCAGCACAGGGGATGGGGACCTTTGTGTAGAAGGTGGGATCACGCTTGGTTGCGCTGCCGCCGTCAATAGTGGCATAAGACATAGGTGCAGATGGCTCCTTGGTTGTGGCCAATGGCTCATAGGAGGTATCAAAGACGCGGGGGCAGGAAGTGGCAACTCTTGGGTCAAGAGTGCAGGGCTGGGTGACAACTGGGTACACGGTGGAGGTGTAAGTAACCTCAGTGTTCCCGGTGACCCTGGTGTAGAAGACTTTTGTGGCAGGCCTTGAGAGTGGCTTCTGCCTGGGATTCAAGCTGGTTGATTGGGCCTGGGACGCAGGAGGTGGTTGGCTGGCAATGACACCTTGGGAGGCATGTGTATTGGCATGACTCCCTTCAATTTGGGTTCTGGGTCTGTTCTTGGACCCTCTGGGACACCCTCGTGGACAGGCTGCCCCGCAGGCTGGTGCAGGAGCGGGTTGGGAATGTGATTGACAGTCCATAAAAATAAAATAAAAATATATATTTTAGATTAAATATGTATTTATTTGGAGTTATTGGTTTAGTTGTGGGAAGTTGTTTTCTCTTGATATAGCCTTGAATAGTAGCAGAGTTTCTATATCCATGATTTGAAGTGAATAATATTGTATACTTTCCGGGTTTGGATGATTTTAAAGTTTAATAACTTTTTATGTCTAATTATGGTTATCAAGATTGAATTTTTCATTTGATTTTAGTTGTGGTGGAGCTTCTTGATTTGGGTTGGTGTTTCCTAGTGTGCTTACTGTACATTCAATTTAATTTCCAGTTCCCGCAATTAATATCTGAGTTTACTAGTGGCATTCAAAAGTGATTTGAAATTTGGTTCTTGGATTTGACAATCCCGCAATTCCAAAAAACATAGTAAACTTAATGAAAATGGTTGGTGGATTTGAACACTTCAAATCTGATTCCAGTTAATTCATTTTGTCCTTAGGAAATATGCAGCTTGACTTGAACTTTGCAAAGTGTTTATGAGTTCCCGCATTTTCAAATATTCAAATAAATACTCAAAAAAATCAATTTAATTAAAAAAGGCTATCCCGCAAAAGTGATTTGAAATTTGGACCAAGGATTTGACAATCCCACATTTTTACATTCAGGTTCTGAATTTACAGTATATATACATCAAAGATAGTACTATAAAAGCCGGTTTTTTGATGAAATTCAAACAAAATGTCATCAATCTATAACTTAATTAACAAATTAGAAGCTCACCTGCAAAAGGTTGTTGAAATCAAGAAAGAATATCAGGGAAATAGTGACAGGAAAGCTGGGGGACAAGGGCCAGCCACTGATCCAGTCAAAAGAAGATGCTCTGAACAAAATGGGAAATATTATAGATGAAAATAATAAAGAAAAAGTACTTAATCTACAGGGAACAATTTTATAAAGTCTAAAGTTCAACAACGCGGGATACAATTTGTGGGAGTTCTGGCAGGGGGCCAAAGAAAACAACGAGAAGATCAAACTAATAGAAGGAACAGAAATTCAAAAGGAAATCAACACCAATAAAGAGGAAACCAACCAAATGAAAACAAAAGAAAATGAAACACAAGCAAGAAGCAGAAGCGCTTCAAGAAATACAGAAGCTTTATCAAATGAAAATCAAGAGGAAGCACAAGTTGCAAGAAGAATAAGGAAAATTAAGCCTAAGAAAATTAATGAAGAGCATCCAACACTCATGAAGTTTGCCGATATGGCGCCTGTGGCTGAGGGGGCCACAGGGGAAACAATCAGTAAGTCTTTTTATGTTTAACTTATATTTATTTTAGTCATCACCAGGGATGGGGATGAGGTCGCGGAAGTGGCGGCTTTTATGCCAGGTTGGTTTTATGGGGGTTACCAGTCACTGGTGGCCCCTATAAAACAAATAAATAAAAATCAAATAAATAAAATAGTTCAGCAGAATATGAATATGTTTTTTAATAGTGAAGCTCAAGATCAGGGAATATCAACCACCCGCGGGGTGCTTGCCATGGATAAGGGAAGCCTACAAACTAGGATCAACAATTAAAATCAAAGAAATGAATGAAATTTGCGGGGATATAAAACTGAGCTTTGATGAATACATTTATGAAAGTGTTCAAAGGTTCCCCTTCACAAATATCTATGAATATAAAAAAAAATTAATAAAAACTGACTTTCAAATTGGAAATGAATATTTAAAATCTGCAATATTTGAAATGAAATTTTTAAAGCTCTATCAAACAAAGTTGGGGATGCAGTCCTCGTGAATAATCTTAAGCCTTTATTGATATTGTTTGCCAAGGCCTGGGGGGCTGATACAAGTCGGGCGCCCCCCCCGGAACCCTCTTCAAGTTCAATCAAACGTCCTATATCAATAGGTTAGTACAAACGTTCAAAAAACTGTGCATGTTCTTGGAAAAATATACCTTGCAAAGGATCCATGTTGCGGTGTACCTGGGAGTCCTGCTCCATTGCATACTGAAAGCCAATGTGAAAAAATAGAAGATGTACCTATACAGATCAACATATGCCGTGTAGCCCTAGACCGCCAGAAAACACCTCGGGGATACAGGACAGTTGAGCATGTCCTCTATGATTCCTTTGCATTGGCAACTCTATACGGGTACTACGTGCCCCCCAAAAAACCTGCTAGTGGATTCCCTCACCTGTTTGCATTTTATACGGCGGTTGGCCACCACTGGGGTGTTGAGCGCCACCCCTCTAGAAATTGCCGCCAGAGTCATCCACCACATACAGAAGAGTATGTGGTCCCAATTAGATGCATTAGCTGAAAATTTTATTTTGGGGTATAATTCCCTGGAATAAACACATTCCCCTTGCAATTTGCATTCCCCCAATAAATCATTTTCCCTTGCAACTTAAAATTTTTATTTTATTTTTTTATTTTATTTTATTTTATTTTAAATATTAAAATATTCACTGTTAAAATCTTTAATATTGACATATTTAATATCAAATATTTTGATATTGAATAAATCACAATTTAATAAAATTGTTATATTTTGATTATTTAAACTTAAATATTTAACTTTTAAGATTTATAATTAATATTTTAATTTTAATATTTTAATTTTTATTTTAAATTTTAGTGTGTAAATTATAATATTAATATATCTAAGTATATTAAAAGACTTTAGTTATAGTTGCCAATACGTCAAATAAAAAAGAATTAAAAATGTTTTTATTTACTACTTGTTGAGTATGGGTCCATTTATCACAAAGATAAACATGGAGAATTGAATTTATCTGCATCATGCGGCCCGCTCCACTATTGTTCTAAACAAATGATTGTTTACAACTTGAATTACCTTTCCCTCTGTAATATGATTTGATAAACATATTCTGATATACTTGAACTGCGTCCTAAGTACAAATTAATAAGGATTATATAAAAATCATTGGTTGTTGTGTTGTGTGGCTATAGTGGCACTGAAATAACAAGGATCATATGATGACACGCAAGGTCCAATTTGTGGCATAAAAAAGCCAAAGTACCATCAACAATTAACAATTATTTAAATAAAAAATTATATTTCTATCTTTTTTAATTTATTTATTTGGTAGCGCAACAGTCAATAAAGTATTCAGTGCATTATAATAAAAATATATTCTTCATACCTAGTATAGTTAATTTTACTTACCTTTTCTATGTATTCTTATATGTCTATAATACAATCACACGTCAAATTATTATATATAAATAATAATTTTTGAGACCTAATAAAAACAAAATAAATAAGAATAAAAACAAAGTAAACTGGAGAGCCCATTTATCTGATTGGCTCAGAGGCCAGGGCTTTAGGGAGGAAGGATTCTGAGTGCTTGTAAAAAGCCGCCACCACATTTGGTGGCATCGCAAATTGGCTGACCTCAAGAATATTGAATAGGTCCTTGGTGTCCTGCAGAAGGCCTTGTTTCACCTTATTCTTGATCCAACCAAACACCTCCTTGATTGGATTCAGGAATGGGGAATATGGCGGAAGGAAGAGAAGTCTCATTGGGCAGTCTGCAAGGCGGTGGCTGGAGGAGTGGCTATTCTTGTTGATGGGGGGAACTTGGACACAACCAGATCCACTTTGTGGAGCCCAACATTATCAAGCACAATAACGTTGGTTGTGCCTCTATAATTTATCCAAAGGTACTCCTTGACAACTCGGAGAAAATCAAGAAAGGTCCTGCTGTTATGGGAGCCTTTAATCATCTGGTATTGATCCAACCTGCGAGGACCAAGAAGTGCAACCATTGAATAGGTCTGGGAACAGACAGCTGCACAATGGGCTACGCCGTCCTTGAACCCCTTCTTGACCCACCCATTCCTGGACCTGAGTGAGGAGGAAAACAACAATTTGTTGATATAGAAGAACTGGACATTCCCAGTCTCCTTTAGTGCCAGATATGTCTCAGCATAAATGTGTCAATCCTTGATGGTCTTTTCACTGTTTCTGTTGTACAGAGAAACTCCAAGTACCTTCCAAGAGAAGCCCAAATCAACCATTGTTTTGTAAACAAGGGTTTTAGAAACAGAAAGCCTGAACTCTGTGGCAAGCATTGATTGGACAGCAAGCGTGTCCAGGTGGCAATCCCTGGCTACCCACTGCTTGATTGCGTTGATGTGCACAGGCTGCAAGAGTTTTGGCTGCCGCTTAGCCTTGGTGGATTTGGCAATTTGCTTGGTATTGCCATACTTGGTGTTGATGTCGGCAATGTACCTGGCTGTGACATCAAATCGGGACGCAATATCCCAAACCGCCATTCCCCCATTCAAGCAGTTGAGGAGAGCTTCACACTCACTATCCGTCAACCAACGCCAGCCCTTGGCAGGTACCACAGCATCCTGGCTACCAGGCTCGACACAGGGGATGGGGACCTTTGTGTAGAAGGTGGGATCACGCTTGGTTGCGCTGGCGCCGTCAATGGTGGAATAGATCACAGGCGCAGATGGCTCAACAGTGGCTGCCAATGGCTTGTAGGTGGTGTCAAAGACGCAGGGGCAGGAAGTGGCAACTCTTGGGTCAAGAGTGCGGGGCTGGGTGACAACTGGGTACACAGTGAAGGTGTAAGTAACCTCAGTGTTCCCGGTGATCCTGGTGTAGGAGACTTTGGTAGCAGGCCTTGAGAGTGGCTTCTTCCTAGGATTTAAGCTGGTTGATTGGGCCTGGGACGTGGGAGGTGGTTGGCTGGCAATGACACCTTGGGAGGCATGTGTATTGGCATGGCTCCCTTCAATTTGGGTTCTGGGTCTGTTCTTGGACCCTCTGGGACACCCTCGTGGACAGGCTGCCCCGCGGGCTGGTGCAGGAGCGGGTTGGGAATGTGATTGACGGTCCATAAAAATAAAATAAAAAATATATTTTAGATTAAATATGTATTTATTTGGAGTTATTGGTTTAGTTGTGGGAAGTTGTTTTCTCTTGATATAGCCTTGAATAGTAGCAGAGTTTCTATATCCATGATTTGAAGTGAATAATATTGTATACTTTCCGGGTTTGGATGATTTTAAAGTTTAATAACTTTTTATGTCTAATTATGGTTATCAAGATTGAATTTTTCATTTGATTTTAGTTGTGGTGGAGCTTCTTGATTTGGGTTGGTGTTTCCTAGTGTGCTTACTGTACATTCAATTTAATTTCCAGTTCCCGCAATTAATATCTGAGTTTACTAGTGGCATTCAAAAGTGATTTGAAATTTGGTTCTTGGATTTGACAATCCCGCAATTTCAAAAAACATAGTAAACTTAATGAAAATGGTTGATGGATTTGAACACTTCAAATCTGATTCCAGTTAATTCATTTTGTCCATAGGAAATATGCAGCTTGACTTGAACTTTGCAAAGTGTCTATGAGTTCCCGCATTTTCAAATATTTAAATAAATACTCAAAAAATCAATTTAATTAAAAAAAGGCTATCCCGCAAAAGTGATTTGAAATTTGGACCAAGGATTTGACAATCCCACATTTTTACGTTCAGGTTCTGAATTTACAGTATACTATTTATACTTTTTTATTTTTCAGTTTACCTTTTATGTAAAATATAAAATTTTAAACAGCATAATATCTAACATTTAATAGAATGTATAAATATTAGGATCAAATTATTTACTTTTTTTAAGATTTTTCAATTTTTACGCTAAGATAAGAAATTGCTTTAACAATACAATATTATACAACTTGTTTCTGATAATTTTGATTTGGACACTTTTGATTTTCACATCTCTATTAGTTATTTGATTTGGCCGCCAATTTGACTTTCCGTTGTTTGATTTGGCTGTTCTTGATTTTAATGGGTTCAACTTTTCCAAGTGTACCGTGCGATACCTTCGAAAAGGGTGATGGATATTATTTTATTATTATCTGTATTTTTAATTGCAACTAAAAAGCAAATTTTTCTAAAGTGCATGGCTACATATCTATGCTGCTTTTGAGAGATTCTGAAAGATACTTTAAAGCTTATTGGGTTGCTTAAAGTATAAAGTCAGCCTATGAGTAATTAGGATTAATACAGATAAAGTTATTTCAAAAGTGTGTTTTGGTTTAGCCATAAATGAATTGCAAAATATTTTATTGTAGTTTTTTTGAAAGCTCTGCTTTCCACCACAAAACATAAACTTTTATCTATCTCTCTGTTTGGCCTTGCGCCGTATATTGGGTGTCTTAAGGAGGGATCTCTTGCGCTGGTAGCGAATAGAAACCATGCCCCTGCGAGTTAGTTGAGCATTTTCTTTCCCGCGTACTGTAGCAGCAACATGAGCTGGGTTTAAGGGGGGAGACGTGGTTGTAAACGGAGTTGACTGGACATGGAGCAGTAATCCAGCCAAGGACACAATTGTTAGGGTATTCATATTGTGTTTTTTTGTAAATAATGATCTTATAGAGATTCTTATTTGACCAAAACAAAGCTAACATAAGCAGGATTAAATACCTTAGTATGAATAATATATTGTGATCTCTATCCACATTATTCGATCTACATTTCCCTTTTTAACCAAGAAACATTTGAATGTGGAATCTTTTTTACATACCAGCATGCTTGAACTCACTTGTTTTATTTTGATTGGCTATGTCTAAAAAGTAGATCAAACACTGCAAGAAGTGGCCAACGTACTTATTCTCTAAGTTACTAATACTGAGATAAAATTATACTCAGCATCAAACCACAAAAAAAGACTGCCGATTTTTACATTGGTATGTATAAATATCTATCTTAATAAACACCATGTCTTGTGCTGCTCTAAGTCTGCTTTGATTTGACATGGATTATCTATTCATCTTGGGGGATCTGTTAAGAGTGGATCCACGCCTGGTGGAGTAAGTTTCACTCATATTTTATCTTTACATTTTTATAAAGCTCTTCTTTAAGAAACCATTAGGTGTAAATACGACTTTCTAGTGTGGTGCAAACTCGAAGTGGCACCAGCTTCAAAATCTGCCAATTCTCGAAATTGGCTTAGCAAAGATTTGCAAGTTGGTCTAAACCCAATCCGCCCGAAAATCAATAAACTGTCTCTCATATATTTCATAGTATTTGACGTTCAATACGTCACTAAATGTTTTCACCGAAATAATTGTGATGAAAAGGGCTCGCACTGAAAGTCTGATCCCAAGCATTCAGTGGCCGTATTTTAAAGTCAAAGCTTATTTCCTAAAAATAAATAGACCAATGTTGAATTTAAGCTTTTCTTATTTTTTTGAGGCATATTTGATCATTTCATGTAAATCAGTACTAAGAAAAACAACCAGATCAACTTTCTTTCAACTATTCAGCTTTTAAAAAACACCCTTTTAAAAAGGTAAAAACTGCCAACCACTTTGGATCAACTAACTTCCTGTTGGGTGAACCAAGTATAATGTAGCATTTTCATAACCATAAACATATAAAAAACTCAACCACTCTACCTGTGAGGAAACTAAAGGTTTGGAATTGGACTATCAGTTATAGTTGAATGGTAAATTCGATCATAAACAAGGTCATGTCAGATTTTTAATATAACTTGCCCCTGCAAAATTTGGTTTATACTTGTAGAAGTAGATATTGCTGGCTTCAGACCACATCCTTCCCAGATATTAAATAAATGTAAGGATTAATTATGCAACTACAAAAAGTTCTTATCTTCAGTTAATCATAAAAACAATTATAAATTTCAATATAATTATTATTCCCTTTTTATTAGGAAATCCCCTTTATGCCAACCGATAGTTTAAAATTTTATGTTTTTTTAAAAATTGTTCAGTCTCTTTACTTAAAAAGCAAACCTTAATGTTGAAAGCTAAGCTTTTGTATTGAAATATGTTCTTTTGTAGCATTTTAAGCCACCACTGATCCTTCATTCCAAAAAAGATGCTCATTTTTAGGGGTTTAGGTTAAATTATTTGAAACTTCTGTTGCAATGCATAATGAAATGGAAAAGTATCCAACTTTTGAATATGATTGCCACTTGACTAACAAGATTAAAATTAAACCCAATCCTTCACACACCACTTCTGGAATCCAAACCCTAGCTAATGTAAGGATCATTAGTCTTTTCCTACCTTATATTCCTTCATTATATAATCATGTTGATATTTTAATAAAATAACATGTTTATCTTTTAATCTTTCTTCTTCTAAGCCTACTCTTGAAACTGGTAGTACAAGTAAGGAACCCCCTACTACAATATGATAACCTTTACTGGCAGTACCAAAGGTAAACTCAACAACACCCTAACTGCTCCCTATTTCTAGAAGCCCCAATAAGCCAAATGTTTGGATACCTCAACATGGTAATCAGTGAACCACTCAATCTGATACTGTCATTTAACCTGAAAACCAACCATCCAGCATGGTACATAGTATATAAAACACAGATAATTTTTGAGGCCTTGGAATTTCACTCACATATATCCAGACCTTACCCAACCCAATCCCAGTCAACCACCCAAAAAACAATATGGTAAATATGATAAGCCTAAAGGAGGCCCAAATTTATGGGCAATGGCAAGTTTTTTTACCAAGTCTAAAGAAAAGCAAATCTGTATTGAATATGCAGCTGTAAGGATCAAATGGGAAGAGGAGCTGCTTAAAATCAAATGATGAGGGTGGGATAACCCAATCATGAGAAGGAGCACCATGCACAATTTAATTTGGAAGATTGATGACTGTTGCAAAATTAAAGCTCTGCTTTTTTTGCTTTTGAGTTGATGGGATTTAATCATTGATACAATTTGACAATGGACTCCCAAAGTTGATTTCCACTATCTGATTGCTATGGTATCACTGAGCTGAATTATTAAGGATTATTATCAACCCTTATAAGTTTAATAAACACAGATTTTAACCTTACACTTATCACTTATACTTTGATATTACCTTTAATTAGTAGTTGAAGATGGCTTTTAGTAAGCTTTATATACCCTTAGGATTATTAGTATATCTCATCTATACTTTAGTTTAGATAAAATTTACCTTGTAGATTTAGCTAGTTTATATATCCCAAATTTAGGAAAAAGAAAGTAGCTTATAACTGAACTGGATAAATCTGGCCAAGATAAAAAAGTCAAGCTCATAAAAGACATTTCAGAGCAAAATTTTCATGATTAGAAGGATTTTAAGTGAGATAAATAGCAGGCCTCAAAAGGATAAAAGTTTCAAAGGCAAGCACAGTAAGTGTGGTGGTTGTTTTATCAAGGACTGGGGAACAAATACCCAAATACTCTAACATTTTCTTGGGAAAGTATTGCTTTTAGCCAAATAAAGCTATCTAGAAACAAGTTTCTAGCAAGAAGGGGGTGTTGATAGAGGAGAGGAGATTTATTATTGCTTGAATAGAATTTTTTTGCTTGTTGGCTTTGCAGATGAAATCTGCAACAAGATTGTTCTATAATGATTATTTTCTGTTGAATCTTGGGTTAAGTGCCAATCTTGCTGGATAACACATAATTTAAACCTGGTTCTTTATAACTGGGGGAAACCAAGGGAAGTTCAAGAATTCTGATAGCTTTCAGGGCTGGGGCTGCCCTCAAATTGTTTTTCCAGGGACCAGATTTGTATTGGCAAAGTTTCCTAGTTTCTTAGCCATTTTCTGGCACTGATTTGGGATTTTTTTGGGAAATAGATGGCTATCATTGGCTTTCTTATCATAAAAGCAGTCAAAAGCTCAGAGCTGCTCATATCCCCAGATAAAAATAGGTCAAGGATCAGGAAAACTGTTATTTTAATCGTCAGGAAGCTGGTAAACTACCTGAGTAAAGTTCAGATCAGATAGATGAATGGTTGACTGGGATACCTTCAAAATAGTGTTGAGTTTATACTTCTGAGAAGTATAATAAACAAAAAAGGAGAAGAATTAAGAAGAGAATGATAATTTATTGAATATGAATATAGAATAATATATAGTATCATGACAAGCCACATGCCGTTCATGTACGTCATGGAGGTCATGGGGCTTATCTGAGTAATGTTCCTCTTGAGTCACAAGGCTTAATTAAGTTGTGTTCCATTTAGGACCTAGATTGAGTGATCCCTGTCATAGATGGTTGACTGATAATGGTGCCACCAGTTTATTGACTGGCCGGTGAACCATTTGGTGAGCCATTTGGTGATTTGCTTGGGGAGTTAATTCCCCAAGAGGGAGTAATCAAAGATGTTGTGACATCTCCCCCTGGGGTATTGGAAGGGGGAGCCTTGGGAATTTCCCTAAGTGTGTTGGGGACGTGGGCCTGGTATTGATCCAATTTGGCATTAGGAACAGGGAGTCTGGAATTTTGTTGGGCTGTTCTTGCTTTGCACAGGCGGAGACAGTTGTGGTGCATATGTTTCATTCCAGTCCAAGTTCCAATCCCTTTGATGAGATAGATGTTGTTGGGCTTGACTTTCATGACAATGCCTGGTCCACGCAATCCTGGGTCCAGTTTGTGTTGATCATGATTGACAACCCAGATTTTGTCCCCAACTTGGAATCTCTCTTTTTGTAATGGGATTGATTCCCTTTTGAACCTTTGGCGTTCCATCTCCTCTTGGTCTTTTCTGGCATGTTGCATGTTAGGGTTACTGCCGTCTGGCATCTTTTTGGGCAGAGGTAACCCTGGTCCTGCGGCTGTACTAACAAGAGCAGGATTTTGTCCATAGACAAGTTCATAAAGGCTTTTACCTGTATTGTGGTTAACTCTTGTTCTACAGACCATGAGTGCAGTTGGAAGCAGGTCAACCCAGGCCTTTGGATTGTTAGCAGATAACTTACTGAGGGCTTCTACAAGCGCGCCGTTTAGTTGTTCTACTTGTCCATTTGCTTGAGGGTGATATGGGCTGGCTGTGATGTGTTTTATCCCATTTTTGGAGAATATAGATATTGGTGTCAATGGCCTTAAGTTTGGTGCCTCCATCTGTGATTAGGAGGTCAGGTTTACCGAACTTGGCTATGATTTCTTTCCCAATAGATTGTCTCACATTGTTGCCCTTGTGCTCTTTAGTGGCTTGCATCACGGGCCATCTAGTTGCATAGTCAATAGCTGTGATGATGTACTTCTTGCCCTTGTTTTTGCCAGGCATTGGTACCACAGTATCCAGTGATCATACCTTAAAGGGTTACGTGATGGATACAGGTACTACTGACTTGGGTGATGCCTTGGTTTGGGTGTACTTCTCACAGACTTTGCATTGTTACAGTACCTCTCTGATATCATCTAGCATGTTGGGCCACCAGTAGTGTTTATTGAGGTGTTCATGC
Source organism: Entomophthora muscae (assembly GCA_014839935.2). NCBI lineage: Eukaryota > Fungi > Entomophthoromycota > Entomophthoromycetes > Entomophthorales > Entomophthoraceae > Entomophthora > Entomophthora muscae. Next base: position 579,885 of record QTSX02007123.1, on the reverse strand, counting down.
AAGTTTCTACTGTGGGTGTGTCCAAGGTCTCTGTGATATCAGAGTATGGTGTCAATATTTTGAGTTGACGGGACGTAAGGTACAGTGTCATCATTTGGGAGTATTTGGTGCAGAGTACCATATACATTTTTGAACAGATGTTTGTTCTTAAGGACTTTCTCTTGGATGTCCATTGGTGTGCCAGGTGTAATACTCCCTGGAAATTCCCCATGATTAACATGGGCCAGTCAGGATCACCATCAGCGCAGAGGACATGTTTGCTGTATAGCCTTGACAGGGCATCTGCAGTAAGCATTTCCTTGCCTGACTTATATTTGATTTTCATGGGGTATCTCTGTATGAGACTCATCCACTTGGCTTGTCTCCTTGACAAGTGTTGTTATGTTTTAAAGAATACCAGAGAATTATGGTCGGTGAGCACTTTAAACGTTTGGGCTTCTTACAGATAGCATCACCACTTCATGAGGCAGTGTATGATGGCTACCAACTCCTTGTTGTGTATAGGGTATCTTTGTTCACGGTCAGATAGTTTCCTTGACTCATATGCTACAGGGAGGAAGTATTTTTCTGCTGTTTGGATAGGGAGTACTCTTCCTATGGCATAGTCAGAAGCATCTGTTTCTAGTTCATAGATTCCTTCACAATTTGAATATTGGAGAATAGGGGTGGTGACTATGTGTTCCTTCAGTTGGCGGAAGTGTTGATCACGTAGTGGTGTCCAGACAAACTTATTTGTTTTGCCTGTGATGGCATATAGAGGGGCTGTTAGGGCGCCCCAGTACGGGATGAATCTTCTTATGTAGGCTACCATTCCAAGAAAGGTGCAGAGTTCACTCTTATTTCTTGGCGCTGGCATCTCAGTTATGGCACATATCTTGTCTGGATCTGGTTTGATTCTGTCCTTGCTGATAATGTGACCAAGAAATGTAAGTTCTGCTGAGAAGAATTCACACTTTGACGGTTTTGCAACCAGTTGGTTTTCTTCAAGGGTGCAGAGGACCAGGCGGACGTCTTTCCAGTGTTGCTCCAGGTTGGGGCTGTAAATGATGATGATGTCCAGGTAGATGATTGCTTGTTTTCCGATGTGTTCCTTGAAAACTTTGTTCATGAAGGTCACAAAGGTACTGGGAGTGTTTGTCATGCCAAAGTTGATAATGACACATTCAAAGGACCCATACTTGGTTCTGAATGCAGTCTTTGTGATGTCTTCAGGTTTCACGCAAATTTGGTGGTAACCTGCTGTCAAGTCAAGTTTTGTGAAGACTTGGGACCCTCCAGTGCATCAAAAAGGTTGTCAATTAGGGGTAGGTGATACATGTTCTTAATTGTGACCTTGTTAAGCGCTCTGTAGTCAGTGACAAGGCAGAGTCTTCCATCTTTCTTCACCACAAAGAAGACAGCAGTACCAAAAGGAAATTTTGAAGGTCAAATGAGGCCTTTCTCAAGGGCTTTGTCAAGATAGGCTTTTAAAGCATTGTCTTTTTGAGGTGTGAGACGTTAAATGAGGTGTGCCTTTGGTACACTTCCCTTGAGGTTGATTTTGTGTTGTATGCCTCAGTTGGGTGGTAACCCTGGTAAAGCTTCTTGAAAGACAGAAGGGAATTTGATGACTAGCTGTTCTCAAATGTGGTCTCTCTCATGTCTGGTTTCCGTAATTTTAAAGTGGATAACCTCATACGTGCAGGAGTTCTGATTGATTTTGCTGGGGTCCTTTTACTCTTCTGTCTCTGTGATCTTCACAAATACATGGTCTCTCATAAGCATGTCAAGATGAGTTGGGTAGACATAATGGTGCACCTTGCCTTGTTGTATGGTGAGGGTAGCTCTATCCCAGTTGATATGAGGTTTGGTCTTTCTCATCCAATCTAGGCAAGTATAACGTCATACTTGGTGATTGGTCCAATAGGGCCACTGAGCTTAGTCTGCATGTCTCTAATTTGGGTACATAAGGGCTTTGCTTCTTTAGTGACTGGTGTGCTTCTATTATCTCCATGACAACTCTCTTGATGTTACTTCAAACTGTGGGTAATTTCATGAGGTTGGCAAAAATTTTGTCAACAAGGGATTGGTCTGCTCCAGTGTCAAATAGTGATGTGCCCTGATATCTTCAAAAGTGGAAAGGATAAGTGAGGAGTTTATTTCCAGTTTGGGCGGCAAACAGTAGAAGATTGCTGGAGGGTACTTGGATCATGGTAATTGAATCCACATCTTGGTCCCTGTATGAGTCTTGCAAATTGAGGGAGAGCAGCTTGCCTAAGCACTCCACTGAGCTTTTCCCTCCTTGTTGGTGTCTTTGGTGCTTGCTTAGTGTCAGAGATCCACTCATTGGGAAGCCTTTCCCCAATTAAATGGAGAAGAGCTCCCAAGTTGAATTTGATCAGAGTGGAACCTACTGGAATTCCTATCATTAGCATGTGTAGAAGATGACCAAAAAGACGGAATCTTCCCAAGAAGGGAGTGAAGTGGTTGAGAAGATAGTAAACACTGGTGTATCCCAAGACCAACAGGGGGGCCTTGGAGTGAATGATTGGTGGGAATCAAGCAGTTTCAACATAAGGGGCATGTCTTTGACGCGGAACAAAACAATATCAAATTGAGTCTTCAGACTTGTCAGTAGGAGTTGGTTCAGGGTTTTCAAAGTTAACATTTGCTTGTCCGTAATTGATTAACACACACAAAGTCCAAATAGGGAAGATGAACTTTATGTTGTTGGGGGGACCTTTATTATCTACTAATCAAGTGTTTAGAATTGAGAATATAAATTTATTGGGTTGATAGGAAATAAAGAAATTGTTGGAGCACTTAGCTCAAGTGAAAAAGTTCAGTTTAAACACTGAACTAATTTGGGGGATGAATCATAGAGTTTACCAGGCCAACCTGCAAGTGTGGGGTAGAAGTATTGCCTTGCAGGCCTGCAGCAAGCTGCAAGCTGCAATGCAAGAAGAGGCAGGTTGGAATATTGTATTGTAGTATTGTACCTCACTTAGGTTGGGGATGGTATCTGGGGCTGGATGTACAGTATTGCAGTGGCTTGGGTAGTATTCTGGGTTTGATTGGTCCTCTAGGTCCCTGGAAGTCTGAATTGGGCAGTTTACACATTTAAATTATGGTTGATTGGTTGCACTGTGGTTTTCAGAGCTATAATTTAATGCTGATTTGGTTTGGTTGTTGGAGTGGTTGTTTGAGACCTTTATTTCCAGTTTTAAAGTGGAATTTATATATTGTTTTAGGTTTTTGAGATTGTTTTTGCTTCTGTGCTTGTTTTTGCTTAGAATGCATTTGTTTATTGATTTTGAATGTGTTTTTGGATAAATTAAATTAATAGTTCCATTATCCCACTTAGATTTTAAATCTGCATTTAAAAATGTAGTTTTCTGGTTTGAAGCTGTATCCAGAAAGCTTATGTTTGTCTTTTTATTTGGGTAAGGCATAGAATTCCTTACACTTGGTTAGCTTGAGAAGTGCAATTACTGTTTTGAGGATGGGTATTATTAGCTTGGTTGTTCTGCTTGTTAGGTCAAGGGTCCTTCTTTGCTGTGGGACTCTCCTTTTGTTTGTTTGTTGCATGTAGGTTGTCAGATTTTTGAGATGCACACTTTTCTTCCAGGAATACATCTTCAATATTCTTGCAGCAGGTCATGTCAAACTGACATCTAATGTGTGTAGGAAGGCCATTGTAGAAGTCTAATTGTGGTCCAGGCTTGTCAAAGTTAATGGTGTTGGGAGCTTGGTCATGTAGCTCTTTGTTTGCAGCAATATATTCCTCAATTGTTCCCGTCATTTTGAAGGTTCAAAGTTCTGTCATGATCACCACAATAGAATCCTTCATGGCAAACCTTTTGAGGAAGGCGGCTTTGAGCATATCCCAGTTTTCATTCTGGTCAGGATGTTGTTTGATCCATTCACTTACAAATGTGAGGCAGTTCCTGTGACACAAAGGGCAATTTTGCTGGCCCAGAGTCTGCGGGGATAGCCCACTTGTTTAAATTTGCTTTGTGTGCTGTTAACCCAGAGGTTGGCGTTTTCCTGTTTTAATCCTGCAAACATCTCAATTTCTGCTGAGCATAGGCGTTGAAAGACAATGTTAGGTATCTCAGTCAACTGCAGGCTTGCAGAAGCGGGGATGTGTGACAGTCCACATGTTGGATGGTTTTTCATGTGGGACTAATGTTGGCCAAGAGAAATTCTAGTGGCTTTTGACAGGTAGGGGACTGGTATGGAGCATTGGTTACTAGGGGAAGGTAAGGCCTGCCTAGTAGGTAACAGAGGACTACTAGAGGCAAACAATGAACCAGCCCAGCAGGGATCGTTGGCTGCTTGGGGTGGGGAGTGAATGACCCTGGTGGGTAACACAGGCTACCAGGGAATGGGGTGGAGCTAAGATAGCTCTACTTGCCCTTGTGCGCTTGCAGGAGGTCTGTGGGCAATCACCCTATCTAACAGGCTGGTAGGGTGTCCTCATATATGTTTCCATGGGAGCTTTAGGGAGGTCCCAACGTGATCATTGGAGGGCATGTATATGCTCAGGGGTGTCACCAGGGTGGTTGCTTGGGGAAGCAGCTTCAGAACCTGGTGTGATCAGGCCTCTGGGAAGTAAAGTTGACAAGCGTGGGGTGGCGGGCGGGATGCCAAAAGAACAAAGCTGAGCTACGCCCTCTTTGTCCTTTTACGGCATCCCGCCTGGGTACACATCCAGTTATCCTAGCAAAAACATTTTTTGTTTTTTATATTACCTAACTTTTGAAATCTTTATCTTATACTTTATCTGGTAATAGGGAAGGTGTGTCAGGAAGGCTGCCAAAAGAGCAAAGCTGTGCTATGCTCAGCTTCACTTTTTTACAGCAACCTGCTAGTATGTGTTTCCAGTTATAGCTGGTAAATAGTGCTTAATGATGACAGCCTGCTGGCATGTGTTTCTATTCTATAGTTGGTAAAAGGAAAGATGTATCAGGAAGGCTGCCAAAAGAGCAAAGCTGTGCTATGCTCATCTTCACTCTTTTACAGCAGCCTGCTGGTATGTGTTTCCACTTATAGCTGGTAAAAACTTTAATTAAAGATGGGTGTTAAGTTATATATTTTGAAATTTAAGTTTTTTTAGGTTTTTTAATAATCTTTATCACAAATTTTTGGTAAAAAGTCATGGGTGATGGCATCCTGCTAGTATGTGTTTCTGGTCAAATACCTGGTAAAAAGCTATTTAAAGATGGGGGTGCCTTCATGTTTTCTTGGCGCAATAATTTTGATTTGTCATTGAAATAATATCAGAAATCAATGTGTATATAAAGTTAAGCGGTTAGAAGCCTACCAAAAGAAAAAAGCTATGCTAACTCAGTCCTATTATTCAAAGCTTCACACTGTTATCTTTTTCTTCTTTCCTATCAGAAATAATTTTTTGGTAGTTTGTATGTCTTTTTTTAATTTTATTTACTTTTCTGGCTGTTAAAAGATAATTTAATAACATTGTCAGAACTTTTGGTCCTGCTCTCAGACCTGGCGGCCTAATAAAGGTTCACTTTGTTGAGTAATAAAGATTTATTGGTCATTATGTTGATATTAGCTTGTATGGCAACAAGCGTTACTTGCAACATCTGGATTTTCCTTGGAACAGCAACAGCAAGCAATGGCAAGGGAGGCAACTACAAGCGGCTTACTATATGGGCGGCTTGCTTAGTTCTTCAAGTACTGACAATGGTCTTTGAACTTGGATAGCTTCTTCTACTGTGAAAAGGTTCTACAGTAGGCAAGGGTATTTTTGTCTGCCTTCCATTAGTCCAATGGAAGGGCTTTTATAGAGATTGCGCTCTCTTGCCAGGATAAGATAATCAGGCGCTTCTAACTCTTGCTTGATCAGTCTTTTTGTCCCCAGACTGCCAGCATCAACCCCCAGAGTCAGGAATCCATGCAATGACATGAGATTCCATATCATAGTACCCTGCGCTGGGTACTTGTTTGTCATAGAATAGAGCATAATCTATAAGCGTGCTGGCGGTGGTGGCGCTAATTGATCACTCTATTTTTAACGCATATTATTTTGTTCTTGAGCAACTTTTCCTGCATTGATTTGCAATAGCACTGGCAGTTTTCTAAGCAAATTGATCATATGCTTTTGATATTCAGAGAAACCCATAGTTACTAACCCGGCAGTTTGCCAGAGTATTCCGGTTTAACTCTTGCCAATCAGGAACCAGTCATAATTGGGTATTTATTGTATTCCTGGTTGTTCTTGAAGTAGTGATCCAAATCTACTCTATGAAGGCTTCTTAGATCAATTAGGCCTAATAGCAATATATCAGAAGCTTCTACAATTATTGGCTTGGCGGATTGCCAAGGTTAACAAGGTAGAACAAAGTCAGTATAAATTCCTGACAAACATCTAAAGTAATTTTTTAAAATAAAAATGATGGCTTTATTAAGATTGCTACTTTTTATTAGAGAAGTATGGGTGTATGCTTTGTAAATACTCTATTATACTATTATCAAGGCTTTATTAGAGGAATGTGCCTTTTATTATACATTATATTTTGACATTAAAGAAACCAGTGATTAATTACAGTACTTTTAAGAGCTGTTGAGATACACAGACAAACCCAAACATAGACCACCAAGTTTTTTCACACAAAAAATCAACAATTTATACATGTTAAAAATAAAATTAGCCCACTTAATATTTGTTTTGTGCATGACTTCTGTGTGCTCAGCACTTGGTTTTGGTTGTCTATCTCAACAGCTGAGAAAAAGTACTGTATTTTTTATCCACATCTTGTAACTGCAGTTTTTTAAATTATTTATTTTCAGTATATATTTTGAACTCCAATGGACATTAAAATACCCATATTGATAAAGATCAAATACATGTTATAATAAATATATTTGGTTCCTGAAAAATTATTTTGTAGTTTATAGGCTTAATATATTCTTTTTGCAGCACACCTTTTTACTAAGATACAGTCTTTAATTGTTGGTGACTGCATATTTTATTTATTAACATACTGATATCAATTTCTTTTTACACATGTTAATTCTATGTGGTACTCTGATTTTTGATATCATTATTTCCTATTTTTGATAAGATAATTTCTGGTTTTGTAGATCTTTTTAGTTATCTGATGTGTTGTTATTTCAGCTTCATAGCATTTGATTTGATTGTATTTTATTTTATTTTTGTGGGTTAAGTACCCTCTGGTAATTTATATTGCTTTTGATTTTAGTAAAAACATCATAAAATGAAACCACTGTAATATGGTTTAAACTTGATTATTTATGAATTTCTAATATTTTTTATCTCAGAAATTTATTTATCTACAGTGGTCTTTTAAAAAAGAAACCCTCTAGTTCAATGAGCAGAAGAAAGTTAAAAGATATATAGTAGCTATTATATGCAATAAATTAAAGTAGTTTATGTGGTGCTGGAGTTTTGCAGATGGGGGTGAAATAAAAATAATTATTAAATACTCTATTTGGGTGAAAAAGATTTTAAGGAGAGACAGAACACTTTTTTATCACCATTAGCCAAAACTTTCTATAACCATTAAAGCATGAAGATTAATTAAAAGTTTTCTAAGCAAATCATAATTTCTTGGTTGATGTCAGGGATCCAGTCTTGGGCAGCCAGCCTGTTGTTTTCAGGGGTAACTTGGGCCGGGTTTTTTGCGGGCAATGCCCACCACAAGAGGGGAGCTAACTTTAAAAAGTAGGAGGCAGACTTCCCCACCAAACACCACGGGCCGGCGGCTGGGATTATAGTGTCAATCACCCCTGTGAGGGTGATGTACACAATCCCAAACAGCTTGCCAGTATGGTTGGTTGGGAGGTTGGGTGTGGAAGCAGGCATGGGTTTTGGGGTCACAGGCGGTTCAATGGACAGGTTGTAAGCAGAAAGATAATTGAATTTTCCTCTGAACAACTTGGGTGTTGAAAATATCCATGGGCCTTGTCGGTTGTATCTAACTGCGGATTGTATGCAGGCCAGGGGATCAAGTTTTAGTATCTTTTCCTGGGTGTATTCTTTGTATTCAGACTTCAAAGGGTAGTCAGTAAAGTGGACAGGCCCAAAGGGTACACCAGGAGGACAGGAAACAGCAGGCAGTGGGGCAGGCAGGCCAGGAGATCTTGAACTGAATTGATAGACAGAAAATACAAAATAAGGCAATAGCTGTATGAGCCAAATTAACATAACCTTTATTCAAAAATGGCAATAAGTTTGGAGCACAGGGTCCTTTGGTCTATATAGTACCCCCATCCAAACTTAATATTTCCCATGGGGGGTTCATCAGGGCATTGGGAAGGCCAGGGCCAGGGGAATTGGGTGCTTGGGTCCAAAGGCAGCAAAATAGCACTTGGCCCAGGAGTTCTTTCATTGGTCAGGAATCTTGATTTGGCTGCCTGATTATCTTGCTTTAGTGTTGAGGTCATGGGACCAGTTTGCAGGCCCGTGCCTCTTTCCTGGGTTGGCTCCTGATTGTCTGCTGGTGTAGACTTCAAGTTTATGAAGCTAATAGTTGCCAAATCAGTACCTCCATTAGGCGCTGTGATTGATCCTCCATTTGATGCAATGATTTCTTTGGTTTGTCTCTTTTTACTGCATGGGTCAATACGCTTGGTATCAGCTTGTGGGGGCTCAATCCCAGAAAAACGCGGGCAGGCAGTCCACAGGCCCGGCAGCCCAAAGGAATCTAGGTTCAGGGTTTGATCCCTGCTCCCGGGCCCGTGTTTCTAGAGAAGAAGAATTGTCAATCCTGACAGTTGAGAACTTAAAGCTATGTAACTTTGAAATAAATATTTAATATTTATTAATCATGTAAAAATAAGATAAATCTTAATATTCAAAGATATAGCTAATAAAAGTTTAAAGCAATGAAGTCAAAGAGATTACTTTAATAATAAAAAGTTGAATTTGGATAAAAAAAGCTAGTTGAATCAAAGAACTAAAATGTATAAACAGTTTTTTTGGTAAAATATCAATCTAATCTAAAAAACTTACCCAACCCTGGATCTGCAGTAGGCAGAAATCTGGGGCTTGAAATTAAGGTTAGTAGTTTGGAAAAGATGACTTACCTAAAACATGATCTGCTACAGATAAAAATATGTTTTCTAAAAAAAGGTTGATAATCAGAAAAAATGACTTACCCAACCCAAGATTGGCTTCAGGGCAAATATTTGGCTTTTTAACTCTAGGTTGGTAATTTAGTGAAAAAAACTTACCCATCCCAAGATCTGCTGTGGACTAAGTCCATCTAAAAGGATTGAAGGTTAGTAGTTTTTTTTTCGAAATGACTACCTGATGAAATGCAGCTTTGTTTTAAAAAGATTTGAGAATCAAAACATTACTTACCAAGCCTTAATCTACTTTAGGGCTAAAATATAGGTTTTCTTAATCTAGGTTAATAAATTTGATGAAAAAAGCTCACCTAACCTTGATCTGCTGTGGACCAAGTCCATCTAAAAGGATTTGAAGAAGATTAGTAGCTTATAAAAAATGAATACCTGAAAAAAGCTTTTGTTTTGAATTTTAAATAAATATGATCTCTTTAAATTTAGTTACCTTTTTAAATAAAAATTAGCTTCAAATTATAAAGCTTTATCTTGCCTATAAAAACTTTGATGTTTCTGAACTAAATAGTTAGTATTGTGAGTATATTTAAAAGCTTACCTTTGATTTTGAAGTAAATCTATTAAGATTGAGTTGAAAAAAGTTAGTATTGTGATTAGTTAAGGCTTACCTTAAACGTCAAACTCTAATCTTATCTCCTAGGCTTAAAATTGTCCAATCATAGTGGATAGTGGCAGCTTATCTTCCAATCATTTTTAGTAAGTTTTTATATTTAATTTTGACTCTCTTACCTTAATATCAAACTGTAATAGTCTACATCCGTTTTTATATTTATTTACATTAATTTGAACTGCTGCAGATAGGTATGTTGTGAAACACTGCCAAGTGTCCCGCAACTCCTCCTGCAGCAGCATCAACTACCAAAACTTTTCTACTATTTAGGCATAATTGTTATTGTTGTTGGCCCAGTTTGGATAAAAAATCTGGACTGATTTTCTGTGTAAAAACATAGTAAAAAGCTTCCTCCAGGATGTAATTGGTCTATATAAGATTACTTTGCAACTGAAAGCTCAGGATTAATCACCTGGGTGAGTAAAAGCAACTGCACAGACATGAGGATTGCCTGTGGTTGAATGGCCCAGGTGGAGGAAACTTGTAAGGGGCCCTGTAAATTCACTGCCACCTCTGGCATTGGATCACACAATCTTCACTTGCCGCACCAAGAAAGGCCCAAAAACGCCAGCCAAACCCCTCCATTCTTTAAAGGATTTAGCACACACAGTTGATGAGAGGTTTGTGCTAGACTACCCTGCGGATCTTTTGCCTTTGGTGGCTCCCTCCTGGGAAGAAACACTGGTTAATTTAGACTACTTATTAGCCTGGTGTTGTCCACTTCTAAAAACCATTAGAGCTAGCCAATCAGAGGTTGCCACATTGACGCTCAACAACTCAAGTGAATTCCAAATGTCTAGTACCTCTTCCAGCCAATCAGATCTGACCGCAGAAATTAGAATGAAACCCTCCAGTCTCCCTGGTCCTATCCAGCAAAGTTTTTCCTCTAGCCAATTGGATTCAGAGCCCACTGTCATGTGATTCACTTTACTTGCAGCCCATTCCTTTTAATGCAGCAAGGGGACTTTCAGTCCCCTGCTTGTCTATTTTCCAAATTTATAAAAGTTTTGGTCCTGTTGCACTTGTTTTAATTTTTAAAGTTTTGGTCAGATCTCAGTTTGGGCTCCCATCACCTAGAAATTTTAAAAGCATTAGTTGTTATCATAACCCTTACCTTACGCCACCCCGCTTTGAACCTGGTCTATCTCCCAGGACTCCTGAAACAAACCTCAGCGTATAGCTGCTTTGTGTTTTTGCTTTTGTTTCAACGTTCACGCTTGAAATCAAGTTTATTAGTAAATTTCAATATAAAATCTTACTTTTACTTTAACTTTCTCTATATAATCTTTAATTTTGAACCCGTTCACTCTTAAAATTGTCTGCAAGGCACCTGGGTACATCACCAAGCCTTCCCAAGTGCCCCCATTACTTTCTGTCTGCTCTCTTGTTTGTGGGTCCTCCCCAAAGCCAAATTTTTATTGTTTAATTTAAAAACAAGAGTACCTTCCTCACCCAAATTTTGAGGAGAACACAACCATGCTGCTCCCTGTTGTCAAATTTGTGGTATTTTCCCTAGCTCCGTTTTTGCTGCTCCTATGGTCTACCTCCCCAGACTTGTGAGGAAAAATCTCCTCTTCTGCCCGGCTTGTGGGAGAAGATCCCTCCAGTCTCTGGGATATTTCCAGTGGTCTCCTCTTCTCTGGAGAGGCTGTGGTTAAGAGCTTAACATGTGACGACTTGGATCTGGGTACCATAGACTCCACCCCGCCCGCCTCTGAGGTGGATGTGTCTCCCATACTTTCCCCTCCCAGTTTGGTCAAGAGCAATTCTGTACCACTTGGGACTTCTGAGGTGTTTCCTCCCACTCCCACCTGCACTCCTTGGTTGCTCACCGGACTAGTGTTGATAGGTTTGAACGCTAACTTTCCTTAGATGTCTCCTGTGTCCTCCCTGTGGTCCCCCCCTTTGAGCGGCTGTCCCAGTTCTCAACTGGGCGGCATCCTGATGGTTTGTTTCACTGGGATGGGAGCCAAACTTAGTTAGTTTAGCCCCCTCTCTCACAGGCCCAGCCAAGTGCCAGTAGCCCCGTAGACTTATTACCTGAGTCTGAGGTATTGGTATTGGGGGCTGATCATAGGACTGAGGCGGTTCAGGCTCAACAGTGAAGACTAGTAAAAGGGACTGTATGATCACAGTGAAGACTAGTTGAGGGACTGGGAGACCATTGTGAGAATTAGAGCCTAGGTGGTTCATGATGAGGACTGGACTGTGTTTTGACTGAAAGGACTGGTTTAAGCTGATGGTTGACTGAAATGGACTGATTGCTGGATAGGCTGAAGGACCAGAAGATGTTGTTGAAAAACTGGCTAAAGGACCAGAATATCATGATGCAGGACTAGCTAAGGAACTGGAAGATGGCTTAGAAGGACTAGCTAGAATGAATTCAGAAGCTAGAATGCTGATTTTGGTTTCTTAAGAAAGGAAATATTAAGGAAAAAGCAGTTAAATAATGATTTAATGCTGCCAAAAATATGATATAAAGAAGGAATTAATTAATTATCATATGGATAAAAAAAAGAGGAAAAAATCACTTACAGAAATTAAGCTGTATTTTATTAAGAGCTGATTGAGTGAGAAGGAACTGGAAAGAAGCTGGAAATGGAACAGAGAAAAAGTAAGAGCAAATAGTGGAATTTTGCCGAGGACAACTAGGAAGGACAAAAGGCAAGTAACAGGCAAGCTCAAGAATGTAAAATGCTAAAGAAAATACAGAGAAACTTGGAGAAAAGTTGATGAATTGAGGGTTCAAAAATCCCTTGAGTAAAACATAGGCGGAAGCACTCAAGTTTTGCCGGAGAAACGTGACAGGAATCAAAGCAAAACTGTTCAAAACGCAGAGCAGTTGTTTATCTGGAGAGAGACAGCAACGGGTTCAAACCAGGGTTAAGAGCAAGTCATTTGGGAAAACTATTTGGCAAAACTGATGAATCCAAACATTTGATTGGCTGCAGGTTAGAGCCTGTTTCATCAGTGTTTTGAGGACTTTAACTGAAGAGTTAAAGCCTAAAAAATGAGGAGCAGAAGCAGAAAATTCAGGGCTTTAATTGGCTGAAGTAAGATATAAAGTTTAATATATAGTAAAAAAAGAAAAGCTGGATAGTTTAAGATTTGAAAACAAGATTTCTGGAAGAGAATTTGGACTGAAGCAAAGAGCTTTAAAAGGGGAAGTTATCTGAGGCTTTTCAGGGACTCACACAGTGGATTTCAAAGGCCACAAAGACTGATCCAAGTGGAATAAAAAGGTCTTAAGCATAATACAAAGGTGCAGAGGACCAAGATACAAGTGCAGAAGCCCAAGACCAAGGAGCTGGAGCTAAAGATAAAGGTGCAGGAGCCCAAGAAAAAGAAGCTGGAGCCTAAGATGAGAAAGCTGAAGCTCAGGATCAGAAGCCCAAGTCTAAGGAGCAGGAGTCAAGAACAACAAAGTAGAAGTCTAATGCTGAGAAGCAGATGTCCAAGATATGATTAGAGGACCCTCATTATTAGTGCATATCAATGGTTATTTTGGCCCCTGGGCTATATACCAGAAGGTTTCTGAGGGGGTCTTCCTTCTGAGAGTGAATAAAAGCCTATTTTGACCCCTATACATATTTTCTGAGATACCTTTTCATATACTAGAGAATGACAACTCCTTCCAGCTGGTCCCTGGCCATGACCCAGGAAACACTTTGGGGACTGATGGACAGGAACCCCACAAGGCGGGTTCAAGAGTTTATGGGCGCTGAGGAGGTTATACTGTTTGGTGGGGACAAGGATGTCATTGAAGATGACAAAGCCTGCACAGACATCCTGCCCTTTTTTGTAATCTCTCCAACCTGCAGAGAGGACCATTTGCTGGATCCTTTTCTTAGAAGGAATTTTCTCTTAAAGTTGTGTAGGTGTTGATAACCTACCTGTGCTACCACTGTCAAGTATATACTTCTAAGAAGTATAATAAACGGGATAAAGGGGAAAGTTAAGAAGAGAATGATACTTTATTGGATATGAATATAGGATAATATATAGCATCATGAAAAGCCACATACTGTCCATGTACATCATGAAAGTCATGAGGCTTAGCTGAGTAATGTTCCTATTAAGTCACGAGGCTTATTCAAGTTATGCTCCACTTAGGATCTGGAATGTTTGATCCCCATAATAGATGGCCAAATTATAGTAGTGCCACTGACTTATATAATTGGTTGGTGAGCCATTTGGTGACTCATTCGGTGATCTACTCGGGGTGTTAATTCCCCAAGAGGAAGTAATCAAAGATGTTGTGACAGATGGTTAAACTCTTTGATGAGGATTGAATTGATGATGAAAAGAAATCTTGATCAGTTTTAAAAATAATTAATTGAAAAATATACATAAATGTTAGTTTAAGTAAAGGATGGTTGACTTCTGCATTTTGAATTTATTTATTTTCAAGTGAAATAATAGAATATTCTACTCAGATGCATCACCTGAGCCAAATAAATTCATAGTTTTTCATAGTTAACCTTGCTTAATATTCCATCATCCAAATAATAAGATCAGATGAGTAAACTGACAAAAATAATATTAAGACTCATTAAAACAATTTTAATAAAGTTTAAAGTAGCTAGATGTATTTTTCAGACAATTCTGATAAAAAGGATACCAAACATGATAGCTCCAGCTGCTCTAGATGCTCAGATATATAGTAAATGCTAGAATTGGGCTCACGTCAAAATCAAAGGCATAGACTTAATTTGATTCATTTAAATTCACTACAGTAGTTTTAAAAGCTATGACGACAAGCGAAAATACTTTGAATTTAAACAAAAATAAATCAGATGCAAACAAAATTAAAACTAATAAATCTATATTAATTTTTCAATAGATTTATTTATTTTTAATTTTGTTTACATCTGAGTTATTTTCATTTAAATCCAAAGTATTTTCGCTTGTCGCCACAGCTTTTAAAACTACTGTAAGAACACACATAAAACTAAAAACAACATATCTCTGTGAATACTAAGCCGATCTTAATATCCAATAGCTTATTTTAAAGCTACAGATCAGCTCAATCTTTTGAAAGAATTAAGAAAAATATATAAATTGAAATTGTTTTTCTGCTTTACTAAACTTAATTGTAACCCTCCACTTATTTAGAGTTATATTTTATTTTTTGTTTATACTTAGAATATGAAACTTTAATTTTAAATAAATTTAATTGACTTACATTAAAGAAACATTTCAAATCGAAATTTAATTAAATATATGATACGTAATCCTAGCTTAAAAATACAATAAAGGATATTGGATTGATCTATTAAATTCAACTTTATATCTGTCCTTGGACGAGGCAACCACCTAGTTATATAATAGGCTTAACATAGTTGTGCAGACTTCGAATAGGTTTAAGGGCAGAATAAATTAGGATGGTCCGATGAAGTTTGTGGTGAGAGTGACTCCAGAGTTTATTTTTTTGTAAAATTATATTTACAGCATATGACGCAATATTCAGATTACCCGGAGAAATGAGTTTGGAGCCAAGTCGATTGGTCGGCTCATTGAAGGTTTCAGGTATGATGGGATATTCTGGCCCAATCGGCAAAACTGACTTGGAGTTGCGTGTCCACTAAATTTGTGATATCTTGGTCATTAATGATTAAAAAGTTCCTTTCTTCCACATTCAATTATTGTATTTGACTTGTAAGTAAAGAAGTTGCTGGCGCTTCTACATAAATGCTATTAGTTTTCATATTCATATCCTCACACTGCTGTTTGCTGCTGTTCCGCTTCTTTATGAAAATTACTTTTTAGCAAGTCAACTTCGACCTAGTTAGAAGTTATTTTTTATCTACAATTAACCTTTGCTTCCTTCATGAAAATTTTATATTAGATAATCTATTTTAAAGATTCTTCTAAAACTTCCAACTGGATAAACGATCTATCAAATGCCTTATTAAAGTACTATACTTAAAGCTTCAAAGAAGCTGTTGGTCTATAATCCAGCTGTACCTAGTTTTCTCTGTTCAGTTCAACCGTCGTCTTTAAAGTTATCGTTTTTCTAGAAATGCTTTTCTTATTCGAATGCAGACTTTGTTATATTATAAAACTACGACTCGATATTGTCACAAGTGAAGCTAATGAAAGTGAAGTAGAAACTCTTATCTCATGAAAGGAAATTCAAGTAACTACGCGGAAGAATCTCAAGACCGCAGTATTTTAGAGCGGTCATATGATCACAGTGCTTTACTTGATGAAACACCCCCTATCCCCAAAGATGCCAAAGGTGTACGCGATTTACTTTTTGGGATCCATCAAGCTAAGATGCGGGCACGCTCTAGAGCACATCTCAACACCTCAGTTACGTCTATTGGAGAGCTTAGATACCATCTTCAAGGCATCCGGGCTCAAGCTGAACAAGCCTTGGGGGATGCACAAATTCGCCAGACTAGAAGATATGATTGTTACTATGATCCTCCCAGCTTAACGCTACCCGAAAGATACAAGCCCAAACTCTCACCCCCTCGACAATATCGATCTATTTCTCAAGATTATCAAGGCTTTAGAGCTGCACCATTTTACGCTAACCAATCTCTTCCTAACATCGGCCGTAACGATGCTTCTTGGGCAGCAAATGGTCAACCAGGTTACCATGCTTCTGGTGACAATCATTCGACGGTTCTTGAAAGTTCTAATATTATGGAGGATTTCAACGCGCCAGAAGATTTCTCACAGACCGATCTCAATTATGGACCTAATGTGACTATATTGGATTCTGATGATGAAGCAGGGCTCCAAGTGAAGCTAGAAAATCTCGAAGATCATAATGAAATTCAAAGAGAAACTAATCAATCTCTTGAGATGTTCTATACCGACGAGGATTACGAAGACTCTGAGGTTGAAGTGGATCATAAAGAAGAACATCCTCAAACTATAGAGATTCTTAGCTCCGAGTCTGAAGAAAATGATTCCTTTGTTCAAAATCTTGAGAGTGAAACTGATTTCGAGTCTGAGGATATTTCTTCACAGGATAGCGGCTCAGCGCACTCGGATGATGTCAGTGAATCCCAAACCCCTTCAAGTCAAAGGTCTCAGGAGCTTCATCCTACTGTCAACTCATCGGGAAATTTTCTCAATTGTTCTCAAGTAAACTCCGCAGTTCAAGAAAACTCAAATACATCTGCTGATGCTCCTTTACTTTACCAAGAGAAACCGCTCTTAGAGGAGGAGTTAGTTTCAAAATCGTCAATGGAAGCGACCGAAACTGAAACATCATATGAAAACCCTACTTCATACATTTGTCAAGATTTACCGAGTCACTCTCCTAACAAGTGGTCTATGATGGCTACCACAATGCCAGACTCGTCTTGCCCAGTAAGTTATGCCGCTGATCAACTCGTGATTGAACACGATCAAGTGTCTCATAGCTACATTTCTGTCACAGATATTCCTGAAGCAGTTACTTCACAAGCAAACCCTTTGGACATAGGCTTTGAAAATTTCAATCCTGACAGTCAACTTTTGATCCCAACAATTGGCTCTTCACATATCATTCTGACGGAAGATGGTTTAACCAATCACAGTTCTTCTAGCCATTCCCAATTCCTGAATTTTGAAAATCAGGTAGACTCAGAAAATTCTAGGCTTGATGGTCAACTTTCAAGTCCAAATCAAGATACTTCTCCCAATGTTTCAACTGAAGCTGATTTGCCTTGTCAGGTCAAGTCTTCTCACTCTAACTCACTGGAGCTTGAAGATCAATACACTCTGAAAACTTCAAATCTAGGCAACCAATACTTAAGTCCTACTATGGATGCTTCACCTGACATTGAAGCTGAGGAATCTGAGTATGATCAAAGCCACATTATCCCATCTGGTTTACTTGATTATGAGGCTTCAGCTCAAGACAGCCAGGGCTTGTATTCAAGTATGGATTTGCTTAATGCTAGATCTGGGGAAGCTGAATTCCTTCAAAGTCATAACTCTCCTGATATACTGAGTCGTCAAGTCCAATGTGCCCCTGAAGCTACTACCCTTGACAATCAGCATTTGAGTTCTACAATGGATGCTTCACCTGACATTGAAGCTGAGGAAGCTGAGTATGATCAAAGCCACATCATCCCATCTGGTTTACTTGATTATGAGGCTGAATGCGCAGATAAGGCTTCAGCTCAAGACAGCCAGAGCTTGCATCCATGTATGGGTTTTCTTAATGCTAGATCTGGCCAAGCTGAATTCCTTCAAAGTCACACCTCTCCTTCTGATGTACTGAGTCGTCAAGTCCAATATGCCCCTGAAGCCATTGCCTTTGACAACCAATATTTGAGCCCTACTATGGATGCTTCACCTGACATTGAAGCTGAGGAAGCTGAGTATGATCAAAGCCACATCATCCCATCTGGTTTACTTGATTATGAGGCTGAATGCGCAGATGAGGCTTCAGCTCAAGACAGCCAGAGCTTGCATCCAAGTATGGGTTTTCTTAATGCTAGATCTGGGGAAGCTGAATTCCTTCAAAGTCACACCTCTCCTTCTGATGTACTGAGTCGTCAAGTCCAATATGCCCCTGAAGCCATTGCCTTTGACAACCAATATTTGAGCCCTACTATGGATGCTTCACCTGACATTGAAGCTGAGGAAGCTGAGTATGATCAAAGCCACATCATCCCATCTGGTTTACTTGATTATGAGGCTGAATGCGCAGATAAGGCTTCAGCTCAAGACAGCCAGAGCTTGCATCCATGTATGGGTTTTCTTAATGCTAGATCTGGCCAAGCTGAATTCCTTCAAAGTCACACCTCTCCTTCTGATGTACTGAGTCGTCAAGTCCAATATGCCCCTGAAGCCATTGCCTTTGACAACCAATATTTGAGCCCTACTATGGATGCTTCACCTGACATTGAAGCTGAGGAAGCTGAGTATGATCAAAGCCACATCATCCCATCTGGTTTACTTGATTATGAGGCTGAATGCGCAGATGAGGCTTCAGCTCAAGACAGCCAGAGCTTGCATCCAAGTATGGGTTTTCTTAATGCTAGATCTGGGGAAGCTGAATTCCTTCAAAGTCACACCTCTCCTTCTGATGTACTGAGTCGTCAAGTCCAACGTGCCCCTGAAGCCATTACCTTTGACAATCAGCATTTGAGTTCTACAATGGATGCTTCTCCTGACAATGAAGCTGAGCAAGCTGAGTATGATCAAAGTCATATCATCCCATCTGGTTTACTTGATTATGAGGCTGAATGCACAGATAAGGCTTCAGCTCAAGACAACCAGAGCTTGTATTCAAGTATGGGTTTGCTTAATGCTAGATCTGGCCAAGCTGAATTCCTTCAAAGTCACACCTCTCCTTCTGATGTACTGAGTCGCCAAGTCCAATATGCCCCTGAAGCCATTACCTTTGACAACCAACATTTGAGCCCTACTATGGATGCTTCACCTGACAATGAAGCTGAGGAAGCTGAGAATGTTCAAAGCCACATTATCCTATCTGGTTTACTTGGACATGATGATCAATTTACCTCTGAAGTTTCAGCTCAAGACAACCAGAGTTTGCATACAAGTATGGAGTTGCTTAATGTTAGATCTGGCGAAGCTGAAATTAATTCAAACATCATCTTTCCTACTGTTGTGGTGACTCATGAAAATCAAAGTACTTCAGAGCCATCTTCAAGCTTAACCAAAGAAAATTCTGGCGCCTCCATCAGACTTTCCATCTCAAAAGAACCTTCCCCTGGATCAAGCAAACATGAAACTATATCTAGAAAGCGTCATCGGGAAAGCCTGGGCAACAGTGAATTTGGATCACACAGCTCCTCCAAACTCATCTTTTTTCCTTCTGAGGAGAATGGTTCTAGACCCTCCACACCACCAGGTCCTGATGACATAGGATCAGCACAAAGTATTTGTCTTTATCTATGTTTCTAACAAACTAGAAAATTTAGCCCCTGAGAAAGCATCCACTCTTAATTTGGTATCCATGGAGCCTGTTGATGATCATATATTGAATTCTGTCTACACTACAGATGAAGAATATTATGACTTGGATGCATCTTACTTGACTGTATCCCCTAGTGAATATGCAACTCCTGAAGATGGTGGCAGTCCTATCAAAATCAAGCGGCACCGTCTTCGTAGAAGAGGCCCTCAAGGCTATCAGCTCAAAATAGCTAGTTCTCGTGAACTGGCTGGATTAGGCCCTTTGCCCCGAGAGGTAGTATCTCCTTACCCTCTACGCCGGGTTCTTCCTGAGGGCTCCTCCCAGAAGAAACGGCAATTCCAATCTGATTCTCAGGGTGGCCCAACCAACCTTACATCACTCAAACGTGCAAAAGCTACGCCATACATTTTACGTGAAAAGGATGGTGCTTCTTATCAAAATGTGAATACTAGTAGATCTAGTTTAGCCCCAATCAATCCTGCTACAACACCTCAGACACCAGCCAAAGGCAACTCTGCTCGCCGGTTTTCCAAGTCGCCTGCTCCAAAAAGATAGTTTAATCCTGGACAAGTTTTTGTAAAAAAATAAGATTTTTGCCTAATCTCCCACTTTTGTAATTAAATTTAGAATTTATTTCTACTTTTTTACCCATCTACTTTTATTATAAGTCAAACATTTCTGTAAAAAACAATGTAATGGACTTAGACTTTGGAGTCTACGAGTGCAAGTGTTTGGCCTTTGAAGGTGATGGTCAACGGGTAGCTAGCTAGAGGTGTTTAAAAACTAGGGGTTTTAAAGGAGAGTATCTTTACTTCTACATCCTCAGGTCATCTAAACGCAGATAGACAGTTGAATTATAGACTGTGTGCATTCTTTATTGTTGAAGACATATTCCTCCTAGTAAAGTATTTACTAAGTTTAAAGTTAAGGCTATATCAAAAATGATGTTTTATTAAGTATACAAGGTAAGTCTTATATAGGCAAAAGATAAAGAAGTTAAAGCAAAGTAAGATAAAATGAATAGAGCAAGGCAAAGTAACAATAGAAATTATTTCAGAAGAGAGGACAAAAGAGGTAAATAACCCAACCCCAGTTTCAAAGAAGTGTAGGCTTTTTGCTTGTCAGTATGATTCAAATTCCCTCATCAAATTTGAAGATTCAAGCTGTAACAAATTCCATGGCTTTATTCATACATCACTCAGAAAAGATTGCCAAATCAAGAAGTTGTTTCATGTATGATCACAGACTGTCAGGGATTCTTTCCCTGACTACTTGAATCTTATTTACACACATGACAACAACAAGTTTATCAACCAGCACCAGAACAAAGACTCAAAGGATTTAAAGTCACACATTTTACACAACACACTTCACAATGATACAGTTGGCCTCAGGAGCTTGGGAGACCGGATTCAAACCCTGAACTCTTTTAAAGAATGCATCATTAGTATTGGATCATCACCGAACATTGATTTACCTATTTATGAGTATTTAATTCAATTGATTTTTGCTTTCAAAAAGCCTGTTGAGATCAAAAAGGTTAATACTAAGCGGGTTTACGTCACTTACTGTTCAGTGTTTGATTGGCTGATCTTAGCTTTTTGAACCACTTTAAACCCGCTTTCTCTGCCTTTAGGCATAGCACCGTGCTTCATCATATTGGATCTTCCTATCTTACTCCGCTTAATTAGCTTGTATATTACAAGATCTTTGTGGCTCCTCCTATGCAATCAACTTATAATGTTTATTATTAAGAACCATTGCACCCAATATCTGAAATTGGTAAGCTTGACATGATAGACTCATGAAAATCCTCTCTTATTTCCCTCAAACTCCACTCAAATACCTCAGCCCTGAGTTTAAGGCTATTTAAGTGCTCACCCTTTATTCTTTCCAATTGTTCCAACAATAAAGACTATTACTCTTCTAGCTACTAATCCATTTTTTGATAACACTCCTTATCTGAAGCTATGAGAGGAATTCTCTTCCTATCTTGGTTTCTAGCCTACTTTTTGTCCAAGGTGTTCACCTTGGAAAACCCAACTCCAACAACAGACTGGTATAATTCCTCCCCAGATGATTCCCACCAGAAGGAATCCCTTGCCAATGGATGGTTCAAATATCCTTCTGGACATTGGGGACGTAAATTTCACTATGGCCGTTCATTTGCTCCCCCACCCACTGAACCTAATCTGGTTAGACCTTACGCCTCCTTTTACCTCTTGACGTATTTGGTGAGCTACTATCTACTAGGGTGATTCAGTTCTATGTTTGAAAGGTTCGCCTATCTAGAACAACTTGGGCATCTTGCAATGGTCACGGTACCTATCGGTTTGGTCATAGCAGGATTAAATGTAGGGGCCTTGGCCCATCAGCTGGGAAGTTTATTCCCTGCAAAGTGGGTCCCTGACACAGACATTCAGAAGTGACTGTCTCACCCAATAATCACAAGTAACCCAATGTAATTTGATTTATAAACCTTTAAAACTCATATAATAATTTCATCATACTTTCAAAGCCCTTGTTGCAATCCAGAATGTATCATCCAAAACATAGTCCACTTATATTAAGAGCAATAAAACAATTGTGCAATCACCTGCTCATTTTGTTGTGCTTGTTATTTTATGCCCGTAAACTTGTTTAAAGGTGCCTGAAAAGTGATAGTAAAATTGAGGGTTAGTTGTGCATAAAGCACAGCCTTTACTTCTGTGACTAAGAATAAATTAATAGCTTAGAAGAGTCACCTTTCTTCATTTGGCAAGACATGTGAAACTGATTGTTTTTACACCCCAGAAATTTTACTGTTTTGTGAATGCACTATGCACGCTCTTTCAATTTAGCCTTTGTTGGATTATTTTGAGGATAAATTTATTGCTTTTGCTCCTCAAAATGGGTCTATTTCCAAAGATGAAAATTCATCTGTTTGTCTTCCTCATCCTGCACAACTCACTTGCCCCACTCATGCTTGTATAGAGTGATACTACCATCCTTGTATTGTTTGTGGTAACCACAAACAATATATAACTCATTTTTATATCATCAATAAAATTAAGTTCTATTCACATTTTTTGTATCTGTGTTTTCACGTACTTTGGTGCCTCTCTCTAGCAACAACTAGTAGAGATTTCTTATTCAGCTCCACAAGGTAACTGTATCACTTTATCTGTCATCTAACCAAGACTTATTAAAAACCCAATCCTAAGTTTAGGATTTTCCGTTGTGTTCTGTGCCGCGCCTAAGAACACAACAAAAATGGTGCTCACTACAGGAGCTGCAAGCCCCTTAGGTATTAATTTTATCACCACATTCTCAGGCCTGTCTCCTACTTCACTACAGGAGCTGTCTTTTCTTGAAATTAACAGTCCTTTTACTGAAGAGAAAATCTTGGACCTGCCTATTATCCTCACTGTATTGAACCTCAGAAATGGTCCCTGTCTAGTAACATATCTCACAAGAACCCCTGGCCTAGAACAAGTCATGGCCATTGCCCTTGGAATAACTCACAATGGGGCCATCCCCTGCCTTCAGTTACAGTTCAACTGAGCAGAATATCATGAGTTAATTGTTGCTTCATAATTCCTGCAACATTTTCTCTCAGCAGTTGGCTCCACTTAGTACCCACTCTTGTCTTTTTTACAGCCTGCCTTGGCTCACCATCAAATGGTGTTGGGGCTCCACGTTCAGGAAATACTGTCTCTTCAAGCCGCTGTAATCAATCATTGGGACCAGCTTGTTGCTTACCAGTAGTGGATTCATTCTCTGTTATTCTTGGTATCTGATAACCAATGTGACTTCATTATCTCTCAGGCTTGCTTGGTTGCTTCCATAGAGAAAATGCACATGTCCATCCCCAAGTACGTCAGGGAACGTCTACATGAATTCCACCAGCTAGAGCAACCTTGGTGAACTCAAGTAGACTTAACCCTGAATTTTTCATTTCCCTGACTTTGAAAAACTTGTGAAGTAACTCAATGTGTTTAGCGCTTACTCCTTTGATCAATTGCAACAAGTAGTGGAGCTTGCTGCTAGAGGACTCCATGAACTACAAGAAGAGTTTGAGCAAGAGAGAGCTACCATGGCCCCTCTATTGCCAAGCCTCAAACCCAAGTGAATGAGTTGTCTGCACCTAAACCAGATGTTTCTCCTTCTCCCCCATCTGACAACATGATGAACAGAAGTTATGGGACACTATCCAAGAACTACATGCTTTCACTTGTAGTCAAGGACGCAACAAGGACCCTCCACAGCCAGACCCTCCAGTACTTACTTTGACGGCACAGGTTGCTGCCCTGAAAAAGGAAGTTGCCACTCTATAAGATACTGTGACAACTGTCACCCACCCTGCTGAGGTCACTGAAAGAGATGGCTGCTGCCCTGGACTACCTGGGAACCCTCAAATCCAATGCACTAGGGAGTTGATTGCCCTAGCCAATGAAGCCAATCATTTGAAGCAAAACCACAACAGCCTTGACAAAAATGTCCAATAAATGATTGGGATAATTGACTCTGTAAATGACAGGTTCACTCCCTGTCTCTCAGTGGGATCTTCTTTGACTTCTTGGTTGGCTGAGCTTTCAACTGTGATGATCACTCATGGGCAGCAGTTAGATGTTACCAAACAACAGACTGGCTAGGCCAACAATGTGGGTGCCTGCACTTCTGATACATTGACTACTCTTAAGGAGAGTATCTGCCAACTGTGAGCACAACAGCCCCTTTGGAATCAGAAGCTGAATTCTCCCCACATATAAATTTACTAGATAGTAACAATAGTGGCCCTAATCCCAAAGTTCACTTCAACCTACCTTTAAACAAGTCTTAACCCTAAAACATTCACTATTGTGGTGTTCCTGACCATCTACAAAACAGCCATGCAAAGGGCCTTTGATGAGGTTAAGAAGGAGCACATTCTAGCATGCTTGCACCCAACCTGCCAGAAGATGGTAGTGCCAGAGATTCTCAAAATTGAGACTTGGGAAAAGTGAAACAGCTTCTGATCAATGAATTTGGCAGCAACCTCAGTTTGAAAGTGAAAAATGACACTTTTATTCACATTGCCTTCAAACCCAAGGAGACTCTTACTGAATTTGCAGATAGATTCTACATGAAAGTACAAAAACTGATAACAAGCAGACAATTAGCAGCACATGAAGCTTACATGGCTTGTGCTCAAGCCCTCAAGGTTAATTGGCTTCTGTGTCTCCACTTTAAGGCTCATAAGGTCATGCTTTTCTCTATGAAGAACATAAAGACACTATTGCAGGATATGCACCTTACCCATTCTGGGGCAGTTGTGCAGGAGAATTGTGCTGCCTCTAATTCTGATTTGCCTTTCTGTGGCCCTTGTATTCTTGCTGTTGCAACCAAGTCCCCATACTTGTCTGCCAATGTATCTTACAATACACAGGGGGCGCTCAATGAGTTGCCCCTTGACATATCTAACAACATGAATCAATCTGATGGTAATTTCAAACGCTGGGCACTTTCTCCTAATTAGGGACACTGCCAATTTGATCTGCTGATTCAACACAAGTTATTCCTTGGCTTCAATCTTTACATGGAACGTGCCACCATGCCACCCCCTTGTGGCCCGGTGGCTTTTCCATATCATATATTAATTATAGTATTCTGCAATAGACAATACATTATTCTTATTATTCATGTCCTTTCTATTGGACTGTTGTCTTCTCCAATCCAAATACTGAATCATCATTGGTTCAGTTGTAACAGTGGTAGCAGCGGTAGGTTAACAACCTACCTAAAGAGAAAATTCCCCTAAGAAAAGACGGAGTACAGGCTGTATGGCTACTCCCCACCAAAAAACCTTCCTACCAATCCCTGAGGGTGACATCCCCAGCGGGTGCTTGATCTATCAAGACCAACTGGTACTTACAAGTGTGTACAACCAACTCTGTCTTGGGCAGCGCAACGCTAGTGTCACCCCACCCCAGTCAGATATGTTGCAATGCATGGGACATTATTTGTTAGATTAAGCCAAGGCGCCAGCTTAAGCATATCAAAGCATTTTAATCTTGTTGGTATCATTTAAGTCATAAACTTATGTTTTTTTAACATTAATATTATGCTTGTTTTACTGAAGAAAAGTTTAAGAGTGTAAAATATACAAATAATAAAAATAAATCTTATTTTTGTTAGCTGTATTTTTTGCTAAAACCCTTTTTTCTATTTTAATAAGCCAAGAATCAAATATATGAGTTGCATGAGAGAGTAATAGCAGCCCCAAAGCTATAATTGCTATTACCCTATCTTTGGCTCATATAATTAATTTCTTAGTTATTTTAGAAAAAAAGATGTTGTATTTAAAAGACTATTTATCCTATGTGAAATTTAAGCTTTTGTTATGCGTCCAACTTCATGAACATGCCCTACCAATCCTTTAGTAGTATTAGCTCTCTTTGTTTCTCTGTCATCTGTGCAGAACTTTTCACAGTAATTTATTTTGAAGTACTCCTTAACATCCTCAAATGTCAAAGGTGAAACATACAGCTCACTATCTTTCATTAAATATGAAAGATTAACATAAAATTCTTTGACTTAAAGCCAGCTTTTTTTAGGCCTAGATTTTCTATCATAGATGTAAAAAAAGGTTTTTGGGGAAACATATGAATTATTTACAAGTGACTCATATAAACCCTTTCTTTCTTCCTCTCTCTCAAAACCATTTTGAGATCATATATATATTTTATATAAATCACATTTTCCTTTTGTTTAAATATTTTAGATAATACACCAAAATGACCATCAACAATATTTTTGCCATGACACTCAACAAATCTATTAAACTTAATTGTTCCTTTTATAATTTTAGGTACCTCTTTAAAAAGATAACATAAGAATTTATAAGATCTGAAATGATTACCATTATCAGTCCAAACTTTAATATTTTTAATATTCTTAAATTTATTATTTTTAAGCAGACTTATCAAGCACTGACCTGAAAACAAAGAGTCATGAGATAAAATTTCAGATAAAAAGTCATGATACTCATTTTTGATTTTTCATTTTTTTTAAAAGCAATTGCAAATCCTAATAAAGAAATAGGTATTTTCTCATAAAAACAATTATTTGTCTCTATAGGACACCCACCTATTTTAAAGTTTTCTTTATAGTCTATTACTATAACACATGAATTATTATCAAGATTATTTATATCACTAATATATATTTTTTATTTTGATGCTTATAAAACTTTTCATGTAGGTCAATAGATTCTAAATTTTCTTTAATAGATTTAGGCAATGATAACTTTTTTATACTAAAATCCTTTTTTCATTTCTAATGATTTTTTTAAGTTGCAAATGTTACACATATCAGTTTGCTTTTTGCTTTTAATTATATTATTAGAAATAAGCTTATAGAAAGTGGAAAGTGAAATAGAAATATTGTTTTTTATTTTTATATCTTCATAAATTTCTTTTTTTTGTTTTCAATAATGAGTATTTTATTTTAGTTGAGTATTCACTCAATTCTTTTTGTAAATCTTCATAAATTAATCCAGGAGATTTTTTAGTGAATTGGCTGGTTGGAAATAAAAATTTTAATATATTTTTTAAAATATTTTATATTTTTCTTTCTTTACTAAATCATTTTTTCCTTTTTTATTTTTTGAATTTAATGATACTTTTTTAGCATTTTTATTTTTTTAGAATATGAATACTCATTTTTTGTCATTTTAAATCCACAATCCCAAAGCTCTTTCAAACTGTAGCTTGATGTAACCAATGCTCTTAGGGAAGGAAGGTGCTTGGCAGGGGATTCTGACATCAATTCCTTTAGGTTGTTAAGGAAATCATCTGTCTTGGAATTTTGTATGAAAGGTAAGAAGGCACTTTTTCCAAACTCTGTTTTTAATATGAAGTGCTCAACAAAGCTGTTAAGATCATTGCCAGTGTTGCAACTGGACCAATGGGGATCCAGTATGATGAATTGGGGAAGACAACAGTCCAATAGGAAAGGACAGAATAATAAGAATAAGGTATCCTTTATTGTAGAATATTCTGATTAATATACTATACTAGGCAGTTGCCCCATCCAAGGACAGCATAAAAGTTGAATTTAATAAATGAATTAAATTTATTTTATTGTCTTTTTAGACTTGTATTACTTATTGCATGTTTAATTAAAATTTTATTTAATTGCTTTATTAAAGTTAATTTCAATTATATTTATTTAAAATTAAAATTATATACTCCAAGTATAAATAAAAACTAAACCTAAATATTTATAGTATCACTATTAAGTTTAGTAAAGCTAAACTAATTATTTTAAAATTTAGTAATTTATTTTTAATGGCTTTAAAAATGTAGAGCTGATCTGCAGCTTTTAAATAAGCTATTGGACATCAAAATCGGCTTAGTATTCACTGAGATACATTGATTTTAGTTTTTGTAGTGTGTATTAAAAGTAAATTTAGATAATTTCAAATTGAGTCCGAGCCTTTGATTATGACGCGAACCCGATTCCAGCGCTTAACTATATATTTCAGCATCTAGAGCAGCTAGAGCTATCATGTTTGGTACCATTTTGATAGGAATCATCTGAAAAATTGATTTACGTCCTCTAAATTTCATGAAAATCATCATATGGAAACATAATTTTATCATAGTTAGTTTATTCCACTGATGTTCTTTTGGGATGAAGCTGTGTCAAGCAAGGTCTACTCTGAACAATATGCAGCCACTTGGATCAGGTGATGCATCCAATTGGAATATTCTATTATTTCACTTGAATGATAAGAATTTCAAAATGTCCAAGCCAACCATCTACTTGTTTAAACTAATATTTATATTTATATTTATAATTTAAACCATATCACTTTAAATTGACCAAGCTCTCTTTTCATCATCAATTTTATCGTCAGCACAGAGCATAACCATCCAATCATATAAAACAATCTAAAACAATTGCTGCTTCTCTTCCAGTTTTAATCCACCCATTCTAGAGTCAGGTAATCTAGAAAGATAAGCCACTTCAATATGGTTGAATAGGGCTAGCCACTAATTTAAAATGCAAGTAATCAAATACAAATTTAGAGAAAGTTTGAGTGGCTTATAATTCAGTTCAACATGATTTAGACCACACTCTACTGGATGCAATCTGTGTACTTTCAGAGATGCATGTAAGGGATTGAATGTAAGGATGAGCCAAATTGAGCTTTTGGCTTAACAATCAACTTTTAAAATCAAATTTAACTAAAAATCAATTCAGTCAAATCTCTTACGGCTTGAGCCCACTCAAGGTGACATTACAGACAGACAGACAGACTCACTTTTATATATATTAATGGTGAAAGCCACAAGGCCACAAGGGGGTGGAATAGTGGGAAGTTCTATGTAAAGTTTGAAGCCAAGGATAACTCGTGTGGGGATCAGCAAGTCAAATTGGCAGCGCTCCTAATTAGGATGAAGTACCCGCCATTTGATATTGCCACCAGATTAATCCATAACGTTAGATACGTCAAGGGACAACTCATTGAGCGTCCCCTGTGTATTGTAAGATACGTTAGCAGACGAGTCTGGAAACTTGGTTGCAACACCAGCAGTAAAAAGGAATGCTTGTTTAATCATAGAGATTCTTTCTCTCTTAGTAGAAGCCCCCAGTGAGAAGAAGGGTGTCATCTGAGATGCAAACTTGATAGGTTCCATAATGATAGTGGTTGGGTTCCTTGGCTTGGTTCAGGAAGTTCTTGCTTGGAAATAGATGAGCAGTTATCAGATAGGAGTAAAGGTGTGGATTGTAAAGTAAATTTCTGTAAAGCTGAGCTGTTTAAATACCATGTTAGCTGAGCTTTTGCACTACAGGCATAAATCCCCAACTGACCCCCAACTGATCTCCTTAATTTATCAATATCACCCCTGAAGTCTGATATCATTGTTTATTTACCCCTTTTTATATTCTGGTTAACTGTTGATATCTCGGTGAATAGTACTTCAATCTTGCTCAAACTAGTATCATTGAAAACCCTTAATCTCAGCTTTTGGAATTGTGCTGCAACTTTATATTTCAATACTGATTTAGTATCTTGAAGTGGCTTTGAATGTAAGCTTATAAAATTATTATTTGAAATAAAACATACTAATTAACTTTTAAAGTATGATATTTTAATCAGTAAACTAAATTTAAAGTATAAATCATTATTTAGCTTACTTTTAGTAACCAACTCAAAAACCCTTTTTTTAAATAAACTTAAGTTTATTATGACTTTTAACAGTTCTTAAAAAAGAACTTTATATATCTTAAATCTATCAAAATAAAATTGTTATTTTTAACCACATGTAAATATTTGCTTGTATAATTAAAGTTATATCTCATTTTTATAGATACAATGACTAAGATCATTTTCCATTTAGTTTAAATAAATTTTAACCTTTATAAAATTTAATTAAATAAAGTAAGATTTTGATACATTCTTTTTTATGTTTGAATTTTGTATACATATTATCTCTAGCATACAGTATAAAAATATAATTTTATTAAATAGTTGTATAAAGCTATTTTATTAATATTAAATACTTAAGAATTTGAAAAGAAAAACTTTTACTCTCTTATAAGTTCTTATTATATATTTTCTATAAAATATAACTTAAGAATAAATTACTTATGCTAAATGAGATCACTGAAATTTCAAAAAAGTTTAGTTTTAATTTTAGTTTTAGTTTTTTTAACTTTTTACTAGATTTTTTATAAAATAAATCCAAAATTATTTAATATTTATTTACTAAATATGCAAAAAAGCTGTCTGCCCTCTTTTTAAAAAGAGGGATTCAAAAATTATTATATTTTAAATTAAATATTTTTAAAAAAGCTAAGATTTTAGGCAGCAATTTAATTTCCAACAAAAAGCATCAGATCAGTTTTTATTGTATTTTTATGTTGATCTTTTTAGAATGATGTCACTTTGTACTAATCAGCTTTTAAGAAGTAATGGTATATGATTTAAGATTGTTACTGGCTTTCAATACAGTTTAATTTAGTTGTAAGTAGAAAATTCTTAACTTAATATAGGTTTTTATATTATAAGGTGTCAAAACCGCAGGCTCAACCCGCCAACAAGGTTCCAACCAAGCGGGTTTGTGACCCACAATCTGATTACCCGTTCACTCAAAGCCAGACTAGGAAGTCAACTCAAATTACCAAATCTATCAACATGAACAGATGATGATCCTTCACAGTGGATATCTCAATTTGGCGCTTTACTCATTATCAGGATCAAGCCACCCCCTCTTCCATCCAGCCGTGTGATCACCAATCATGTTCCTACTATCCATTGACCCACAATAGCTATATAGTCATTATCTTACAATAAAGATTATTATCTATCTTCTAAATATTTTCCCCCATGTAACTCTTATAAAACAGCACAGTTACAACAAAGGATTAAATAAGATTTTTTTTTAAATTTTTTTAATTATTTAAATTTATTGATAATAAAATTAAAACAAAATTTTAAAGTGCAAAGTAGCACAGTTAATAGGAAACAGATTAATCTTTAAAATAATGACCCGTATGCTCAACCTTCAGTTGGAGACCTTTGCGGGTGGCATGGAGGGGGCCGACATTGTCAGTTGGCTCCACTTCACTGAGACCCGTCTCCGTGTATGTCAGGTACCTGACCCTATGTGGGTTGCCATTGCTTCAGGCCGCCTTACTGGACCTGCTGCAGTTTGGTTCACCATCTGGGCCAGCCAAGAGATAGAGATCACCTGGGTGTCATTCAGGGATGCTGCAAAGTCCCTCTACAGCAAAGCATTCTCCCCATTGTGGTAGAGAGTCCCCTCCTGGCTATCAAACAGACTGGTTCTGTTCCTGAATACCTTGCTGCGGCCCCAGAAGCTGTGACTGATGGGAACACCATGCTCCTTACCTTGATAGTTAATGGGTTAAAACCCCATATCTGCAAGAGGGTTCCCGTAAGTTGTTGCACCTCCATCAATGACTGTTACAAAGCCATTGTGGAGGCCAATAACCAGGATTTAATGGGCTTTTGCAGATCTAATGATGCACCCCCTCAACCTTGTCCCGCACCTGGCAGTGCTCATAACCAAGTGGGCCGCTGCCAGCCACAACAACAAAAAAATGGGATCAAACATCCCTGCAAAGGGGAACTTTAGTTAGAACAAATTGAGGACCCAGGAAAATCCTGGGGGTTGTAGCTAAAAGAGGTTCTTAAACCCCACTTGACCCTCACTCTCTTCTAGCAAAGAACCCCTGCGACTACAACATCCACAAGGTTGAAACCCTCAACATCTTCTAAGTTCACAGCAACAATCTCATACTTCAAGCCAGTCACTCTCCAAATAAAGTAACTTGCTTGGCCTATCCCTTTTGTTTCTGTGGGAACACCCACAAACTACTGGTAGATACTGGAGCCAACCACACTATGGTTGACCAGGCATTTGCAGACACCCAACAGCTGGACCAAGTGCCAAGCAGATTCAAGGCAGTACAAGTGGCTAATTCCTGAAGAGTGGCAATCACCCATGAGATGATACCCTTCTCTGTGAGAATGGGGAACATCCAGGCTAAGCTCTATGGACCAATCATGGCAGGGCTCAGCCACAATGTCATTGCTGGCCTTGACTGGCTTTATCACAACCGTCCCTACATTGACTGGGACACATATGTAATCACCCTCAATAGGAATGGGGTTGGTTTTCAGATATATCCTGTCAAAATGAGCAAGCTACTTCACAATACTGTCTTTGTCAGAATCACAGAAATGGGTTCATACAATTTCAAGGGGGGAAACTAGACTTCACTCAATGCTCAGTCAAGATTATCTGCACAGAACCACCTGTAGCCCTTCCCTTGAATACTCCACCCCCCAGCACTTGCTGCTCTCCTCAAGGAGTATAAGGACGTTTTCAGTGAAACACTAGAACAACTACCCCCTCCCCGGGAGATCCAGCATGCTATACAGCTACAAGAGTTGCTTCCCAAGGCACGTCCCCTCTATTGATTGACATCAAAAGAAGATGAAACCCTCCACCAGCACCTTGTAGACGCACTTGATAAGGGCTTTGTTGTGTTCTGAGGCGCAGCACAGACACACAACGGGAAATTCTAACCTTAGGATTGGATTTGTACTAAGTCTTGGTTAGATTACAGGGAAGGCAAATGTGTTTACCTTGAAGTCCTGGAAGAATAATCTCTACTAGTTGTGGCTAGAGAGAGGCGCGGAAGTACAGAAGACACAAAGACAAAAATGTGAATAGAACTTAAATTTTATTGGGTATAAAGATTGGGAATATATACTGTGTAACTTTACCACAAAACAGTACATGGACGGTAGGATCACTTGCCACCAGCACTAGTGGGGCAAGTGAGTTGCGCAGGATCAAGAAGCCAAACAATTGTATTTCCTGATTCAGCCATCAACTCATTTTGAGAGGCAAAAGCAAAAGCAAGCAATTTGTCCTCAAAATAACCCACCAAAGGCAAAATCAAAACATGGTGAATAGCGGTATTCACAACATTGCCCTCCCCTAGATTGGCCTTAGGGGGGTGGTATTTACAAAGGAACTTAGTGTGCACTCAAGCAAAAGGAAGGCCACTGGACAGGAGCTTTACAGTATATTTGGACCCTTGCTTAAAAGTTACTTCTAAAGGGCCAATCCACAGAGAGTCCAACTTATGTGCGCAACCACCTACTCTGTGTTGGTAGTAAAGTACATGGTCACCAACATCAAATTCAGGCAGGGGGGAGCGTCCAGCATTATTGGGAGAGAGCTCAAGCATTTTAGTCTTATATGCAGAAGTGTAGGCAGTGGCTTGAATATCAATTATGTGGTTGACTAGATCCTTGATGTGGTCGTCAGGATTCATGGCCATATCAGAGGTAAGCAGGGGGGCCCCAAGAGCAAAGAGGTAGTAGCTTCTTGCCCATATAACATAGCAAAAGAAGAGTACCCAGTGACACAATGTTTGCTAAGGCAGTATGCAAAGAGAGCGGCAGGTAAGTAGAAGTCCCAGTTGGCAGCGTCAGAGTAGGTGAGCTTCCTCATGATGGAGACCAGTGTCAAATTAGCACACTCAACTGCCCCATTGGTAGAAGGATTGTAGGGGGCAGAGAAAGACTGATGTGACCCCAAAGCTTTGACAACAGAGGTTACTAGCTTGGCATTGAAGTTAGTCCCATTATCTGAGATCAGCACTTGAGGACAGCCATGGCGGTAGAATACATCTTGCAACAGGAAGGCAGCAGTTGTCTTACCTGTGATGTCCTTTGTAGGGCAAGCCTCTACCCACTTGCTGAAGTGATTTACAGCAACCATAATAAAGCAACACCCAGAACAAGAGCGGGGAAGAGGACCTACTGCGTCAATGCTAACAGTATGAAAGGCATGTTGCAGGAGAACTAATTTGAACTTGTGGGCAGTAGCTCAAGGCCTCTGTAGCTGGCAATTGTGGTAGCTAGATATGACGTCTGGGATCAGCAGACAAATTTTCTCCCAGAAGTAGTTCTTCTGAAGCCAGTCAAAGGTCTTGGCAATGCCTCCATGCCCAGTTTCTTTATGAGCTTGTGACACCAACAAGAGGCAAAGACTGGGTCATACATAAGGCAGATACTGGTCTTGTACCTTCTTGAAGAGCTGATTGTTGCATATAAGGGTATCTTTGGATAGCTTGGACAAGGCCAGTTGTACCTCTTCTGTCTCACTTTCCCAAGAATAAGGGTACCAAATTAGTTTGTATAATT
Organism: Entomophthora muscae; assembly: GCA_014839935.2. Lineage (NCBI taxonomy): Eukaryota > Fungi > Entomophthoromycota > Entomophthoromycetes > Entomophthorales > Entomophthoraceae > Entomophthora > Entomophthora muscae. Next base: position 545,550 of record QTSX02007123.1, on the reverse strand, counting down.
GGTTGGCCTCTGCAGGATGAAAAGCAAGAATGGGCATTCTGGAGAGCCCATCAGCATTCTGATGTGGAATCCCAGGGCAATGGAGCACTGTGAAGCCGTATCCCTGCAGACGTAGAGCCTATCTAGCTAGGCGCTCTTCAGGTTCCTTAAGCTGCTGTAACCATTTAAGAGAAGCGTGGTTGGTGACAACTGTAAAGTGGGTGCTGTATATGTAATGACAAAATTGCTTGACTGCATGCAACACGGCGAGGCACTCTTTTTCTGTGACACTATAGTTCTTCTTGTGCTTGTTTAGCACACAGGAAGTGTAAGCCACAAGATGATCTACACCCTTGCTGTCCAGTTGGGCCAGAATGGCTCCAATAGCTAGATTGCTAGCATTGGTATACAGGATGAACTCCTTATTATAGCCGGGATACACAAGGATTGGCGCCTCTTTGAGTTTTTGTTTAAGGGTCCCAAAGGCTTGCTGTTGACTGGCGGTCCATTCAAAAGGAACATTAAGTAATAGCTGGACTAAAGGTTCACTAGTATTGGCAAAGTCAGGGATAAACTGTCTGTAGTAGCCCATCATCCCCAGGAAGACTTTTACTTCTTGCAAGTTGGTGGGCGGTATCATTTTGTTGATGGCTTCAACCTTCTTAGTCATTGGGCAAATCCCTGTCTGGGTTACCTTGTGGCCCAAGAATTCAAGACGTTCTTTGAAGAAGGCACATTTGGAAGGCTTCAGTTTGAGGACAGCTTCTTGAATCTTTATAAACACCTCTTTGAGATGAGCCAGGTGATTGGTGAAGGTAGCACTGAAAACTGTTATATCATCCAAATATACTAGGACACATGACAACTTCAAGTCACAAAGGATGGAGTTCATGGCCCTTTGAAAGGTGGCCAGGGCATTGCAAAGTCCCTGTGGCATGCAAGTAGGCTCAAAAAGCCCTTCAGAAATAATGAGTGCAGCTTTCTGACAATCCTTGGGTGATAGGTCAACTTTCCAGTATCCAGATGCCAGATCCATTGGAGAGAGGAACTTAGAGCCTCCAAGACGTCAGAGAGCATCATTGATACACGGCAAGGGGTACAACTACTTCTTGGTTAAAAAGTTTAATCAGCAATAGTCCATCACAATATGATAACCCCCATCTTTCCTTCTTTAAAATTAGTAGCGGAGATGCCCAAGGACTTTGGGAGGGTGACAGCAGCCCAGTGTCTAACAGTTGTTTGAGCTCTTTAGATACCTGGGCGTCTTCTACACAACTGCGGCAATATGGTTTAGCACAGAAGAGGGGGCATTGCCAGTGTCAATCTGATGGGTAACACCTTTGGCTAACCCATAATCAGTACTGTCCTTAGCAAAGATATCAGAAAATTGGTCTAGTAAATCTAGCACCTCTTTCTGTTGAACCAGGGACAGTTGGGGGAAGTCTTGTGCAGTGAAAAAAGATAGGACTTGCAGCTCATCCTCTGGTAGGTTAAAATCTTGAAACGTGCCAAAGGAATGAAGAGACAGGACATCAGGAGCGCTCAAAAACTTGCCATATCCAACAAACTGCCCCCTAGATACGGTCATGGGAATTGCAGTCAGGTTGGCTACCAACAACTGAACAGGGTCTTTATGAGAGACATCTAGGATTCCAGGACAGAGGTAAGGTTTGTTGCGTCCTAAGGAGGGGGGAGAGTACAACTCCAAGAAGGTGCGGTCAGGTAGTTCATAGGATATCTGGGAGTCTAGGATGGCCTGGGAGCCAGGGGGGATGGTGACAGCGGACGTGGCTAGGAGAGGGATCCCTTCAGACACAGGACAAGCCATGGGAGGACACTTTATGTTTGAGGAGTGGGTGCAATACTTGAGGTTAAAAACCCCAGTGGGATATTCCAAAGCACAAGTCTTGAGGCGTTTCCCAGGAACTTTAACTGGCTCTTCAAAGATCAAGGGGACTTTATAGCCTAGGATAGAGAGGTACCCATCTTTCAAGTTGATTATCCCATTATATTCCCTAAGGAACTGGGTGCCAACTAGGAGATTGTAACTCTCATTCTCCAAGACAACTGCTGGTGCAGCTAGGAGAAGCTTGCCAAACCGCATGGGTAGAGCAGAGTAAGCCCCTATGGCGCAGGTCATAGACAGTCCAGCCGTGCCATACAACTGATGATAATTAAGGTCAGGGGCAAGTTTGAGTTTCTTCAAAAGCTTGGAGGAGACAACATTGACTGGTGAGCCAGTGTCTAGAACGGCCTTGATATTCACTTTTTTGTTTGGATATCTCTAATTGAGTGGTGGTGCAACCAAAGGGGGGAAGGACAGCCAGGATATTTTAAGCCTCTGCTAGTTCCTTATCCCACTTCTCAATCATGCATCTCAACCCTGGGAACTCCTTATAAACAGTTTGGAGAGAGAGAAAAACAGATACATTCTTGAAGACAGCATCAGCAACCTTGGCAGCTTTTTCTGACAACGCCACTAGCATGGGAGACCTCTTAGCCTGAGTGAGGTAAGGGCAAGAGACAATTTCTTTGGCTTCAGGCAAGGGCTTAGCAGTAGTTGTAGTCTTTCCTGAATGTAACTTATAGGGGACTGTAATAGTTTTGGGAACAGCCAGAACAGAGTACCCGTAAGCATCAGCGTTGTCAGTATCAGAGTCATCCAGGTCAGATTAATCAGAGATATTGTGAAACAAGAGGAGGATAGGAGGAGTCTCATTATCAGCAGGATCAGAGTCAGCTATAGGAGGAGGGATTGAAAGAGACTGGGAAGAATTGTTAGCCGAGAGTGTCTCTGCCTCTAGGTTGACTGTTCTTTTCCTGCCTGCTCTTTCAGATCAGCTCCTTCAACCCGCAGGTTAGTGCAGACTCATGAATGATGACCTATCTGACCACAGTTGTGGCAACCTTGGCAACAAGGAGAATTTTGTGAGTTCATGGTAAGAATGTGAGGACCACGGGAAGATGAGCCAGAGTTAGAAGTAGCTTGACCTTCCCTAACAACTGTGCCAGAGTGGGTAAGGTGCATACCCTGAAACAATATATTTATGCTCTTCATGGAAGAAAGCATAGCCTTATGGGCTTTGAATTGAAGGCACAGAAGTTGGTTAACATTAAGGGCTTGAGCGCAAGCTGTGAAGGCGTTATGGGCTATCAACTGTCTGCTCGTGATCAGCTGCTGTCCTTCTATGTAGAATCTGTCTGCAAACTTGGCTAGCGTCTCTTTAGGCTCAAAAGCAATATGCATGAATGCATTCTTCTTTACTTCCAGGCTAAGGTCACAACAAAACTCATCAATCAGAAGCTGCTTCATATCTTCCCACGTCTCAATGAAGGGTAGTTCTGGCACAACTACCTCTTGGCAGGTTGGGTGTAGACAGGTCAGAATGTGTTCCTTCTTGACTTCATCCAAGGCTCTTCTCATGGCAGTTTTGTAGATAGTTAGGAAAGCTGCAATGGTTGAGGTTTTAGGATCAAAGTCTTGCTTAAAAGTGGGTTTGAAGTGAGTTTTGGGAGTTGGGCCACCATTGTTGCTATTGAGTACATTTAACCGTGGGGAAAACTCTGCCTCAGATTCTGATGGCGGCTGTCTAGCCCATAGCTGGCAAACAATTTCTTCCAGGGTGGTAAGAGTCTCAACAGCGCGGGCACCAGTATTGACAGCTTGAGTGGTCTGTTGTGCAGTGGTATCTAAGCATTGACCTTGGGTGGTCACTATTGTGGAGAGTTCAGCCAGCTGCAAAGTAAGGGATGGCCCCACTGAGAGGCAAGGGGCAAATTTATCATTTGCAGATTCAATCACACCATTCATCTCTTGTACATTTCTATCCAGCTCAGTGTGGTCCCGCTTCAATTGATTCACCTTGTTAGCTAGGGCAATTAATTCCCTAGCACATTGGATTTGAGGTGCTCCAGATAAACCAGGACAGCAACCATCCTCATTGACAACCCCAACTGGACTAGCAGCAGTAGCCATCATTCTACGTAGGGCGGCAAGTTCTTGCTGTAGCTCTGCAATTTGGGTAGTCAGTTCAAGAACCTGGAGTCAGGTTGAGGCGCCTCAGCAGGACGTCCCTGACTGCAAGTAGTCAAACGTAGTTCTTAAATGGCATCCATATTCTCTGCTCCCTATTCACCAAGTCATCAGAAGGGGGAGAGGGCGGAACATCTGGCTTGGGTGTAGATAGTTCATTTACTTGACTCTGGAGTTTGGCTATAGCAGCAGCAGTGGCCGCTCTATCTTGCTCAAATGCGGTACTGAGTTCATTAAGGCTGCTAGCAGTAAAGTCTGCTACCTGCTGTACCTGCTCAAAGGAATATGTACTGAAGGCATTGAGATGTTGCACAAGTCACTCAAAGTCAGTGAGATAAGTGTTTAAGGTGGAATCCTCCTGAGCTTGCCAGGGTTATTCTAGCTGGTGAAACTTGTGTAGACGTTTTCTCACGTATTTGGGGATAGACTGGCGCATTTGTTCAATAGAATTAACCAAACAGGTCTGGGAGGTGACAGAGTTGCGTTGATTGTCAGATACCAATGAAAACAGGGAATGAATCCACTGTTGATAGGCAGCAAACTGGTCCCAGTGATGAGTAACTGCAGCTTGCAGAGAGGAGATTTCTTGGACGTGGAGCCCCAACACCATTTGATGGTGGGCCAAGGCAGGCTGCACAAAGGATGATAGTAAGTGCTCAGCGGAGCCAGCTGCCAAGAGGAGATGTTGTGGAAATTGAGGAGCCATAATTAATTTTTAGTATTCAGCCTGACTAAACTTCAACTGAAGGCAAGGGATGGCTCCTTCACAGGCTATCCCAAGGGCTACTGACATGACTTGGTCCAAGTCAGGGGTACCCATGGGGTAAGCAACTAGGCAGGGACCATTCCTGAGGTTCAGTATAGTGGGGGTAATAGGCTGGTTGGCAATATCTTCCTCAATAAGAGGACTGGTTATTTCAAGTGAAGTCAACTCTTGTATAGGCGGAGGCAAAGGACCTGAAAACGGGGATGCAAAGGGGATAACCAAGGGGCTTACAGCCCCTGTAGTGAGCACCATTTTTGTTGTGTCCTGAGGCACGGCACAGACACACAACAGGAAATCCTAACCTTAGGATTGGATTTGTACTAAGTATTGGTTAGATGACAGGGAAGGCAAATATGTTTACCTTGCGGCCCTGGAAGAATAATCTCTACTAGTTGCGGCTAGAGCAAGGCGTGGAAGTACAGAAGACACAAAAACAAAAATGTAAATAGAACTTAAAGTTTATTGGTTATAAAGATTGGGAATACATACTGTGTAGCTTTACCACAAAAAACTACCAGGACGGTAGGATCACTTGCCACCAGCATGAGTGGGGCAAGTGAGTTGCGCAGGATCAAGAAACCAAACAATTGTATTTCCTGATTCAGTCATCAACTCATTTCAAGAGGCAAAAGCAAAAGCAAGCTATTTGTCCTCAAAATAGCCCACTGAAGGCAAAATTGAAACACGGTGAATAGCAGTATTCACGACAAGCTTCATACGCCCCTTGCTTTTGCCATACAGGGCTGCTGTCTTCTTTGTAGCCAAGAAGGATGAGTCCCTTTGCTTAGTCACAGATTACCACGCCCTAAATGAGGTGACCGTTAAGAACAAGTACCCCTGCTGTTAATTGACAACCTGTTTGACACACTTGCAGGCGCAAAGGTCTTTAGCAGGATTGATCTCACCGCAGGGTACAACTAGGACCGCATTGCACTAGAGGATGAGGCAAAAACTGCCTTCCTAACATGCTACGGGTTGTTTGAGTGCTAGGTCATGAATTTTGGAATGACCAACGCCTCTTTCACCTTTGCTATATTAATGAACAAAGCATTTGAGGAATTGATTAGAAAGTGTGTTGTTGTGTACCTTGACAACATTATTGTCTTCAGTCAAGATCAAACCATACACCTCCAACACCTCTGTGCTGTCCTTGACACCCTCCAGAAAAACAAGTTGAAGGCTAAGCCCTCCAAGTGTGAATTCCTCAAGTCAGAGCTCTTGTTCCTTGGGCACACCATCTCTGCCCAAGGGATAAAGCCTGATCCCGCCAAAATCAAGGCAATCACCAGTATGCCACCTCCCACCAATGTTGGACAAGTACGTACATAGGTATGGTTGCATATGTGCGTAAATTTATCCCCAATTGCAGAGAACTTATTGCACCTCTCACCAAGCTCCTGAACACTAAACAGCGCTTCCCTTGGACTCCTTCCAGAGATCAAGCCTTTGAGACATTGAAGCAGAGGCTTATAACTGCACCTGTATTACAGTTTCCCAATTGAAACTGCAAATAAAAACTTGAGACTGATGCCTCTGACAGGGCCATAGGGGGCGTGTTACAGGTAGAAACTGACAAGGGTGTCTTCCTTCCTGTAGCATACAGATCCAGGAAGCTCACTGACTCAGAGAAACATTATCTAATCCATGACAAAGAGTTAGTGGAAATCATGCACTACATCAAGAAGTGGTGCTGTTAACTGGAAGGGGCCACCTTTTTACCCCGCGTCTTGACAGACCACAAGTCCCTCCAATACTTCAACACACAGTCCCACTTGACACGCCACCAGGCAGGTTGGGTCAAGCGTCTATCTCCTTACCAGTTGTGTATTAAATACAAGCCTGGAAAAGAGCTTGTCACGGCAGATGCCCTCTCAAGGCTCTACTTGGCGTCCATCACCGGGGACAACAGTTTGGACCCCAACTGGCCAATGCTCTACATCCAACTGGAAGCAACCTGCTATGAAGGTCTTAATTTGGTAACCATATCCAAACTGAAGGACAATGAAAGCCAGTTTACCACTGATGCTGGCAATGTCTGCCGCCGGGCAGAGACAGACAAGAAGACTCCCTACATTCCCACCACACAACAAGGTGACACTATAATACACTACCACTACACCTTGGGCCATGTCAGAGGATGCAACCTCTTTGAAATCATGAAGCGTAAGGTTTGGTGGCCTTGTATGCGCCAAGACATCTTGGATCTTCTTGAGACATGTGTGTTGTGTGAAAAGAATACATCAAAGCCTGAACCCCCCAAGTCTTTCCTACCCATTAAGACCACAGAACCCTTCAAAAAGTGGGCCCTTGTTATTGTTGGACCCCTTCCCAAAGACAGACTTTGGAAGAAATATATCATCACAGCCATCAACTACTTCACCTGTTGGACAGTAGCGTGGGTAACCACTAACATCACTTGCTTCATTGGCAAGAAAATTGTGGCTTGCTTTGAACAACCAAAACGTCTCATTACAGATGGGGAACTAAGATTGTGGAACATGTCATGAAGGTGTACTGCAGCAAAAATGCCCTAAAAGAATAGTCACAACTCCATATTATCTGCAAGCCAATGGGCGCATAGAGAAATTGAATGACTACCTGGTCCAGTTGATTGCCAAACTCTCACAGGAACATCCTAATACTGCATGGACTAAACATCTGCCCACTGCATAACTCATCTTGTGAGCAAGGATCAATAGAGGCACCAGGTTCAGCCCCAGAACCTTGGCCTTTGGAACGCCTGATGGTTTGGCAGGATCAGAACAAGGAAGATTACAATCCACGGTTCCTGCAAACCCCCTTGTTACCTACCCCTTCCCTGAGCCAGTGGCGCGCTAAGGCCCAAGACATCAAAAAAAACAAATTAAGGGAGGGACAAGACACCTTGAGGCCAGATACGCCATAGGTGACCCTGTCTATGCCCTCAATCCCAATTCAGCCAAGTTAGAACCCAAACACTTGGGACTCTTCAAAATAGCCGCAATCTATGACAACCACACCTACCAACTTGAAGACACCCAAGGGAACACTAAAAAGCTTCACCGCAATTGCTTGCGCCCCTGTTGCGCCATCCCCACACAAAGGTTGTTTGTGCGGACCTTCCCAGATCTCCCGCAAACTCAGATCCTGGTGTCTGACAACAAGCAGGGGGCAAGGTGGGGTGTTGCAACCAAGTCCCCAGACTTGTCTGCCAATGTATCTTACAATACACAGGGGGCGCGCAATGAGTTGCCCCTTGATGTATCTAACAACATGAATCAATCTGATGGCAATGTCAAACACCGTGTTGTAACTGTGCTGTTTTAGCAGAGTTACAAGGAGAAAATATTTAGAGGATTGATAATAATCTTTATTGTGAGATAGTGATTATATAGCTATTGTGAATCAATGGATAGAAGGAACATGATTGGTGATCACACGGCTGGATGGAAGAGGGGGTGGCTTGTTCCTGCTAATGAGTCAAGTACCAAATTGAGGTATCCACCGTGAGAGATCATCATTTGTTCATGTTGATTGATTTGGTAATCCAAGTTGACTTCTGGGTCTGGCTTCAAGTGGCTGGGTAATCAGATTGCAGGCCACAAACCCGCTTGGTTGGAACCTTGCTGGCGGGTCAAGCCTGCGGTTTTGACACCTCCCCCTGGCTGAAAGTTGGCCTCCTCAGGAGGCAGGTTGTTGGGGAGGTCGTCAGGAGCCCAGGCGCCATATTGAACCAGTTGTTGTTTGGTGGCAGGCAGGGTAGTTTTTTGTTGCTTCTGTCTTGCTTTGCAAGGTTGTAGGCAGTTGTGATATAGTATCTTGTCTTGCTTGTGTTTCCCAAGCCCTTGCACAAGGTAAGTGTTATTGTTGTTTACCTTTAGGATTATTGCTGGCCCTACTTTTTTGGGTTGTAGTTTGCTCTTGTCAACATTCATGACCCAAACTTTGTCCCCAACTTCATGTCTTTGACGGATGGGAATGAAGGTCTTTTGTAAGCGTTCCTTTTCTTTGGCTGGTTGTTTGCTGTTGGCCTCTATTACTTGAGGATCCAAACAAGGGGGGACTTGACTTGGGATTTCCAGTTTGGGTCCTGTTAATGCTTGAATGATATTAGGCTGTGTGCCATATACCAGTTCAAACAGGCTTTTCCCTGTGGATCTGTTCACTCAGGTTTGGCAAACAAGTAATGCAGTTGGTAGCTGCTTATACCAGTCTTCAGGTCTCCCAGCGGTGAGTTTGGCTAAGGCTTTCATGAGGCTACCATTAAGCTGCTCTACGTGTCCATTGGCCTGTGGATGGTATGGTGTTGTGACGGTGTGTTTGACCCCATTTTTGGCAAGGTACACATTGGTGTTTTTAGAGGTCAATTATTTGCCCCCATTGATTATCAGGAGTTCTGGCTTTCCAAACTTACTGATTATTTGTTTGCCAATGAATTGTCAGACGTTGTTACCGGTGTGCAATTTCACCGCTTGGGCTACTGGCCACCTTGTCGCAAAATCAATGGCTGTGATGATGTATTTTTTGTTGTTGTGCTTTCCTGGCATGGGGCCCACAATTTCCAGAGCCCATACTTTGAACAGTAGTTGGGTTTGAATGGGGAGACAGACTTAGGCGGGGTTTTGCTTCTGGCAAACTTTTTGCAGACCTTGCACTGTTCTAGCACTTCCTGGACATTGCGGTATAGGGTTGGCCACCAGGCTTTATGTTTTAGGAATTTGTATAGATTTTGGCTCTTAGTATGTCCAAGATCTCTGTGGTAGCAAATAATGGTATTGACTTGTTGATGAGTGGGAATGTAGGGAATGGTTGTGCCATCCAACATCTTTCTTTGAAGAGTCCTGTATATGTCAGCAAAGAGGTGTTCATTATTGATGACTGTTTCCTTGGTGATATTGGTTGTACCTGCAGGGAACCCTTTGTCTTTTGTACGTAGCACTAAGAGAGGCCAGTCTGGGTCAAGCCCATTATCTCCCCTAGAAGCGCGGACATACAGGCAAGACAGGGCGGCTGCCATGGCAAGTTTGGCCCCGGGCTTATATTGGATGAGCATGTTAAACTTTCTAAGATTTCCATCCACTGCGCGTGGCAGCGTGTCAAGTTTGCCTGTGTCTTGAAATAGATGAGTGACTTATGATTGGTTAGTGCTGTGAATTCTTCCTGCTGTTCTAGGTAACAGCGCCATTTGACTAGGCAGTGTACAATGGCCAGTAGTTCTTTGTTGTGGATAGGGTATCTACACTTGCCATCTGTCAGCTTGGCAACTTGTAGGCTATGGGCAGGAAGTCACCGTCACTATTCTTAATTTGCAGAACTCCCCCAATGGATGCATCTGAAGTGTTGGTTTCCATCTGATATTCTCCATCCTGTTTAGGGTATTGTAAGATGGGAGCTGTTGTGAGCTTTTCCTTGAGGTGTCTAAAACAGAGGTCACGTTGGGGGGTCCATATAAACTTGGACTTGGCGCCTGTTATGGCAGACAAGGGGGCGGTCAAGACGCCACAGTTGGGTATGAAGCGTTGTACATAGGCCATCATTCCCAAGAAGGTGCGTAGTTCTGACTTGTCCTTGGGAGGTGGCATCTTGCAGATGGCTTGTATCTTCTGACTGTTGGGTTTGATGCTGTCCTTTGAGACTATGTGTCCCAAGAAGGGTAGTTGCTCCCAGAAGAACTGGCATTTAGAGGGCTTGGCCAGCAGTTTGTGTTGTGCCAGGGTCGCAAAGACTTCCTCCAGGTCCTTGTGATGCTGTTCTACCAAGGAGCTGTAGACAATGATATTGTCCAGGTACACAAGGGTGTGTCTGCCTATGTGTGGCGCAAACACTTTGTTCATGAAGGTTACAAAGGTGGACAGGGCGTTGGTCATGCCAAAGTTGAGTACCACGCATTTGTAGGAACCATACTTGGTGTGGAAGGCTGTTTTGGGGATGTCTTCCTCCTTGATACAAATCTGATTGTAACCTGCAGTTAGGTCAATCTTGGAGAAGACAGAGGCTCCTCCCAAGGCGTCAAAGAGATTGTCAATTAATGGTAAGGGGTAACAATTCTTGATGGTGACTTTTTTCAAGGTGCAGTAGTCTGTGACCAGGTGTTAGGTACTGTTCTTCTTGGCTACAAAGAATACGGCGGCCCCAAAGGGAGACTGTGAGGGGCGGATAAATCCTTTTTCCAGGGCTTCCTTGAGATAGGCGCACAGGGCGTTGTCCTTGTTTGGGGTCAGCCTGTAAATGGGGAGTGCCTTGGGTACAGCCCCTTTGAGTTGGATAGAGTGTTGGATGTGTTTCTCAGGGGGTAGCCCAGGTAATGCTCCCTTAAAGATTTCTGGGTGACGGGCCACAATGTTGCAATCTTGCGGCGTGGAGGTGTCCTGATGATCCTTGAAGTGTATGATTTCATACTGGCAGGAGTCTCAGTCAATAGCTTTCAGGTTTTCCTTCTCATCCGAGGTCCCTGTGATGCGTAAAAAGATGTGATCTTGTAGGAGTTGGTCTACAGAGTCTGGGTAGATTTGGTGGTTGACACCTTCACGCTTGATGGTCAACACTGAGGTTGCCCAGTCCACGTGGGGGTTGTTTTTCTGTAACCAGTCTAGTCCCAGTAAAATTTCAAACTTAGGGAAGTCAATGACGGGACCTTGGATGGTGGAGTGGAGGTTCTCAAGCATGACAGAGAAGGGAGCAGTTTCTTTTGTCACAGCAATGTGGTGTTTATCAGCCAGGACCACGTTTTTAATCTGCAAAGGATTAGTGGCCAGCTTGAATTTATACACAAAGCTGCTGTTGACTAAGGTTCAATCTGCGCCCAAGTCCAAGAGAGCTGAGCCTGTGTAACTGTCATGAATGACATTTCAATACTTGTATTGAAAACCCAAGAGTTAAACCCCGGTTCCCAGGAGGCAGATCCAACCCGTCAGACCAGTCCAGGACCCTCAAATCCGTTAAAAGCTGGGCTCAAATTGGTAAATTACTCTGTGTTCCGCTGGCCTACTACAGAGGACCCTCCAAAGATCACTTGAGTCACACAAAGTGGACAGGGGACTCCCTGCTTGTTAAATTGCAAACCCGAGTTAACAAGTTACTCCAAGACCACGCCAGCCCCCCAGAGACAATTCCCCAAATAGTCATCAGATTGATGCCAACCTTGGGCCACCAAAGACCCAAACCTATGCAGAGGTTGCAACTTGCCTTAAGGAGGTTAAGACAAAGCCTATTTTTCACCTTGCCAATGGCCACCAGCAACTGCCAGTCTCCCGCCCAGAAGGGGTAGTGCAATTGGACTACTCAGGTGATATACAAACAGTGGCGGTAAAACAAAAAGTTGCCTTTCCAATTTGCCAGAACAAGCACAACCTGGATCTGCCGCCCTCAAGACCCCAAGCCAAGACTACGCCCCGCCATTGCCTTGTCTGCAAACCTAAACCCTGCAAAAATTGAAGAAGCAAAGTCCCAGGGTATAAAAACCCTGGCGGTACAGCAAAACCCCCATCATCATTTTTGATAATAAAGTTTCATGAACCTTTGGTTCAAACAAATCTTACCCTATCTAGTCTTAGTGATCTTCCATCTTAATTCCAGTCAAGTAGACCACCAGGCCCCCGCCCTCCCCCAAGACCAACCTGCCAAATTGTCCCAGGCATTATACTGTCCCCCGGGAGCCCCCTTTGGACCTGTGCATTTTAATGAATACCCCCCAACCCGGCCTATTCAGAGTAAAACTTGGAAACCATCCTCATTGCCAACCCTTTGGCAAGGGCTAGAAGTACCAAGTACATAGGACGCAAAGGAAAGAGGGTCAAAATCCTGCCCTTACTGTTCAAAGATAAGTACAATTACCTGCCTGCCTACTTTGTTCCTATGACTCCTCCTTTAACACCACAACCAGACCGCCTGTTGGAACCCACTGCTGCAGCTGAGACCACCTCTACCCAACTGTTTGGAGTACTCTACATTACTTTGACAGGATTGGTAGATTCCATGGTCCCCAACTCTGGACCTTAGTCCTTACTTGGGCAATCTGTATCCTATATTATCACGTTAGCACTCATTCTATGGTGGGCTCTACCCGCCGGCTTGGCTGTACCTCACCCTGAGCCGCCCAAGGCCTCTACTTACGGCTGGCTTCCTGACAGTAACTGCAAAAGCGGAAAGGGTAAGACATCAATTTATTGGGATGTCTGGCAATGGTGTATAGCACCAGGTCTTCCAAGGGCACTTGGATCATTGGGCATTGGTCCATGTCCTTGGGTTGGTATTCATTGTTGGGCAAGTCAGGAGTTGCTTGGGGAGAGCTTGGCTTGCTTAGTGCTCTCCCCGGGCTTTTCCCTCATCTTGGTTGCCTTGGGTGGCGGTGACATGGAAATGGGTACAATTTGATTGGCCGTTATTTCCATTCCCATTTGATCCTGTGGGTTTGTGGTTGTTGTTACCATTACCTCCAGGAGGTGGTTGCAAGGAGCGCCCACCTGAATGTGAGTCCTTGGGCCTTTCTTGTTTCCCAGTCTGTGCCTTGTGCAGAGCGTTGGAGGTTTGTTCCGCTTTTTCTGCTTCTTGGTACAGGCTTTATAGGTTGGTAACTTGGTCCAGGTTCACATGTCTCATTACGTGCAACTTGAGAGCGTTGTAGTACATGAGGTGTGTCACTGGGGTGTCAAAGGCCATGTTGGATGGGGTGCAGAGACAGAGTTCCTTGTAGGCGCGGGTGAGTTCCTTCACAGTGCCTGTCTGAGTCAGGTTCTTTACTTGGCGTATGATCATGAGTGCTGTATCCTTAAGCACAAATCTTGCCAAGAAGTCCTTTTTGAAAGTGTCCCAGTTTTTGTTGGTGTGCTCTTTGTGCCACTTGTTGCACCAAGTGCCAGCGTCATGGGTCAGACAAATGGAAATCTCCGCAATCCAAAAATGCTGTGGGCACTTCATCTGAGCCAACTTGCTTTGGGCGGACTGAATCCATGCAGCAGCATTGTTGTTGTTGGCCCCTGTGAAGGGTTCCAAGGCAGTGCTGCAAAGTCTTTGTGCAACGTAGGCGGGCATGGTGGTCTTGTCAGCCGGTTGTGGCACCAAGGAGGGCGTCTGAAAGAACCCTAGGGAGGACAGGGAGTTGAAGGTGGGTAGCAGGATCACTGTGTTTTGGTAGAGAGCAAAATCATCAGATATCTCGGTACCAGGAGTGTACAGCGTCCAGTTGGGCGGGAGGCCAGACATAATTCTGTTGAGGATTTATTGGCCGCGGCGTGTGCGGGCAACAGGCAGAATTTTTCAAGATAAGATAGGATGGAGAACCTACCTGTGCTACCAATGTTGTAACTGTTCTGTTTTAGCAGAGTTACAAGGGGAAAATATTTAGAGGATTGATAATAATCTTTATTGTGAGATAGTGATTATATAGCTATTGTGAATCAATGGATAGAAGGAACATGATTGGTGATCACACAGCTGGATGGAAGAGGGGGTGGCTTGATCCTGCTAATGAGTCAAGCGCCAAATCAAGGTATCCACCGTGAGGGATCATCATTTGTTCATGTTGATTGATTTGGTAATCCGAGTTGACTTCTGGGTCTGGCTTTGAGTGGCTGGGTAATTGGATTGCGGGTCACAAACCCGCTTGGTTGGAACCTTGCTGGCGGGTTGAGCCTGCGGTTTTGACAACCAGGCAATTTATCTAATTAGGAGCACTGCTAATTTTATCTGCTGATTCAACACAAGTTATTCCTTGGCTTCAATCTTTACATGGAACGCCCACCATGCCACCCCCTTGTGGCCCAGTGGCTTTCCCATATGATAGATTAATTGTAGTATTCTGCAATAAACAGTACATCATTCTTATTATTCCTGTCCTTTCTATTGAACTGTTGTCTTCCCCAATTCAAATACTGAATCCTCATTGGTTCAGTTGCAACATTGCTATGAACTTGCAAAATCTTTCTAGACACCAAGGTTGCCACAACTGTGGTCAGATAGGTCATCATTCTTGAGTCTGCACCAATCTGCAGGTTGAAGGAGCTGATCCCATAGAGCAGGCAGGAAAAGAACAGTTGACCTAGAGGCAGAGACGCTTTTGGTTGACAATTCTTCCCAGTCTCTTTCAAATCCCTTCTCAATAGCTGACTCTGAGCCCGCTGACACTGAGGCTCCCCCCATTCTGCTGCTGTTCTACAACATCTCTGACAACTCTGATATGGATGATTCAGACATTGATGATCCTTACGCCTAAGGGTATTTGGTTCTAGAAGTTCCTGAAACCATTGATGTCCCTTAAAAACTACGCTCTGAGAAGTCTACAACCTCTACCAAGCCTCTGACTGAATCCAAGGAGGTTGTCTTGCACCCATATCTCACACAAGCTAAGAGGTCACCTGTGTTAGTAGAGTCTTCTGAAGAAGTGGCTGTAGTAGCTGATGCCGTTTTCAAAAATGTATCAGTAGCACTTCTTCTTCAGACTGTTTACAAGGAGCTCCCTGGTTTAGGATGTATGAGCAAAAAATGGGACAAGGAACTAGCTGAAGCCCAAGATATCCTGGCTGTCTTCCTGCAATTTGGATGTATCATCACTTGCATAGAGATATCCATCTAAAAAGTAAAGATCAAGGCTGTTTTAGACACTGGGTCTCCAGTTAATGTCATATCCCCCAAGCTTGTAAAGAAGCTTAAAATTGCCGATGACTTTAACTACCATCAGTCTTATGGTACTGCTGGGATGTCTATGACTCATGCTATAGAAGCTTATTCTGCTCTTCCCATGCGTTTTGGCAAACTACTCTTGGCCACACCTGCTGTTGCCTTGGAGAATGAGAGTCTCAACCTCCTAGTTGGTACTCTATTTCTTAGGGAATACAGTGGGATTATCAAATTTTAGGATGGTTACCTCTCCATACTATGGTACAAAGTCCCTCTGATCTTTGAAGAGCCTGTTAAAGTTCTTGGGAAGCGCCTCAAGACGTGTGCCTTAGAGTACCCAGCTGGTGTCTTCAACTTGAAGTGTCCTCCCGTGGCTTGTCCTGCGTCTGAAGGTATTCCACTTCTGGCCACTTCTTCTGTAACTGACCCCCCTGGCTCTCAAGCCATCCTGGACTCTCAGATATCTTACAAGCTGCCTGAACGTACATTTCTAGAGCTATACTTGCCTCCCTTGTTAGGCTGCAACAAACCCTATCTCTGCTCTGGGATCTTATATGTCTCTCACAAAGATTCTGTTCAACTGCTGGTAGCCAAATTGAATGCTCTCCCCATGAATGTGTCTAGAGGGCAGGTTATTGGCTATGTCAAGTTGCTGAATGCTCCTGATTTCCTATTTCTACATCTCTTTGGTACGTTCCAGGACTTTAACTTAACTGAAGACAAGCCCTAAGTCCTATCCTTGTTTATTGCCCAAGACTTACTGCAGCTGTCTCCAGTTCAGCAGAAAGAAGTGCTTGACCTGATGGATCAGGTTACCAATATTTCTGCTAAAGACAGCACTAATTATGGACTAGCTAAAGGAGTCATTCATCAAATTGATACTGGGGATGCACCTCTCTTCTGAGCTAAACCTTATCACCATAGTTGAGTGGAAGACACACAAGTATCTAAGGAACTCAAACAGCTACTAAACGCTGGGCTACTGGCTCCTTCCCAAAGTCTATGGGCCTCCCCTTTGCTCATATTGAAGAAGAAAGATGGAGGTCACCGCATTATGATGGAATATTGACAGTTAAATTCCTTAACCAAAAAGGATTCTTATCCCTTGCCGCATATCAATGATGCTCTCTGTCATCTTGGAGGCTCTAAGTTCTTCTCTTCTATGGATCTGGCTTTGGGATACTGGCAAGTTGATCTTTTGCCCAAGGACCTCCAAAAGCCCGCGCTCATTACATCTGAAGGGCTGTTTTAGCCTACCTGTATGCCTCAGGGGCTATGCAACGCCCCAGCTACCTTACAGCAGGCCATGGACTCCATCCTCCGTGATTTGAAGCTCTCTTATGTTTTAGTGTATTTAGATGATATTACTGTCTTCAATAAAATCTTTACTGATCATCTGGTCCATCTAAAGAAAGTCTTCCTTAAGATTCAAGAGACTGGCTTTAAGTTGAAGCCGTCTAAATGTGCTTTCTTCAAGGAACATATTGAATTCCCAGGTCATGAAGTAACTCAAACTGTAATCCAACCAATGACCAAAAAAGTTGAGGCCATCAAAAAATACTTCCACCTACCAATCTGAAAGAAGTAAAAGTCTTTATGGACATGATGGGTTACTACAGACAGTTTATCCCTGACTTTGCCAATACTAGCAAACCTCTGGTTAAACTGTTATGTAATGTCCCCTTCAAATGGACCACTAGTCAGCAACAGGCCTTTGAGATCTTTAAACAAAAACTCAAAGAGGCTCCCATCTTGGTGTATCCTGACTATGATAAGGAGTTCATCTTTTACACAGATGCTAGCAGCCTAGCTATTGGGGCCATCCTGGATCAACTAGACAATGAGGGGGTGGATCACTTGTAGTGTATACTTCTTGTGTCCTCAAAAAAATGAGAAGAACTATAGTGTCACTGAGAAAGAATGCCTTGTTGTACTGAATGCAGTTAAACAATTCCATCATTATGTTTATATCACTCATTTAACTATGGTCACTGATCATGCTTTGCTCAAGTAGCTGCATCAGCTCAAAGGACCAGAAAGACAACTAGCTGGATGGGCCCTTTGCCTGCAGGGCTATGACTTCACCATGTTACATTGCCCTGGAATCCAACACCAAAACGCTGATGGATTGTCCCAAATCCCTATCCTTGCTCTACACCCTGCAGAAGATGATATAATATATGAACTAATTGGATATAATTTTTCCTGGGAAAACAAGACTGAAGAGATTTGAACTGCCCTGTCTAAGCTATCTGAGAACACTCTCATTTGTAACAATCAGCTCTTCAACAAGGTGCATGATCAATACCTGCCATATGTACGCCCTAGCCTTCAGCTTTTTTTGGTACTCCAGGCTCATAAAGAGACTGGACATGGAGGCATTGCCAAGACCTATGACTGGCTCCAGAAGAACTATTACTGAGAGAACCTCCGCCTGTTGATCCCAGATGACATTGCTAGTTTTCATGACTGTCAGCTACAACAACCTTGAGCTGCCTCTTATGAGTTCAAATTAGTCCCTCCACAGAACGCCTTTCACACAGTCAGTATTGACGCTGTAGGGCCACTTCACCGCTCAGGATCAGGCTGCCAATTCATCCTGATTGCTGTTGATAATTTCAGCAAATAAGTGAAAGCTTGCCCTGCTAAGGAAATCACTGCCAAGACCACCACTGCCTTCTTACTGCAAGATTTATTCTATTGCCATGGCTGCCCTCAAGTGTTATTGTCAGACAAAGGAACTAACTTCAATGCAAAGTTAGTGACTTCTGTTGTCAGGTCTTTGGAGTCTCATCAATTCTTCTCAGCTCCCTATAATCCTTCTGCTAATGGGGCTTTATAGCGTGCTAATTCAACCTTATTTTCCACCATGCAGAAACTAACCTACTCTGATGCTGCAAATTGAGATCTATACCTGCCTGCTTCCCTTTTTCTATTGTATTAGTATGTATTGTGTCACTGGGTACTCTCCTTTTGCTATGTTTTATGGGCGTGAGGCCACCACTACATTGATTTTGGGCCCCCTACTCTCTTCTGACAAAGCCCTGGATTCTGATGCCCATATTAAGAACTTATACAACCACATTGATGCGCTTTTTGCATTACAGCGCCACAATTATTTGATATTATAGAGCACAGGGCATTTGCTCAAATATAGCCATGTATGAGAATATGAGTAGTATTGTATCATAAGAGCCAAGATCAAATGGAACCATGATTATTGTCCAGCAAAGTGCTTCTGATTGCGCAGAAGCACTTGGAGATTAGGATAAAGGTCAACCAGATTAAAGATAAATCAAAGATGGCTCAAAGATTATTTTTATTGCAATTTATTAATTCTTCTTATACCTTCTTCAAGGTTAATCCCTGGGCTGCTAGCAATGTTTTCTAGGACCTTTTAACACACCTCTAATTTGGGTAATTATTAATCTAGGTTTGGCACTTATTGCACATCTACCAATAGAATATCTTCATCTTCACCCAGCACAGGAGATCCTTGCTGGAATGGAATAATTTAGTTAATTCAGGATCATTCCTACCTTCCTGGAATACTTCAAGCTTAATGATAATCATATGATTAATATAGGAATTTGAGATTATGGGGAATCAAACCCAGCGCCCCAGCACTTGATGTAAAAGAAAAGCAGCACTGCGGCCCTTGAAATTATTTTTAGTTAGCATATAAGTGCTTGACATAACAGTTGTTTGCTGTCTTGCGCCCAATCCAATTACTAGGTGGCACATGATGTCAAAATAGTTTGGCACCTGATATAATTGCTAGTTGGCGCCACAGCGCCTGTATTTTTCCAAAGTGATGCAGCGGCAAATCATTTATCATTAAGCGCTGCAGCGGCGCTTACCATTGGCTGACTATGGTTCAGGTTAGCAGACTACTGCTGATCTAACATGCATATGATTTATAATACCAATTTATATTTTTTGGTAGCTGTAATTCATATCTACAAGCTCTGTCATAGTTAGTACATTAGTTTTTATACTGCCAATTTATGGGTTTGGTTGCTGAAATCCTAATCTGTGAGCTTTGTCATAATTTGCATTATTGCTTGGTCAAAATTCCCAACTCACATAATTAAAATCTAGGCCACTGACTATACCTCTATGTTCAAAAACAGGAGACTAGAACTCTCTCTTGATAATTCTGGATGTTCTCCTTTACCAGAGTTCAAAGTTAGAGACCACATCCTGTACTATCAACACAGAGTGGGAGGACATGCTCATAAATAGGATACCTCATGGGTTGGACCTTTAGAAGTGACTTTTAAACATGGTTCTGAATACACTGTAAAACTCCTCTCAAGTAGTTTCCTATTTTCCTGAGTACACATAAAGATTCTCTGAAAGTACCACCCCCCTAAGGCCAATCTAGAAGGGGGCAATGTTGTGAATGCCACTATTTACACTCTTTTGATTTTGCCTTTATTGGGTTATTTTTAGGACAAATCTCTTGCTTTTGCTCCTCAAAATGGGTCTATTTCCAAAGATGGGAATTCATCTGTTTACCTCCTCATCCTGTGCAACTCACTGGCCCCACTCATGCTTGTGGAGAGTTATCTACCGTCCTTGTATTGTTTTGTGGTAACCACAAACAATATATAACTCGTTTTTATATCACCAATAAAAGGAAGTTCTATTCACATTTCTGTATCTGTGTTTTCATGTACTTTGGCGCCTCTCTCTAGCCACAACTAGTAGAGATGTCTTATTCAGGGCCACAAGGTAACTGTATTGCCTTATCTGTCAACTAACCAAGACTTAGTATGAATTCAATCCTAAGGTTAGTATTTCCTGTTGTGTGTCTGTACCATGCCTTGGAGCACAACACTATGCCACTTCTCCTCTGCCTTCATATGTCAATTTTTCTGTTTGTGTCTCTTCTTCCTGGCAACAATTCCATGCTCTGTCATGGCTTATAACATAGCCTGATGGACTTCCACAGGAGAGGCAGGCTGGGCCTGGAAGGCCATGTACACAATAGGCGCACTTTTGAACAGGTAGTTGACTGCAGTAGCTAGAGGACACCAACTGCCAGTATGGGACACAACCTGATTGGCCAGCCCCAATACTGTGATATAGACAAACCCCAAATTACTGAATTCCTGAGCAGGAGGCAAGTTGGGAAGGGGGTAGTAGTAGGAATCTCCTTCATAGAAGGCAGGATGGTCTCTCTAGCATGACCAGGAGGAAGATACAGATGATGGGGATAGAAATACTCCAAGTCAAGAGTGTGGAGTGGTTTGAACAAGGTAGCAGGAGTATAGCCAGGAGGGTACAGATAGGAAAGTTTATATTCAGTAGTAGATTCACAAATAGATGCAAACATAATATTTAAATTTGAGCAAAAATAGATAATTCCTGCAAGAAGATAATGATTTCTGGGCATAAACTAGTTTTATTTAAGATTTCAACAGTGATGAGGACTTCTTCTCCTCACTGCTTATACTTACTGGCAATTTTGTGGCCTTTTGTGCCACCAGAGATCTGATGGCATCAATTTTAGTTAAACTTACAATTTTGACTGAATTTGCCTACTTGGGCCTGGAGATGGATGTTCATTGGTTGGTATAACAGGAACCTTGCTTGGGCTGCAGCAAGCCAAGATGTCACTGCTATTTATAGAACCCACAAGCAATCAAGCACCCAGTTGCGCAATCAAAAAATCTTGCACCCAATGTATCATTTCTTGATAATTAAAGGGCCAAAATCATCAATATAATTAAAGCCAGAGATTTGAGGCTTGTGAGACTCTCAAATACCAGGCCATTTGTTAATTAAAAGGGGGTTTTCTTGCTCTAGGAGACAATTGGTGAAGGTTTCCAGGATGCAGGTAGTTTGGCCTCTAAGAAGGCCAGCTGGTTGTCCAGGGCATTCTGGGTCCTGACATCATCCCCTATCATAGTCAAGCTTGCAGAGCACAACTCTTTATTTTTGAGATTTGTATTCTTCTAGCAGAGTAGCAGCATTCTGAAGGTTATATTCTGGTTCCAAAGTATTCTATTAATTGGGTTACCCTTTCTATTTGACCAGGAAATGGGATTTTTGGTATCAGAGCTTTGTCCCAGGATGGCTTCAACCTCTAATTCTTTGAAGCTTCCTACTTTGATGGGAGGGGGAGCTGTTAGCACTATCTGGTGCAGGAGAGAAGTTCCTTTCTTTTTTGATAACAGGGATTGTTGAAATATATCATGAACCTTTCATCTGGGGG
The DNA here is from genome assembly GCA_014839935.2 of Entomophthora muscae. NCBI lineage: Eukaryota > Fungi > Entomophthoromycota > Entomophthoromycetes > Entomophthorales > Entomophthoraceae > Entomophthora > Entomophthora muscae. Next base: position 523,956 of record QTSX02007123.1, on the reverse strand, counting down.
CAGTTCTAATCAGTACGGTACAGCATCAATAGGCTATAACTCCTTGTAAGGACCTGTTTGTCTGGGACTCAAGCTAGCACACAGGGCAGTGGTTTTGATGTTCTTTGCGCTGAGGTACACAAGTTCTCCTACTTCAATTGGGAGATCAGTGCTTTGTATCTTGTTGGCAAAGTCATTGTATAGTTGTACTGCTCTTATAAGGTTCTGGGCAGATTCTTCTTGGAATGTGTGGATGTTGCTGACCCAATCACGTCCCTCTGGGTTGTCTGCTTCCTCTGTAAGAGGGGCATCCCATGTGGGGTTGAATCTGTAGTTGGCTTTGAAGGGGGTCATACTGGTGGAGCTGTGGTCTTGGTTGTTGTACGCAAACTTAGCCATTGGCAGATGTGTTGCCTAGTTGTTCTGTTCTAAGTTTATATAGCATCATAAGTACTGTTTAAGGACCTGGTTTACTCTCTTGGTCTGCCCGTTGCTCTGAGGGTGATATGCAGTAGACAACAATATTTTTATTCCCAAGTCCTTTAGGATTTGGGTCCAAAACTTGGAGGTGAATTGTGGGCCTCTGTCTGAGACCACTTCTTGTGGGAGCTCGTGGTTCATGAATACTTGGTTCCTGAATAGGGTGGTTGTTTCCTTTGCAGTTACTTTGGTTTTTTTGGTATGAAGTGAGCCATTTTGATGAAACAGTCAACAATTACAAAGATGTCATTGAATCCCTTTTATTTTGGCAGTTCCACAATATAGTCCATGGATACTGACTTCCAAGGGCCTTCTGCAATCTGAAGAGGAGGTAGTAATCCTTCTGGCTTTCCTTGCTTAGGCTTGATACATCCACATGTCTTGCAACCACTGAGGTATTCCATAATTTATGGCTTCATCCTGGGCCACATGTAGGTTCTCTGGATCCCTTTGAGAGTCTTTATACTCCCAGGGTGTCCTGACATGGGGGAGTTGTGGTATTCCTTCAGTATCTCTAAGCGCAGTGGGCCTTCTGGTACGTAGGTGCGGTTGTGTAACTGCAGGGTGTTTCCATGTAAGGAGTAACATGTTTGGTAGTATCAACTGTTGATATATTTCTTTAAGTCTTCCATGATGGAGATGCAGTGCTGGTCTACGGTCTGAGTAAAAGGATTTCTTCTCTTCTACTGGCTAGTCCCAGGAATAGAAGCATTGGCTCAATCATGTTTGGGGACAGCAAGGATTTTGTGTTGAATTCTTCAATCTCTTTGGTGCTAGGAAATAAGTCTGCTCTTTGGCTTAGGGCATCAGGTACAATGTTGATCTTGCCAGGTTTGTAGCTGATTGATAAGTATTAATCTTCTAGGAATAGGGCTCATCTAGCTTGACACTGGTTTAGTTGTTGCAGTTTGAAGAAGTATGTCAGGCTCTTATGATCAGTCATGATTTTTACTGGGTGGTTGGGGTTGCACAAGTATCTTCTCCAATGTTTCAAGGACTGGATGATAGCAAGCATCTATTTATTGTAGATGGGATAGTTCAACTCAGGCGGGATGAACTTGCTTGAGTAGTAAGCTACAGGGTGCGGCTTACTACCATGCTCCTCCTGAAGCAATCCCCCAATGCAAAGTCAGAGGCATCTGTCTCCACAATGAAGGGCTTATTGTAAACTGGCATTGCCAAGACAGGGGCAGAAATAAAGGTTTTTTAGCAACTCAAAGGTGGATTTGGTGATGTCATCCCACACAAAGGGGTGTTTCTTGAAGGTAAGGCGGGTCAGGGGCAAGCAGATTAAAGAAAGTTTTGGACAAATTACCGGAAGAAGTTTGCTAGGACCAGAAAACTTCTGACCTCCTTGAGATTCTTAGGTTCAGGCCATGATTTCACGGCCTCTATTTTGTTGGGTGTCATTGCAAATCCTCTTTTCAGTACATTGTACCCCAATAAGTCTACTTCTTATGAGAAGAACTCACATTTCTGGAGTTTAACAAAGAGTCTGTGTTCCTTGAAGCGTTGTAGGACAGCTTGAAGGTGTTCAACATGTTCTTCAGGGATGCAACTGTAGATGAGGATGTCATCTAAGTAGGCTACACAACACTGATCCTTGAGTCCTCCCAAGACCACGTCCACCATAGTTTGAAAGGTGCTGGGCGCGTTGCACAACCCAAATGGTATAACCAGGTATTTGTAGAGACCTTGTCTAGTCTTGAAGGCGGTCTCCCATTTGTCACAAGGCCTGATACAGATATGGTTAAAGGCATCCCTCAAATTTAACCTTTTATAAGACGTTGGCTCCTGAAAGATGGTCTGAGAGGTCTTCAGCATTGGGTATAGGGTATCTGTTTTTTGCGGTGATGCTGTTTAGGTCCTGGTAATTGACACAAGGACGTAGGTTGTTGCCCTTCTTTTTAACAAACAGTAAAGGGGATGAACAAGGAGATTTGGAGACACATATGTGTCCCTTCTTCAACATCTTGTCCAAGTGCTCTCTTAAGGCAGCTTATTCCTTTATGTTACAACTGTAGACAGGTCCATGCTTAGGTTGGGTTTCTGGGAGGAGGTCAATGGCGTGGTTGACCTGACTGTGTTTAGGCAAGGCAGTAGCTTCTTCTTCCAAGAAGACGTACTCCCAAGGCTTCAAACATTTTGGGATCTCAGCTTTGTAAGGCTCCATGACAATGTTGTTTAACTCAGGGGTCTGCTGAGGGTTCAAGCAGGGAACCTCTATGGTTTGGCTCTCATGAGTGATAGTCACCTGATGGTTCTTATAGTCTAAGTTTAATTGGTGTTCAACCCACCATTCAAAACCTATAACTACAGGTTTGGGAAGCTTTTCCATGACGTAGAATCTGGTGGGCAGGAGTTTCCCATTTAACTTCAGGAAGACATACTCTTCACATTCATAGGACAGGTATGTTGTCTTGTTGCCCAAGGTTACCAGTTGGGATTTTCCTGGATTGGTACACCCAGTTTCTCAGCTAGACTATGTTCCATGTAGTTGAGGGTTGCCCCACTGTCTAGGAGGGCTACAGTGTTCACCTCATAGTCATGATAACATAAATTAGCTCAATAATAGGATAAGACTGGGAAGCATTGTTTATTGCTTAAATGGTGGCTCCTTGGGTTCCATTGGAGCAGCTAGTGCAATCCTTGGATAAGTGGCCACTCTGGTAGCAATATAAGCATAGCCCACTTCTGACATGGTGTTGGTACTCTTCTGGGGTCATGCTAAAATGGGGCCTACTTGCACTAGGGGTTTGATTGTTCTCAGGATAACCAGCGTGATATCCTTGTGGTTGGCTGAAGTACATGCCTCTGGAAATAGTCAGGAGCTTGTATTTGGGGAGGTCACATCAGTGGTGTGGGTTCAGACTGTATCTGAAATGATACCTGATATGTTGTCAGGAATCTTGGTGGCCTCTGCCAGGAAAGGAATTTTTGTATGTAGGTCTCCAGGTTGTCCCTTCCTTGGGTCAGGCAGATGAGCTCCATGTAGGCTTGGATCTTGGCCCCAACAGGGGTGGTTGCAAAATTTATTCTCTTCAGGAATTAGTTGTATGAGAGTATGAGGTCTGTGTCTTTCTCTAGGCTGGTCAAGAAGGTTTCTCTGGCGTTATCCTTCAGTTGGGCGGCCACCATCAAACCTTCTGAGTGTTGTCTCTGAAGCTCTTGGGGTGGGCACGGAACATGGCATTTATCATGATCATTCCTTTTCTGAAATTACCCAAGTCCATTTTTAGCAGGTCATGAAAGGTCATAGGGGCAACAGTATTTTTGATTTGAGGTGGAGATTGTCACAGTCTGGACCTGGGATGGCTTGGAAAAATTTCTTCTTAGCTTTTGTTTCTTTCTTGTTTCTTGGTAATATACTGTCTGTCAGGGCCCAGAAAGCCCTGGACAACCAGCTGGTCTTCTTAGAGGCCAAACTACCTGCAGCCTGGAGACCTTCACCAATTGTCTCCCAGAGAAAGAAACCCCCTTTCAATTAACAATGGCCTGGGATTTGAGAGGCACACAAGCCTCAAATCCCTGGCTTTAATTACATTAATGATTTTGGCTATCTTAATTATCAAGAAATGATACATTGGGAGCTCAATTGTTTGATTGCATAATCAGGCACTTGATTGCTTGTGGGTTCTATAAATAGCAATGACACTTTGGCTTGCTGCAGCCCAAGCAAGTTTCCTGTTATACCAACCAATGAACATCCATCTCCAGGCCCAAGTAGGCAAATTAAGTCAAAATTATAAGTTTAACTGAAATTGATGCCATCAGATCTCTGGTGGTACAAAAGGCCACAAAATTACCATTAAGTATAAGTAGTGTTGAGGTAAAGCCCTCCTAACTGTTGAAATCTTAAATAAAACGAGTTTATGCCCAGAAATCATTATCTTCTTGCAGGAATTATTTTTTTGCTCAAATTTAATTATTATGTTTGCATCTATTAATGAATCTACTACTCAATATAAACTTGCCTACACATACCCTACTGGCTATACTCCTGCTACCTTGGTCAAACTACCCCGGACTCTTGACTTGGAGTATTTCCATCTTTATCATCTGTATCTCCCTCCTGGTTGTGCTAGAGAGACCATCCTGCCTGCTATGAAGGAGATTTCTACTACTCCCCCACTTCACAATGCGCCTCCTGCTCAGGACTTCAGTAAGTTGGGGTTCTCTATGTCACAGTATTGGGGCTGGCCAATCAGGCCGTGCCTCATACTGGGAGTTGGAGTCCCCTAGCTACTGCAGTCAACTACCTGGTCAGAATTGTGCCTATTGTGTACTTGGGCTTCCAGGCCCGTACTTCCTCCCCTGTAGGAATCCAGCCAGACTCTGGTATGGGCTGTGACACTGTCTTAGGTAGTAAGCTGAGGTAAAAAATAAAAGCACACAAGATGCCCCTATAATCAAAGAAGAATATGGGCCCAGGGTTACTAGTTTTGTTATTGTTGATATACTGTCACAGCTCATACCAGAGTCTGGCTGGACTCCCATAGGGGAGGCGGGCCTGGCCTGGAAAGCCATGTACACAATAGGCGCAATTTAGACCAGGTAGTTGACTGCAGTAGCTAGGGGATACCAACTCCCAGTATGGGGCACAACCTGGTCAGCCAGCCCCAATACTGTGATATAGATATCCCCAACTTACTGAAGTCCTGAGCAGGAGGCAAGTTGGGCAGGGAGAGTAGTAGGAATCTCCTTCATAGCAGGCAGAATAGTCTCTCTAGCACAACCAGGAGGGAGATACAGATGATAAAGATGGAAATACTCCAAGTCAAGAGTCCGGGGTAGTTTGACCAAGGTAGCAGGAGTATAGCCAGTAGGGTATGTGTAGGCAAGTTTATATTGAGTAGTAGATTCATTAATAGATGCAAACATAATAATTAAATTTGAGCAAAAAAATAATTCCTGCAAGAAGATAATGATTTCTGGGCATAAACTTGTTTTATTTAAGATTTCAACAGTTAAGAGGGCTTTACCTCAACACTACTTATACTTAATGGTAATTTTGTGGCCTTTTGTGCCACCAGAGATCTGATGGCATCAATTTCAGTTAAACTTACAATTTTGACTGAATTTGCCTACTTGAGCCTGGAGATGAATGGTCATTGATTGGTATAACAGGAACTTTTTTTGGGCTGCAGCAAGCCAAATTGCCATTGCTATTTACAGAACCCGCAAGCAATCAAGTGCCCAATTGCGCAATCAAGCAATTGTGCTCCCAATGTACCATTTCCCAATAATTAAGAGGGCCAAAATCATTAATGTAATTGAAGCCAGTGATTTGAGGCTTATGTACCTCTCATATCCCAGGTCATTTGTTTATTAAAAGGGGGTTTTCTTGCTCTGGGAGACAATTGGTGAAGATTTCCAGGCTGTAGGTAGTTTGGCCTCTAAGAAGGCCAGCTGGTTGTCCAGGGCATTCTGTGCCCTGATATGCTCCCACTATATAAACTTTGCAATTATCAAATAAAGCACCAGTTTTGTCTTAACATTTATTTTCTTCTGTCTTTATTAAGGCTTCTACTTTACTGCTTACAGGTATAGTCAAGTATCAAATGATTCAAGCTAAGTTGTAGAAATACTGTAATCATTGTGAGATTATAATGATTGACCAAAAAAATATCAAGCTAATCATTGCATACAGATCTGATTAGTTACACTATATATTATTACTTAATTATCATATCATTATGTATAGTAATTATACACTGGTTAAATACCGGTTTATTATAATGGATGGTCCTATTCTACAGTGTATAATTGTTATCATATAGTGATTATCATTTATTGCACAGCATGTAATCAATAGATGATCAATTATGTTACAGCCACTATATCCCACTGGATCCTGGATTACCTCTTCCTCACCTAGTCTAAGAGGCACATATACACATATCAAACTAAAGAAGGCTTAAAAAACTTTGGAATACTATTTTCATAACAGCCTTACATGGTGGGTAATAACTGGTTCAATATCTGATTGAGTTAGCTATTATACAGTGTATAATCCCCAACTCAATCTTTAGTATTAATAAGCAGAAGGTGTACCATCTAAAATGGAATCACTGTTGAGATCCAGAAAGGAAACAAGAATACCATTATTTTAATTTCCTGAGTAGGAGGACAGAGTTGGTACTATTTCTAACTGTTGAAAAAATACAGTGTAGCATATTAACTTCATGAGAGGTGTGTAAAAGTACAGTCAATTGATAACAGCTAGTAGGCTAGCTCAAGGAGAGTGCAGGCTGTAGCCAAATCATAATTAAAGTCTTGAGAAGGCCATTAGCAACACACATTTCAAGGACAGCTAATCAGAATAAGTGTAGCCAGTAAATAAAGACCTATTACAAAGGTAGCCACTGGTTTCTGTCTGAAAAAAAAGAAAAAGAGTCATTATAGTATATATAGATATATACAACTGAAAGGATGATAATAGTGATTTACAGCTGGATAGATTGCAGCCGCTGGCTAGATGTACTCAAGCTTCAATAAACATATTTATATGCAAAGTTCTATTCCACTGTTGTCTGTAGTATCTTTTATATAGGACAAGTAGGGTACATGGGCAAGGCTAACATTTTTATGTAGCTTTGAAAAAAACAAGCAATGTTCACAATTGCTTCACTCCACCCATAGAATGTGTACTTTGGATCAAGGCTGACACTAGAGAGTCCTTACCAGTGTTGTAAAAGTCCTGCAAACTGAGACAGTGAGTGTTGTTACCCCCATTTACAATAAAAGCCCCTCTTCTTATTGCCCACTGTCTAGTTAAATGGTTCTGTTACCTTGAGAGGCAAGAGGAAATTTAATGTTCTCACAGACTACAAGTCTCTTATATACTTCAAGAGCCAAGAAAACTTCTTGCGCCAGCAAGAACACTTGATAGTGTTCCTTGAGAGGTTCAATATGAACGTTAAATATAAGCCAGGGCCAGGAATAGTCACTGATGACGCCCTCTCACAGCTCTATGTATAAGCATCAAGAGGAGAGAACAGACTAGACCCTTACTGGCTGTTTTTTGTATTACAAACCAAGGACAAATGCTCCCCCTGGGCACCTCAAACATAAAATGTGATACCATTATCAAGAACAAACACTTGTTCATCAACGTCTGAAGAACACTACACCATAAGATGTCAGTTAGAATAAACATTACCTATGTGCCTACACACCAAAGAGTGGACACAATCTTACGCTACCACAGAGATCTTGACCATACCAAGAGTAGGAGCCTATATAATTTCTTGAAACACAAAGAATGATGTCCTAACTTATACAAGGACATCCACTAAGTACTTGAACAATGTGAGGTTTACAAAAAGTTTTACAAGAGCAATAAATCCCCAATTCAGTACTATCCATACAAACACAATTGTCTTTCAAGGTATGAGCACTATACATCATAAGCCCCATGTCCCGAAAGAGTAATATCAAAAAGTACATAATTATTACCAGAGTTTGCCATGTGAAGGCCAGTGGCACAGGCTATCAAAGACCACACCATTAACAACATTTAAAGGTTCATAGGTAAGAAAACTATTAGCAAGTATGGAAAGACAGAACTTCTGATAACAGACAGTGGCAAATCACTAACATAAAATGACATCAATATATATCTGGCAAAGCAAAGAGTGAAGCATAAAGTGACCACTTCTTACCATCCACAGGATAACAGCAGATTCAACAATTTAATAGCAGCCTAGTGTTGAGGGTCTGGATGTACGGGTATTCTGGCTATTGCCATCACACCTAAAAAACAGTCATTGCCCAATTTGGTGCCTTTCCAATATACCATTCAAAATACCGGAAATGATAACAAACCAATATCACATGACTGTCCAGGTATCCAGTGACTTGAACCCATCCAGTACATGACCAGCCCCTGGATTTGGTCCAACTAATATCCCTGCCACAGCTAAATCTATATAAGTCTAAAGTATTATCCAATAAAATATACTTCTTCTCTTCCTACTTTTATATTTGAAGCTTCCCCAAAAGGCGCTCCTTATCACTGGTAGCACTACAGTTTTTGATCACACCAATGAAAGAGAAAATGACTGACCAAAACCCGCCCACCTTTACTCACGTACTCAACCAGTCCACATCCCAGGACACCTGGAAAACGTACTTCTGCGCCCACAACATTGATGAAGATATTCCAAGTGGATGCACCATATTTGAAGGTCTGGTCATGCCCAAAGCATGCGCCAAGATAATTCAATACAGTTGCTCTCTTCAACCACAAAACAAACACACAACCACCTACCACAGATGAAGTTACCAACACCAAATACATTGGTATTGACAAGTTCTTTGGTAAAAACAAAGAAAACGTCATCAACTGGCTAGACCACACAGCTGCCAAACTCCGCGTCAGCCGCATCCCTCACAAAAAATGGGTCCAGGAAGCCAGCAAGCGCTTATACAAGGCCGCAGCTAACTGGTTTGCCACCTGGGTTGGCTCACAAACCAACAACCAGTTTGACAACTGGGAAGAGTTCAAAGCCAACATCACCCACAATTTCCGCGTCACTGAATCCCTCCAAGACATTGCAATACAGCTCAGTGATCTCCCTCAGAAGACCACTATTGCAGCTTACGCCAACAAATTAAAGGAAATACATTTCAAAATCCAAAACCCAGCACAAGCTGACAACGTACACCAGAGCATCATTAATCAACAGAATGAAACCCTCTGTTGCTGCCCTCATCCTCCCAGAGGCAAATACCTCCATGCCCGCGCTTATTGCTGAAGCCAAGCACGCCAAAAACCATGCCAACATGGAATATGCTGCATGCAACGGCAACCACCCCTCAAACAGCAATGGCAGAGAAAACGCTAATTGCAACAAATGCCAAAATACCAACCATAACAACGACAACTCCAATTGTAACAATGGCAATTGTAGCCAAAGCGCAAACCGCTCCCGTCCCAAGAAAGAGGACACTGCCAAAGTTAACAACACTGAGGTAGCAACCCGCTATGAATCTGACCCCACATTCTCTGACCTTGAAGGTCTCAAAACAGAGGAACAGGGAAAAGAGGAGGGGGAACAGGCTTAGGTGCCCCTGTCTCCCCCAACTTGACAAGAAGAAGTACCAAGGCACAAACTTTGCTGCTTGCATCCCACATTTCCTGCAATCCTCCATTTTTATGAACATAAAAATTAAAGATTGCTCACAACTTCTTGTCTATCCATGAACTTAAAAATCTCATACACATAAAATTTTTATTGACTCTGGTGCACAACACACTATGGTTAGCAAACCATTTGTAACCAAGTACAAAATACCAGTTGTCAAATCCAACTTCAAATACGCCAGAATGGCAGACAAGTCAAAAGTCCTACTCAAAGGCAAAACAACTCCCTTCAGAATTGACCTCCAAGGCATACAAACGTCCATCAAAGGACTTTTCATGGACAATATAAACTACAAAATTGTAGCAGGCATGGACTGGTTCACCCAAGTAAGCCCCAGCGTATGTTGGAAGACAAAAACCATGACAATAAACCGCAATAGAGTCAATTTCAACATTCTCAATGAACCCAACAACCTAATTCTAAGAGATACAGTATTTGTCCAAGTCATACATCAAGATGACTCTGAACATCTAACCAAAGACAGTACCCTCCACATAATGAGGTACTCTGAATTTAATAATATACAAACACAAAAGATCCAATGCCCAGAACTTGCGGCACTCCTAAATGAATATGCTCATGTATTCAAGGAAGAACTCACAGAGTTACCCCCCAAACAAGAGGTCAAACATGGCATCAACTTATGCAAATCCATACCCAAACCTGCACCCCTCTACAGACTCTCCCCCATGGAGATCCAAACACTTAAAGCCCACATCAAGGACAATCTAGCCAAAGGATTCATTTGCCCGTCTGAATCCCCGTGGGGGGCAGCATGTTCTTTGTAAAGAAGAAAGAAGGATCCCTATGCTTAGTTACTGACTACAGAGCACTAAACACAAGTACAGTAAAGAATAAATACCCACTTCCCCTCATATAAGACCTATTTGCAAGGTTCTCCAGAGCAAAAATTTCCTCAAAAATTGACCTCACATCTGGTTATAACCAAGTTGAAGTCAAAGAGAAGGACATACCAAAGACTGTGTTCTGTACACAATTTGGGTTGTTTGAATGTAAAGTAATGAGCTTTGGGATGACACCTTTCTTGATCAGCTCAATCCCACTTTTTGGAATTGAGAATTTAAAAGCAAGTAATAAGCGCATAATAGTCTGAGTTTAAACAAGGCTTTTATTAAGAAGAAAGGCATGACCAACAACAACACTAGATCCTGGACCAAGGTGGTCCAGGGCCAGAAACACCCTGTCAAGGGCCAACTGGTGAGCCCCACAAGAACCACCAAGAAGGGACCATTTGTTCCATCAGAAGGATGGATGAAGTTTGTGACCTCTGAACACTGGTTCCAAGATATTAACAGAGCCCTCCCCAAGTCCCCTGTGCCCCATGGGATCAGAGTCAACTTTGGAGGCAACCCCACTCAGTCCCAGGAGGCACCAAAAGCAGTTGCCACAGCATACCCCAAGGCTATGTCACTTCACCAAAGCCATTGAAGGGCTTCTTTGATCTTGGCTTCCTCTGTAAAGTGGATGCAGATCAGGCAGCTGAGGAAAACTTCACTCTTGAGATCACTGACCCCAAGGGTAAGAAACCCCAGAAAGTCCTACCAACCACCCACACCTGGTTCAATCACGACACCACCCTCTTTATGTCTTTTGAGGCCTTGCCATTAGACATGACCAGAGGGGAAGTTGAAACCCAGCTCAAGGATGGGCTAGCCAAGTATGGAGAAATAGTGCAGTTTGAACTTCTCAAGAATCCTTACATGGGCCACCTGACTACACCAAAAGCCATGGCCATGATCAAACCCTTTGCAGATGACAGCTTGTCATCCATTCCCTGTTGTGCAACCATTCTCAAGAAGGATGGCACCCTTAGTAGCGAGTTCAAGGTATTCCCTGAGAAAACTCCACCCATCTGTGTGCTGTGCTCAGCCCTTGGCCACAGAGAGGCCCTTTGCCCTACAACCATAGCAGGAGTCCAGGCCGCAGAACAAGACGCCCCCAAGGAGCACCAGAATAGTGAACCAACTGGGCCCCAATCCAATGCTCTTGTATCCTTGGCCTGGGGCACCATGGCTGAGTATGCAGTTGTAAAACCAATCACATCCCGCCAGAAAAAGGCTCATGCAAAGTCTCAAAATCTGTCTCAGCCTCAACCAATCAAGGAGACAGAATGTGCCTAAGAAGAGGCACCTCATCCAATGCAATTGCCTGCACATGAGACCCAGTCAGTTCAGGACAATATGGTTGATGAACTAATGGAAATAACAAAACTGGCAGTGCAGGAACCAATGGTTGACCTGGCCCAAGTTTTATTGGATAGTCATCACAATGCGGTGGCCCAAGAGAATTTGCAACAGGTACAAACCCAGGAATTAATAATTAATCTGTGCCAAGTTTTATTGGATTGTCACCACAATGAGGTGGCCCAAGAGAATTTAATGCAGGCCCATACCCAAGATACACCCAATCAGAAGCAAGCACCTTCTGCACAAGATAATGGAATACCAAGACGCAAGGTCCAAACCAAACTTGCCGCAGTAACTAAGCTATCCCCTTACACAGCAGAGGATCCCAAACAGTCCAGGGCACCCAAAAAAAGCCAAGGATACAGCAGCCAATGACAGCAGTGGCCCTACTTTTGGTGGGGTCGCTAATTTATAGGGGCTGATGGAACCCACCAATGAGACAAACTCCACCGCAGGACTTCTGGTCCTAGTCCCAGGCATTAATAGGATTTCCTGCAACCTCAAAGCAGTACCATTTGGCCCAGAAGCGCTAATAACTGCTTTGAGCAAGGCCAATTTGTGGCCTTGACTCTCCCAGATAATAATGGACCATAAGAAGCTGCATCTGAATTAATAGAGTTCACCATAGCAGCAGGCAGGCATGGAAGTAACTGGGTAACAAAAAACCCCAAGCCAAAGGATCACAGCTTCTGGATAAACACGGCCCGCAAAATTGCACCTTATTTGCTCTCATTGAACAACACATTCCACCATCAGACCCTTAAATCTTTACCACACAACGCCACACAATCCAAGGCAGATCAGTAATTATAAATGTGGCCCTGCAATTAACAAAATGTGAAAAGCCACATTTTCTGCAGACTGGCACTCATATTTGATTTATCAGTTGCGCTGAGGGCACAGCCTTGCAATTCCGCACCATATCTCTGCCACAAACATAATGGATCATCCTGTAACAGGCTCAGCCCTCCAACAAAAAAATCTGGGCAGAAGGCCTAAAGGGCTAATGGCCCGGGTTAATTTGGATCAGTTACTGGCCATTTAATCTACCACTCCACAATGCACTGGCCCTAGAGCTTACATCCCACCATTTTGGGGATGCCAACCCTAGGCATTGTCCCTGAAAACATAGCTGTACACATATTTAGCCACACAAAATGTGTAAAGGCTGCTCAACAAAAAAACGCAGGCAGACAGCCCAAGGGATTTTGCCCGGATCATTCCAGATCAGCACATTTTAATTGGACCTCTTGCCAAGTTCAACTCACGCTCTCTGTCATTAGGGCCCAAAAATGGGGCTCTAATCCAAATCTTTCCCCCTCAAACCACACACACACCATTGGCCACACAACAGATGGAATCAATCAACAAAAAAATGCAGGCCAAAGGCCCAATTTTTTTTGGCCTGGGTTTTCCGGGGTCAATACAATTCACTCTGGACTGATGGTATTCACTATCCAATATTTTCATGAGTTATATTACCCCCAGCAGGGGATATATAGCTCAAAGCAATCTTCCCCTTCACACCTTCCTCTTTCACCCAAGGTTTTTCTCCTGTCCTGCAGGTTTCCTTGTCCCCTCCTCCTTTTTTCTTTTTATTATTGTATATGAGACTTTTGATCATTCCTTTATGGCCCTATGGGCTCAATGTACCAGTCAGAAATGTCTGGGCATCCTGAATGAATGAACTTTGGGATGACCAAAACTCCCACAACGTTTGTCACCATGATGAACCAAGCACTAAACGACCTCCCAAATACATTATGCTACCTCAACAACATCATATATTTTCAAAAACAAAAGAGGAACACCTCACACATGTTTGCAAGACACTCAATTGACTTGCAAAGCACAAACTATACACTAAGCCTAGTAAGTGCCAATTTATGGAAAAGGAACTCTTGTTCTTGGGCCACATTGTCTCTGACAGTGGCATCAAAGCAGACCCAGATAAAATAAAAGCCATAAATAAAATGCAACATCCCACTTCTGTGAAACAAGTTAGATGCTTTCTTGGTATGGTAGCTTACCTAAGGAAATACATCAAAGACTGCGGAAAGCTCACTGCACCAATCAATGACTTAACCAAAGGTAATGCCATGAAGAAATTCTTCTGGACTCCAGAATGTGACAAGAATTTCCAACTATTAAAACAAGCTTTGATCAAAGCATCAATCTTGCAATACCCTAATAACAACAGGTGCTACAAGCTTGAGTCAAACGCTAGTGACACCGCCATTGGCGCAGTCCTACACATCTGCCAGCCAGGGTAGCAAGATTTCCTGCCAGTATGTTATGAAAGCAGAAAACTAACAAACACTGAGCAAAGGTACCCAATACACAATAAAGAATTTCTAGAAATATATTACGCATGCAAGAAATGGAGATGTTATCTTGAAGGACACTTAAACGTCCAAGTGCTAACTGACCACAAATCCTTAATCTATTTCAAAACTCATAATGCACTTGCGCGGCGCCAAGCCAAATGGATGTCCTTGCTGGAACAGTTTAACCTGGACATCCAATACAAAAAGAGGGAAGAGCTGGTCACGGCTTATGCTCTCTCTAGGCTATGCCAGCCAAGAGAGGATCACCCTGACCACCTGGACCCTGACTGGCCCAACCTATACAACACTGAGTACAAGACAAAAGGAAAGGATCCCTCCACACATCAACTAACCCATGATACGCTAGTAAGGAATGAAAAACATTTCCACATATCAAATGGCATGGTATACCAAATCATCAAGGATAAACACATTCCATACATCCCGCTAGCACAAAGAGTTGACACTATACTAAGACACTATTGTCTGCTAGGACACACAAAGGCTAACAACCTATATCTCACATTAAAAGAGATAGTATGGTGGCCCAACCTGAAGCAAGACATAATTGATGTTCTAAAAAAGTGTACAGTATGTGAAAAATACGCCAGCACCAAGGTGCCACAGCCAACTATTAACCCAGTACCTGACCCCAAACCATTTAAGGTTTGGGGACTGGATGTAGTGGGACCCTTCCCAGAAACCAAAACAAATCAATGTTTCCTAATTGTAGCCATCAACTTTGCCACACATTGGCCCATCTGCTGGGCAACAAAAGATCACAAGGCGGAAACAATAAATTGATTCATCAATAAAGCAATGATAGCAGAATACAGCACTCCAGAATACATCATAACAGATGGAGCAAAAGAGCTAACAGGCCATGTAGTAAATGACAATCTAAAAAAAAGAACATCAAACACTCCACAACCTTGCCCTACAGGCCACAGGCCAACAGCAGAGTTGAACGCCTGAACAACAGCCTTATCAGAACCCTGGAGAAAATAATGGATGGCAAAGCCAAAGACACATGGCCGCTCTATGTGAAACATGCATTACTAGTATCCTGGGTTTGTACCAATCAAGGGACAGGCTAATCACCGTTTGAACTAACATATGGGTAAAAGCCAGAAATAGTCACCCGCAATAACCAGCCATATGTGAAATCCCCTGGGGAAACCTCCCACAGCAGAACAGAAACCAGCTCTACAACACATACACCTCAAAGCCAAACTGGCAGAAATAAAGAGACTCAAAACTCAAAAGGTAACCTCAACAGAGGACCCACTCCCCATCAACTCCCCCGTCTGGGTCCTAGCTGGGAACAGAAAGAATCTAGACTCAGTACACAGGGGACCAGGAAGAATCATCAGATACCAACCAGACAGGAACACCTACCTGGTTAAGTTCCAGGGTGCCAAAGAGCCCATCACCAAAAAGTACCACAGATCTTGCCTCTGCCCTAGCAAAGGAGAACACTCGACCCAGTTAGTGCCCACTAGTAAACAACTACAGGAACATCAGGCGGCAGCTGTCAAGACAAAGCCCCCTCCTGATGTACCCAAGTAACCCCCTAAGGGAGGGGTGTGTCAAGGGTCTGGATGTACAAGTATTCCAGCTATTGCCATCACATCTAACATCCAGTCAT
Source organism: Entomophthora muscae (assembly GCA_014839935.2). Classification (NCBI taxonomy): domain Eukaryota; kingdom Fungi; phylum Entomophthoromycota; class Entomophthoromycetes; order Entomophthorales; family Entomophthoraceae; genus Entomophthora; species Entomophthora muscae. Next base: position 508,166 of record QTSX02007123.1, on the reverse strand, counting down.
TGCCCAATTTGGTGCATTTTCAATATACCATTTGACATACCAGAAATGGCAACAAACCAATATCACATGACTGTCCAGGTATTCAGCAACTTGAACCCATCCAGTACATGACCAGCCCCTAGGTTTGGTCCAACTAATATCCCTGCCACAGCTAAATCTATATATGTCTAAAGTATTATCCAATAAAATATACTTCTTCTCTTCCTACTTTTATATTTGAAGCTTCCCCAAAAGGCGCTCCTTATCACTAGTACAAGCCCTTGTCAAACTCACTGCCAGAAAGCATGAGGACTGGCCCAAACAACTAGCAATCATCTTCCTTGTGTGCACCGCCCAAGTAAACAGATTCACTGGAAGAGCATTTTAAAACTAGCATATGGCACATAGCCAAATATAGTTCAAGTCCTAATAGGGCCAAAGCTGGAGATAGCACACAAAGTTCCTCCTAGATCAGACCCCCAGGCACTCTGAAACAACAACAGTCAAAAAGGCAGAGAGAATAAATACCTACAAGGTATGTTTGTCCCTATAAATGATATAAATGAAGCTGGTGCCAAGATCTGGGTAACAAGTACAGACAAGAGTAAGCTATAACCAGAGAAAGTAGGCCCCATAATTATGTTAAAGGTAAATGCCAACAATAATTACCTGATTCAAATCTTGGCCAAAAGAAAACAAGACAAAGTCCTGCACCATGACAGAATCTGCCCATGCAAGGCCTGTCAAAAACAACACAAGACCATCATCCCATCAACCAAGTAACAGTTGGTAGAGTATGATGCCTGTTTTTGTGGCAATTTTCCAGTAGACCTCCCCTCTGAGGAGGCTGACCTTCAGCTGGGGGGAGTGTCAAAACTGCGGGGTTGACCCCCGGCAAGGTTTTGCACAAGAGAATCTTTGACCCCCAAACCAAATTTTTCATGACCTGTAGCCACATTAATAAGTCAACTAAAATCACTAAATTCAGCAACAAGAACCAGTGACAATCCTAGCTCAGTGAAAAGCTCTCTTTTGCAATTCACTTATTAAAGGATCATACCACCATTGCCCCATCCAACTGATTGATCATCCTAATCTTTTTTTATAATTATTAACCCCAAATATATAATTCCAATATCTCAATAAAGACAACTATCTAGTTTCCAATCATTTCCCACTGTGTAACTATGCTAATACAGCACAGTTACAGCAAAACAGACTAATAAGAAGACTATCAATGACGCTTTTAAGGCCAAGGTAATTTTTCTACAAAAAAGTGGCTAAAAGATAAATTAAAAAAATGATCAATAAAACCCCCACACCTTTAGCTTCTGAGAAGGACTCTGATAATGGTTTCACCTCTAATAGCAGGTATGAGTCTGAGGAAGATAAAGATCCTATCAACAAGAAGAAAAGAAAGGTAAGCTTCAAGTCCTCTCCTGAGCTTCCCTTGAACCCTCTCCTGAGCCCTCCCCTAAACCCTCTCCTGGTAAACATGAAGATAATGAGCAACATGAGTACTTTCCTGGTTTTCAACACACCCCTCCTGGGCCATGGGATGCACTAAAAGCCCACAATATTTGCAATTTTAAGGGCTCCTTCAAGATCCCAAAGAGATTTCAAAAGTATTTTAAAGTGATATCAGTCAAAGGTGGCCCAAGAATGGTTAGTGATGGCTATGTTTTTAACTGCAATAATCAGAAGCAAGAAAGTAAGAGCAAATATTTCATGTGGGAAGACATAAGCTGCCCTACAAGCCTAAACACCCAAGGTTGGGATAAAGTTGCCTTGGAAAAGGGGTAAAATACCTGCATGACTCCCATCACTTTGATTGAGAAGCTGCTCAAATGATACCTATTCCAAATGGTCATAGTATCAAAATACATTAAAGCAACTTGCCTGGCAGTAAAGGCCACCAAGAACTTGAGAAAAGGAATATTAAATTTGTCTCTGACCGTGAACAACTTGTTAGGTATATCTGTGATAGACACCAAGAGACAAACCTAATTGGAAAAAGTGCAACCCAACTAAAAGATCTGGTCCTTACTCCTGAGTTGCAGATGACCCAAGACAATGCACAGTTCCTTCTTCATGATGTTAGACCTGGTGCAAAAGACAGAATTATATGTTATGCCACTTATAAATCTTTGAGCAACTACACTTCAATGAGACTTGGCTCTGTGATGGGACATGTGCAACATTTCCTAAGTTAATCTATAAGCTCTGGGTATTGCATGGCCAGCTTGATGACAATTTCCTCCCCTTTGCCTATTTTCTTCTTCTTGGAGCCTCAGAGGAGGTATAACTAAAGCATTTAAGATTATACAAGAGGGGCTTAAAGATATAACCACTGAGGCAGGAAAGAATCCTGGTTTGTCAACAAGGGCCAATACTGATGATGCTGATAAAGATGAGGTCATCCTAGCTGCTGAAGAGAAGGAACATGATAGAGGCCTAGCCCTAAAATAATTATCATGAATTATGAGACAGCCCAATGCAATGCCTTTGTAAAAACCTTCAATGGCAATGTACAAGAGTGTTTCTTTTGTTACTAACAGTTGATTAATAGACACCTTAAGGGCAAGACCCTCCTCAGCTCTCACAAAACAAGCTACAGCTGGTAAATGCAAGTTTCTGGTCCAGAAGTTTGTTGCTCTTGTGTTTATTAAGTCTGAGCATGTTGGGAAAGGCAATGTAATTCTCTACAGTGATCTTTATACTTTAAGTCATGAAGCTGAGTTCAACCCCTTTTTTGACTACTATGGATCACAGTGGGTTGGGCGCAAGGTAATCAGCTAATTTTTTAAGCCTGCAGCAAAGGCCACATGAATTCCTATCAGGCTGTTATAAAGGATAAAATAAAGATAACATCTAGCCTGGAGGCCTGGCATAAACACCTTAAGCCCTCCTTTGGTGTGAATCCCAGATACAATACATTTTTTGGGAACCTTGAGACTGAACAGGGGAAGATTATCTCCTCCCTTCAAGATATGGAAGTAAGGGCTCCAAAGAAGAAAAGTCAGTTAAAGGCTAGCATTTACAAAGAGCAGATAAAGACAGCTGTCAAGAATAGGTACAAGCTATATGAGCTTGGCAAGCAGATAAACAGGACTGCCACTGGAATCTTCAGAAGGGGCAGGAAGATATTCCATCAATTCTTTTCTGTTGACAGATTTTCTATCAAATTTAATTAAATCATTTTTTCCTCCTAAGTAAAATATTTAACTTTACAATAAAACAAAAATTAAATTTACTATATTTACTAATAAAAGATATTATTTAAAAGTATAATTATTTTTTATTTCACTTTTTTTCTTTAAGAGACTTAATTTAAATTTTTACCTTATAAAATCTAATTAAATTAGATTAACTGCCCCAGAATAAAATAAAATCATTAAAATTTGTAAAAAAATAATTTTTATAGGGTATAATTTTTTTATTTTTTAACTTTGATTTTTTTATTGTTGTAAAGTTAAGTATTTTAAATATGAAGAAAAAATAGTTTAATCAAATTTGACAGAATATCTGTTGACAGAAAAAAATTGTCAGAATATCTTCCTGCCCCCTCTGGAAGCAAACCTTCAGCTTCTTAGTTTATAATAAAAAAGTACTAGCTACTTTTGATGCTTTATAATAGCACTTTAGTTTTAAAAATAATAAATTTATTTAATTATGTAAAATAAATTTAAATTTAGAAAAAATAATAGGTTTCTATAAAAAGATTTTATATGAAAATTTGAATCAAATAGATTAAATAGTTGTTTTGGTACTAATTTATATGTAATTTTGGGTTGTTCTTATGTCAGCTATTTTTAAAATAACTATCTTTCAGGAATTTATACTGACTTTGTTCTACCTTGTTAACCTTGGCAATCTGCCAAGCCAATAATTGTAGAAGCTTCTGATATATTGTTAATAGGCCTAATTGATCCAAGAAGCTGTCATAGAGTAGATTTGGATCACTACTGCAAGAACAACAAGGAATACAATAACTCTCCATTTATGACTGGTTCCCAATTGGCTAGAGTTATTCCGGAATACTCTGGCAAACTGCCAGGTTAGAAACTATGGGGTTCTCCAAATATTGAAAGCATATGATCAATTTGCAAGCAAACCACCGGTGCTAGTGCAAATCAATGCAGGAAAAGTTGCTTAAGAACAAAATAATATGCGCTAAAAATAGAGTAATCAATTAGCGCTGTCACCACCAGTATGCTTATAAATTATGCTCTATTCTATGACAAACAAGTACCCAGCGCAGGGTACTATTATATGGAATCCCATGCTATTGCATGGATGCCTGACTCTGGGGGTCAATGCTGGCGGTCTGGGGACAAAAAGACTGATCAAGCAAGAGTTAGAAGCGCCAGATGATCTTATCCTGGCAAGAGAGCGCAAGCTCTATAAAAGCCCTTCCATTGGACTAATGGAAGGCAGACAATAATAACCCTTGCCTACTGTAGAACATTTTCACAGTAGAATAAGACTATCAAAGTTCAAAGACCGTCAACAGTACTTGAAGAACTAAGCAAGCCGCCTGTATAGTAAGCCGCTTGTAGTTGCTTCCCTTGCCATTGCTTGCCGTTGCAGTGCCAAGGAAAATCCAGGCGTTGCAAGTAACGCTTGTTGCCATACAAGCTAATATCAACATAATGACCAATAAATCTCTATTACACACCAAAGTAAACAATTATCAGACCGCCAGGTCTGAGAGCAGAACCAAAAGTTCTGACAGTATCTATTTTTTTCTATAAATATCTAAATTTTTAATAAGTCTTTTTTTGAAAAACAATTTAAACCTTTTATATGGTAAATAAAATAACTCTATAGTAAAAACAGTTACTTTCATAGTAGTTATTTTTGAAGTATATTTGTATTAAAATTTTCAATATTTAGGCATTTTTTTGTTTTTTGGACTTTATATGATCAGATACCCTAAAAAACTAGTAAGAGCTTAGTTTTCACTAAGTGAAATTTTCAGTATTTGATTTTTTGCTTGTTAAAAAAGTGTTGACTTTCAGTAGACTACATGGGAATAAACTTAATATAGACTTTTCTAATGTGTTTCCTGGATAAACTATGTTCTTGACAGTCAAAATGCAGACAGTTGACATGAAGACAGTTAACTGCTGACTGTTGTCTAAAAGGAGAGTGTGAAGTTAAAAGGCTGTGCACCAACCTTCCATATTTGATGAAAGAAGAGAAGTAATATACTTCACCTTTAATATTTGATATTTTCTCAGAATATTCTCAGATAACTTAAAGTAGTTTTAAAAGCTGTGACTCAAAGAAAAAACCAAGATTCAAGCAAAAATAACTCATCTGTAAACAAAATGAACTGAGATTTAAGCAAACTTTAATAAAACAATAAATTTATATCAATTTACAATAGATTTGATAAATTTCTATTTTTTCTGAGATGCATTGATTTTGTTTACATCTGAGTTGATTTCACTTACAGATAAGTTATTTTTGCTTAAATATCAGTTTTTTGCTTAATGCCATAGCTTTGAAAACTACTGTATTATTTGAAATTATGTGATGATACCAGAGAAACAAAAATATCAGTGATGCTAGTGGAGTATCAGGGCAAGTTCACTAAGTAGGGTAAGTTAACAGAGTAATTATTTCAAATAAAGGTATTGGTATTTCAAACCAACAGCTTTTTTATAAAACAAACTAAGAATAGTTATGATGAAACAAAGATAAGGTAATAGAATTTATACCTCTGGGGATGGTATTACTCTCCTAAGAAACTCATCATATTTTTTAGTTTATATGGTTCACTTAAGATATTTTCAATAAATTGAAAGTTTTAATTTTAACCCTATGGAATAATAAATCCCTAATTTTTTTATCTAGTTCAAAGATTGATTAAGAATTAAAAGTTTGATCATATTTTGCATGATTTGCTTATTTGGAGATAAAATAATGTAATAAAGTTATAAAATATTTAATCTGGCGCCTGGGAATAGCAAAAAATAATGATTCAGATGGTTGGTATACACATAGAACTTTTTTGAATTGCAACAATAGAAAAATGCCACTAGATAAATCAGCTAATCCAAGTTGCTACATATTACTTCAGATTAACCCCGTTCACTATTCCATCATTCAGATAAGGATGTCAGTGGATTAAACTGACAACAATAATACCAAGACTTAACAAATAATTTTCAGAGAATTTAGAACATCTAGATAATTATTTTTGTATAATTCTGATTACAATGCCACCAAGAACAATAGCTCAAGTGCTCTAGATGCTTAGATATATAGCAAGATGCTGGAATTGGGCTTGCTTCATAATCAAAGGCATAGACTCAACATGAAATATCTAAATTCATTAAGAATACATATAAACCTAAAACAACATATCTTTGAATATAAGCCAATATTAATGTACAATAGCTTATTTTGAAGCTACATATCAGCTCTACTTTTTGAAGGAACTTAGAAAAAATAAATAATAAATTTTACATCATTATTTTGGCTTTACTAAACTTAATTGGAATACTCCACTTATTTAGATTTATGTTTTATTTTTGTTTACACTTGTAATATGTAGTTTTAATTTTAAATAGATATAATTAAAATTACCTTTAAGAAAGACTTTTAAATATAAATAAAAACTAAGCATATGATAAGTAATCCTAGCCTAAAAATAAAATAAAGTATATAATATCAATTTATCAATTCTTCTCTATACCTGTCCTTGGACGGGGCCAAGGGTAGGACACACCATCTCAAAAATGCCACTTCATTTTACACCACCTCAAATTTAATTCAAGATGGCATTTTAAAAGTGATTTTGAATCACAAAAAATAAAAAAAAACAATAAAATAGTTAAAATTTACATATACTTTATTAATGCGGCATCTCAAATTTACACCATCTCAATTCTGTCACTTTGAGTCAGATTAATTAAATCTTATTTTGCTAACTTTATTTACATATGAAATCACTTAGTGTGGGGCGTGTTTATGCCATCCTGACTTTACCTGATGTTGAATCACTCTATTTATCTTTAACTAAAATAAGCTTATACCTGAACTAAAATAAAGCCTGTTGTATAGTGCCAGAAGATGTTCCTATAGTATTAATCCAAGACACTTATACTAAGAACAACCTTAATAGATGCCACTATGATAGTCCTAGTGATTATCATTGCTGGGTAAAAAAAACAGTTTTGTTATATTTAATTTATAACTTTATTATACATGGATACATTGATAAGGGTTCTCTTAATAAAATATTTTAATAGTGCTTTTAATATGAAATGGGATGATTACTCCATTTTGGTTTACATCACTTCAAATTCCACCAAGTTTCATATCACCCAATTGATTTGATGCGCACAATGAATAGGGGAAAATAAGGGGAAATTATCTATGACGCCAGGCTACGCTATATCAATTTCCCCACTGCAATTCTTGCTTTCTACTTTTCAAAAGTATAGTTTCACGTCAAAAATCATTATAATAAAGAATGTGAGAAAACATATGAAACTTTGCAGATATATATTTTTTGGCCTCCTCTAAACAACTGGGTACTTTTTAACCCCAGTTTTATAAGCTAGTTTTTGAAAAATTCAAGCTTTACTCTTTGGCCCGGTTGAGGTAGCTCCACTGTAGATTTGTTAATTTAAGATAAAAGATGGTCAAAAACACTATGTTTTTGAGCTACAGCACCTCAATTATGTCACTTCAAAAACGCCATTTCAAAAGCAAGTTATAGTCAAAACTCAAAGTTTTACCCACTTGCATTACTAATAAAAATTTATTTTTACAAAACAAAAAATATTGAAATTTCAATATTATATATTTTTAGAGCTTTTCTACAATTCCTTGTGAAAATATTACTGCTTTTTATAATAAAAAACTTTCATATTTTTCTCTTTAAAAACAACCCCTAAATTGCTCATATTTTTAAACTAATTCACTTTTAGATGCCTCCCAAGTCAATTACCAAAGCTGCGCCCAAGGCCTCAAAGGCCTCAAAGTCCAAGATCACTCCTCCAAAGGCCAAAAAGGCCAAGACTACCCCAAAAAAGCAGCATTTAAGGCCAAAGCTCCCCCAAGACCCCAACTTCATCACCTGAGCCAGAGGGAAACAGTCCTACCCCTCCCCACTCTCCATTTGTGTACTCCCTCTCAGACTCCCAAGAGAAGTTATTCAACTTCAATTGCCACTCTGATCCCATATCAGAGCCTGAGAAGGAAGAGGAGCAGGAGCCTGAGCCTGGTGCTCCTGCAGATGATCAAATTGAGCTCTGGGATCTTAATACCATCCATAATATATGAAATTAAATGGTACCTTTGCTGTGCCTGCCACTTATTCAGCCAGCTACCCCATCATGACAAAGAAAGGGGGTGCTGGCTTTGTCTACAAGGGCTACAGCTTCAGCTGTAATGATTAGAAGAAAGCAATCCACCAAAATCACTACAAATTTGATAACGTTTGCTGCCCAGCTGGACTCACTACTTATGGGTTCACTAGATTTAAAGCCCCAACTGTCAACCATGACTGCGCTGAGCCTTTGAACCCCCTTTACCAACTTATCTGCTGGTTTCTTTGCCAGGTGATCCTAACCACCAAGGATCAAACCACAACTGAGGCTGTCACTGATGCCCTCCTTAATTTAAATGATACCCAACTTGCAACTGTTGGTGGCGCCTCAAAACTACAGAGATATCTCACTGATCAGCAATATACTCTGAGCACTGAAGGCGTCAGTGCTACATCCATTGACCAATTGATCCTTACTGAGGAACAAAAATTATCCTGCCATGAGGAGAGATTCCTTCTTCACAATGATGGTCAACATGCCCCTGAGCGTATTATCTGCTTTGCTACCTCCCAGGATCTTTGCAACCTTTTAAAATGCAAGACCTGGCTTGCAGATGGCACTTTCTCAACCTGTCTAAAGCTCTTCAGCCAGCTTTGGAATATCCATGGGCAGGTTGGTAATCTAATTCTTCCCCTGGTCTTCTTTTTTCCTTCCCAACAAGAAGCAGGAAACATATGTCCATGCACTCACAATCCTAAAGGCCAGGCTTGATGAAATCCTCCCAACCATTAAAGAGGAGTCCAGGAGACCAGAGGGCACAAGAAGAAGGCTCAGTCACAGGAAGAGGAAGCCACCCCAATCAGAAAGAAGCCCAAAAGCTTTCCCTACCATAAATATCTGGTAGTAGAGTTTTAACAGGCTCAGGCAAATGCCTTCATTTGAGTCTTTAAGAGCTCTCCTCAGGGATACTACTTCCACTTCTGGTAGGCACTCTGCCACCGCCTCCAAAAGTGCTCTGACCTTCATGAGATGGTCAACTCTGAAGGCACCAAAGAAGCCAAGGACGTCTTCAATAGCTTTTCTGCCCTTGCTCTGATTAGAAAGGAGGAGACAAATGCCTTCTACAACGCCCTACTCCGTCATTCATATATTATAGCCAACCAGGCAGCCTTTGCACCCTGTATTGAGCTTTTTGAAACTCAGTGGGTTGGTATCTTTCAAGGAGCACACCACATCAGAAAGGGCGGTGACTCAATCACCTGGAACTTCTTTAAGCAGGTAAAAGATGGTTTAATCAAGACCATCTCTTCCCTTGAAGGATGGCATAGCCAGTTTGCTACAAGGGTCAGGGTTCATAAGCCCAAATTCAACAAGATCATGGTCCATTTAAAAATCCAGCAGGCCATCTCTGACTGCCTTTTTAAGACTGGTATGAAGACCAAGGATGATCCCCCAAGATGACTAAGGCAGTGAAAAAGTATACTGAAATCAGCAAGGTGGTTCTTGCCTACAATTCTAAGGATAGAAAGTTTGAGCATCTCCAAGCTATCTCAGTTGCTCTTTCTACCAACGTTTGAGTCCTTTCCCAATAAAGTATTCTTTATCTTCTCTCTTAATTCCTTTGATTTTACCATTCTTTAACTTTTTTGGTATTTGGTACAATTATATGCTTATTTTAAAGTATAGTTTATAGTTAAAATAGAGAAGATAGTTGTTTTTGAGATTATTTTAACATTTGGGCTTTATGCAACTATGTTGCTACTTAGACCCCTTATTTTATTGCAGATTTGAAATTCTGAGGCTTTTTAAGCCTAGAAATGTTTTTGATTTTTATTTTTTTGAATTTTTTTTGGAGTTGAAAAGATCTAAAATTTTAAAACTTGTTTTTCTTAGTCAAAATGCCGTAAATCGAAATGGCGTTTTTACTAATAAATCGAGATGGCGTAAATCGAAATGGCGTGTCCTACCGGGCCACCACCTAGTCTTCTGCTAAAACCTAGCATTTTCTCTAAATAATATAACCAAACTATTAAAGTTGTCTATTTTATATTCTATAAATAAACCTCTAGCTCTAACTTAAAAGACCATATTATAAGAGTTGTAAGACTTTCTATTTTTATTATTCTTATTTCAACTTAAATAAAAGCGGCGCTGTGGGGGTTTCCAAAAAGAATCGAGTACTTTTCAAGAGAAACCAATATATATTTATATATTGCACAAATACTCATTTGTTAGCTCAAAAAAATAAACTTGAATGCAAATTACATATGTTTACTTGATATGAAAAAAGAATTTTGCATCAATTTTATGTTTTTAGCAAGCTTCAGCTAATTTATTGATTGATTCAAATGTTATTGTTACCGCCAGGTTGACTGAAACTGTCATACTAAAAGGTTATGTAAAATTACTTCCTTAAAAATCAATGAAAATTAGGTATTTGAAAAGAATATACTTTATTAAAGTACCCTAAAGCTGTAGGAAGTGCCAAGCCCAGATATTTTAAAGGTTATCAAGTCAAATTTTACAGATAGTCATTTGCCTTTAGTTAAAATTTTCCTTGTTTGAAGAGCGGCGGCCCTTTCTGGGAGAGGAACTTTTAGATCTTTTGAGTGAAGCTCCTGACTTCTGAATATTAATTCTACTTTTGCCTTTGCCACGTCGTAAAAGCTGAGCCTTGCTGGCAAAAGTATACTCCACAGTGCCTGTATGTTCATTGACAGATGGGGGGTACAGTCCATCTTTATTGGCGTGAGCAAAGATGTCACTGAAAAGCCCAAATGCTGCTAAAACAGAAGCAAAAAACATAATAAACCACATTTTTTGTTATCATCCCATTCAGCTTTTGTACCCTTTCAAACGCAAATACATCTCTCTTCTGAGAAGTGGTTCAGTACAAAAAATACCCATTATAAAACTTGTTTGATCTGCATGTCACTTGAAACATGTTTGATATACGATGGAATAAATTAACTTATGGGGTTGATGTGCTCTAGGTTTTGCATATGTAATATCAAACTTAGTCAAGCAACCAGAAGCAGGATGATTTTTTTGCTCAAACATTATTATTAATTTAAAGAAAACTAGCAGCAAACATTTAGGGCAATATTGTTTTAACATATCAACTATAGATACTAAATAAATTGGACATAGATATATTCAATCAAAATTCCTCCTTCAACTTATTTTTTAAAGAGACCTAATACATCTGAAGAAATTTATTTTGGGTATTTCTGTTGCCATTTTTTCAGTTGGTTTATCTTTACTTAAGTATAAATTAGGCGAAAAATGAGTTTCTATATCCAAAAAAATCTTATCAAACTTATAAAAATATTTTATTTGAAAACATCTTGATTTGAATGATAAAAACTGAGGCTTAATCAAGACATTTTTGAACAACATTTTATGTAAAGCTTTGGAAAGACAGTACACAAATCAGCATTTTTATTTGATAATAAGAAACAAAAAAGATGATTAGTTTGTAGTAATAAGGGCTCTCTAAGATGGTGATAATTAGGGGCAGGAAGATTTTTTTGCAAATTATTTTTCTGTCAATTATTTTTTATTGACTGATTTTCCATCAAATTTGATCCAACTATAATTTTCTTCATAAGTACTTTTTTAGCTTTACAACAAAACAAAAATTAAGTTCACTCTGTCAGGAAATCCTGATCTATCAGGGTTAAGTGATCCATATTCCCATCACTAAAGCTATGGGTCAACAATAGATGGGCCACAGCCAGATGCAAGACATCTATTCCGGGTTTACAGAAAAACTATATCAAGACTATTATAGTTTACAATCCAGAAGACACATGAGATATTCCGGGTCACAGGTCATTGGTCAATCCAGAAGCTTCTATAATTAGGTGCTAGACATTCCAGATTCCAAAAATAGACACTGTTAAGCAACCTGGGTTATTGCTGGTATGTTCAAAGCTACAGATAGATGTTAGCCTTGCCAATGTACTCTACCTAATCCTATGAAAGAGCACTACAGGCTACAATAGAATAGAACTTTGAAGATAATTACATTTATTGGGACTGAAGTACAATCTAGCCAGCAGCTGCAATCTATCCAGGGTTAACTAAGAACTTTTTCTCATCCTTTCAGGTGTCTGTATCAATATATACTGCAACAACCCTTGTTCTTGTTCTTTCAGACAGTTCTCAGTGGCTATCTTTGCAATAGGTTCATCTTTGCTGGCTGCGTCTATCCTGATTGGCTATCCTTGGCATGTGTGCTTCTACTGGCCTTAGCAGGCGTACATGGCACTTCAGCTACAGCCTACACTCTTCTTGAGCTAGCCTACTGTCATTTATCAATTGGCTGTATCTTACACGCCTATTATTGCGCTAGAAAACTACGCCGTATTTGATTGGCGCTTATAAATGGTCCCTAATCTGTCCTCCTACATTGGAAGGTAGAATTCCAGTATTCTATTTGTAGGGCTTAATCAGTGGTCCTTTTCTGGCTGGCAAGCCTTCTGCTTATTAATGCAATAGGTCAAATCAGGGATTATACACCGTATAATAGCAGACCTGATCCAATATTGACTCATGGATTATCTGCCGTGTAATGCTGACCCAAACCAATAAGAAACCAATTATACACTGTGTAGTGCTGATCCAAACATGGTATTTCCTAGCCATATGTGCATCTCTTGTTTGATATAATCTTATACACCTTTAAGGCTGGGTGGGGCTGGTTTGATAAAACACCCAGGAGGATGGAAAGAGAGATATATAAATGATTATCTATTGATTATATGCGTGTAATCAGTGATAATAATTATAACAATTAACAATTATACAGTGTATAATTGCTACATTAATTATAATAAACTAGTAATATACAGTGTATAATCACTACACATTGGAATGATAATCAAGTGATAATATGATGTATAATTGTTGCATCTATTATAATAAACTAACAATTTTACGGCGTATAACTGTCATATCTATTATAATAAACTAATGATTAATTGGTGTACAATTACTACACTTAATAAAATGATAACTAAGTAATAATACAGTGTGTAACTGATAAAGATCTGCATGCAATGATTAGCCTAATCATTTGTGGTCAATCAGCCTAATCTCATAGACGCAATTCCGCTAAACAGAATAAAGACAGGAAATTACAACATCCTGTTTCACCAAGAAATAGGACAGAAAACCGCCTGTGCAATTTGTGCATTAGACCAAGCATGTTGTAGATTGCGCAATTAATGCTATTTTGATCTGGCCTTCAAATATTGATAGTTGCAAAGATTTGGCTGGTTTTGCCTTTGAGTTCAGAAATTCCCTGCCTTCTGCAAATGGGTCTGGTTCAATATTCACCCATTCTGGATTATTGTACCTGTCTGTGGTTGATCCTGGTATGACCTCATCCCAGCGTGACCCCCTCAGCCACTCTGTCTTCCCATTGAGTGATCACCGTCCCTTGTCTACTATTTAAAGTAGAATCATTACTCCTAATAAAGACAAGTTTATCCACATTTGTGTTGGCTTTTATAATCTTCAAGCTTTTCTTGTCCTTTCTGCCAAAAGGACTTTTACATCTTGTTTTCTAGGAAATTAAAGTACATGCTCTTAATTTTGCCCTGAAGGCTAACCCAAGGCTAGCTTCAAACCTCAAATCTTTTGTAATAAAGATTTCCTGCCGTGTCCTCCAGGATGTTGTCCCCTGGAGCCAAACACAACAGAGCACAAGATGGGACCCCACCCTATGGATGTCAACTTAGTTGGTCTCAACTAAGTCAAGGGACATCCAGGTTAAAGAGGAAAAATTAATAGCCTAGGATATTACCTCATTCCAAAATCTTATTCAGGTTTGGAATCCAACTCTGGGGGTAAAACTAGTAGCTTGGGGTGATAGGCTAGCTAAGTAAGAGTTATCTGCAGCTAGAAACCAGTCTGGCTACCACCTTTACACTATAAAAAACCCTTTCAAGATCACTTGGAAGGCAGACAAAAATAATCATCAGCATTACTACTAAACCAAATAGTAGTAGTGTCAAGTACAATAAGAGTGTATTATTGATACTTCCATAATCCTGCCAAACCACTTCAGCAGTGTTGCATCCCAAAGACCACAGGACTCTCCCTTTACTTGACTCCAGTAACAACAGAACTCTACCAGTTACTACACTCTCACACACCAATTGGAAGCACATATGTCCCCATACAGATATCCCAATCTCAACATGCATAATACCTTTAATAAAAAAATAACTCTTCTTCTTCAAGAACTCAAAATCTTGACACACTCTATTTACTAATAAAAGGTATTCTTTAAACAAACAATTAATTTTAATTTTAATTTTTTTCTTTAAGAGTCTTAATTTTTATATCTTTACTTTTTTAAAAGTTACTTAAATCAAATTAACTGCCAGTAAATAAATAAAAACATTGATTTTTTATATAATAATTTTTATAGAACAGACTTTCTTTAATTTGTATTTTAGATTTTTTATTATTGCAAAGTTAAATATTTTACATATGAAGAAAATTATAGTTTGATCAAATTTGATGGAAAATCAGTCAACAGAAAAAAGTTGACAGAAAATCTTCCTGCCCCAATAATTAGTGCCAAATGCTGCTCCTGAGATGATCTAATAGTGAGGGTTCACCTTTTCCAACATAACTAACTTTGAAGCTATTCAATTAAATACTAAGAAAATATGATTCAAGCTTTCTGTGTAGAATTTAATATTTACTGCAAGAAAATAATTTTCTTGGAACAGAGGGTCATTAAAAAGTAATTCCAACACTAGAATAAGGCTTTTTTAAAGGAAAATTATAAACTCAAGAATGTCCAACAATATTTTTTAACATACACCAGGATTGGCTTAAAGCAGATGATTGATAAAACACTTATAAGCAATAAATTATCAGGGGCTTAAAATGGGTGCACAATGAGGTGATAAAAATTTATTAATAGGGATGAAAATAAAATAATAGGATTTGGATTAAGCTTATGATGTTCAGTTCACTGGGATCTTATAAAGGTAAATTGTGGTTGATTATGAGTCAAATTAAAATAAGTAGGTTTTCAAAAAGGGAGAAACCCTCAAGCTGGTTGATTTTTACTTGTTAAACTGGTGGGATACACTATATAGAAAGACACCATCTAGAAAACCCTATCTAGAAAACACCATCCAGAAACCCTATGTTAAATTTCTGGTAGAACTGTGCCAAATAACTTAAAAATTATTAAAAACCCAAAAAATTCAAAACAGTAAGAAATACATATGGCTGAAATCAAAATAATCCATAGATTCCAAATATGAAATAATAATGTGGGATCAGCTAGTACTAACTATAGTGTGCCAAGATCCAAAGTCAACACACCCCAAAACTGTGATATTTTTGTATTGAAATTTGCTTCTATGTTTGTATCAATGTACTAAAAATTAAGTAAAAATTAAATGTTTAGAAGTAAAGTATTTAATGGAAAAGTAACTTGATCAGGCTTCAGTCCCAAGAGTCATTGTAATGCCTTTGAGATGGGTAAGGTGGCCTTCTCTGGTGTAATAAATCAAAACCTTCTTAATAACACTTGCAAACTTGACCCTGCTGATCTGCATGCTTGGATAAAACGGTTTTGCTTTTGAGGGCCTGAGCATAAAGCTGGTCCCCATGGATATACCAGATCTTTAGCTTGTTGATAATCACAATGAATCTGGGCTTTTTTATCTTAACCAGGCAAGAAAATTGATTGTACCAACCTTCAAGTGATGAAGTGGTCTCAGTTACTTTATCATTAACCTGATTATTACAGTTCCAGTTAATGGAGACACTACCCTTTCATATATAAAATCATTAATAAAACATTTTGTTGTGAATACTGCTATTCACTGTATTTCAATTTTGCCTTTGGTGGGCTATTTCAAGGACAAATGGCTCACTTTTGCTTTTGCCTCTCAAAATGAGTTGATGACTGATTCAGGAAGTACAATTGTTTGGTTTCCTGATCCTGCGCAACTCACTTGCCCACTAATGCTGGTGACAAGTGATCCTACCATCCATGTACTGTTTTGTGGTAAAGCTACACAGTATATATTCCCAATCTTTATACTCAATAAATTTTAAGTTCTATTCACATTTTTGTCTTTGTGTCTTCTGTACTTCCACGCCTCTCTCTAGCCACAACTAGTAGAGATTATTCTTCCAGGGCCTCAAGGTAAACACTTTTACCTTCCCTGTCATCTAACCAAGACTTAGTACAAATCCAATCCTAAGGTTAGGATTTCCCGTTGTGTGTCTGTGCTGCGCCTCAGAACACGACAAAAATGGTGCTCACTACAGGGGCTGTAAGCCCCTCAGTAATCCCCTTTGCATCTACGTTTTCAGGTCCTTTGCCTCCGCCTATACAAGAGTTGACTTCACCTGAAATAACCAGTCCTCTTATTAAGGAATATATTGCCAATCAGCCTATTACCCCCACTATACTGAACCTTGGGAATGGTCCCTGCCTAGTTGCTTACCCCATGGGTACCCCTGACTTGGAACAAGTCATGTCAGTAGCCCTTGCAATAGCCCGTGAAGGAGACATCCCTCGCCTTCAGTTGCAGTTCAGTTGGGCTGAATACTATGAATTAATTGTGGCTCCTCAGTTCCCACAACATCTCCTCTCAGTGGCTGGCTCCGCTGAGCACTTACTATTGTACTTTGTGCAGCCTGCCTTAGCCCACCATCAAATGGTGTTGGGGCTCCATGTCCAAGAAATCTCGTCTCTGCAAGCAGCAGTTACTCATCACTGGGACTAGTTTGCTGCCTATCAAAGGTGGATTCATTCCCTTTTTTCATTGGTATCTGACAATCAACACAACTCTGTCACCTCCCAGACCTGTTTGGTTAATTCTATCAAACAAATGCACCAGTCTATCCCCAAATACGTGAGAGATCGTCTATACAAGTTTCATCAGCTAGAACAACCCTGGCAAACTCAGGTGGATTCCACCTTAAACGCTTATCTCACTGACTTTGAGCAACTTGTACAACAGCTCAATGCCTTCAGTACATATTCCTTTGACAGCTACAGCAGGTAGCAGACTTTGCTGCTAGCAGCCTTAATGAACTCAGTACTGCAGTTGAGCAAGAGAGAGCTGCCACTGCTGCTACCATAGCCAAACTCCAGAGTCAAGTAGATGAGCTATCTAAGCCCAGGCCAGATGTTCCGCCCTCTCCCCCTTCTGACAGCTTAGTGGATAGGGAGCAGAGAATATAGGATGCCATTTGCAAGCTACTTATGGCTACTTGCAGTCAGGGACGTTCTGCTGAGGCACCTCAACCCAACTCCCAGGTTCTTGAGCTGACTGTCCAAGTTGCAAAGCTACAGCAAGAACTTGCTGCCCTACGTGAAATGATGGCAACTGCTGCTAGTCCAGTTGAGGTTGTCAATAAAGATGGTTGTTGACCTGGTTTATCTGGAGCACCTCAAATCCAATGTGTTAGGGAATTAATTGCCCTAGCTAACAAGGTGGATCAATTGAAGTGGGACCATACTGATCTGGATAGAGACATACAAGAGATGAATGACGTGATTGAATCTGTGAATGATAGATCCGCCCCTTGCCTCTCAGTGGGGCCATCCCTTACTTTGTGGCTGGCTGAACTTTCCACAATAGTGACCACCCAAGGTCAACACTTAGATACTACTGCACAACAGACCACTCAAGATGTCAATACTAGGGCCCGCGCTGTTGAGACTCTTAACACCCTTGAAGAAAGTGTTTGCCAGCTATGGGCTAGACAGCCGCCATCAGAATCTGAGGCAGAGTTTTCCCCCACATATAAATGTACTTGATAGCAATAATGGTGGCCCAACTCCCAAAGCACACTTCAAACCTACTTTTAAGCAAGTATTCAATCCTAAAACCTCAACCATTGCAGCTTTCCTAACTATCTACAAAAATGCCATGAGAAGAGCCTCAGATGAAGTCAAGAAGGAACACATTCTGACCTGTCTGCACCCGACCTGCCAAGAAGTAGTTGTGCCAGAACTACCCTCCATTGAGACGTGGGAAGATATGAAGCAGCTTTTGATTGATGAGTTCAGTGATGACCTTAGCCTGGAAGTAAAGAAGGACACCTTCATGCATATTGCGTTCAAGCCTAAAGAGACACTAGCCAAGTTTTCAGACAGATTCTACATGGAAGGACAGCAGCTGATCACAAGCAGACAGTTGACAGCCCATGAAGCCTACACGGCTTGCGCTCAAGCCCTTAAGGTTAACCAACTTCTGTGCCTTCACTTCAAAGCCCATAAGGCTATGCTTTCTTTCATGAAGAGCATAAAGATATTATTGCAGGATATGCACCTTACCCACTCTGGTGCAGTTGTTAGGGAAAGTTGAGCTACTTCTAACTCTGGCTCATCTTCCTGTGGTCCTTGCATTCTTACCATGAACTCACAAAAACCTCCTTGTTGCCAAGGTTGCCACAACTGTGGTCAGATAGGTCATCATTCATGAGTCTGCACTAACCTGCGGGTTGAAGGAGCTGATCCAAAAGAGCAGGCGGGAAAAGAACAGTCAACCTAGAGGCAGAGACGCTCTTGGTTGACAATTCTTCCCAGTCTCTTTCAATCCCTCCTTCTATAGCTGACTCTGAGCCTGCTGATAATGAGGCTCCTCCTATCCTCCTCTTGTTTCACAATATCTCTGATGACTCTGACCTGGATGACTCTGATATTGATGACACTGATGCTTACGGGTACTCTGTTCTGGCTGTTCCCAAAACCATTACAGTCCCCTATAAGTTACGTTCAGGAAACACTACAACTACTGCTAAGCCCTTGCCTGAAGCCAAAGAAATTGTCTCTTGCCCTTACCTCACTCAGGCCAAGAGGTCCCCCGTACTAGTGAAGTTGTCAGAAGAAGCTGCTGAGGTTGCTGACGCTGTCTTCAAGAATATATCTGTTTTGCTCCCCCTCCAAACTGTTTATAAGGAGTTCCCGGGATTAAGAGTATGATTGAGAAGTGGGATAAGGAACTAGCAGAGGCTCAAGATATCCTGGCTGTCCTCCCCCCTTTGGTTGCACTATCACTCAAGTAGAGATATCCATTCAAAAAGTGAAGATCAAGGCCGTTCTAGACACTGGCTTGCCAGTCAATGTTGTCACCTCCAAGCTTGTGAAGAAACTCAAACTTGCCCCTAACCTTAATTATCACTAGTCATATGGAATGGCTGGGCTATCTATGACTCAAGCCATAGGGGCGTATTCTGCTCTACCCATGCGGTTTGGCAAACTTCTTCTAGCTGCGCCAGCAGTTGTCTTGGAAAATGAGAGTTATGATCTCCTAGTTGGCACCCAGTTCATTAGGGAATATAATGGGATAATCAACTTGAAAGATGGCTACCTCTCTATCCTAGGCTATGAAGTACCCTTGATCTTTGAAGAGTCAGTTAAAGTTCCTGGGAAGCACCTCAAGACATGTGCCTTGGAATATCCCACTGTGGGTTTCAACCTCAAATATTGCACCCACTCCTCAAACATGAAATGTCCACCCATGGCTTGTCCTGCGTCTGAGGGGATCCCTCTCCTAGCCACGTCTGCTGTCACCATTCCACCTGGTTCCCAGGCCATCCTAGACTCCCAGATATCCTATGAACTACCTGAACACACCTTCTTGGAGTTGTACTCTCCTCCCTTATTAGGACGCAACAAACCTTACCTCTGTTCTGGAATCCTAGATGTCTCTCATAAAGACCCTGTTCAGTTGTTGGTAGCCAACCTGACTGCAATTCCCATGACCGTATCTAGGGGGCAGGTTGTCAGATATGGCAAGTTGTTGAGCGCTCCTGATGTCCTGTCTCTTCATCCCTTTGGCATGTTTCAAGATTTTAACCTACCAGAGGATGAGCCACAAGTCCTATCTTTGTTTACTGCGCAAGACTTCCCACAACTGTTCCTGGTGCAACAGAAAGAGGTGCTAGATTTACTAGACCAGTTTTCTGACATCTTTGTTAAGGACAGTATCAATTATGAGTTAGCCAAATGCGTTATCCATCAGATTGACACTGGCAACGCTCCTCCCTTCTGTGCTAAACCATATTGCCGCAGTTGCGTAGAAGACGCCCAAGTATCTAAAGAACTCAAACAACTGTTAGACGCTGGGCTGCTGGCCCCTTCCCAAAGTCCTTGGGCATCCCGCTACTCATCTTAAAGAAGAAAGATGGGGTCATTGTATTGTGATGGACTATTGCTGATTGAACTCTTTGACCAAGAAGGACTTGTACCCCTTGCCGTGTATTGATGATGCTCTCCAACGTCATGGAGGCTCTAAGTTCTTCTGCGCAATGGATCTGGCGTCTGGATACTGACAAGTTGGCCTATTGCCCAAAGATTGCCAAAAAGCCGCGCTCATTACATCTGAAGGGCTGTTTGAGCCTACTTGCATGCCACAGGGGCTCTGCAACACCCTGGCCACCTTTCAAAGGGCCATGAACTCCATCCTTTGTAACTTGAAGTTGTCATGTGTCCTAGTATATTTGGATGATATAACATTTTTCAGCGCTAACTTCCCAATCACCTGGCTCATCTCAAGGAGGTGTTTATAAAGATCCAAGAAGCTGGCCTTAAGCTAAAACCATCCAAGTGCGCCTTCTTCAAAGAACGTCTTGAATTCTTGGGCCATTAAGTAACCCAAACTGGGATTTTCCCAATGACTAAGAAGGTTAAAGCCATCAACAAGATGCTTCTGCCCACCAACTTGCAAGAAGTATAAGTCTTCCTGGGGATGATGGGCTACTACAGACAGTTTATCCCTGACTTCTCCAATACTAGTGAACCTTTAGTCCAGCTATTATGTGATGTTCCTTTTGAATAGAACACTAGTCAACAGCAAGCCTTTGAGACCCTTAAGCAAAAACTCAAAGAGGCGCCAATCCTAGTGTATCCCAACTATAATAAGGAGTTCATCCTATACACTGATGCTAGCAATCTTGATATTGGAGCTATTCTGGCCCAACTGGACAACAAGGTTGTAGATCATCCTGTGACTTACACTTCCCGTGTGCTGAACAAGCATGAGAAGAACTATAGTGTCACAGAGAAGGAGTGCCTTGCCGTGTTGCATGCAGTCAAGCAGTTTTGTCACTACATATACTGCACCCATTTCACAGTTGTCACTGACCACGCTTCTCTTAAGTGGTTACAGCAGCTTAAGGAACCTGAGGGGAGCCTAGATAGATGAGCTCTACGTCTGCAGGGATACAACTTCACGGTGCTCCATTACCCTGAAATCCAACACCATAACACTGATGGGCTCTCCAGAATGCCCATTCTTGCTTTACATCCTGCGGAGGCTGACCGGTTGTACAAAATAATTGGATACCCTTCTTCTTGGGAGATTGAGACAGAAGAAGTACAACTGGCCTTGTCCAAGCTATCCAAAGATACCCTCATACGCAACAATCAACACTTCAAGAAGGTACAAGACCAGTATCTGCCTTATGTACAACCCAGTCTTTGCCTCTCAATAGTGTCACAAGCTCATAAAGAGACTGTGCATGGAGGCATTGCCAAGATCTTTGACTGGCTTCAAAAGAATTACTATTGGGAGAATCTTTGTCTGCTGATCCCAGATGTCATTGCTAGCTGCCACAATTGCCAGTTACAAAGGCCTCAAGCTGCTGCCCACAAGTTCAAATTAGTCCCCCTGCAACATGCCTTCCACACTGTCAGCATTGATGCGGTAGGTCCTCTCCCCCGCTCACGTTCTGGGTGTTGCTTTATTCTGATTGCAGTTAATCACTTCAGCAAGTGGGTCAAGGCTTGCCCAACAAAAGACATCACAGCTAAGACAACTTCCGCCTTCCTGCTACAAGACGTTTTCTACCGCCATGGCTGTCCTCAAGTGTTGCTCTCCAATAATGGGACTAACTTTAATGCCAAGCTGGTAACCTCTGTTGTTCAAGCTTTGGGGTCACATCAGTCTTTCTCTGCCCCCTACAATCCTTCTACCAATGGGGCAGTTGAGTGTGCTAATTTGACACTGGTCTCCATCATGAGGAAGCTCACCTACTCTGACGCTGCCAACTGGGACTTATACTTACCTGCCGCTCTCTTTGCATACCGCCTTAGCAAACATTGTGTCACTGGGTACTCTTCTTTTGCTATGTTATATGGGCAAGAAGCTACTACCTCTTTGCTCTTGGGGCCCCCCTGCTTACCTCTGATATGGCCATGAATCCTGACGACCACATCAAGGATCTAGTCAACCACATAATTGATATTCAAGCCACTGCCTACACTTCTGCATATAAGACTAAAATGCTTGAGCTCTCTCCTGATAATGATGGACGCTCCCCCCTGCCTGAATTCAATGTTGGTGACCATGTACTTTACTATCAACACAGAGTAGGTGATTGTGCACATAAGTTGGATTCTCTGTGGATTGGCCCTTTAGAAGTAACCTTTAAGTGAGGGTCTGAATACATTGTAAAGCTCCTATCCAGTGGCCTTCCTTTTGCTTGGGCGCATGCTAAGTTCCTTTGTAAATACCACCCCCTAAGGCCAATATAGAGGAGGGCAATGTTGTGAATACCGCTATTCACTGTATTTCAATTTTGCCTTTGGTGGGCTATTTTGAGGACAAATCACTCACTTTTGCTTTTGCCTCTCAAAATGAGTTGATGACTGATTTAGGAAGTACAATTGTTTGGTTTCCTGATCCTTTACAACTCACTTGCCCCACTAAAGCTGGTGGCAAGTGATCTTACCGTCCATGTACTGCTTTGTGGTAAAGCTACACAGTATATATTCCCAATCTATATACCCAATAAATTTAAGTTCTATTCACATTTTTGTCTTTGTGTCTTCTGTACTTCCACGCCTCTCTCTAGCCACAACTAGTAGAGATTATTCTTCCAGGGCCGCAAGGTAAACACTTTTGCCTTCCCTGTCATCTAACTGAGACTTAGTACAAATCCAATCCTAAGGTTAGGATTTCCCGTTGTGTGTCTGTGCTGCGCCTCAGAACACGACACATTTTAAAGATGAAAACCAAATATTACAGATCCTTTTATGATAAGGAATAAAATCAGTATATCAAAAGTGGTTTTTAATGGCTATGCTACAGGGAGATAGTACTATCAAAGGTGAGTTAATTTGAGTTAATTTGAGTTGATATACTATATGTGGTCATAAATTAATATCATACTTTATTCCCAGTTAATAAGGAAAAGGCATGGATTTATCACATAAAAGTATAATTTATTATTTGATTCCAGATGCTGTCTTTCTAGATGCCATATTTCTAGATGGCGTATTTTAGGGTATTTATTAAGTGTTTTTATATTCAAAAAATCTTATTTTGATAACACTTTTTTATTTCAATTTGTGATAGCGTTTTCTAGATGCTGTTTTCTAGATGGTGTATTAGAAACTAATATGTAAAAAATAACTATTTAATAATTTTTTCTAAATTTTTTTTAATTTTGCTGATGTAAATCCTGACTCTATCTCAAATTTTTTCCTATATGGCATCTTTCTAGATGGTGTATTGCACTGTTAAACTTATTCATTTCCTTTTAGCTTAATAGGTTTCACATCAAGTTCTTCCAAAAATCCATAACTCAATCTATCAACTAAAGCAATTTTTAGACCTGAAAAAATAGATAAATGAAAAAATTCAAGTGAAGTTGATCTTTTCCCAAAAAATCTTGTGTTGACTTCTACTGTAAATTCAGAACCTGAACGTAAAAATGTGGGATTGTCAAATCCTTGGTCCAAATTTTGAATCACTTTTGCGGGCAACTCAGCTGAGTGAAAAGTAAAATATTCAATAAAATATTCAATAAAATTAACCATTTAATTTGACTTTTTTTAGGTTTATTTAAATTGGCAAATTTTGAATCTCTTGAGAAGATAACTCAACTAGCAAAAGACAAAACCCAACAAACAAATGCAGGATACATGAATCAGAAATTTGGGATTCTAATATACAATTTGAGATTTCCTGTATTTCAAACAAATCATTGACATCATGTAAAGCTTAAAGAATCTGAAATTGCGGGATTTTCAAATCCAAGAACCAAGTTTCAAATCATAATTGCGAGGAATTTGAAATAAATATAATTCATGGGTGTCACAAAAAGGATGCTAAAGGATATAGAGTGGATTTGTGCTGATTCTTTTAGGAAGCACAGGCATTCTCAAAAATCACCCTATTCCAATTTAGGACGGCTAAAATTTAGATCCTACTATTCACAAAATTAACATAATTAACAATAAAATTGACTAAAATGTACACGTCTCTTTTTGAGTTTAAAATTTTTTAATAAAAATTTATTATGTCTTCTTTCAACAATAACCAAGTCAAAGAGCTGTTCCTTGGCCTTGACAAAATTATGCAGGGCTACACTGGGTCTCTTAACGGTGAAGCCTCTGTCTATGGCCACTCCCAACCTGCAGGCCCCTCTGCAGACCCCACCAGGAGTCTGTTCTTTCTCCTGCGTCCTCAAGCATGGCCCTGTTTGCCCATCACGCACAGGCAGCTGCTAACCCAAATCCCTTATCAGCAATGGCATCTGGAACCAGCCATTTTAGCCATGGGAGCACCCAGAGAGTCCAGGACCCCAAAACAGCCAATCAGATGGCATTGACCAGTTCACAAGATGGACATATCCCTCTTCCAGCCAATCAGACTGCAAGACGCAGAAGAAAACTAATCACACCAGAGATTGTTCTCAAAATGGTTGAAAAACAGGGGAAGCTTATGTCCCTTGGGGAAATTGCAGCTGCAATGGGGTTTGCAAAGTCCACTGTGGCTGCAACCCTGCAAGACCACACCAACTGTGGCCCCCTACCAAGAAGACCCTGACTGGTGCCTGTACTTCAACCAAAGGTGACACAGCCCATCCCCTTATGATGGCCATTATGAATGTGACCCGTGGATGCCCCTGGTCCAGGTACGTCTCCAGTTGGGACTCCACGGCATCTTCACCAACAAAAAATGGTGAATTTGTGGATGCACAGAGTTGTGGTTGCTGCTAGAATCTTGTCCAATCAAGCTCTCAGTGGCCCCAGTTTGATGGACACTGACCCCTAAAATTCAACTATTATTAATTTATCAAAGGAAGGGTAATGAGGGCTGTAATGGTGTAATCTTCCTATTGTATGCTAAGATATCTGCAAGTATCCAAGACTTTGGAGAGAAGCGTATCCAGTCTGATGTGTACAAGTACGGCCCAATTTTGTATTGTTTTGTCAGGGTTTTATTGACAGTTTCCCCATTGGGTGTCAATTATTACTTGGCAATATCAAACACCACAGATGGGTATGCCTACCAGACAGAGCTCAAAGCCATGCTGGAGGAGTGGGCCACACAAAACACTGTGCACACAGTTATACTGAGTGCGGATGTGAGGGAGGGGGGCTAAACTAACTAAGTTTGGCTCCCATCCTGGGGGAAGGATCCACCAGGACGCCATCCAGTACAGGACTGGCATGGCTTCTTGAAGGGGTGTCCATAGGGAGGACGCAGCAGACACCCAGGAGAAAGTAGGAGCCCAAACCCATCAAGATCATCCCGCTAAGCAACCAGGAGGCGCGCTTTGGAGTGAGCTCTGGGGTCTCTGTGCTCCCCTTGGGAATCAGGACAGGTGAGTCCTCAGAGGGAAGGAGCACAGGGTGGGCCAGGATGAGGGGTGTGGCAGGAACTGCTTTGGTGGTAGAGAGGTCAAGATCATTGCAAGTCAGGCTTCTCACCACATTTTCACTTGTGGTGTAGATGCCCTGGGCGCGTGTGGGGATATTGTCAAACATGTTCAGGAGGTGGTTGGGATGTGAACCAACTTGGAGGAAAGAATTGGTAATACTTCCTCAAAGGTCTGGAGAGATAGACCAAATCATTAACAGAGCCAGCGCTAACGTGAAGACCACAAACTTGGCTAATGGGACTAGCATGATTGGGGTTGAGAAGTGGTAGCCGGAAGATGCAGGTAAGATTTATAGCTTTTTACTTTAAAAATCAAGGTTCTAAAACCTAGGAACGGCCAGAAGAATTTTAAAGCACTATCAGGATATAGAGAACAGAGCCTGCAATTTAGAACAGTTTGAAAGCGGGAGGTAAGACTTATCAAAGTGTATACTAACTTATTAAAGTTCAAACAAAGCTCAAGAGCGTGCAAAAGCAAAACAAGCGTGAGATCAAACTTATAGTAGGTAATTATAACTAACTTAATTCTAATCTTTAGAATTGAGTTGCTTTATGTAAAGCAAAAGGGAAAAGTGTCAGTCTTAGAGTAGACAACATGTGCAGGCACTTTGAAGAGCAACTGGAAGGCCCAGGAGGCAAGGATAAGGTAAGACATTAAAGAACTTTTACTAAATTTTTTAGAAAATCACAGGGTCCAAAGGAGACCCAAAAAAACTAAATTTAGGATAGAGAAAGTTTGTTAAAACTTTTAATTTGAAAGAATGAGCAAGCAGGGGACCAAAAGTCCCCTGTCTTGCTTTAAGAGACAGATTTCAGATTTGAAAGGTCACCTGACCCAGAGTATGGGTCTGATTGGCCAGGGAAGAAATTTTGTGAGGACTTGTCCATTGGGTTGGAGAGTTTAACAATAATTTCCGGCTTCAACTCTGATTGGCTGATCATGCTGGAATGGTTTAAATCAGCATTCAATCCAGTCAGATTGTAATTTGGTAGTTTAACAGTAGCACAACCTGGGTGTTTGGACTTAATTAATTTTAAATGTGGTCAAGCCCAAGCCATAAAGTAATCCAAATTAATAAGGGATTCCTCCCAAGTAGGGACAGAATCCAAAGCGTCATCAATTACCACTTGAGAAGGGTATGCTAGCACAAATCTCTCGTCAATTGTGTGGGCTAAATCTTTGAGGGAATTGAGGGGCTTGGCTGGCTTCTGAGCCAATTTTTTTGTGCGGCGCAGAAAGATTGTCCTGTCCAAAGCCAAAGGGGGAAGTGACTTTACAGCAGAGATGGAGCAGCAGGAATGGGCTACTCAAGAAATAAGGGCTGCGGGGCATACCTGCTGGTCCTACCCCATCAACTACGCCAACATGCATCTTACAGATGTATGTCTCTACAATTTTGGTTCTGCCTTCAGGCGCTTGAAGCCTGCCACCTACGACAAGCTATGCACCAAGATTGATAAGGGATATGAGCTTTTCCCTTCCGCATCCATCCAGGACTTATTTGATCTCATCATCTTCTATGCAAGTGATAGTGATAAATCCAGAAAGGACCCCCGTCTCCCCCCACGCCAGTCCATCTGTTTTGTCAAGCCAGTATATGTGACAGAAGAAGAATTTGAGCAATTGAAGCAATCAGCTCTTGCTGTTCCTTCCCAGTCAACAAACCCTGCCTCCCCAATCCCCCCATCAAGCCACCTGCTTTCCAACCCTGACTCCCAAACCACCACCCATTCCCTCCCCACTATCTCTGATGCCGCCCCTCTCACAGGCGCAGATGAAGGTGACATTCATTCTGCCATTCCCTCCCCTTCCCGTCCTTTGATTAGTAAATAAATCTTTTCTTTGTGATAACTTATTAAAATTGATATCTCTCTTTCTATTCATAATTAATAATACTTTCTTTTTACATTATTGACATTTCCCATAATTAAAACAATATTGTACATTTTACAAATAGCTTAAAATTGTGAGCATGCATATTTTTCAACATCATTAATAAATTAAAGACAATAAACGTAAATATTGGATTAAAATATTGCAATTAGACGTCAACTCTTGTTATTTTGATATTAAGTGCATAACTCAATGCATTTTGTTTAATAAAATTCATTGTAAACTTGGCCTTTTTCATTGTTGTTTATTGAAATGGACTGTGTTTATATTAGAGAGCCTTTAACGCTTAGTACAAATATTAATACATAGTGCATTTTACAGCCTGTATATCTACCTATTGGTAATAATTCTATAAACTTTTTAGTTGGATTTTGCGAGGTAATAATAATGTAATGTGTTATAAATTAATGTTTATTAACACTAATTGGCTGAATTTCTTTGCTGTGACAATTGTGCATTTTCTGATATTTCCGCACTAGTATCCAATTGGTTGGCTTCACATCCAATCACACAGATGATAGGAAAACAAGCTGCCACCCCGACCACATCCAGTCTTGGGGTGGCGGCTTGTTTTCCTATTTCCTGTGCAATTGGATGTGAAGCCAACTAATTAGATACTAGTGTAGAAATATCAGAAAATGCACAATAAACCACAGCAAAGAAAATCAGCCAATTAATGATAATAAACAGTCATTTGTTAACACATTACATTATTATTACCTCGTAAAATCTGACTGAAAAGTTTACAGAATTATTACCAATATGTAAATATACAGGCTGTAAAATGCACTAATTTTCAATATTTGTACTAAGCATTAAAGGCTCTCTAATATAAACACAGTCAATTTAAATAAACTGCAATGAAAAAGGCCAAATTTACAATGAATTTTATTTAAAAAATGCATTGAGTTATGCACATAATATCAAAATATCAAGAGTTTATATAATTGCAATATTTTAATCCAATATTTACGTTTATTGTCTTTAATTTATTAATGATGATGAAAAATATGTATGCATTGAAGATAGTACTATAAAAACCAGTTTTTTGATGGAATTCAAACAATATGTCAACAATCTATAACTTGATCAAAAATTAGAAGCACACCTGCAAAAGGTTGTTGAGATAGGAAAGAAATATCAGAGAAATAATGACATTGAAGCTGGGTAATGAGGGCCAGCCACTAATCCAGTCAAAAGAAGATGCTCTGGATAAATTGGGAAATATTATAGATGAAAAGAATAAAGAAAAATTACTTAATCTACAGGGAACAATTTTATCAAGTCTAAAGGTCAACAACGTGGCCTACAATTTGTGGGAGTTATGCAGGGGACCAAAGAAAACAATAGGATCAAACTAATTGAAGGAACAGAAATTCAAAAGGAAATCAACACCAATGAAGAGGAAACCAACCAAATGGAAACAGATGAAAATGAAACACAAGCAAGAAGCAGAAGCGCTTCAAGAAACACAGAAGCTTTATCAAATGAAAACAAAGAAGAAGCACAAGTAGCAAGAAATATAAGAAAAATTAAGCCTAGAAAAATTAATGAAGAGCATCCAACGCTCATGAAGTTTGCCAAAGTGCCACCTGTGGCTGAGGGGGCCACAGTGGAAACAATTAGTAAGACTTTTTATATTTTACTTATATTTATTTTAATCATCACCAGGAATGGGGATGAGGTTGCGGAAGTGACAGCTTATACGCCAAGTTGGTTTTACGGGGGTTACCATACACTGGTGGCCCCTGTAAAGCAAATAAATAAAAACCAAATAAATAAAATAATTCAACAGAATATGAATAATTTTTTTAATATTGAAGCTCAAATCAGGGAATATCAACCACCCAGGGGGTGCTTGCCATGATAAGGGAAGCCTACAAACTAGGATCAAATATCAAAATCAAAGAAATGAATGAAATTTGTGGGGATATCAAACTGAACTTTGATGAATACATATACAAAAGCATTCAACAATTCCCTTTCACTAACATCAACAAATATGAAAAGAATTTAATAAAAACCAACTTTCAAATAGGAAATGAATATTTGAAATCTGCAATTTTTAATGAAGTTTTTAAGGCAATATCAAATAAAGTTGGGGATGCAGTCCTTGTGAATAATTTTAAACCTTTATTTATTTCATTTGCCAAGGCCTGGGGGGCTGATTCAAGTTGGGCGCCCCCCAGAACCCTCTTCAAGTTCAACCAAACGTCCTATATTAATAGGTGTTTGCAAACATTCAAAAAATTATGCATGTTCTCAGAAAAGTATACCTTGCAAAGAATCCACGTTGTGGTATACCTGGGAATCATCCTCCACTGCATATTAAAAACCAACGTCAAAAAGTTGGAGGATGTACCTATTCAAATGGACATTTGTCGCGTAGCCCTCAACTGCCAGAAAACACCACAGGGATACAGGACAGTCAAGCACGTCCTCTATGATTCATTTGCATTGGCAACACTATACGGGTACTATGTGCCCCCCCCCCAAAAATCTACTAGTCAATTTGCTCACCTGCTTGCCTTTTATCAAACAATCAGCAACCACCGGGGTACAGGGCGCCACCCCTCTAGCAATCACATCCAGGGTTGTCCACCATGTACAGAAGAGTATGTGGATCCAATTAGATGCATTAACTGAAAATTTAATTTTGGGGTATAATTCCCCGGAATAATCACATTCCCTTTGCAATTAGCATCCCCCCAATAAATATTTTCCCCTTGCAAATTAATTTTTTAATTTCTTATATTTTAATACTAAATTTTTTAATACTGAAATATGTACTATTAACATTTTACTATAAAATTTTTAATATTACATATTTAAATATTAAAAATATTTAGTATCTAAAATTTAATATTAAAATTTTAATAATACATATTACAATATTAAAATTTTTAATATCAAATATTTTGATATTAGAATAAATCAAAATTTAATAAAAATAGTTAAATTTCAAATGCTTAAACTTTAATATTTAACTTTTACAATTTATAATTATAATTTTACTTTTAATATTTTAATTTTATTTTAACTTTTAGTATGTAAATTATAATATTAATATATCTAAATATATTATAAGCCATTAGTTAAAGTTGCAACCACGTCAAATATTAAAAATAAGTTAAAAATGTTTTTATTTATTAGCTCGTTGAATATGAGTTTATTTATCACATAGATAAACATTGAGAATTGAATTTATCTGCACCATGCGGCCTACTCCACTTATATTCTAAACAAATGATTGTTTAGAACTCAAATAACATTTCACTTGTCATGTGATTTGATAAACATATTTGATATGCTTGACCCGCGTCCTAAGTACTAATTAGTAAAGTAGTTTTAAAAGCTATGGCAACAACCAAAATGAACTCAGATTTAAACAAAATCCAACTAGCAGGTTAAAATATACACTCTGTTAACAGGGATTTTTGGCGCTAATAGGCAAAATGGGTCAACACAGCAACAAAGTACTCACACGCAAAGCAAAACCATTCAAAATGAAATCCAAAATACATGGATTCACAAATGAAATGGTGTGAGTTGGCTTTTGGTGTACATATGGGTCATTATTTTTCTTGTTATGCCTAGGTGCCAGATTTATTCTTTTATAACTTAATCACATTATTCATATTCAAATTATTCAAAAAGCTTAAAATACAATCAATCCCAAAACTTTAATTGATCTTGGGCTTAGATGATTTTTTTAAAAATAAGTCATCAATTTTAGAATTTAAAATTGTAACTTATAGTATTACTGAAAATAGCTTAAGTGCTACTACAAACTACAAACCAAAAATATTCATGATGAGTTGCATGGGAGAGTAATAGCAGCCCCAAAGCTATAAATGCTATTACCCTATCTTTGGCTCATCATAAATATTCTTAGTTTGTTTCAGAAAAAAATGTTGTTTTTGAAAGACTGATAACTCTATTTAAAATACACCCTCTAGTAAGCTGCCCTACTTCATGAACTTGCCCTAATGCACCACTAGCATCTTCTGATATTTTTGTTTCTCTGGTATCATCATGTGATTTCAAATGATAATTTATCTCAGAATATTCTGAGAAACTTTCAAATGTTAAAGGTAAAGTATACAACTTCCCATCTTTCATCAAATATGAAAGATTGATACACAGATTTTTAACTTTGAGCTCTTTCCTTATAGGCCTAACTTTTCTCTCATAAATATAAAAGAATGACTTTTGAGAAATATTTGAGCCTGATAGTGCTGATTTATATAGTTCTTTTCTTTTTTCTTCTTGCTCAAAAATATTTTTAATGTCACTTATATTCTTAATATAAAGCTGATTTTCTTTCTCTTTTAATGTTTTTGATATTACACCAAAGTGACCATCAACAATGCTTTTTTCATGACATTCTACAAAACAATTATATTTTATAGAACCCTTAATATATTTAGGTGCCTCTTTAAATAAGTAATATAAAAATTCATATGATCTAAAACAATTTCCATTATCAGTCCATACTTTTATATTTTTTATTTTTTTAAATCTATCTAATTTAAGAATTTTTATAAAACACTCACCTGAAAATAAAGAATCATGTGATAATATTTGAGACAAAAAATCATGATATTCATATTTAATTTTATTGTTTTCCTTAAAAACTAATGCAAACCCTAATAATGAAATTGGTTTTTTGAATAAAAACAATTATTGGTCTCAATTGGACCACCTCCAACCTTTAAGTCTTCTTTATAATCTATAGCTACAACACAAGACTCATCATCTAATTCATTAATATCTTTTTTATATTCACAATTTTGATGAACATAAAAGTCTTGGTGCTAATTAATAGTCTTTAAGTCATTGTCTATAGATTCTGGTTATGGTAAGTTTTTACTTTCACATTCTTCCTTCTTTTTTTCTAGTGAATTTTTTAAATTGCAAATATTGCACATATTGGTTTGTTTTTTACTTTTTATTATATTTTTAGGGATTAATTTATAGTAAGTAGAAATGGAAACTGAAATTTCATTTTTTATTTTCATATATTTCTTTTTTTGTTTTAAGTAGAGAGTATTTAATTTCAGTTGAGTAATTACTAATCTCTTTTTTATATCTTTATAAATTTTTTCAGGCACTTTTTTTGTAAACTGGCTTGTTTCAAAAGAATTTTCCAGAAATTTTTTAATTATTTTTTTAGTTATTTCTTTTTTCAATGAATAGTTATTATTTTTTTGGCTTTTTTTGTTTAAGCTTACATTTTTATTTTTATTTATTTTTCTTGAGTATTCAAACTCAATTTTGGTTATATTAAACCCCATATCATTAAGCTCTTTTAAAGAGTAACTGGAAGTAACCAGAAATCACAAGGCTGGGTGATGCTTTTGGGGAGAAGATTTCATGAGATCCTTTAAGTTTTCAATGAACTCATTGCCTTTTTGATTTTGAATAGTTGGCAGGAACTGAGCTTTCCAAAATTCAGTTTGAGTAAGGAAGTGCTTGATGAAATTATCAAGATCATTACCAGCAATAAAGAGAAATGCCTTTTTTAACATTGCAATTCTCTCTCTTTTTGTTGAAGCTCCCAAGGAAAAAAAGGGTAGCATGGCAGAAGTAAATTTAACTGAGGACATGGTAGTATTTTGAATCTGTAATTAGGTCAGATCTCTGAAATGTGCCTTAATGATGGAGTAGTTATGATCAGAATGTGGCCTTTGGATGGGGTCTTTTGGATTAGAAGCTTTGTGTTGCTTTAGCTCTTATATACCAAGCTAAATGACACCATTCTGAAAGAAATGGTGTGATAGCTTTTATTATAGTTTGAACTTGAATTTATGTTTGCAGAATTAATTGAATACCCAGTTTTCATGCAGAAGTGATATATGTGAATCAGCTAAGCATTATTATTACATCATATCCTCTTTGTAATCAATGCAAGTCAATTAAAATGATGTATTTAGTTAATTGTAGCTCTTTGGCATATTTTTAAAATGGTAAAATATTAAAGAATTAAATTTAAAGAATGCTTAATTTGAGGTTCAAAGCTCACTTGAACCTTAAAATCAATCTAAACAGTGATAAAAACACCCTAACTTCAAACTATCATAAAATCCTAAAGAATTGAGCTTTTTAAATAAAATAAAATGCAAAAATAAAGCTATAAATCTTAGTTTTAATTTTGTCAAATAAAAAAATCTGCTGTATATTGAAAAAAGAGTATTTACTAGCTTTGAAGTGATCTACTTTATATCATTAGATATAATCATATAATAAATCTGGATTATACTCTTTTAAATTACTTTTGATTTAATATTGAGTATAGTATACATATTAAAAATTTTACACCAATAGAAAGATAGGATTCTTAGCTTCATTTTAATAGTTTACAGTGTGAAAAAAATATTAACTTTTCATTGAGTTTTTAATGTTTTAAATAAAAATGTGTAATTAGTTACTTTTTCAAAATTGAACTGTGTTATGCTGCAACTTGAGCAGCATGTGTATTAGAAAATGGCCTAATCCCTAAAATAATGACCCATATGTTTACTATGTGAATTGGTGACAAAATACACTCACACATGGTGCATCAAAACTCAATCCAAAAACAAAACACAATAGGAACTCAAACCACAAATGAAATCACTCACGCAGTTTGTGCAATAGATTGTAATCAAGAATGATACCAAGGCATCTAAAATAAGACACAAGATCTGAAACATAAATTTTAAAAATATTGTGTTGGGTGCTTATATTTGGCATAAAATCCAGAAAAAGGGTGGGAATTATTTTGAGTATTTAAAAATAGGCGTTGTAAACCAGAAACAACTAATTAAGAAATAAAAAATCTATAATTGGGATATTGGGTGGAAAAACCTCTAATTAAATATCCATATTCAGATAAAAGCAAAAATTAAAATTAGGGAGTAACTTAATTAAAATTTATTTAGTATTTTATTAAATTGTAAAATGGAAGGAACACAACACCAGAGTACCAATGCACCTGTTGTGCGCCATAGTCGCAGTTGCCCCGCGGGTCAAAGAATAGACTTAGTACAACACAAGTGCCTACTCAAGGAGGAGACAGGAGAGGAGAGTTCCATAGTGACGCTGCACTGACACAGCCGGTTCAAGGAGCACAAGCTGCTAGGGTGCGGAGCATAAACCCTTGGGTCCCAAAGCTGACCCGGAAGCCAACCAAGGTCACCACTACCAAAATGGTTAGAAACAAGGAGGTATAACTTACTTTGTATGTGTTTGACGCTGTGTACTGGCAATAGTTGGTCCTGTCAGCCATGCTGGAGAAGGTGAAGCCTGTACTTGATACTAGCTATGAGCCATACATAAGTGATGGCAATCAGGAGGATGAGGAGGAGCCCAAGTTCTTTCAAACTGATGAGGGACAACTGGTGCGCAAGAAAGTTTCAGCCTTCTACAACAAGGTACCTATGCCCTGTGCCTTGCCCAATGCCAATGAGTCAATCCCCACCGCTAAAAAGCCCGCTCAGAAGCGCATCCCTGACATCAAACACATCATCCTGCTTAATCTAATGTGTGAATCAGGCAATTACAAGGCAGCTGCAGCCATTGTCGGGGTGGATCCCAAGTACGCCTCAAAGACCTTCAACAAGTTCCTCAACACGGGTTGAGTCCTTGCCGTGGAGAAATCCTTGCGTGTGTCAACTATACTCACAAAGGAGCACAAATGGGCAATCCGCCAGTGGATAGCTCAAGATTGCCATCTTAAACTGGCAAATATACAGGCCATGGTCAAGTCCGCTTTTGGGTTTGAGGCCTCAATTTCCTTCTATTATCATTTGGTCAAGGGAATGCAATTTTCCTGGAAAAACTTGGGGTATCCCCATACAATTGGAACAGCCCAGCCAATATTGAGACCCGGAGAAAATACGCAGGGGCGTATACTGCCCTAAAAGCCAAGGGGACGGTCAAATTTTACTACATCAACAAATCAGCATTTTCCTTGTCAATGCACAATGAGTATGGGTATGTCCCCAGAGGCTCCAATGACGGGGTGGCTTGGCGTGCTGCAGTCTGCGCCACAGCCTATTCAATGGTGGCTCTCCTTGGTCCAAAGGGGGTCGGGCTCTACCAAATGATACTAGGCTCCCACAATAGCCGGACCTTCCTGTCATTTCTCCAATTGGTCCAGGAGCACCTGAGGCGCACAAGCCCGGGCTTCACCAACGTAATTGTGTTGGACAACGTTGGTCTCCACAAGGTGGCAGATATTCTTGAAGAATTTCCATCAATTGACACCAGCATTGCAGTGGGCCCCCAGCAATTGGCCATGGCAAATATGCACCTTCTCTTCCTCCCTGCCTATTTTCCCTTCCTAAATCCCATTGAGGAAGTCTTTGGGTGGCTCAAGCAAGTTGTCAAGCAAGGAACCCCAACTGGGGGAGGGCCTTTTGATTTGCTGCAGGCCGGGATCCATATCCTCCCAGCTGAGACCGTGGCCAAATTCTATGGCCACACTGATTTGTTTATCCCCGCGTGCCTTGCAAATCAGCCAATTAATTAAAGGCTTAGCTTATCCCACTTTTTTATATATCCTCTAATTTACTAATCAAGATTCATTAACTAACATTTTATATTTAGATGTTTCCAAGCCCGCAATCACATTCAGCAGCACCATCAATGAAGGTTAGTAATTTATTTATTCATAATCATTTTTATTATTGCATCCAAGGGTATCCCAAACGCTTGATAATGGATTAAGCAAACACATCAATATCATTTTTGGCAAATAAATATAAAAAGCAAACTAAAAAAATAAATGTAAATCATACAAATTAGAAGTAGATTTTATTAACATATATTATATGCTTTTATTAAAACCTTCCCTGGAATTTATTTTGTAAGTAATGTTTGCTAAAATATTATTTTATAAAATTATTAATTATAATAAAAATAATCTAAAGGGTAAATATATTTATTGGTATAGAGAATTAATTAGGGGCGCCTATAATGGGTTTGGCGGTATGTACCCACCCCACAATGGAGGTGGCACACAACCTCCACTGCCACACTGTGGAAGGTGGATACACCCTGGTTAAAATACTCCCGCCTGCTGGTGAAAGGGAGGATGGTGAGGTGTGAGTGAAGCAGCAGCTTCTCAGGCAGGGCCGCAAACCCGTAGATTCCAGCCAGGACCAGGGCATCCTGGATAACATGGTCAACTGAGTCATATCCGTGGGGACCTTCTTCCTGTTGAGAGCAAGTTGGGCCTTGTCAATCCCCAGAAGGACCCTGTCCAGGTCCTCCACGCTGGCGCTCATTCCAAAGTAAAACAGGAACCCCAGGTAAACCACCAAGTGAAGCCTTTGCCCCGCAAAGGCTTCCGTGAACTCACACATCTTATTGTAGACTGCGCTGATCTTCTTCTTGTGCTTGGTTTTTCCAAAGCTAAGATCCATAGCTTCTGGGACCCCCGTCTTGTTGGCACTCCAGGCCAGCCTGAAGTCCGCCAGGAGGATTTTAGTCTTCTTCACGTCTGTTGCATTTGCAACAGCCAGTTTTTCTACCGCGCGCCCAAAGTTCTCCAGCAAGTAGGACAGGGTGTGCTCCACCAGGAAGCAGAAGCAAGCAGCTGCATGGGCCCGGCCCATCTCTGGTATATTCTTGAATGGGAGCATTGCCAGGACGTCCCAAACAAGCTCAATAGAGTTTACACAGTAAACTCCACTGAGGGACACCGGGTCCAGGCGGACCAGTTGAGCATCCTTGTAGGCAGTAACTGCCCACTTGGATGCCCCCTCTTCATGTGTTAGCTCAGCCAATGCCTCCCTGGACATTGGGAATGCACCATGAATCCTATCTTTGAGCTCCTGCAAGACAGGGGGGACAGGAAAAGCTGCTTTGCCACGTGAGTGGCAAAATTTGAGTAGAAGATGGGGGACAAAAGGAACCAGGACCTGGCAGAGTTTGCCACCAACATCTTCTAAAAAAAGGTAAGTATTTATGAATTTTTATTAAATTTATTTTCTTAGGTTACCTTCTTGGGTTTCTTCTATGCCGGCAGCTTTGGCAGGCTTTGTCATCCTTGGCGCAAGCAGCTGTGCAGGCCTCTCAGTGTCCTCCTTGCGGGCCCTCTTGGCAGGTTTGAGATGTGCATACATCTCAGGGTCGTCCATCCATCCAGACGGTGCAGAAAGGGCGTAGGACTTGAATTGTAAGCCATTCACAACTGTCTTCTGGATGTTAAGTAGGCGCTCTATTATCTTCTCAGGTGTGTCCTGTATTTTGGTCATGAGTGACTTGGCGGACACCTTTTTGATTTTGTCCCCTTCAAGGACGGCAGACTTCACCTTTTCCTTGACCTTGCGGTCAATTTCTTTGATTTTGGCAATTGCCAAGTCAAGACCTTTTAGAAGTTTTTCAAATTTGCTCATTGATTTTTTACTAACCTTTTCATATGTTTTTATAGCTTTCATCCCAATAAACTATATGTTATTTTGATACAATTGCCTCTTTGTTTATTACTTTTTGTTTTCCCATTTACTACATTATCCCATCTTTTTACCCATTTTTTATATGTTTTACATACATCTCAATATGTGTTGTTTGCTTTGTGTGGCATTGTTTCCCTAGTTACCATATTGTTTTTGGCGCTTGACACAGCCCCTTGTGAAAACATTAACAACAATTTGGTGATCAGCTAAAATTGAATTATAAAATTATAGTGTTAACTGTTTTTAGATAAAGTTGTTACTGATCCAAATTCAAAACCTTAATGATAAACTTTAAGCCAATCAGGAGCCAAGTGATAAAGTGATTGTTGTGACATAAAGGGTCATTCAATAATTCTTTGATGCATGTGCGCTAATGAATATGATTGGCTGGATGTTTTGCCATTGTACGCCATTGCTGCTGTGGCAAGTTGTTGATGGACTAGTGTTAACTCAGCGGCTGATATGGCACTAGTCCATCAGCAACTTGCCACGGCAGCAATGGCGTATAATGGCAAAAAAATCCAGCCAATCATATTCATTAGCGCACATGCATCAAAGAATTATTGAATGACCCTTTATGTCACAAATAATCACTTTATCACTTGGCTCCTGATTGGCTTAAAGTTTATCATTAAGGTTTTGAATTTGGATCAGTAACAACTTTATCTAAAAAAAGTTAACACTATAATTTTCTAATTCAATTTTAGCTGATCACCAAATTGTTGTTAATGTTTTCACAAGGGGCTATGGTTTGGTGCTAAAAATAACTGCGTTCTGGATCTAGATACACACCATAGTAAATATATGATTTTATAGAAATAAGCTGAACATAAAGAATAAAACCAACTATAAACAAAGAGAACATGAACAATTGAAATTCAAAACAAAGATAATATAAATAGAAAATGTTTGGCAACAGGAGGTTTATTGGGGCAGGGAAGAGTGATGCCTAGTAGGCAGAATAGCGCGGGAAGGAAGACGTAGAGGCAGTGCTGGCCTGGGGGGTCTGGGATTGGGTGGGTTGGGCTTGCAGGTTAGGGGTGTTGGTGGTGGGGGTGGAGGCAGGAGGATTTTGCGTGATGGCCTCCATATACTGCTTGTTGTACTCCTCATCAGTCATTGGCTGGATGGGCTGGTAAGTGGCAGTGGCCCGAGGTGGAAGGTGCTTATCCTTACATGATTGGCTGCCCATGTTCACATGGAAAACCATTTGCGCAAACAAGTCAGCCACCATTTGGTGACCAAAGAGAGAATTGTGGTCAAGGACCCCAGATAAAGGTTGTTGAAAGCCTGAGGGCGGCGCTCCTGTAATGTATCTCCAATGTTGAAGAAGACAACATCAGCCAGATGGACGTTGGCATGGCCGGCAGGGTAGACTGAGGCCTGGTGCCTGCGTCCCTGGATGGCATCAAGGGCAGTGGAGATTCCCTCCATCTGGTGGCTCAAGAAAACCCGGTATTTGGAATTTGAGCCATCCCAGGAGTTGAGTAATCCACCAAGGATGTGGCTGTATGAGTAGCCATTGATGAAATCAGGGTTTGTCCAATAATAGATAAACCCTTGGCTGACACAGCCAGAAATGCACCAATAAACGTCCCCTTCTTGACCTTCTTCCTTTCTTTTTGAGTGACGGCTCTTCCTTGCTCAACAAAGTCATCAAAAGCTAACAATAGCTTGTAGTAGGAGATGAAAATGACATCATCTGACAGACTAGTCAAGCAACAGACCAGGGTTGATTTGATTGCGTTGTCATATGGGGAATCTTCAGCGCCATCCCATTGGTTGCCGGCAAAATTTGTAAGAACCCTAATTAAAGCCACCTTTCCGTGCATCCAGAGCTGCACCATGCGCTCAGACACCCAAATGCCATGGTGAGCAAGTTGCTTCCAGACCTGAGTCAAGGGATGCTTGGGGTCCCGCTGGAGGAGGTCGAGCATGATTGGGTATGCCTCAGTTATCTGGGACTCTTGGGCCTTCTTGGGCTTCTTGGCCGCCCCAATCTGATTCCCTCTGTTCATCATGCTGTTGAATTCCTGCATGACAGTAGCTCAGGTAAATTGCAATTGATCAGCAATCTGATCCCAGGACAGACCCTGCAGGTTG
This sequence comes from Entomophthora muscae, assembly GCA_014839935.2. Classification (NCBI taxonomy): domain Eukaryota; kingdom Fungi; phylum Entomophthoromycota; class Entomophthoromycetes; order Entomophthorales; family Entomophthoraceae; genus Entomophthora; species Entomophthora muscae. The sequence continues at coordinate 467,785 of QTSX02007123.1, read as the reverse complement.
AGAGCCACAATTTCCTGAAGAATTTGGGCGGTGATGATTTGTCGCTTGGGGCGCTGGGCGGGGGGAGCTGAAGCCTGATTGGCCGAGGGAGGGGCAGGTTGGGCAATGGCGGGAAGTTGTTCTTAATTGAGGTTGCCATCCTGATTGGTTGGTTGGTGGGCAGCTTGTGCAGGGGTGGGTGTGGAAGCAGGGGCAGCACTAGACGCAAAGTGACTCTCAAACAAGTCAAAGCCATATGGGTTGGGGGAAAGTAACAGGTCAGCTTCCTTGTTACCCGCCTCAAAGGCTTGGGTGTAAACGGGTGCCTCCACTTTCTGAGCCTCGCCTCCATTGAAGCTGGCTTGACTGCTGCTGGCTTGGCTGCTGGCGCGATTGAAAATGTTGCTGTTGAAAACCATCTTGAACTAAAACCTAGGATAAAATCACTAAAAGTAGAAATTTTAAAAACTAATGATTTATTTTTATTGTAATATTGAGTCCATATTTAGAAGGTTCTTAAAACCATTCCATACAAATCTGGAGCCATGAAAATGAATAAAATGCCTCTGTTTCTAAATTGGATAGCTGTTGATTGGCTGTTAAACTGTTATTTTTCTATTTTAGGCTGCTCATACTACACATCTTGTGTGAGTTCATTTTGTGTTTGTGTAATCTTGCTTCTAGAGTACTCAGATTTTGTTTCATGTTGGTCCTTCTGTTGGTGTCTCATATGAATCCTGATTGGATTATAATATACTCTGGAATAGCATCCATCCATTTCACTTGTTGTGTCAGTTCATTTTGTTTGTGGTTTGAACTACACCGTTTGATGTTTGATATAATTTCATATAATGGGCGAGTGAAATTTTGTTTTTGGTTTGACATTTCATTTATTAACTGACACTATTTAAATTATTTGAATCCTGAATCTCGTGCAACTTGGATTTTGTTTAAATCTGAGTTCATTTTGGTTGTCGTCATAGCTTTTAAAACTACTGTAAGCAATACATGAAAATCATTGGTTTCTGTGTTGTGTGGCTATAGTGGCACTGAAATAACAAGAGATAAGATGATGACACGCAAGGTCCAATTTTTGGCTTAAAAAAGCCAAAGTACCATCAACAATTAACAATTATTTAAATAAAATAAAATAAAATAAAATATTTCTATCTTTTTTTAATTTATTCATTTGTTAGCGCAACAGTCAATATAATATTCAATGCATAATAATAAAAATATATTGTTAATACCTAGTATAATTATTTTTATTTACCTTTTCTATGTATTCTTAAATGTCTATAAATCATTCAAACGTCACATTATTATATATAAATAATAATTTTTGGGTCCTAATAAAAACAAAATAAATAAAAATAAAAACTAAATAAAACCCGGAGCACCCATTTATCTGATTGGCTTGGAGGCCAGGACTTTTGGAAGGAAGGATTCTGAGTGCTCATAGAAAGCTGCCACCACATTGGGTGGCATTGCAAATTGGCTGATCTTGAGAATATTGAATAGATCCTCAGTTTCCTGAGAAAGGCCTTGTTTCACCTTATTCTTTATCCAACCAAACACCTCCTTGATTGGATTCAGGAATGGGGAATATGGTGAGAGGAAGAAAAGTCTCATTGGACAATCAGTAAGTCAGTGGCTGGAGGTGTGGCTTTTTTTGTTGATGGGGGGAATTTGGACATGACCAGATCCACTTTGTGGAGCCAAACATTATCAAGCACAACAACGTTGGTTGTGCCACTGTAATTTATCCGCAGGTACTCCTTGACAGCTTGGAGAAAATTGAGAAAGGTCCCGCTGTTATGGGAGCCCTTAATCATTTGGTATTGGTCCAACCCGCAAGGACCAAGAAGCACGACCATGGAATAAGTATGGGAACAGACAGCTGCATGATGGGCTACGCCGTCCTTGGACCCCTTCTCAACCCACCCATGCCTAGACCTGAGTGAGGAGGAAAACAAAAATTCATTGATATAAAAGAACTGTACGTTGTCAGTCTCCTTTAGTGCCAGATATGTATCAGCATAAATGTGTCAATCCTTGATGGTTTTTTCACTGTTTTTATTGTACAGAAAAACTCTGAGCACCTTTCAGGAGAAGCCCAAATCAACCATTGTTTTATAAACAAGGGTTTTAGAAACAGAAAGCCCAAACTCTGTGGCAAGCATTGATTGCACAGCAAGTGTGTCCAGGTGGAAATCCTTGGCTACCCACTGCTTGATTGCATTGATATGAACAGGCTGAAGGAGTTTGGGCTGCCGCTTAGCCTTGGTGGATTCTGCAATTTGGCCAGTATTTCCATACTTGGTGTTGATGTTGACAATGTATCTGGCTGTGACACCAAATTGGGACGCAATATCCCAAACTGCCATTCCCCCGTTCAAGCAGTTGAGGAGAGCTTCATGCTCACTATCTGTCAACCAACGCCGGCCCTTGGCAGGTACCACAGCATCCTGGCTACCAGGCTTGATACAGGGGACAGGGACCTTCATGTAGAAGATGGGATCACGCTTGGTTACGCTGGCGCCGTCAATGGTGGCATACATTACAGGCGCAGATGGCTCAACAGTGGCTGCCAATGGCTTGTAGGTGGTATCAAAGACGCAGGGGCAGGAAGTGGCAACTCTTGGGTCAAGAGTGTGGTGCCAGGTGACAACTGGGTAAATGGTGGAGGTGTAAGTGACCTCAGTGTTCCTGGTGACCCTGGTGTAGGAGACTTTTGTGGCAGGCCTTGAGAGTGGCTTCTGCCTGGGATTCAAGCTGGTAGTTCTGGCTTGGGATTCAGGAGGTGGTTGGCTGGCGCTGACACCTTGGGAGGCCTGTGTATCAGCATGACTCCCCTTGAGTTGGGTTCTGGGTCTGTTCTTGGATCCTCTGGGACGCCCTCATGGACAGACTGCCCCGCAGGCTGGTACAGGAGCGGGTTGGGAATGCAATTGACAGTCCATAAAAATAAAATAAAAAATATATTTTAGATTAAATATGTATTTATTTGGATTTATTGGTTTAGTTGTGTCAAAACCGCAGGCTTGACCCGCCAGCAAGGTTCCAACCAAGCAGGTTTGTGACCCGCAATCCAATTATCCGGTCACCCAAAGCCAGACTAGGAAGTCAACTCAAATTATCAAATCCAACAACATGAACAGATGATGATCCCTTACGGTGAATAACTTGTTTTGGCGCTTGACTCATTACCAGGATCAAGCCACCCCCTTCATCATTCAGCGGTATGATCAACACAATCATGATCCTGTTATCCTTGATTCACATTGACTATATAATCACTATCTCTCAGTAAAGATTATTATCTAGCTTCTAAATATTTTTCCCCTTGTAACTCTGCTGAAACAGAACAGTTACAACATTGGTAGCACAGGTAGGTTCTCCATCCTACCTTTTCTTGAAAAATTCCGCCTGTTGCCTGCACATGCTGCGGCCAACAAATTCTTGACAGAATTATGTCTGACCTCCCGCCTGACTAGACCCCGTACACTCCTGGTGCTGAGATACCCGATGGTTTTGTCCTGTACCAGAACACAGTGATCCCTCTCCCTGCTTTTAACGCCCTGTCTGCACAATGACTCTTTCAGGCTCCCTCTGCTATGCCTCAAGCAACCAACAAAAAAACACTATGCCAGCCTATGTGGCCAGAAACTTCAAAGCACGGCCCTGGAATCCTTTACTGGGGCCAACAATGACAACACCACTGCATGGATTCAATCTGCCCAAAGCAAACTGGCCCAAATGGAATGACTGCAAAAATTCTGGATTGTAGAGATCTTGTATCTGACTGACTCATGATGCTGGAACTTGGTGCAACAAGTGGCATGAAGAACAAACTGAGAAGGATTGAGACACCTTCAAGCAAGACTTCTTGGCAAGATTTGTGCTTAAAAATACAGCACTCATGATCATACACCAAGTGAAGAAACTTACTCAGACAGGTACCGTGAAGGAACTCACCCGCGCCTACAAAGAACTCCAACTTTGAGCACCATCTGACATGGCTTTTGACACTCCAGCCACACACCTCATGTACTACAATGCCCTCAATTTGCATGTGATGAGACACGTGAACCTGGACCAAGTGACCAACCTACAAAGCCTGTACTGCAAAGCAGAGAGAGCGAAACAAACCTCCAACGCCCTTCATAAGGCACAAACAGGAAAACAAGAGAGACCCAAGGATTCCCACACAGGCAGGCGCCCCACTTGACCACCCCCCGGAAACAACAGGAATAACACCAACCATAAGCCCACAAGCTCTAACAGACATGGGAATGGGAACAATGGCCAGTCAAATTGTACCCATTTCTGTATCACCGCCACGCAAGGCAATCAAGATGAGGTAAAAGCCTGGAGAGAGCATTAAGCAAGCCAAGCTCTCCCCACACAACTCCTGACTTTTCCAATAATGAGTACCAACCCAAGGACGTGGACCAATGCCCAATGATCCAAGTGCCCTGAGAGAACCCAGTACTGTACACCATTGCCAGACATCCCAATAAAATGATGTCCTATCCTTTCTGCTTTTGCAGTTACACAGGCTCAGCACTCCTGAATTCAGGTGCAGATTGAACCCTAGTCAACAGTAGCTTTGTGGACAAGTTTAAGCTGGCCACTTATCCTTTGCGGATTAAAAACATGGTCCTGGCTGATGAACACCACATTGCTGTGACAAGGGAAATCACCCCCTTCTCTGTCATGCTTGAGAACTTACACTCCACTATCCAAGGTCCTGTCATTGACTTCCCAAAGTTTGACATTGTACTTGGTTTGGATTAGTTACAAAAGAACAATCCTCACATAGACTGGGCAACCTTGGTGTTGTTTATCAAGCGTGAAGGTGTCAACCACCAGATCTACCCTGACTCAGTGGACCAACTACTACACAACCACGTCTTTGTGCGCATCACAGAGACCCTGGACAAAAAGGAAAACCTGAAGGCAATTGACTGGGACTCCTGCCAGTACAAGATCATACACTTCAAGGATCACCAGGATACCTCCACGCCTCAGGACTGCAAAATTGTGGCTCACCATCCAGAAATATTCAAAGAAGCGCTACCCAGGCTGCCCCCTGAGAAACACATCCAACACTCCATCCAACTCAAAGGGGCTGTCCCCAAGGCACACCCTATCTACAGGCTGACCCCAAACAAAGATAACGCCCTACGTGCCTACCTCAAGGTGGCGTTGGAGAAAGGACTTATCCAACCCTCACAGTATCCTTTTAGTGCTGCTGTATTCTTTGTAGCAAAGAAAGATGGTACCCTGCACCTAGTCACAGACTATCAAGCCCTAAATAAAGTTACCATCAAGAATTGTTATCCACTACCACTGATTGACAATCTCTTTGACGCCTTGGGAGGAGCCACAGTCTTCTCCAAGATTGATCTGACTCAAGGCTACAACCAGATTCACATTAAAGAGGAAGACATCTACAAAACAGCCTTCTGCACTAAATTGGCTCATAAAAATGTGTGGTGCTCAACTTTGGCATGACAAACGCCCCATCCACCTTTGTGACCTTCATGAACAAAGTATTTGCGCTACACATAGGCAAGTATGCCCTAGTCTACCTGGACAACACCATTGTCTACAGTCCCTTGGTGGAACAACACCACAAAGATCTGGAGGCAGTCTTTTCTATCCTGGCACAACACAAACTGTTGTCCAAGACCTCCAAGTGCCAGTTCTTTCACAAGCAATTACCCTTCCTGGGACACATAGTCTCAAAGGACGGCATCAAACCCAACAGTCAAAAAATAAAGGCCATGTGCAAGATGCCACCACCCAAGGATAAGTTGGAACTCCGCACTTTCTTGGGGATGGTGGCCTATGTACGCTGCTTCATACCTGACTGTGGCATTTTGACCGCCCCCTATCTGCCATAACAGGCGCCAAGTCCAAGTTTGTATGGACCCCCCAATGTGACCTCTGTTTCCGCCGCCTCAAGGAGAAACTGATGTACTCCCCCATCTTACAATAACCCAAGCAAGATGGAGACTATAAGATGGAAATCAACGCCTCAGATGCATCCATTGGGGGAGTACTACAAAACAAAAATAATGACGGTGACTTCCTGCCTGTAGCTTATGAATTGCAAAAATTGACAGATGATGAGTGTTGATACCCTATTCACAACAAAGAACTGTTGGCTATTGTACACTTCCTAGTCAAATGGCACTGCTATTTGGAACAGCAGGAAGAGTTCACAGCATTAACCAACCACAAGTGCTCATATATTTCAAAAACCAAGCAAATCTGTTGCGCCACCAAGCCCGCTGGATGGAGCTCTTGGAGAGATTCAATATGCTCATACAGTACAAACCTGGTCCCAAGCTTGCCATGGCAGACACCCTCTCATGCCTATATGTCCGTGCCACAAGAGGGGAAAATGGGCTTGACCCAGACTGGCCTCTCTTGGTATTACAAACAAAGGACAAGGGTTTCCCCTGGTACAACCAACATAATAAAGGAAACAGTTATCAAAAACAAAAACCTATTTGCTGATGTGTACACGACCCTACACAGAAAAATTCTGATGGTACTACTATTCCCTATATCCCCATGCACCAGCGGGTAGACACCATCCTACGCTATCACAGAGACCTTGGACACACCAATAGTTGAAACCTATATGAGTTCCTTAAGTACAAGGCCTGGTGGCCAACCTTATATTGTGATGTTCAGGAAGTCCTAGACTAATGTGAGGTATTCAAAAAGTTTGCTAAAAGCAAAACCCCTCCTAAGTCAGTACTACCCATCTGCACACAACTACTCTTCAAGGTATGGGCCCTTGACGTTGCTGGCCCCATGCCAGGGGAAAAATGATAACAAATACATCATCACTTCCATAGAATTTGCTACAAGATGGCCAGTAGCCCAAGCAGTAAGGGCGCACACTGGCAATGACATATGACAATTTATTGGCAAAGAGATAATCAGCAAGTTTGGAAAGCCAGAACTCTTGATAACCAACAGAGGGAAAGAATTGACCTCCAAAACCACCAATGTATACCTTGCTAAAAATGGGGTCAAACACACCATGACAACACCATACAACCCACAGGCCAATAGACATGTAGAGCGGCTTAATGGTAGCCTCATTCAAGCCTTAGCCAAGCTCACTGCCGGGAGACCTGAAGACTGGTATAAGCAGCTATCAACTGCACTACTTGTGTGCCAAACCCAAGTGAACAGATCCACCGGAAAGAGCCCTTTTGAGTTGGTATACAGCACACAGCTAAATATCATCCAAGCATAAACAGGACCCAAACAGGAAATCCCAAGTGAAGTCCTCCTGTGCTCAGACCCTCAAGTTATAGAGGCCAACAGAAATCAAACAGAAAGAAATGAACGTCTGCAAAAAACCTTTGTACCCATCTGAGATAGACATGAAGTTGGGGTCAAAGTTTGGGTTATGAACGTTGATAAAAGTAAGCTACAAGCCAAGTAAGTAGGACCATCAATCATTCTAAAGGTAAACAACAATAACACTTACCTTGTGCAAGGACTCAGGAAGCGCAAACAAGACAAAAACCTACACCACAATTGCCTAAGACCCTGCAAAGAAAGATATAACAACAAGAAACTGCCCTGCCCACCACAGAACAACAATTAGTTCAGTACAGCGCCCAGGCTCCTGATGACCTCCCTGACAACCTACTCCCAGAGGAGGCCAACCTTCAGTTGGGGGGGGTCAAAACAGCAGGCTTGACCCGCCAGCAAGGTTCCAAACAAGCAGGTTTGTGACCCGCAATTTGATTACCTGGTCACTCAAAGACAGACTAGGAAGTCAACTTGAATTACCAAATCCAACAACATGAACAGATGATGATCCCTTATGGTGAAAACCTTGTTTTGGAGCTTAACTCATTACCAGGATCAAGCCACCCCCTTCATCATCCAGCTGTGTGATCAACACAATCATGTTCCTGTTATCCTTGATTCACATTGATTATATAATCACTATCTCTCAATAAAGATTATTATCTAGCTTCTAAATATTTTTCCCCTTGTAACTCTGCCAAAACAGCACAGTTACAACATTTGTTAATCATTCTGTCTGCTTCTTTGGATAATATTTTTAAGCTCTTTCTCTTTCTTGATATTCTTACTTTTGCCTCTGTTTTTACCGCTGGCATAGTTGTTCTATTTAAATATCATATGTATACATGGAAAGAAATTTGAAATTCTTCTTATTACTCTTTTGAAATAAGCTTCTACCGTTTTATTAAAATTTTAATTTCAGTTTAATATACAGTTAAATATTTACTGTCAAATACTAGTCAAAAAACAGTCAGTAAGAATACACCTTTATGTTTCTATATTGGTATTAAGAATTGGCTCAGATAAAGCCCACCCACTGGTTTGTTATTCACAGTTTAAATGATTACATCAAGCCTTTAGGCTAAAATATGTTGTTATTTATCATACCCATCATCCTACCTACAAGCAGACAATCTAGTGCAAAGAGACCTAGTGGTTGAGTGCTAGATTATCTGCAGGTTGGCATGCCAATAGGAATAACAAAAATCATACTTTAGGTAATAGGTCTAACTTGCAGTAAGATTTAAAATATGTTGATATGAACAAAAATACACCAACCCAGAGAAACCATCCTGTTCAAAAGAACCAACATACTTTTATAAGTACAAGCTTGCTTTACAGAATAAGATCACTGGTAAGTAAGATTGCCTAGACACCCAACAAAGGATAGCTATTGAATAGCTTGCTTTGAAATACCAACAAAAAACTTAGCAAAAAAACAAAATCAGTTGAATTAAAAATGCTAGTAAGGTTATCAAAGCTTTTAAGGGGGAAAACTCATTTGCTAAAATAAAAAAGCTTGATCTAAACATGAACCCCTATATCAAATGGAACATGTAAAATATATATAATGCCAAACAGTCTTGTAAAGTTCTCATACTGTTAACTGCAAGTCCTAGTTAAGATATACAAAATAGAGCAGAAAAAAGAAACATAATATTCCAATTGTCTGTCTTTTATGAGAAGATGATTGTATATCAAATATACATCATGACCAGCTAAAAGTGCACAGTTACTAGAAAAAGTTATAGATATATAAATATCAAATCTGATATGGGACAGACAGTAGAGACAACAAGCTTTGGGGTTACTGTATGTGGACAAATAAAGATTAAAATATATGCTTCCACATAATTTAAATTATTTAAAACTTTATTTCAGCTTATACTTTACTTTTAATCAATACAGGAACATCACAAAATAAGGGGGAAACCAACAGAGTGAACCACAGGCAATAATGACCTCTTGGGTCAGAACTAGGATGGCTATAAAGAGCTATTTGGAGCTATTTTGTATGTGTGGATGGTGTTAGCCAAATAAATATTAGTGCCTAATCAGGGTATATCAGTGTTGTTTGCTTGTTGTACAGCTACAAGTTCTGGTGTTTGTTCTATATGGCTTAGAATCAATATTAAAGGGGAATAAATTAGTAATGTTCAATGGTAAACATGTGCCCTGGGATGGATATACCTATTGTTATTGAAATCCTAAGACCAACTGGGACTATAATACAGTTTGATGTGCAACCACAATGGTTGCAGTTTATCTGCTCATAGCATATGGTAGTTTTAAGGGGCAGACTTACTTCTACTGTGCTAGTATATAGTCCTAAATTATCATCAGGGTGGCTGTTTAGAGAAGCAGCTTCTAAACTTGATGCTTTGGGTTGTTTAGTAAGGAAATTTTGGTTAATATGCACTTAAAACCCCAGGCTGACCACTTGGGTGTATAGAATAGGAATTAGAATAATACATGCTGGACTTTGGCAATCGCAGTTGAGAGGAAACAACTATGACCTAGATGCATGGAATAGATAAGCAAAGTGCTAGGCTATTATTGCATATTAAAGGACAACCTGGGAAAATATTGAAGAAAAGCAGAGATCCTTCTCTAAATATTTTTTACAAGAGCAAGATATACAAAAAATTAGGTGAAATGTCTCTCCCCAACTTTACTACTTGGCAAGATTTGAATAAATGTTAAAGAAAATAGGATAAAATGCTTCAAATAGTGATCTAATCAGCATTTGGTCAAGGCTAAATACAGAGAAACATTGAAAGAAACAGGGAAACTATTAAAGCTTTGAGATGAAAATTGTTAATATCTCAAGTAGTGAAACATCAACTTACCATTTAAGTCATGGGAAATCTGTAAAGATGTTAAAGAGTTTGAATATGTTAAATGTTACAATCATTGGATGATCTTGAAGATTGTTTTACTAACTGATATCATTATTAAAAATCTTAAAGCTTAAGAAATTTTTAAGAAAACATTAGGATAATGGGCTAAGCTTTTAATAAAGCAATTTTTTAGCTTAATTTATTAAAAAATATTTTTGAGGACTATTTTAAGGTTTTGAAGAGAAACATCCTAAAGGAGACACCAAAAACAAGTGCTTATGAATCCTTGATTAGAGAAAAAGCTGTGGGTATATTGAATCTTTATTTGGGTCTAACATCTAATCCAATATATTGATATATGAAAATCCTTCATCTAGAATAAACCTTAAGATCATCTGGGGCATTCAGAAGCCCCATACAAAGGAGCAGATGAAAAAGAAGACTGCAGGATAATATCAAGTTAGAAGATTTTAAGGGATATTCCTTTTTTAATAAAGGCTATCACCCCACTATAAGTTTTGAGAGAGTGTTAGCCATGAGAAGCTTTTCTTGCATCTACTACCCAAGTGATGGTTAAAAAAATTAGTATGGGCAACTTTTAAGGAAGTTTGTATGATCTCAAAATCTTGATAAAGAGTGGAAAATGATGGTAAAAGGTTTAAAACTCACAACAAGAGGGTAAGAGTTCCTAAGACTTGGGTTTGTAGGGATTTTCAAGGAGATATACAAGCCAGAGGAGGGGGAAAGGCATATGCAATGGTACATGGTGTAGATGCTAGGATGCTTGTTGGTAAACTTTTAGAAGATGTTGTATGTTTGCAAGTCCGGGATAACTCTTTGGTGCTGGAATTCAGTCACTTGAAAAATTTCATCATAACCTAGTTGGTCCCTGGCTTTGAACTAAGACAAACCTTGGTGTCTGCTGAAGAACAAGTGTACCACATGTAGGAGTTTTGAAATTACAGGATCAACCCCCTGACAAGGTTCCAACCAAGAAAGAAGACCTGTTTTTTACTTCATCTTACTAATATCAGATTCAGGACATGTAAAACCAAGCTTATCAGCTGAAACATCACAGCTAAAGAGTTCTATCTATTAGAGAAAGTTATTTCCAAAGAATAACACCCCATAGAGTAGGAACACTTATCTACCCCTGATACCACTACAAATGCTACACAATATATTTCTTCTGGATCAAAGACCTATGTATTCCTATAGTACTTTCTGCTTTCTGTAACTCTGCTGAAACAACACAGCTACGAGTTTATCTTAAAAATGATCATGATGGATGAGTATGAGATCTGTTTGAACTATAAATGCTGAGGAATGTATTTTTATCAAATTCAGTAAAAAATTCAAAGTGAAAGTAAATTTTTTTGTCAAATTTTAACTGAGGTACATCTTCTTTAGTTGTGCAGCGGAAGGTAAATAAAGCAAATCAGGCTCTTAGGTAGGCTTTCTGAGCCGCTGCTTCTTGGCCACCTGGGCGGAGTTTACCTGGGGTGGGTTAGCCGGGCTTCGCAGCTTGAGGATCTCCTTTAATTTACGCCGTACTTCGCGGCTCCTGGATTGATTTTTACTCTTTCTGGATAAGCTATAGTTTAACCCAGGGTCTCTGCGTCGGATTCTTTGCGGCGCTTGAAAGAAAGCCAGGGGCTCACCCCCTACGATATGTGGAGCGTCTCTGGTCTCGTGTAGAGGATAGCTTTGGATTCCCAACACGCCGCTGAACAGGATTAACCAGGTATTCATATTCTTCATAAAGTCGCTTTTGCCAAGAGGTGATCTACGCTTGAAAACCCGATCCTACGTTATATATGGAATCATCGTGTAATAAGCAAAATGGATGATCGTTATTCGTGAACTTCAATTCTTGGATATGATTTCTTCCGTTTTCTTTTGCCAATAACCAATCAAGCTATCAGGATTAACTAAAATTGACGTTTTATTCTCCGCAAATCAATGATTTTAGAAAAGAAAACCTCTTTTGTAATACAGTTTTAATATTCGAGGAAACGTGTTGAACTCAAGGACGTGACCCTCTACTCGTACCTGGGAATAATAACATGTGAACAAGATAATAAATGCTGAACATATTCCTTAAGCCGAGACATGGTTTGAACTATGACGTAGTTTTTGGCGGCATTAATATTTTTTAAAAAGTGCTGAATTTGCCTTTCTGAAGCAGAATATAAATTTATATCTGGGTTTATGACGTCATTATATCAGTCACGAATCCCGTCATTCAGCCTGCTTGGTGATCACCTCACGGGATTTGGACCCGAGTTTAAAACCGAGCTCTGCCTTCGGTCCAGACGGTGGCATATTTACAATTGTATCAAATAAAGTCAAAATCGACATTGACATCAAAGAGATCAACTCAAGTGCACTTATTTTACTAACAAATCAATTTTGATTTATCAATTAACTTTGAATTGATTGTTGGACGTATTTAAAAAGATCCGAAATACTTAGCTATTTTTTTAAATAATTTGACATTGTGTCAACTGAACTGAGGGCTTAGCAATGATAGCGAAGCCAAGAGCTTGGAAAGATCAGCACGAGGGACGTGAATAAGATGTTCTTATTGTTTGAGTTGCAGTAAACGTATATCTATAATTGTGGCTTGGGGCCACTGACAGAGAAAGGATCAGCAGTGTATCAATTCGGTGATGTTATCCTATTGGCAAACTTAGAAATAATTATGTGAGCTCCTTATTGAAAGTGAGAATAACCTTATTATTACCATGGACTTCTAAGAGAGGTTACTGAAGATCCAGCATAGGAAAGCTCCAGGAGTACCCCAATGTATCATGTGACACCAATCCAAGTTCGGTAGAAGAAGTGATGAAAAAATATTAACATATAATAATTATAGATTTATATGAATGTCTTAGCATTTTTACTAGGTGGTAGACTCGATATAAAGTTGAAATCTGCTTAAAACTTGTTAACCCCCAAAACATGGGGCATGAAGATATTCCGTAAACTGATTTTCCAGCAAGTTTGATCCAACTACAATTTCTTCATAGTAACTTTTTTCTTTAAATAAATTAAAATGGTAACTAAACTCTATTTACTAATAAAAGCTATAATACTTAATCTATTTTTTGTATTTAACAGGCTTAATTTAGAATATTTACCTTTTCTAAAGCCAATTAGTCGAATTTCACTGCCAAACAATAAAATAAAAACATTAAAATTTTAAAGAAATTTTTAAAGAACATGGTTGCTTTAATTTGTACTTTTGTTTTTATAGTTGAAAAGGTAAAAAATTTCACCCGAAGAAAATTATAGCTGGATAAAGTTTGTTGGAAACTCAGTCAACATAACAACAATCGACGGAATATCTTGCTGCCCCCAAAACATTAACAAACAGAAACCTTTGGCCTTGTAATAACTTTATATATTAACTAAAATCATTCCAAACTATAAAATAGCTTTTAAAAAATATAATTCTCATAAAGTGGAAGTCTTGCAACACTACAATTGCTCCCAGTCAGGGACCACTTCCTGACATCATTGATTATTATTAAGGGGGTTTAAATTGACTGTTGTTATTTCATTGGGTATTCAGATTTCAAATCTACAGTTCCCAATTATGGTTTAGACTCTCTGATACATATCAAAAAACTCCTTGAACACCCAATCCTTCATCTGGTTGTTTCACCTCTTGAGTATTGTGAAGCTCCACATTGCTTAAGCCAAACACCAGCTTCCAAACTTTTCATTTCTGTGCTCAGCATTGAGTTCATCTCCTGGGTCCTTTATATGCAAAAGTTGAGCTTCATGTCTTCTTGCACTGCTTCTATTGCTATTTAAGTGGCAAATGTATTGCCTTGATTATTTTTCAATTAATAAAACCTTTATCCTGTTCCTAAAACCCATATCTAATGCTATTGCTATAACATGTTGTAATATGAAACCTTGCTAGTGCCTAGAATGCTTGCTACCCATGTCAGTGGTGGCTTGGGTGTACTAGCTTTTGTCAAGGGTCTGGATGTACAAGCATTCTGGATACTGCCAACCTACTTAACATCCAGTCATCACCCGATTTGGTCCCCTTCCAATATACTGTTCAACATACTAAGAATGGTAACCAAGCAATATCACCTGACTGTCCAAGTATCCAGTGGTTTGAACCCATCTTGCACATGACCAACCCCTAGGTTTGATCCAACTAAATCCCTGCCACAGTCAAGTCTATATAAGTCTAAAGTATTATTCAACAAAATATACTTCTCTTCTTTCTTAATTCCATATTTGAAGCTTCCCCAAAAGGCGCTCCTTATCACTTTGTTACTAAGTACAACTTTCTGCCCGGTCTTTTTCAACACTGAATTTATATTCTTGGTTGAGATTCTTGCCATGGAGATTGTATTTGCCACTGCTGGTCTGATGAAAAGAGCTTACTGCATGAAATCAATATGGAATACTGAATTGAGTGCAGAGGCCTGGTTCTTGTAAAGTGACCCTTGGCACTCCCTCTTGGGAAATCAGCTACCCAAGAATCAACTCAACTACAGAATAGTTGGTGGCTTTCAGGGATACAGCCTGTGGGGGGTTCCTGGGAACTTGCAGGTGGACGGCCTGCGAGCCCAGCAGGGAGGGACCACCACAAGATTGGAGCTAACTTTACAATATAAGATAACAATTTGCCCAGGAGAGCCCAAGGTCCACTGACAGGTACCATAGAATCTATCAAGCCATTAAGAGTGATGTACATCACTCCAAATATCTGGGTGGAAGTGGATTCATTGGCGGCAACGGATTCTTGCAGGCGGTTGGGCCGCAGGGTGAGAGGCGGAGTCATTGAGACCAAATACGCGGGCAGGTGGTTATACTTGTCGCAGAATGGCAGGGGAGGTATAGTGATTTTTTTGCCTTCCCTGTAAACAGTCTTGGTCTCTCTAGTTCTTGCCTCAGGGTTGTAGATTAGGATTTTCTCTAGGGTGAACTCCAAATACACAGGGTTGGGGGGTACTTGGTGAAATGTAATGGGCCATAGGGAGCTCCTGGTGGACAATAAAGATCAGGCAGCTGGTCTGGGGTTTTTTGGGGTTGATGGGTGTGAGGTGAAGAACTGCGGGAGGTAGACTGTAAATGAAATAGAACTAATATCAAATATGGAACAACCTGGTTGAACCAAAGGTTCACGTCACTTTATTGCAAGAATGGCAATGGGCAACTTCCTGGCAGCCCAGGGTATAAGTATGCCCATCTGTCATGGGAAAACTTTTACCAATTTCTTTGGCCTGGGTGTTACTGTTTACCAGGGTTTTCCAGTCCTTGGTGGCATCCATTGTGGGATTTATTTCATTGGCTGGTTTGAACTGAGAATACTTAAGTTTTCTTATTGGGTCATGGGATTGGTCATCTCTGGGCGGCCCGCGTTTTATAGGAAGTTTCTTTGTTTCCCCTTCTGTGGTGGCCCAAGTTATTTCAGGGTTTATGGCTAGGCCCGCCTGCTGATTGGTTGAGTTAACAGGAACCTTCAGCGTGGGGATCATTGATGTGGGTTAATTTGACTCATCAAGCCTTAGAGGATTTTTCAAAATCAAATCCTGCTCTGGTTCAAACCCAAAAATCTGCAGGCTGGCGGCCCGCAGGGTGTCAGGGTTCAAATCCTGTAGTTGAGGCTTTCAATAAGCATGGTCAATAGGAGTTTGTCACTTGTGACAGTGGCGCTCCTGCCACACCTCATGCTCTACAGGGATCAAATATTTCAAATCCTAAGAGTACTACAGTTATTTTTAAAGCTATGATGCTAAGCAAAAAAGTCATCTGTAATTAAAATCAACCCATATATAAATCAAATAAACCTAGATAAAAAATATATTTATATTAGTTATAGCAATTATATGCTTCTTAGAAGTATAATAAACAAAATAAAGGGAAAATCAATAAGATAATTGCCAGGAATCAAACTCTGGCCCTCAGGAGATGTCTTTAACCAACCAGAAGGGACAGGTAACCGCCAACCTGTTGAGTCACAGACTCAAGTTGGTGAATTTCTCTGCAGGCCGCAGCCTAGTAAAGAAGATTCCCTGAATAGCAACCAGATTGCCACCAATTATGTGCCACTGAGAACCCAGACCTACACAGAAGTTGTGGCTTGCCAAAAGGAGTATAAAACAAGACCTGATATTGAACCCTCTAATAAGCACCTGTTGCTGCCAGCCCTAGCCTAAAATTAGAAGTATAGTTGACCAACTCAGAGAACAGAAACAGCGGGGAAAAGCCTTGGCACTTCTTTTTTCAGAGCTAGCCAAATCAGATTCTGCTACCTTTTAAGCCCTGCCCTAATGCTTACGCCCTGACAGCAAATTATCCACAGACCTGAAGGCCTCAAAAATTGAAGAAGCAAAATCTGATGGTATAAAATCCCTGGAATTATGGGGATGACTGTCACAAGTGACATTTGCCTACTGACCATCAAAGGGACATCATCCTGCCTATGTGACTTGAAACTTGATCCTAATAATAAATCACCACTGACCAATAAAGAGATGGCGTCCTACCCCCAGGTTCAAAACCCAAACCAAGAACCAACCCAATTTCAAAGAAATCATTGATCCTGTCTAATGAAGAACTGCCCACTTGCAAATTGTGCCTGGACAGAGACCTTCCTGACCTAGTAGTTAGTTACCCAAAATTGGAAAGGTTCTCCATGGACCACCAGCACTCTGCCAATGAGGTGTCACAAAATCAAACCCAAAGCCAACACCTGTCTCTGTGGACCAGTGGGCTAAGGATGATAACAAACCACCTAAGACTAAGTTAGAAACCAAATTCTTTATCTGAGATCAGCCAGTAACACATCACTGCCAGCTGACGCCACCAAAATTCCCAAGACCAGGTAGACTCCAGTACCCAGACCAAAGGAAGAAGCAAAAGCTTTTCCATGACAGATGTGCATACTTATAGCCTGAAGTTTCCAGGAAATTGCTCATTGTCATTCTTGCATAAAAGCGCTATGAAACTTTGTTTCTCCCAAGTCATCCCATACTTACTTTTATTACTTTTACCTCCACATAAAAAATACTCTAACCCTTCCCTGCAGGCCTACATTTACCAGAAGCAGACGCCAAGCTGCTGAAATTACTCTGACTTCCAGTAATTCCCTACAGCTCACCATATCCCTCTGAGTATTCTCCCAAGCTGGCTTACTCCTTACACATGACACTTCCAGTGACCCCCATACCCAGTTGCCTGCAGTGACACAAGACTACTGCTGATACAATCTCTACCAGATGTTTGGAATCTTTTATATTACACTTACTGGCCTCATCAATTCCATGGTACCCACCAACAGCCCCTGAACCCTACTAGGAAAATTGTTCTCCTACATTATGAAGTTAGCACTCATCCTGTGGTGGGCACTTCCCTAATGACTGTGGGGCTTCCTCCTGCCAACCAGCCTGAAACTACTACAGGTTGGCTCCCTTACAATGACAGTATTGTCATTTATGATAATAAAGAGTTATGAACCTTTGGTTCAAACAAATCCTACCCTATTTAGTTTTAGTAGTCTTGTGATGATCCACATATGAACAGTCTTGCAGGCGAGGGTAGATTTGGCTTCAAATAAAGATGCTATGCTGAAGATTGACTTTGTATTGTTGGAGGTAGAGTCCTAGTAGAAAATGATAGCTACTAGGGAAGGTAAGGCCTAGTTAGTAGGTGTAGAGACTACTAGAGGCAGATGTTGTCCCCACCCAGCAGGAGATATTGGCTGCTGTGGGCTAGAGGTCCCCACCCAGCAGGGATATGTGGTAGCTAGGGGTGAGGAATAAGATAGCTCAGCAGGGAACTTTAGCTGCTTGGGGTGAGGAGTGTCCAGCCTGATGGATAGTGTGTGCTGCTAAGGCTGGAGGATGTTTAGACCATGGTGAGTAAAACAGGATGCCAGGATAGGAGAGTGTGCCAGAATGGTAGATAACTTGGCTACCAGGGCTGTAAGTTTTTGGACCCCTGGCAGACAACGTGGGCTGTCAGGGAGGAGAGGAGCTTTGAGAGCTCTAGGTACCCTAATATGCTTACAGGAGGTATTTAAGCAAGCATACTACCTAACAGACTGGTAGGGTGTCCTTTTTTATGTCCCTATGGGAGCTTTGGGGAGATCCTAAAGAGCATCAGAGGGCATAGATTTGCTCAGAGGTGTCACCAAAGCGGTTGCTTGGGGAAGCAGCTGTGGAACTTGGTGTGATCAGGCCTCTGGGAAGTAAAGCTGATTACTTTGCAACTGAAAGCTCAGACTTAATCACCTGGGTGAGTAAAGACAACAGCATAGACTTTATTGATCTATGGTTAGATTGCCTAAGTGTATTACCACTTGCAAGGTACCAGCCAAACACCAGTTTAATGTAGACTAATGCCTGAGTCTACGAGTTCTAGTAATGGGGGCTGAGATAAAGAACCAAGGTGGTTCACGGAATTAGCAGAGAAAACTAGCAAGAGGGAATTTTTGGTCACAATAAAAAATAGTTGAGGGACTATTAGTTCATGTTGAAGTTTGAAACCAAGATGGGTCATTGTGCAGTTGGAACCAAGTTGGTTCATAGTGAGGATAAGCTGAAGGACTGGAAGATCATGGTGCAGGACTAGCTGAGGAACTAGAAAATGCTTAAGAAGGTCTAGCTGAGATAAATACAGAAGCTAGGATGCTGGTTTTGGATTCTTAAAAGAGAAAACAATAAGAAAGAAGCAGTTAAAGAATTAATTATGCCTCAAGATAATATGTAAGGATTGAATTAATTATCATGTAAAAAGAAGAAGAAGAAGAAGAAGAAATAATTTAACGTGTTTTGAACTTTAAATTTATTCAAATTTAATTGAGTAAAACAGAGATGGAGAGAGGCCAGAAACAGAACAGTGAAGCTGTGGGGGCAAATAAGCAAATTTTGCCATTAACAACTGTGAGAGATGAAGGGCAAGCAACAGGCAAGTTTGAAGTTGCAAAATGATGAAGAAATGCAGAGAAACTCAGAGAAACATTGTAAAATTGAGGGTTTAAAATCCCCTATCTAAAACATAGGCAGAAGCGCTTGAGATTTTCCAGAGAAACGTGACAGGAATCACGGCAAACCTGTTCAAAACGTGGAGCAGTTGTTTATCCAGAGCAAGACAGCACAGGGTTTGAACCATGGTCAAGAGCAAGTCATTCAGGTGAAATTTTTGGCAAAACTGTTGAATCTGGGCGTTTGATTGACTGCAGGTCAAAGCCTATTTGATCAGTGTTTTGAGAGCTTTAACTGAAGAGTTAAAGCCTAAAAATGATGAAAAAAGCAGAAAACTCAGTGTTTTTATTGGCTGAAGTAAGTTAAAAGGATTAATATATTATAGAGAGAAAAACAGGATAGTTTAAGCTTTGGAAAACCGGAGTTCTGAGAGAGATTTTTGGACTTGGAAAAGGGGCTATAAAAGGGAGAGCTATCTGAGGCTTCTCAGGGACTGGATCAAGTGGATTACAAAGGCTATAAGGACTACAGAAGGAGCTGACAACCAAGTTAAAGGTGCAGAAGCCCAGGATAAGAAATCCAGAGCTGGGAATAAGGAGTCAGATCTAGAACAGAACACAGTTGCCCAAGATAAAGGTGCAAGAGCCAAAGACCAAGTACAAGGAGTCCAAGAGATTGTTGGAGGACTCCAAGTATTGGCAAACCCATATTGTTTCCCTGACCCCCGGGCCAAATACCAGAAGGCTTCTAAGGGGATCTTCCTTCTGACCATGAACTAAAGTCTATTAAAACCCCTGCCTAAATTTTCCTGTGATCAAAGAACAATCCCTATGAGTGAGCTACCCCATATATTTTACCCTAGCCAAGGAGAGAAAGATACCTATTGTCAAATTTGTAGAAGATTACCCTCCAGTAAGTCTTCCCAGGAGGAGTGGGAAAAAGTAACTAGGCATCTTGAAATAACAGATAGGGGAGAGAGTTTATAGGAAATGAATTTACAAGTTTGTTGAAGGACTGGTACAGTCCCACAGAGAGGTTAGCACCCACTGAAGTACAGGTGCATGATGGGGATGCCCACCTAGTGATTGGAAAAGTACAGGAAGAGTTTTTAGTAATAAAAGCCAAGTATAAACTTCAAGCTAGCCTCCTATCTCTACTAGGGAATAACAACTTCTTCCAGCTGGTCCCTAGCTATGACCCAGGACACACCATGAGGACTGGCAAAAGGAATCCCACAAGTCTTCCATCTCCACTCTAGTCCAGTAGACATCAAGTTGCCCGCTCTTTTTAGTGATTATCCTGAAGAACCACTGCCTGTGCTCTACTGTACCCTGGAGCACTCTTTAGTCTAGTGCATTTCATTGAATATCCACTGAACCCTGCCTAATCCAAGTTCAACTTGGAAACATACCCATTGCTAACCCCCTGAAAAGAACTAGACAACCCAAACTATTGGTTGTGAAAGAAAGTGGTACAGAAGCCAAGCCAGAGTATTCTATGATAGGTACAATTACCTGAATGCTTATCTTGTTCTGATGACCCTGCCTCTGACCCCTTGATCTGACCTCCCAATAAAACCAGCCACCACCAGTACCACGTCCACCTAGCTGTTTTGTGTCACAGAAGGTTCCATAATGCCTGTAATTACCTGGCCTAGTTTCAAGGATTAACAATTGGGAAAAATGTTAACCAGTTTAACCAATTTAACTGATTTGAACCAGACTTTTAATCAAAAATGGGTTACTGCTGCTCCAGTTCACCATTTGGATTTGATTTCCCCATTCAAGTTGACCCTGATAAATAGACAAAATCTGGGAGTTGCTCAATAAAGTCTTATTTATCAGAACAGATGCCAGAAATTAGCCACTCAAGGGTTTAGTTGCTTACTGGACCAGATACTCTTTAGATGATGCAGACAGTATAGGAGTCATGAATAAAGGTGGTATTTCTTAGTCAAAATTTGGTAAATATTAGAAAATTTTCACTGTTCAACTCTTAAGAGTTGAGTCCCTCCTAAAGATTTACTCAAATAAACCAAATATTCTCCTGGTATAACTTTATTTTATAATTCAATAGTTGGCCTAATACACTGAATTCCATATAGCTTGATCTTGAGTTGGATTATTACTGGAAGATGGGGCCCTGCTTTGGGTTCATTGTCAGTGGTACCTCCTAAAGTTACCCCAGCACCTTTAAACTTGGAATCT
The DNA here is from genome assembly GCA_014839935.2 of Entomophthora muscae. Lineage (NCBI taxonomy): Eukaryota > Fungi > Entomophthoromycota > Entomophthoromycetes > Entomophthorales > Entomophthoraceae > Entomophthora > Entomophthora muscae. The sequence goes on along the minus strand of QTSX02007123.1, from coordinate 446,449 downwards.
TTCCTGCTGAATCCAAATCAGAGACAGCTGTTTCTTCTCAATGTCCCAAATTCTACATAGAAGACACTTTAATTATTTCCCAGGACATCTACCTAGGACTTTTCTGGTTGGTTTTAACCATTTTTTAAGCCCTAGTATATCCTTTATAAATTTTACTAAACAGTATCTGAAGCTTTACTGGTGGTTAATCATCAACTCTATGTGGATTTGGATGGTGATTCCCACCACATGGAGACTGATTCTTACTGCCTGATAATTTTTGTCACATTAGTTAGGGTCCTCAAACACAGATGAACCCCCTGGCATACATGATCATTCACAAGAATGATTGGATTTTGCTCTTGTTACGTGGTACTGGCTTGTCTGTGATGGCTCTTACCTTTTCTGGTTCAGGCTTGATCCCATCCTTACTAATGATGTGGCCTAAGAACAGAAGTTTGTTTGAGAAGAATTAACACTTGGACAGCTTGGCTACAAGCTGGCTGTCTTTGAGTATGCTGAGTATCATGTGAATGTCTTTCCATTGTTGCTCTTTGTTGGGGCTGTAGACAATTCTATCATCTAGGAAGACTATGGCTCTTTTTTGATATGGTTCTTGAATACTTTGCATATGAAGTTCACAAAGGTACTGGGAGCATTTATCACACTAAAGTTGAGGACTACACATTTAAATGTGCCATATTTAGTTATGGATACTGTTTTTAGGATGTCTTCAGGTTTAAGACAGATTTGATTGTATCCTGATGTTAATTCCATTTTTGTGAAGAATTGGGACCCCCAGGGCGTCAAAAAGGTCATCAATTAGGGACAGTGATCCATGTTCTTGATTGTGGCTTTGTTGAGCACCCTGTAGTCTGTGACCAAGCTGAGTCATCCATCTTTCTTTGCAATAAAAAAATCAGCCACACCAAAAGGAGATTTAGAGGGTTGGATTAGTCCTTTTTCAAGGGCCTTATCTAGATAGGCCTTTAGCATGTTGTCCTCTTGTGATGTTAGGTGTTAGATAGGTTGTGATTTTGGTACACTCCCTTTGAGGTCAATTTTGTGCTGGATGCCCCAGTTGGGTGGTAGTCCTGATAACCTTTCTTAGAAAACATAAGGGAATTCTTAAATTAGCTGCTGTCAAATTGGGTCTTGTTTTAGTGAGGTTTCTATATTCTTGAAATGAATGATTTTGTATGTTAAGTAATCAAGTCAATTTTACTAGCATCTTTTTTCTTCTTCTGGGTGTGTATTTTTATGAACATGTGGTCTCTCATGAGGGCTTCAAGGTAAGTTGGGTACATGTGGTGGTTTGATTTTTTGTGTTTTATGATGAGTGTAGAGCTATTCAGTCAATATGAGGTTTTGTCTTTCTCATCCAATATAAGATGTGTACTAAATTTTACTTAGGGATTGGGATGATGGGCCACCAAGGGTAGTTTTCACATCTCCCATCTGTCCCATAAGTGTTTTTCCTCCTTAGTGACTGGATTGCTCCTCTTGTCTACCATGATATCTATCTTGAAATTGCTCATGGTTGTAGGTAATTTAATGAAGTTGGAAATTTTTTGTCAACAAGGGATTGGTTCTCTCCAGTGTCAAATATTGCTGTGCCCTGATATCTAAAAAAACAAAAATTAAGCAAGGAGTTTATTTCTAGTTTGGTCAGCAAACAGTAATGGATTACTGGAGGATACTTGGATCATTGTAAATAAGTCCACATCTTGGTCCCTGTACAATTCTTTTAAACTAGGAGAGGACGGCTTGCCTAAGCACTTCCCTGAGCTTTTCCCTCCTCAGTTGAATTATCAATACTCATCTGGTTCACCTGAGTTATAAAATGTCCACCTCAAGGGTGAGGATTATAGACTCAATTAATTTGTCTATTGGGTCAATAAATCTTCTTTGCCAAGGGACACTCTTTTTTCTTATTGGTTCCATGCAGATTGTCAGATTTCTGAGCAGCCCTCTTTTCTTTCAAGAAAAAATATTGGAGGTTCTTACATCAGTTCCTATCAAACTGTCTTCTGATGTGTGTGGGGATTTCAGGGCCCATAATGGACCTGAAAATTAACTAAATAACATTGGTTCAAAGGAATGCAAATTTGCAATTGAATAACCATGTGATTGCCTAATCAGTTACAGAATAAAGTTTCATTAATTTATGACTCATTTTTCTAAAAGCTAAAATTGATGCCCTGGGGACGCCTGCACCTGGAGGCATCCACAGAAGTGGTCTTTACTTCCAAAAACGTTTCCTATTGGCCAAATTCCTCAGAAGTTGGGTTTTGGCCCCCAAAAGCCCTCCAGAAGACCACAGGATTTTGCCAAAGTGCCAGGACATAAGAAAAATGTGTTGCCACCCCTGTGTACCTAACCAGATGATGCCATTGCCAGGAAAACGGCGGCATGTGACCAGTCAGACAACCAGGATGCATACCCAAGCCAAAAGCTAACTTCCCAGCAATATATAACAGGGAAAGCTGGGAATTCCATCCTTGTTGACATAACACAATAAGCATCTTTAATTGATGTAATCAGAGCTTTTTGCCTATTGTAGGAGCTTATTATTTTAACACAAATCTCATATTGCTAGTAACATAAAAAGAGAGTACCTTCAGATCCAATACCAGCGCTAGGAGACAGAGCAACTTATTGCTGCTTCTACTCAACCAACATTCACCCCTGCTCCTTCCCCCAGAGTACTAGACCAGGAGCTTGTGTCAGATCAAAGGTCCAACCAGTCCAACTTACCATTATCCTGCCCTTGAATCTTATTACCATTACCTTCCTGTGACAAATCCTTGAGGAGTTTTTGCCTCCAGGGAGGCAATTTTATGGGAAAACACTTTGTTGTCATCCTGCCAACAAGACATGATCTTGACACTATTTTCCTTTCTTGCTCTTAAAGCCTCAATTTCATGATTTGGCCTGGCTTTCACTTGTTATAAAAATTTTCAAATCCCACTAACAGGTTCCACAAATTCCATGCATAGATTCAGTTTCCTTGAGCGGGGGTCCTTTCTTTTGCAAAGTAACCGGAATACCTTTCTTCAAACACAGCTTTCACTTCTACCAAAGACTCCTCAGGTGCAATCTTAGAGACCTCCAGACTTGCTCAAGCCTCTTCAAGCAAGCTGGTAGGAACTTCCTTTCTTATAGCAGCAGCCTCAACACAAAGCACTTCAAATTTTTCTCTTTCAAATAGTAATAAAGAAGATATGATAATTAAAAAGAAGTTGAGGGGAAAGTGTCAAAATTGACAATATATATTTATTAAAATTTGGCTGTTTTTTTGCTTATATACCATTTGCAGATATTTGGCTAAAAACCTGCTGATTTCTGAATCAACCCATGATTCATGTCACATGGTCTATGACATTCAAGTCATCCAAACCTAGATCCTTACCTAAAAAATCCCCTGTAATTCTCACCTATAAGAATTAACCTACAATGAGAAGGAGTCAACTGATACCATTAATCTCAATGTATCAATTTGAAATGGAGCTTCCTCAGCTCCCGGCGCCAAAACCCTGTGGAATATACATATGTACCTTTTCACGTATTTGGTTTACATCAGTTAATTGACACCCTGTCAACCATTTTTTGACTACCCTACGTGGTTAATCAACTTGGTTTAAAGACACCCAGCCTTTACTTGACACATTCAAGTCCATTTCAGCCCAATTATTGATTCCCCATTAATTATATCTGCAGGTATATTTAATTAACCTTCAGAGTTAATCAAATTGTTTTCAAGTCACCTAGTCCCCAAGATTGACTCAGCTAATCTTGCCTCAATTTTACTAGCTAGCCTCACCTGTCTAACCACCCATAATCTATTCTTTTATTAAATATAGATACCAAGATTCCAGGAATCTTCATCTGAAGAATTCCAGTCAAACCAATCTACATGAAATAAACAGCAAAAACAAAACAACTTTGTATTTTGGAGTATTTTATTATCTAGATACTCAACAGTGACTGTTGTACAGTCACAGAGCTAGTTTCTTCTCCTGCGCCTCCTCTCTCTTTCTAAGGTGTCCCTCATCTTTGTCAACTTTTTCTGTCAAGCCAGACCATGAGTGTTGCTACAGGATAACTCCTCCTTGTCAACACTATCCCATCCTACAACTAAAGCAAGCTTGGGTTTGCCTACTTGACCATGCTGGGGCTCACTGAGCAAGTGATACCCCACATGGGAGTGTGGTGTCCTTGGACCACAGCTGCCAACTAAGTGATGAGAATGGCCCTGTCATCTACTGGGCCTTTCAGGATAGACACTTCCCTTTGACTGAAGGCTCCCCTGAAAGTAACCCAGGCCAGGACAGGAAAAACCATTGTGGAAGTCCAGCTGGGATCAAGTCTCATCAAAGTTGATGGCAAAAAGATCAAACATGTATGTCTTTGTATGCTGTGATGTTCTCTCTAATGGTTCCTGTCATTTTGAAGGTTCTGAGTTCTACCATGGCCACTACATCAGGATACTTTATGGTAAATATTTTCAATAAGGCTTTCTTGAACATGTCCCAGTCTTTATTATGTTCAGCATGATGTTCAAACCAGTTATTCACAAAGCAGGAGTGGTCCTGGTAACTTGTAAGGCAATTTCACATTCCCAGAGTCTTTGGGGTAGCCAACTTGTGTGAAAATATTTTGGGTGCTTTGAATCCAGAGGCTGGCATCTTAACAGCATAGTCCTGAGAGTATTCCAATATCTGCTGAGCATAGGCGTTGGAATACAATGTTGGGTATTTGGTTGTGTCATGGATTAGAGGTGGATTCAGGAATCCTTGTGTACAGAGGAAGTTGTACTGTTTGGTTGATATTAGGATATTGTTGAAGACAGTATATCCTACTGGGACATCCTGACCTTCTTTTTATCTTTTCTAGCTGGCAGGAAGTGCCATCTGATGGGTTTTTTCTCTGGAGGATTTTTTCCTTAAAGTTGCATAGGTGTGAATAACCTAACTGTGCTACCACTGTCATGTATATACTTCTGAGAAGTATAATAAACAAAAAGGTGAAATCAATAATAAGATGATACTTTATTGGTATGAGTTTAGAGTATTATACAATATATTGAGAAGCCACACACTTTCCATGTACATTATAATAGTCATGGGGCTTATCCAAGTGATGTTCTGTTTAGGATTTGAAAGGGTTGATCCCTTTATTAGATGGGCGGTTGATAAGAGTGACATCAACTTAATGATTAGTTGGGGAATCAATGTGAGAAATACTATCCCAAGAGGAAGTAATTGTAGATGTTGTGACAATTGGCATATAGATCTTCATCCACTTCTATTCTGTTCTGAATTGCATTGATTTTCTGTATCTGAGTTGATTATGTTTAATAATGAGTTTCTTTTGCTTATCCCATAGATTCAAAACTGCTCTAGTAAAGTTAGAGTCACTAACTATGTATCCCAGAAAATTACGTTTTTTATGTTTCATTTACTTTTTTTGAGATATCTGGTATAAGTTTAGGATGGCCTTTATGTAGAGATTACTTTTTTCTTTAAAGGCTTTCAGGATGCTAAATAAAAATCAACCAATTTTTTCTGTTATCAATAAGCTTACATCATAAAAAACACAAACCACCCTTTACATAGCTTCAAAATGGCCAATGTTAACATTGGTGCTTTGACTTTTACCCCTTGACTGGTATTCCAGGCCTCTGAATTTGATATGTGACAGGCATGGGGACTCTCCATCCTCCAAAAGCAATTGAATTTATATTAAGTGAGCTTGATTTGTTCAAAATTTTCCTAGTTTTAGAAGCGCTCCCTTGGTATTTGTTGAGCAACTTGTGTTATTCCTGGTATGTTCAAAGCAACAGATAGATGTTATCCTTGCTAATGTATTCTACCTAATCTTATGCAAGAGCACTACAGAATACAATAAAATTGAGCTTTAAGATAATTATGTCTATTGAAACTGGAGTACAATCTAGCCAGCGGCTGCAATCTATCCAGGTGTAACTAAGAACTTGTTATTGTCCTTTCAGGTATCTGTATCAATACATACTGCAACAACCTTTATTCTTATCCTTCAGGTATATGTATCAATATATACTACAATAATCCTTGTTCTTGTTCTTTCAGACAGTTCTAAGTGGATACCACCACAATAGGTCCATCTTTGCTGGCTGTGCCTATCCTGATTGACTGGCCTTGGCACGTGTGCTGTAACTGGCCTTAGAAAGGCGTACATGGCACTTCAGCTATAGCCTACTCCCTTCTTGAGCTAGCCTACCTGCATTTATCAATTAGCTGTATCCTTTTACTCCTATTATTGCGCAAGGAAACTATGCCGTATTTGGTTGACACTTAGAAATGATCCCTGTTCAGTCCTCCTATATTGGAAGGTAGAATTCCAGTATTCTATTTACAGGGCTTAATCAGTGATCTTTTTCTTGCTGCCAAGCCTTCTGCTTATTAATGCAACATGTTAAATTAGAGATTATACGCCATATAATAGCAGACTCAATCCAAAGCAACTTGTGGATTATCTGCCGTGTAATGCTGACCCAAACCAATAAGGAACCAATTATACGCCATGTAATGCTGATCCAAACTTAGTATTTCCTAGCCATATGTGCATCCCTTGTTTGATATACTCTTATACGCCCTTAAGGCTGGGTGGGGCTGGTTTGATAAAACACCCAGGAGGATGGAAAGAGAGATATACAAATGATGATCCAGTGATTACACAGCGTGCAATCACTGGTAATCACTATATTGACTAATATTTATACGGCGTATAATTGCTACATTGATTATAATAAGATAGTGATTATACAGTGTATAATCACTACAGATATAGGAATGATAATCAAGTAATAATACAGCGTGTAATTGTTGCATCTATTGTAATAAACTAACAATTACACAGCATATAACTATCATATCAATCATAATAACTGGTGGTTATATGGTGTATAATTACTACACTTAATAGAATATTAACATAGTGATAATACAGCTTGTAGCTGATAAAAATCTGCGTGTGATGATTAGCCTGATTATTTGTGGTCAATCAGCCTAATCTCACAGCATTAAAAAACATTCTCTTTGTAGCTACCTGGGATTAGATACTGTAGTTTTATAAGCTTTGGAGCTAAGCAAAAAAATCTGAACCAACCAGATTAGAAACCAATAAATTTATATAGAAATTTTCAAACCTGTTAAGATAAACAAAAAATCTGTCTAAAAAACAAAAACAACTCAGTCTAAAAACAAAATTGAAAATCAAGGAATCTATATTGAATTGTAATAGATTTGGATCCACTTTGATTTTGCTTTAGACTGAGTTGTTTTTTTAGACTGAGATTTTTTTGTTTATATCAACAGGTTTGAAAATTACTTTATTGCTTAGCAATAGATTTGAGTTCACTTCTATTTTGTTTGTAGATGGATTAGTTTTGCTTAGGGCTTTGGCTTTAAAAACCACTGTGTTAGGATGGTATCTGGGTAAAATTTGTGTATTTTCAGCTGTAATAGATAGTGGGCAAATAAAATATGTTGTACTAAAAGCTTGAATAATTACAAAGGTGCAATTTACTGTAAATTTAGAACCTGAACCTAAAAATATGGGATTGTCAAATCCTTGGTCCAAGTTTTGAGTCACTTTTGCGGGATAGCCTTTTTTAATTAAATTTTACTCTTTGTATTTTTATTTGGATTTTTAAAAATGCAGGAACTCATAGACACTTTGCAAAGTTGAAGTCAAACTGCATATTTCCAATGGACAAAATGAATTAACTGGAATCAGATTTGAAGTGTTCAAATCCATCAACCATTTTCATTAAGTTTGCTATGTTTTTTGGAATTGTGAGATTTTCAAATCCAAGAACCAAATTTCAAATCACTTTTGAATGCCACTAGTTAACTAGCTATTAATTGGAGGAACTGGAATCTGAATTGAATGTACAGTAAGAAACTAGGACAAATGAACCCAAATCAAGATGTTCTACTCTGGATAAAATCAAATGAAAAATCCAATCTCAACAACCATGTTATGATATGAAATTAAGTTAAATGTAAAATTGCCTAAACTGGAAATGATGCAATATTCTGCACTCTAAATCACTAATATAGCAACCACAAACCCATATAATGATATATGAGCTACCCTCCTGATGACAAAGAAATTTTTTAAAGTTTTTGTCCCCTGGCTACACCAGGGGACAAAAAAACTTCCTTTCAAGGAAGAAGGAGAGATGGGAATTATAAACCATTAGTTTACTATACTATGTATTCATGTATTGCTATTAAGAATACTTGATTACAGTAGATTTCAGAAAATACTAATAATAAAATAGAATTATATATTACAATCTGTTTTTATCATGCTGCCTTTTCCTTGGTGTGTTGATAGTTCATTTGCTATTAATAATGTGCTTACATTTAATTGGATAGTTTTACATTCAGTTGCCTTGGCAATAAAAAATCAAGTTGCCTCCCCGAGACCAGCTATGGTTGCGGAGGCAACTTGATTTCCTATTGCCAAGGCAACTGGAGGTGAAATTATCCAATTAAATTCAAGCACCTTATCAACAGCAAATGAACCATCAACACACCAAGGAAAAGGCAGCATGACAAAAATAGATTGTAATATATAATTTTATTTTATTATTAGCATTTTTTTAAAATCTACTGTAATCAAGCATATAAATTTTAGCCATCCTAAAATGGAATAGGATGATTTTTGAGAATGCCTATGATTCCTAAAAGAGTTAGCACAAATCCACTCTAGATCCTTTGACATCCTTTTTGATAAACCCATAAATTATATTTATTTCAAATTCACCTCATTTTTTAATTTGAAACTTGGTTCTTGGATTTGAAAATACCGCAATTTTAGATTTGTTAAGGCTTACATGATGTCTATGATTTGTTTGACATACAGGAAATCTCAAATTGTACATTAGAATCCTGCATTACTGATTCATGTATCCTGCATTTGTTTGCTGTGTTTTGTCTTTTGTTAGTTGAGTTATCTGCTCAAGGGATTCAAAATTTGCTAATTTAAATAAATTAAAAAAGTCAAATTAAATGGTTGATTTTATTAAATATTTTATTTTCACTCAGCTGAGTTGCCACAAAAGTGATTTGGAATTTGGACCAAGGATTTGACAATCCCGCATTTTTACGTTTAGGTTCTGAATTTACAGTACACCAGTTTACTACATGAGCTTTTTAATGGAGACTCTATTAAAAAATAAATTCAATTATGAGATGGATGCTCTAAATAGTTTGAGATTTATTTCTTTTATCAATAGGGACCAAAATTTAAAATGAAGTATAAGGGAGCATGTCCTACTATCAATACTATAACAGCACTGTATAAGCCATTTTAAAGGAGTAAATACCTCATGGTAAATTTCCCTTGATTAGGATGATATACAAATAGTATGCTTTGTAATTATATTGGGGTAAATAATTTTATGATAATAAGACTCATCTGTTTAAAGTATCAAAAAAGTTAATTCCCTGAAATGGGTTGAGTCATAAAATACAACCTGTGAATCAATTTGATCCACCCAGGGCCCACAGCCTGATATATAAGCTGAGTCTTTCAATTGAGACACCCCAGATAAAAGCTCTATATATGGAGTATAACTCATTTTCCCTGAAAAAAGCATTACATTGTAGGACACATATTATCCCTGAAAGCCACAACTCAAACTATATATTATCTTATTCTAAAATAACGCTCTTACCTGCTTAAATAATATTTCTTCCTTTTAGTAAATCTGCTAAAACAGCACAGTTACAGTAATTAAATTAGCTTTTCAAATAGTTTCTGAGTTGAGTAGCTTGGATAATGCAATTTTGTTATAGCCTAAAGAAAATTTTGATGTTCAACTGGAATCTTTATTTTTTAAATTGTGCCATTAATGCTATTTCAATATGGCCTTTGAATAGTGATATGTGCAAAGATTTGGTTGGTTTTGCTTTTGATTTTGGGAATTCCTTGCCTGTTGTAAATGGGTCTGTTCCAATATCCACCCATTCAGGAATACTGTACCTGCCCTTGTCTGATCCTGGTATGACTTACCCCAATGTGACCCGCTGGCCACTCTGTCTACCTAATGAGTGATCATCAACCCTTGTCTACTATTTAAGTAGAATCAATTCTCCTAATAAAGACAAGTTTATCCACATTTGTGTTGGCTTTAATATTCTTCAAGCTTTTTTCCTTTCCTTTTTGCCAAAAGTAATCCCTCTTCTTGTATTCCAGGAAATAAAGGTACATGCCCTTAATTTTGCCCTGAAGGCTAACCCAAGGCTAGCTTCAAACCTCAAATCTTTTGTTATAAAGATTTCCTGCCAAGTCCTCCTGGATGTCGTCCCCAGAAGCCAAACACGACACTTTATTAGAAGTATTTGGTATTTTAATATGTATCAGGTGACACATGGTTGTAATATTGTAAAAATAATTCTTGGCTTAACATCTATTAAATGGTTTAATGTACATGACCCATGGATTATACCAAAATCTATGACCAGATAAGTTTTAATCGTTATATTGGGTTAAAATGGAATTAATTAATCTATAATTTATCCTTAACCCTATATAAAAGTAAACAATTTTTCTTTTTCTCTCCGGTAATAAGACTATCAATATTATAAGCTTTCAATTGTAGATTTATAATGTGTAAGAAGATCTTATTATTATAGACCAGGAGTGATAACTGCATTATGACTTAAAGAAAAGTGTACTTTTAATTATTTAGTGGACCCACACGATTTTATAGGCTTTCATTCTTTGAAAATATCATAAAAATAAAAATAAAATAATCGGAATTGGGAAAGTATTTTTTAGATATATTGGAGTTAAGATAACTAAAGATGGACCGTGTTTAATTTAAAAACCAAGTTCCAGCAGCCACCTTTATGTTTAAGAGAAGAACGCTGACATAACACTGATTTAAGGAAGGAATTCCGTACGCGAAAATATGAAGGAATATAGCAAAAGAAAGGATTTTTAAGAGTTTTTTTTACTAGAGATGTTATTTCATTTATTAAATGACACATGAGTTGTAGTATAGCTGTCCCTTAATACTCTCTGCTAAAACGATATTTCTCTTGCCGCCCCGAGTTCCTCTGATGTGGATTGGCTGGGCTTGGTGGTTTAGAGACCTTCTTCCTTTTACGCCGTACTTTGCGAGTCCAAGATAAGGCTTTGTTTTTTGGGGGTACAGAAAAGTTCACGCCAGGGTCTCTGCGTCTGATTTCTGGCATCCTTTTCTGCGCTCGAAAGAACGGCAGGGTCTCGACCCCTGCCATTTGGGGAGCATATATGTTCTCCTGGAGAGGATAACTTTGGGTTCTCAGCACGCCGCTAAACAAGATTAACCAGGTATTCATATTATTCGTCAAATCGTCTTTGTCAAGAGGTGATCATCCTCGTAACCCTAAACCATATTTATACCCTTCTATGTGTGTGCTAAACGTAGTAGAAGCTCTTTGTTCGTGATATTTAATTCTTGGAAAATGTGGCATTCATTTTGTTGTGCCAAGGAACCAATAATCTAATATGATTCAGTAATGTTTGTTCATTACGATATAAAAATCAATGTTTCTAGAAAGAAAAACGACATTGTAACAAAATTTTAATATTTGGAGGAAATGTGTTAAACCCAAGGATGCGCCCCTCTACTCGTATCAGTGAATGATATCATGTGAACAGGATAATAAATGCTAAGCATATTCCATCAGTCTAGACATGTTTTAAACTATGATGTAATTACCCTAGCCTTTATTTTTAAATAGTCTATTTGTTTATCTGAAACAAACCCTGTAGCTAAATTCGGGTTTAGACAAGACTCTTCATTTCTGCCACAAATTCCACCATCCAAACGGCTGGATACATTATCTCAAAAACCCCACCCTAAAAGATGACATTACAAATGTTTTTTTGAAAAACTCTTGGGATTTGAAGAGAAGAATAAAAAATAAAAAACCTTTAACTAGTTATATTTTGCTAATGGTTTTAACTACAACATCTCAGAAAAGCTACCACAAAAATATAATCACCAGTTAAAAACCAGGTTGTCTTTTAAGACCTTTTTAATACCGAATCACTCATAAACGCTTAAAAAATGACATCACAAACTACACTATCTAGAAATATGTCATTTATAACCCATTGAAAGCATAAATTTTGGCCGAAAATTTGATCCTTTCCCTTATTGCCTGGGAATAAAATATGGTATTTATCTGAGACCCCTTTAATCTTTCAACCCAATTAAAGGACACTTTAATAGTACTACCACTGTGTATTGTAACCATCCAGCAAATGCTTTTCTTATCCTTGATGGACCTTTAAAAGTAGAGATTTTAAACTAAAATAAATCATTAATGGTTTCTTATAGAAAAATAGCCTTTACACTATCCCAAAACCCAATGTCTAAACTAACTAGTTTTCAAGCACTCGATGAAAGTAGAACATATACTACAGCCAAAGTAATCATCTTTTTTCAAATATGATTGATTATTGATCTATTTGGAAAATCTCGTCTTAAATTGAATTTTTCCACTTTGAATTTTAAATTTAAACTGCTTTTAACTACTATACAGATGCAAGTAATTTGCTGGAAGTTATAATGTATATATAAAAAACCCTCATATAAACATGCTTATACTTTTCAGTCATAGTTTTATAATTAAGTCATTGTTATAAAAATGACTTATACTTTAAACCAGCAGTAATAGCCCCAGCGTTGTACATTGAACTAAAATAAAGAATATTTAAAGCTTGTGTCTTTGCCACACAGATCTAAAAAGAAGCAATGCAAATATGAGGAAGCTAAAGATTATAAGTTTCAGATACTTTTTATGAGTAATAAAAATTACCAGATTAAAATCCCCATAATTTTCGAATAAATAAAAATTGTAATGATTCTCTACATTCATGTAAGAATACCATAAATTTTATAAAAAAACCTAGAATTTTTCCAATTGAAAATATATATAACCACATAAAATTTAGTACCAATTCCAATTATGATACCTCTAAGATCAGCCAAGCAAACTAACTGTAAGGCCTTAAAGGCCAATACTTCCTCCACCAAGGTAATAAGAAGCAAGATAACTCCTCATTGCAGCCTAAAAAGAAAAATACCTTCCAAGGCACCCGCAGTATCCTCTGAGCCTGAGAAGAGCAACCCTCCCTACTCTCACTTTGTATACTACCCACCTGAGCACCAATAAATATTTAAAATTTGAATAGGGGTTTTATGGATTAACAAGGCTCTAAAATAACTATTATGCACATAATTTTACTCCCTCAAATGAGGACAGCATCATGTTTTGAGGTTTAACGGAGCAACTAATATCTACAATGGCAATGGGTATTTCAAAGTCCCCAAAGGGTTTCTGACTCCATTTCCATCATCTTTAGAAAGTGAGGTGCTGATTTTATCAAAGAAAGCTTTCTCTTCACCTAAAATAGTTAAAAAAAGATGACCCAGCACCACTACTGCTGTGATAGCTTGGCTACCCTATCAGATTAACCAACCATGATCCACAGGGGCTAAGGTGCTGACCCTTGACCACAATGCTTGGGATCTGGAGATTCTCTTTATAATCTTGTGTGATAATTCTCTGGTAATAATAATTCTAATCAAGGGGGAAACTCCCTCTGGGCTGAATGCTCATTTACTTCTTAATACAAACAAGAATTAAAAAAGGAAGTTAAGAAGAAATATGAGCTCTGAAAATATGTCACTGAAAAGCACTCAATTGAGGCAGATATTGGTTTTAGTGCCATTAACAATGGTAATATTGTGCTCACTGAGGATAAAAACAGCCATGATTGAAAAACCTGTTATACTTTTTGATGATAACCAATGGGCAAGAACTACATCACATGCTTTTCTACTCAAGAGGATACCAAGATCCTTCTAAATTTTGAGCCTGTATTGCTGCTGGGACGTTTGTAATCTGACCAAAGCTATTTAACAGCTCTGAAAAATTGATAGCCAAATGAATGCCCAAACCATTCCTTTTTATTTTTCTTCTTCAAAAATAAAAGAAAGGTACTTACTTTTTTGACTTTAATATACTAAAGAAAAATCTTGTCTTTATATTGGTCACACTTGATGTCAGGGCACAGAATTCCCCAGATAATCAGCTAGCCTTCCTGGAGATAAAACAATCAAAAGTTTGGAAAGCATTGCCAACTGCCTTACTAGAAAGAAGCCCCTCTTTTCTGACTGCAAATGGACAGGGTTTTGTAAGGAACATGTGCCACAAAAACCTGACATTGAAACAAAAAACACAAAATGGGGACTTTTGTTATCTGGAAATGGTAAATTGGGAACACAATTGTTTGATTGTGGGATTGGGTGCTCAATTGCTTACGGGTTCTAATAATAGCTGTAGCACCTGGGAATGCTGAATCTAAACCCATGACCATGAAGAAACAGTAAATGATATTCCCTTCCCAGGTCCCAGCTCACAATTCCCAAGCAATTTGGAAAGTATCACTGAAAATGATGCCACCAGGTCTCTGGTGGCACACAAGGCTAAGTGTCCCTCAGTAAGTATAAGTAGTGAGAAGGAGAAGCCTTTCTTACTGTTGAAATCTCAAAATAAAAAACTTTGTGCCCAGGACCCATTATTTTCTTGAAGGAATTATCTATTTTTGTTCCAATATAATCATTCTATTTGCATCTATTTGCAAATCCACTACACAATACAACTGCGCCTATCTGCTCCCTCCTGGTTCTGCTCCTGTTCATTTGGTTAAGCCATCTTGTGCCATTGACTTGGAGTTCTTCCACCCTCATTGCCTGGATCATCCTCATGGCCACTCTAGAGGCTTAATTCCAATCATCATGAAGGAGATTTCTTTCCCTCCCCTCTTGCCCAATGTGCCTCCTGCTCAAGACTTCAGAAAGGTGGGGTTTGTTTACATCACAGTATTGGGGCTGACCAATCAAGTTGTGCCCCACACTGGAAGTTGGAGTCCCTTGGCTACAGCTGTGAATTACATTATTAGGATCACACCAATTGTATACACGGTCTTTCAGGCCCAGCCTGCCTCCCCTGTGGGAGTCCACCAGGACTTTGGTATGGGCTGTGACCCTTATTAAGGAGTCAAAGAATATAAGGGGCCTCAGGAAGAAGGAATAAACTTCAGAGGACTTCTGGTAGCATAAAGCTCAAATAAAAAGGTTATATAATTGCACCCCAATTGTTTAAATATGATGTTTGTCTTTAAGGCAGCACATTTGTGACTGTACACCAGTCACTTGGCGCATTTTGCCAAATAAATATGTCAAATGATATTTATTATTGTGTGTTCATTATGCATTTTATATAGATGAGGTTAAGGAATACTTTGGATAAAGATTCCTCAAAAATTGGTATCTATATGGAATGAAAGATAAAATTTTGGCTTGTTAGTTGGGCTGAACTAACTTACAAGATAAAGGCAAGATTGGCCAAATCAATCTTGGAGACTAGGTTTCTTGCAAAAAATTTATTTAACACCAAAGGTTGATTAAATTATACCCACATATATGATTAACAAGGATTTAATAATTGGGCTAAAATGTACTTGACTTTGACAAATAAGTACTTGGTGTCTTTGAATCAAATTAATTAACCGTGAAGGTTAATTAACATAATTAAAAAGATTAATTAACAGAAAACAACCAAATGCAGACAAATGTGTCCTGGTATTTAGGTTTAATCAGATGGCTCCCAGTTGGAACAATGATAGCTTAGATTAGGATTGGATAAACTCCACAGGGTTTTGACGCCAGGAGCTAGGAATGCTTCAATCCAAAACAATACATTTTAACAAAAGGAGTTATGTGATTCCTGAATGTATTAGGCATGTTCTCATAGGTTGAGATTGTGAAGATCTCTTGGGTAATTATCTTAATTGGATTACACTGTGAGGCCATAGTCACATGATAGGGATCCAGGGATTATTCCTTAACCAGAGGGGGTTTCAGCTAAATATTCAATGTTGTTGTATTTGTAGCAGTATAGGGTGCTATTTTCTACAAACAGTTGGTCAGAATCCTAAATTTTAATACTATACCCGTAGATAGTATAGTGACAGCCTTTGATAGGACAGAATAATATAAGGATATAATGACAAAACTGGTATTTATTTTGATAGTGATGCAGTTATATAGTATGAGGCAAGGTAATTTTCTCCAGGTGAAAGGAGGCACAGACAGAATGACTTTCCTAAAGGAGGAGAGTGGAGAGGTACAGTAGAAAGAGCCATGCAAGAGAACAACTGGTTTCACGCGCCTTGCCTAATGGAGGCAAGTGGCAATATCTATGTCATCCTATTTATAGCCTTAGAAGTAAAGCCCACACCTGATGCACATTCAAAAGGCACTTTGAATATGTGTTTTAAAGTCATTTTTAACGTAATTAACCCTGTTAAAACCAGGTTAAGATAAAGCAATTGTGTGATTGTTTTATTGCTTGATCCCAAGTGAACAACTTAATGTCTAATCAATTCAGGATCTGAAACACCTTTCTGGTATATAAGTGAAACAGATAAAGATTAATAAATATATTTAAGTTAAAATCCAACGTTTCACCCTCATCTTTCTTTTGCATTTATGCATTCACAATTATTATTTGAAAAGGCAAAAGTTTGGGGTTCTTAGGATAGAAAATACTGCCTCCTGTAAAGAGGTCCCCAAAAAGTCACTGGAGAAGGCTTGGGAGGATCTTAGGGTAACAAAGACATTCCAAGAGGATACATTGATTGAGGTCATGTCTGCTTTCAAAGAACTTTATTTGGGATACTTTGCTAAGGAAGGAGCACCCACTCAACAAGATCAACTTTAACTTTGGGATTTGCTGAACCTATTGTTAGGGGTTGACAAGATCTTTTCATAAAATAAAAGATGCAGCTGACAGATAAATTGAAGGTCTCAAGATTTTTGAGTAAAAGAGTGTGGAAATCATGACAAAATGGAGGGAGGATAACAAGGTGTTAAACCAGAAAGTTGCCTCTCTGAAGACAAAGCTTGCCAAAGCTCTGCTGCAAGAAGGGTCCAGCAATAATAGTTTAAACAAAAAAACAAGTATAAAAAGTTATATTGGATGGTCCTGGATCCATTATAGCATGTCAACACCTTTACAAAAATCATGTGAAAGTAGTTGTGACAGTCCACATGTTGGGTGGTTTTGCTGGCGGGGATAATGTTGGCCAAGAGAAAGTCTAGTGGCTTTTGACAGGTAGAGGCCTAGTAGGGAGTATTGACTACTAGGGAAGGAAAGGCCTGCTAGTAGGTAACAAGGGACTACTAGAGGCAAGTGATGGACCAGCCCAGCAGGGAACTTTAGCTTCTAGGGGCTGGTTAGTTGTTCTCACCCAGAAGGGAATGATGGCTGCTGGGGGTGAAGAATGTGATAGCCCAGCAGGGAACTTTGGCTGCTGTGGACCAGTTAGGTGTCTCCACCCAGCAAGGAATGTTGACTGCTTGGGGTGGGGAGTGGTTCAGCCTGGTGGGTAATGCAGGCTACAGGTACTGGTTGATGATGTGACCTTAGCGGGTAACATGGGCTGCCAGGGATGGGAGGAGATGAAATAGCTCTATGTGCCCTTGTGCGCTTACAGGAGGTCTGTGAGCAAGCACCTTATCTAACAGACTGGTAGTGTCCTCATCTGTGTTTCCTTGGGGGCTTTGGGGAGGTCTAAATCTACCATTGGGGGGCATGGATACACTCAGGGGTGTACCAAGGTGGTTACTCAGGGAAGCGGCTGTAGAACTTGGTATAATCAGGCCTCTGGGAAGCAAATTTGATTAATTTGTGACTAAAAGCTCAGAATCAATCACCTGAGTGAGTAAAGACAACTGCACAGAAATGAGAATTGTCTGTGGTTGAATGGCCTAAGTGGAGTCTAACTTGCAAGGGCCCAGTCAAATGCCATTATCCTTATAGACTTATTTGTCTGAGTCTGTGGTATTGGTAACAGGGAATGACAATGGAACCACAGGATTTATAATAGAATTAACAGTGAAGTCTATTAAGAGGGAATGTATGATCACAGTGAAGACTAGTTGAAGGACTGGAATATCATTATGAGGATTGGAGCCAAGATGGTTCAAAGTGCAGTTGGAACCTAGGTGTTTCATGGTAAGGACTAGATGATGGCCTAGAAAGGACTGGAAAGAAGTGACTTCTAGACTGAAGAGGTCTGTTGATGAATAAAGAAAGACTAGCTGAAGGACCAGAATATGATGATGAAGAAATAGCTGAAGTACCAGAAGATCATGATGCAGGACTAGCTGAGGAACTGAAAAATGGCTAAGAAGCTCTAGCTGAAATGAATACAGAAGCTAGGAGCTGGTTTTGGATTCTTAAAAGAGAAAACAATATGAAAGGAGAAGTTAAAGAATTAATTCTGCCTCAAGATATTATTTAATGATTGAATTAAGTATCATGTAAAAAGAAGGAGAAGAAAAAATAATTTAAGGTGTTTTGAACATTAAATTTATTCAAATTTAATTGAGTAAAACAGAGCTGGAGAGAGGCCAGAAACAGAACAGTGAAGCTGTGAGGGCAAATAAGCAAATTTTGCCATGAACAACTGTGAGAGATGAAGGGCAAGCAACAGGCAAGTTTGAAGTGTTAAAATGTTGAAGAAAATTCAGAGAAACTTGGAGAAACATTGAAGAATTGAGGGGTTTCAAATTACCTAAGTAAAACATAGACAGAAGCGCTTGAGATTTTCCAGAGAAACGTGACAGGAATCACAGCAAACCCATTCAAAACGTGGAGCAGTTGTTTATCCAGAGCAAGACAGTGCCAGGTTTGAACCATGGTCAAGAGTAAGTCATTTAAGTGAACTTTTTAGCAAAACCATTGAATTCATGTGTTTGATTGGCTGCAGGTCAAAGCCTGTTTGATCAGTGTTTTGAGGGCTTTAACTAAAAATTAAAGCCTAAAAAATGAGAAATGAATCAGAAAACTCATGGTTTTTATTGGATGAAGTAATTTATAAAGTTTAACATATTGTAGAGAGAGAAACTGGATAGTTTAAGCTAAGAAAAACAAGAGTTATGAGATAGAATCAGGACTGAACAAGGTGCTATTAAAAGGGAAGCTATCTGAGGCTTTTTATGGACTCACACAGTGGATTTCAAAGGCCATAAGAGCTATACAGAGAGCTGGAGACCAATATAAAGGTGTAAGAGCTCAATATAAAGGTGAAGAAGCCTAAGACAAAGGAGCTGGAGCTTGAAATAAGCAGCTGGACTCTAAGCACAGTGCAGGAAACCAAGACCAAGTAAAAAGAGTCCAAGAGATTGTTGGAGGACTTCAAGTATTTTCAAACTCATATTGTTTCCCTGACCCCCGGGCCAAATATAAGAAGGTTTCTAAGGGGATCTTCCTTCTGAGAGTGAATAAAAGCCCATTTTGACCCCTATACATCTTTCTAAGATACCTTTTCACATACTAGAGAATGACATCTCCTTCTAGCTGGTCCCTGGCTATGACCCAGGACAAATTTTGGGGACTGGTGGACAGGAACCCCACAGTAGTCCTCATGAATAGCTCTTACATTGCCACAGGAAACTCTACCTCTGAACCTTGATAAATTTTATGTCCCCTCTGTTGCCCTTTTTGCATTACAGCGCCATAATTATTTAAGATTATAGAGAAAAGGACATTTTATTGAATACAGCCATATGTGAGGATATTAGTAGTATTGTATCAGAAGAGCCAAGATTGAATGAAACCATGATTATTGTCTGGCAATGGCTTCTGATTGTGCATAAGCACTTAAAGATTAGCATAAAAGTCAACCAGATTAAAGATATATCAAAGACAAGTCAAGATTAAGATTTATTGGAGTTCATTAATTCTTCTTATACCTTATGCAATATTAATCCCTGGGCTTCTATCAATGTCTTCTAGGACATCTAGCACACCTTTAATTTGGGTAATTATTAATCTAGGTTTGGTGCTTATTTCACAACAACCAATAGAATATCTTCATCTTCACCCAGCACAGGTGATCCTTGCTGGCATAGAATAATTTAGTTACTTCAGGATTACTTACTACTTCTCTGGCATACTCCAGGCATAATGCTTATTAATATGATAAATATGGGAATTCACAATAATGGGGAATTAAACCTAGCGCCTCAGTGTGTGCAATAATTTTCAGTTAGCGCAGCAGCGCTTGTTGTAAAAGTAATTTAGCGCCTAATCCAGTTGCTAGGCAGCACCGCGGCGCCTGTGTCCTTTCCAAAGTGGTGTGTTGGCAAATCATGTATTATTTAGTGCTGAGGCAGCGCTTATCATTGGCTAATTTAAGGTTCAAGTTGGCAGACTACTGCTGATCCAATATGCTTATAATTTATACTACCAATTTCTGTTATTTGGCAGCTGCAATTCATATCTGCAAGCTCCATCATAATTGACATCATTGCTTTTTATACTACTAATTTATGGGTTTGGTTGCAGCAACCCCAATCTGTGAGTTCTGTCATAATTGGCATCATTGCTTGGTTGAAATTCTCAACACCTTCAAAAAATAAATGCCACAGGCTCTGCAAAAAAACCAGACAAGAACCCCAGATCTTAATGAGCTGGTCCTCAAAGATGGTACCAAGGAGTATAACAGCGCCTTTGATTGTTTTTTACCTTGTCCTCAGCTAGAAAAGAGAAGGTTCACAAATTCTATGATATGCTTGTCAAGGATAAGTTAATGGTAGGTGACCAAGAAGCTTTTTTCTCCCTTACCTAATATTATGAAAATTCAGTGGGGCACTTTTCAAGGGATGCACTGTATCTTTAATGGGGGAGACTTCATCAGTTAGAGTGTCTTCAAGAAGCTCAAGGAATACTTCACCAAGATCATCTTTATACCTGAAGGGCAACATAGACAAAAAAATTAATTGACAAAAGTTAAAAACACAAAGTTCAATTTCATCATGACCTAGGTTAATTCTCAAAATTAACTGGGATCATAGTTAACCTCAGGCCCTTAAAAAGAGACTGTTGTTTTAAAAAAATACTGGATAGTAATTCAAGTTTGTAATTCACTTTAATTGGCTTTGGACTACTGCTTTGAAAAGGTCTCCTTAGCCATCTTATGAGATCTATCAAAGTTTTTGAGAATTAAATACTTTATTTTTTAGGATTCTTGGATTGGGGCACAAGAGAGTCAGCTCAAAAAGATAAAAAAACAGGGCTTTTAAAGATCTATACATCTGTAATTTCTTAAGGCACACTACTAATGCAAGGTTAAATAGTGTTTTAAACCTAATAGCTAAATCTTTAGGCAGATCCAGCTATGATGAGAGAGCCACCTCTAATGTTTAAAAGGTTAAATAGTGTTCACAACCTAGAAGCAATATCCTCAGTAAGATTTAGCAACAGTAAATAAGGTTTATAAGTTGAGGTATAAGACACTTTTAGATTATAAGGTTTATATTCAAATAATGAATTTTTGAACAAGAAAGATACCTTTATTTTAATAAAGAGAACATATATTTATAGTTGTTGTAGGCTAACAGAACTGTGTAGGATAGCTTGCTTCATCCAAAATATTATTTTCCAGTAGCAAGTAAAAAGTGTGCTTAATGAGTGTAGCATTCACAATAGTTGGCTCATTTGTTCTTGATACCTTTGTTGTTGGCTTGGAAGATGATTCTCTTTAGGGCTTTACTGGTGGGTAAAAAATTATCCATATACTTAGTAGCCACAATAAGTTCAAAAGGTTCTTAAACCAAGCTATTTTTGGAGCCAAGATGCTTAATTAATGACTCAGAAATATTGATCTAATATAATCCTTTTTCATCTTAATTTGTTTTTTTATATAGCTTTGTTAAGATTTTGGGCTCTTAAATCAATTTATCCATTGGTAGAATAAGCTTTGAAATCAACCAATGATCTCTTTTCAAACTGTTATTAAGCACTTTACTACCAAATTTCCAGGTTGATGATCCATAAATAGGAATTTACTATCTCATCAACAAGTTGTTAATTTTTTGATATTCAAATTATTTTTTCCCTGTTTTCAAAATTTCATCAAAGTTAGCTTTCTTTTTCTATCATAGAAAAGAGTTTTGGATATCATTTCCCCTAAGTTATTTAGTGTCTTGCCATTTTAGCAACTACCCTGGGAAAGATTTACCAAGGATCATCTCTCTTTGATATTGCAGTGAAATGCCCCAGAGAGAAATTTCAAGGGATCTCAAAAATTTTATGAGACACTGAGAGCATTTTAAGCAACAAATAATGGCCTAGCACATACTTTCTAATCACCACAGACAGCAATAGTGGTGTTCCTTCAACTATTCCTTCCATGTGCTAGTGCATTCATTGCCCATTTTCCTGTTCACCCAAATGGCTAGCCTGGGCTTTAATCAAAGATTGACTAACTACAATTCCATAAAATCCCAGTATTTTGTTTTCAAAGGCTATTCCACTAAATAGTAAGCCTGATGATTTTTTAGGCACCCCATCTTTTCAAAGTACACTATATGTGTCTATTATATATATCTTAGAGATATGGGAGGAAAAAAACAAATTGTTTTATTGAAACTAAGCTATATTATAGTCCCAGTTGATCACATTATTTTAATACTGCATGACATTTTTATCACAGTGCACATATTTACCCTTTTTGTAAGAGAGGGGGGCTAAACTAACTAAGTTTGGCTCCCATCCTGGTGCAATATACCACCAGGATACCGCTCAGTGGAGAACTGGGACAGCCACTCAAAGGGGAGACCACAGGGAGTACACAGGGGATAGCTGAGGGAAGTAGGTGTTCAATCCCATCAGCACCAAACCAGTGAGCAGCCAGGGCGTACAAGTGGGAGTGGGAGGAGACGTTGCGGGGGCCTGGAGGGGCACTGAGTTGCGCTTCTCTGGGCTGGGAATGGGCACCATCCTCTCTCCTCTCCTCTCCTTGCCTGCGGAAGCGGACTGGGTGAAACCAATGTCCTCCAGATCCAGGTCATTGCAGGTTAAACTCTTTACCACGGCCTCCCCAGAGAACAGGAGACCACTGGGGAGATCCAGGAGGCTGGACAGGTTATTGCCCACAAGACAAGCAGAAGAGGTGATTTTGGACCACAAGTCTGGCAAGTTTGACCACAGAAGTAGCAAGAAAAGATCCAAGGAAAACACCACAAATTTGAGAGCTGGGAGTATCATAGCTGTGTTCTTCACAAAATTCTGAATATGCAGGCAAAATTCCCAGGGTAATAAAAAATAAAAAGTGCAAACAAGAGGACCCACAAACAAGAACAAGTTGAGAAGTGGCAAGGAAGGTGTGGTGGACTTGACAACGGGCTTGGGTGGCTTGGGACGGTAATTAAAGTGAAAGCAGGTTTGAAAGTGAAGGAAATAAAAAAATTCAAAATAAGAGTAAGTATTATATTGAATATCAATTAAAACTTTGAGTTCAAAGGCTGCTTTCAAAAGCAAAAGCAAAAGCAAAAAGAAACAACAAATATACGTCCAAGCTTCTTCTGGAGGTCCCAGGAGAGATGCTGGGTTTGAAATGGGTAGGCACACAGGTGAGGTTTAAAGAAATGACTAACACTGTAATTATCTAGATGATAGGAGCCCAAAACAGAGGTCCCACCAATACTATAAATTTTAAAAATAAGTGCAACTGAGTCCAAACTTTAATAAATAGGAAAATAGACAAGCAGAGGACTGAAAGTCCCCTTGCTGTGTAAAAGGGAGTGTGCTGCAAGGAAAAGGATCACATGACTGCAGGGCTTGAATCTGATTGGGTGGGGGAGAAATTTTTCAGGTCAGGGCCAGGGAGACTGGAGGGTTTCATCTTAATTTCTGTGGTACTGCCTGATTGTCTGGAGGGGCTTTCAGGAACTTGGAATTAACTTGAGCTTTTGGGTGTTGATGTGGAAACACACAATTGGTTGGATCTGATAGCTTTTAAAAGTGGGCAACACCAGGCCAGTAAGTAGTCCAAATCAATTGACGTTTCTTCCCAGGAGGTAACAATCAGAGCTGAGAGATCTGCAGGGTAGGCCAGAACAAATCTCTTGTCAACAGTATGAGCTAAATTGCCTAGAGAGTTAAATGGCTTGGCTGTAATTTTTGGGCCTTTTTTGGTGCAGCGGGGAAAAACAGTTTGATCCAAGGCCAAAGGTGGCAGTGGATTTACACTTGTATTATATTCATAGGTGATCCATCTAGAAGCGCTTAAAAGATCTGAAGAGTATAAACCCAACTATAATAGTTGAAAAAGAATATCAGTACTAATTAAAATCCATTAATCATAAAACCTTTATTTTTCCATCAAAATCCCATTCTGCAAACCCCAGTAAACTGTGTTTACCACAGGGGTGAGTAGGAAGTAAGTGCCTATGAAGCTGCACTCATTCTCAAAGCTTCAGTTGGGTTCATTAAAACATTCAAAAGTGTTTTGAGGGGTTTTAAATGTTTTTCTTTCTCTGATAATGTTTGCTAGAAAATCCTATAGTTTTTAGGGTCCTTATTATAATTTAGGATCCAGTAGCTACTATGCCCTGGTGAGCCCCTATGCTGTGAGCCCACTAGTAATATTTTTGCTACTAGAGATACTCTTTTTAAGAGCCTTTGCCGCCTTTACCTTAGATTTGAAATAAGCAATATGGTTAATGACATTTTATTTTTTGCTATTAGCTTATGATATAATCTTTGGGGGCTCTCCTGTGTATAAGATTATGTTTGGCCTTGCTCCAGATTGGCCTGTGTCTCATCCTTTTCTTGTTCTTGATGCTTGAATACCTCAGTACTTTTTGATAGAACTAAGGAGTCTTGTGGCCAGATATGTATCTTCTCTTGGCTAATGTTTTGAGAGGGTATGTGTGGCGCTTCTTAGAGGTAATCAAAGTTTTTTGTTGTTCAAAGCCAGGGACCAACTGGGCTGGGGTTACATCCTATGAGATACTAGCTCTATGGAAAATACAAAAGTGAATTATCTATCAGCTCCAACAAGGACTCAACATGCCCCTAATAATCATTAGAAATTGATAACTAGGGAAAAATAATTCACAGCAATACATGGTTTACCAAAGTAATTTCATCATCTAGGGTACTGTTTATATGATGATCTTTAGTACAAAAAAATCTGGGATCTCAAGGTTATTTAGACCAATTGACTCATTCCTCAACCAGGAGTTTCAAATGAGTGAATAGACTAAAGTTCTTCCTCTTCTGAGCATCTTGACCAGCTCCAAAATCCTTATCACTAGTGTTGAGCAATCACAGATATTGCTTTTTAATTCAAAGCTACATAAATATGTTAACCTTGCCAATGTAATCCATCTAATACCATGCAAGAGCACTACAGACTACAATAGAATAGAACTTTGAAGATAATTACGTTTATTGAGACTGAAGCACAATCTAGCCAGCAGCTGCAATCTATCCAGGTGTAACTAAGAACTTGTTATCATCCTTTCATGTGTCTGTATCTATATATACTGAAATAATCTTTATTCTTGTCCTTTCAGATAGTTCTCAGTGGCCACCTTTGCAATATATCCATTTTTGCTGGCTATACTTTCCTGATTAGCTTTCCTGGGCATGTGTGCTGCCACTGGCCTTTACAAGGCATACATGGCACCTCAGCTATAGCCTTTGGTCTTTTTGAGCTAGCTTACTGGCAATTATCAATTGGTTGCACCTTTACACACCTCTGATGGCACTAAGGTATTGTCCTTATAGTTGGTTGATGCTTAGATATATTCTAAACCTTATCTTTTCATCTATGAGAAAAGAAATTTTGGCATTTCATTTAGGATTTAATAAGTGATTCTTTTCTTGTTGACAAGCCTTTTGTTTATTAATATGACGGTTCAAGTTGGGATTATATGACTAATAATAGCTGATTTGATCCAAAATCAATCTGAGGATTATCTGCTGTGTAATAGTGACTCAAACCAATAAGGAACAGATTATCTGCTGTGTAATGACAATGAAAGTTTGGTATTTCATAGCCTTTTGCACACCATTTTTTTGATATACACATATACACATTCCAGGTTAGGTGGGGCTGAGCTAATACAAAATCCAGTAGGAAATATAAAGAGATATACAATTGTTGATTATCTGATCACACAGTGTGTAATTAATGATTATTACTGTATTGGATAATGGTAATACACAATATAGTAGCTATATTGATTATAATAAACTAGTGATTACACAGTGTATAAATGTCACAATTAATATATTGATAATCTAGTGATAATATAGTGTGCAACTGATAAGATCTGTGTGTAATGATTGGCCTGATCATTTGTGGTCAATTAGCCTAATCTCAAAATTGGGAAGTTCTCTGTCACAAAAAAGAGAGTACAGGTCAAGATAGTCTTTATTAACAGAAGGAGGGACCCCTTATGAACCTCCTGCTTTGGTGTTTTTATGGAGCCATTTGAACATATACTTCTTCAGAAAGTACTTTTTAGTGCTTTAGAAGACCGTTGGTTACTCTAAACCAATCAGAAGTTTAACCATCAAGATGAAGATTAAGCACCCAACAAATTTATGGTGTGCAACCAAAATACTTTTGAAAAGCTCCTTTTACTTTCCAGGCAGCATCCTTCTTATAGTGCCATTTTATTAACAGTTCCACCTTCATAATGAACTTCTTCAAAAGCTTAAATTATTGGCACTCACTTTTTTCTATAATAAAATAATCTTACAACCTTACTTTCTCAAAGCTTAAAGTATTGATTAACTGTTTTCCTGATCATAATTTAAGCTTTTGGCTCCTAATCAGCCATATTCATCAGTGAATCAGCCCTCAACTCAACCAATGCTTTAAAGCGCCCAAAACTTTATTATTTCTGAATTTCCAATGCTATTCAGCTAGAAAACCAATTTTGGCAACTCAAACCACCCAAATTGTTAACAATTTGCACACCAAAGCGGTACCCAGTCCTCTCCAGCATCAGTCTTCCCTGTATATAATCTTAACAAGCTTAAATAGTAGAGTACTATTATTTTTTGGTATTCTTAAAATTTTTGCCCAGATCTTGTCCCACATAATTAAATCCAGGGAAAATGACTCTCAAAATGCTTTTTATCCTACTCTCATAGCAAAATACCTTCATTTACTACATGAACTTGTTAAGTAAACCTCTTAACTGCAACTTCCTCAACATTCCTCTTCTATTTTGTCATTGTATCAAAACCAAGGAAAAATATTCTGCTTTCTATACCTCAGCAAACTAAGTTAGAGAAATATTAGAGTGCCTTCTCCAACACTTTTCCCAAACTGTTTCAAATTTTTTCATTCATAGCATCTTGTATAGCAATCAAACAAATTATCAAACCTATACAGATGAATTTAATCCTGGCTTCCTTTTGGCAGTCCTCATCAGTCAACACATCAGACTCAGGAAATAAGTCTTTACAAGTGAATCAACCTTGACTTGACCCCTATTAGTGACCTATACTTTAGGTTATTGGAGGTAGAAATTCCTTATGTACTGCTGCGGGTTTAATCACACAAGTGATTAGGTTAAGATTACTGGTGCAAAGTAACCAAATTTACTTTCAGAAACCTCATAATCATTAATTTCTGGAGCTTTATCTCTGGAAAGCCAGCCTAATAATGTTTCTAAGCTATATATGCTTGCCCAGCTACTCTAAGATCTTCTTAAGACTGCCCCAAAGTCACAGAAACAGAGTCTCTACTTAATTTCTGAAGCAAAACCACCAAACTGTATTCTCATCCCAGCTGGTATCATGATTTTAATGCTACCTCAGCACATTCATCTTAAGGCAGACCCCTAGCTTTATTTCCACCCCAATAGCCTCAGGAAACCTATAACTCTTTGTATAACTATCCCAGGGGACTCAACTTCTCCATCATTTTAAAAAACTAGCAAGGGCCACCTTACCAACACCCAAAGGCATAGACTGAACCCCAACTGCCATTGATGAGCAAAACCCCAGATACCATGGCTGGTCAACCTAATCCAACAACATATACTTCTCTCTCACCAGCAACCATTATCTGCTCAGATACCATGGCTGGTCAACCTAACCCAACAACATATACTTACCTCTCACCAGCAACCATTATCTGCTCAGATACCATCAGTCCACACTTGCAAAAATCACCATATGGGGATCATCACAGACCTATTAAACCAGGTCTAGTAGCAGGAGCTATAGTGTGGGTCACCTCCATGAGTATCATGTACTCTATTCCAAATTGCTTGTTGGTTCTATCCAAGGGAAGGCCATTGGTGGATTTTGGCAAATGTTTTGGAATGGTGGGTAGCTGTATGTCCAGTTGTTTTGCAGGGGATAAGTTACACCTACCTTTTAATAGGCGGGGTCAAGCAATATACCAGTAGCCTTTACAAGTAAACTAAGCCAGCTGTTTGGTGAGGCCAGGGTTGGCTTTTCATTCCCTTTTTTGGTGGTATAGCACATGCATACTGGTGTCAGCAGTATTCAGTAAAATACATTGGCCTGTACAGAACCCTTTAGGTGAACATAAAGCTTCAGGATGAGGAGCAGGTGGGCTGGAAGGAGAGGTTTTTGGATGGCAAATTGCCAAGATGAAATACAAGAGCATTAAGGAGAACCAATAGTTCATAAAGTTTTATTTTAGGATGGCAATGAAGCCTGGGCAGAGCCTGGGGGTTCATATAGCACTCCCCTACTTGACTTTAACTCCAATGGTTGGGGGTCTAAGGATTGGGTGGTGTTGAGCAACTTGGGTAATTTCTGTTATGTTCAAAGCTACAGATAGATATTAGCCTTGTCAATGTACTCTACCTAATTCTATGCAAGAGCACTACAGACTACAATAGAATAGAACTTTGAAGATAATTATGTATATTGAAACTAGAGTACAATTTAGCCAGTGGCTGCAATATATCCAGGTGTAACTAAGAACTTGTTCTTGTCCTTTCAGGTATCTGTATCAATATATACTGCAACAACCTTTATTCTTGTACTTCAGGTATATGTATTAATATATACTACAATTGCCCCTGTACTTGTCCTTTCAGACAGTTCTAAGTGAATACTACCACAATAGGTCCATCTTTGCTGGCTGCACCTATCCTGATTGGCTGGCCTTGGCATGTGTGCTGTAACTGGCCTTAGAAAGGCGTACATGGCACTTCATCTACAGCCTACGCCCTTCTTGAGCTAGCCTACTAGCAGTTATCAATTAGCTGTATCTTTTTACTCCTATTATTGCGCAAGGAAACTATGCTGTATTTGGTAGACACTTAGAAATGATCCCTGTTTAGTTCTCCTACAATGGAAGGTAGAATTCTGGTATTCCTGTTTTTTCATTTCCAGGGCTTAATAAGTGATCCTTTTCTGGCTGGCAAGCCTTCAGGTTATTAATGCAACAGGTTGAATTAGGTATTATACACCATATAATAGCAGACTCAATCCAATATCAACTCATGGATTATCCGCCGTAGAATGCTGACCCAAACCAATAAGGAACTCAATTATACACCATGTAATGCTGATCCAAACTTAGTATTTCCTAGCCATATGTGCATCCCTTGTTTGATATACTCTTATACGCCCTTAAGGCTGGGTGGGGCTGGTTTGATAAAACACCCAGGAGGATGGAAAGAGAGATATACAAATGATGATCCAGTGATTACACGGCGTGTAATCACTGGTAATCACTATATTGACTAATATTTATACGGCGTATAATTGCTACATTGATTATAATAAGCTAGTGATTATACAGTGTATAATCACTACAGATATAGGAATGATAATCAAGTAATAATACAGCGTGTAATTGTTGCATCTATTGTAATAAACTAACAATTACACAGCGTATAATTACTACACTTAATAGATTATTGTCCTAGTGATAATACAATGTTTAACTGATAGAGATCTGCATGCAATGATTAGCCTGATCATTTGTTGTCAATCAACCTAATTTCAAATTTTCCCCCTCTTGACCATAAATAGGGAGTGTAAGAAGAGAATCAGGTATTATGGCTTTCTCAAATTATGTCTTACTATCTTAGCAGTAAAGAGGAGTACCAGGAGTTCCTGGCAACCATGTCAGAGGAGCGTCAACAAGAATTCAACTGCCAGAGCAAGGAGGCACACTGTCTCCAATTCTACGGTTGGCGTTCATTACGGGCTTACAGGGATGATACTTGCTCAGAGTTGTCCTTGGCCATCACTGTGGTGACCAATCCCTTCCAGCACCTGCATAGCCCCATCCTGGAGCAGGAGGTTACACAGGAAGATTGTCCTCCTTTGGTGGCAGGGGGTGAAAATTGGACTTCTTTAGTAGACCTGGCTGCTTGGCAGGCCCGGGATGTGGTACCTTGGCCACCTGTTGTGCCATATGCTCTTAATTTCACTCTGCTGGGTAGTGTTGTTCTCTCCTACAACCCTGATCATGTGGACTATGAGGTTAAAAGCCTCTTCCAGGGTTATGAATTCTTCAGTGAGTTCCTCTTTGTCTGGCAACTGTGGTAAGTTTGACTCACTGGTGATTGACTCCCTTAAACTTGACTCCCTGGTAGTCAACACTATAGTAAAGTGAGAATTCAGCTTTTGCCCTGATCAACAACTGGAAATTGACACTTTTTTAATTAACAGATCTTGATATACAGAAAACTTTTAATAAAAAATAAGCCTTACAGCTATGATATACTAAAGTGACCAAAGAGAGCTAAAAAATGCAATAAAAAAAGTACCCTAATTAATAAAAATAAGGAGAAAAAGGAATTGTTTCTCATTTTACTATATAATTTACACTCTTCATTATAAAAATACTTTTTATTACCATAAAAATTAAAATTCCAATGAATCAAAAATAAACACAAGCACAAAAATAAAGTTACACAAAATATGAAGAAATATTAAAACTTGTTTGATATGGTTCATATAAGTACAACTGTGAATATAATATGTTTTATTAGGAAATTAACAAAAATTAAGATATTTCATTCACTTCCAACTATAACTATTCATCTCAAACTTAGCATGCATACATAGAACAATCACTGCTATCTAATTAAATTAAAAAAAAACTTAAAAATTAAAACTAAAAACTAAATTATCAAAACTAATAAGTAAAAATTAAAGTTAAAAAGTTAATAGTTAAAAGTAAAAATCATATAACTGAGCAAGCAAGCAAGTTTATTCCTCATCATTCTTTCACTGTTTCATTTTAGCCCCTTCCAGAAGGGCAGTGGCAATAAGCTCAACCTGCTGCTTAACCTCAGAGGCCTTATACTTGCGCTTGGCTGCACCCTGGATGGCCTTGGTGAAGAGGGTACAGCAGGTGGTTGGCTTGGTGGGGGGACTCAGTTGGAGAGATCTTGGAGCTTGGAGATTGTTTTCTCTTGCTCATTTTGCAGGAGGGAAAAGAACTTATTGAACTTTGGATGAAGCCCAAATTTAGCCTTAATATGCTTTTGATAAGCCTCTAGTGCCAAGGCAGTCTTGAGCTCCCTGTTGATGGCCGCCCAGTACACGTTACAGCTGGCCTTGGCGTGGGCCTTGCCTTGCCTCTGTGGGCCGCCTTCACAATCCACTGGGGCTTTAAAAACTCAAAAAAAGCCTTGAACTCTGGGCGCTTCACTATGTAGGGATCCTTTGAGAGCACTTCAAACCCCTGAACAGTGTGCTTGGGCTTTAAAAAAGCCAAGGCACTGAATTGTTCCAGCACAAATCTGCAGGTGTCCAAAATATCCCTCTGGCTCAACCTAATAAGCTTGGTGTGGGCCTGCACGTTACAAGCAACTGCTTGGCGGAAGTGAAAGTGGCACCCCTGCACCTCCCCGCTGAACAGCTGCTTGAATGCATTGAACTGAGCAGGCTCAAAGTCCATGATGCACACGTGAGGCCCAAGAGCTCTTAGCCTATCCTTTCCCTCCAAGTCCAGGGTGGCCTGGTCCTTGTCAGAGGCAGGTGGGTAGGCGCGGGTGTGGGGGGAATTCTTCTTAGATTAGTTGTTGTTGGCAGGAGGAAAGAGGACAATTTCTTGGCAGAGGATTGTGAACGCACATGTGTAAATGGCCTCAGTGGCCCCAGAAAGAAGAAAGAACGCGAGTGGAATCACCAGGATGTCAATCTGGGCATGGATCATCCAGAGCTACTTGAACATCTGGGGGCAAGTGGCAAAGGTACCATCAACTAGCCAGGTTGAAGCTTTTTTCAACTCCATCAGGTTCTGCTGAGTTGAGTAGCAGATTATGCAGTTGTTGGTGGCGGGCCTGTTGTCATGGAGGAGGAAGCGCTCCTCACTTGCAAGCTGCTTGAGCTCATGGGTGAGCGTAAGCTCCAAGAGGACATCCAAAGCCTTGGGGGGAGGGGGATTAGCAACAATACACTTATTGCTTATGAACTTAACCAACTGCTCTTGAGTTGGCACCAACTTGAGATTGTTGGGTTTTAAGTGCTGCAGGGCTTTAATAGCCAGATCAGATGCTTGGAGGTGAGAGGATGTTGGATCACCTGGACCAGGTACCATTTTAACATCTGTATTATTAAATGATTAGGGGGCTCATAAGAGTGCTCCCCTTTCTCTGCAGTTATTTGCTCCCAGCCCTCAGTGTTTAGCTGCGCCCCGCAAGTCTTATCCTCATAGACAAAGTGCTTGCTCTTGGTTTGGCGCTTTTGATTGTTACAATTAAAAATGTAGTTATCAGCTACATAGTCAGGGCCACCCTTAACAGACATAATTGGGAAGTACCAGGGGAAGAGCTTGGGGACTTTAAACTCTCCTTCCACATTACAGATATTGTGGATGGCCAGTAGATCCCAAGCCACATGACCATAAGCTTTGAACTTCTTGGAGTACTTCTCTGGCTCATCTTGGGGATCAGATGAGGGGGGGGGGAAGAGCCATCAGGAGGGGGAGGGGAAGGGTTCTTTGAGGCCTGCTTGGATCCTCCTTTTTTCTTATCATAAGAAGAGGTGGGCTCCTTGGCAGCCTTTGACTTCTTGGTATGTTGCTCTTTGGTGGGCTCAGAGCCGGCCTCTGAGTGGTAAAAGGAGTGGTTGGTAAGATCACCATCAGATTTATTGAGGGAGGAATTTTGGGGGGAAGGTGAAGGGGATGTGGAAGATGAGGGGAAGTAGTAGGAGGAGATGGAGTAGGAGGAGATGTGGTTGGAGACTTTGTCTTTGAAGGCTTCTTGGCACGCTTGGAAGTGGAGGCAGTTTTTTTGGAGCCCTTGGAGGCTTGGCGCTTGGGCTGTTGGCTGTTATTGTTTGATTTTGTCTAAAGAAAAGTTTAGTTTTGTAAATAAAATAGTTTGAAAGATATGAAACACAGAGGTAAAGCAAAGTAAAAGTTAAATAAAAAGTATGCAAATAAAGTTTTATTTATCAAGAATAAAACATATAAAAAGTAAATAGAAGCAAAATAGAAACTCAAAGTATAGATAAAAAAGGTTAAAAAATAGAAAATAAGTGAATTTATGATGAAGCATCAAAGATGTTAGGTTCAGTATAACATCTTAGTGTTAAATCAATGTAAAAGTTTAATTGAAAATTAAAAAAATATGAAAATTATATGGAGAGCAGCAGAAAAAGTAGTAGATTGTAATTGCAAAAAAAATAAAAAAATAATTATGTGGAATTTTTTTATTGAGAGTTTAAAAATCAAAAAATAGTAAAGTGTCAAGTTTGGCACTGTTGATCAGCTGGGAAAAGCTGAATTCTCACTGTCAAGTGGGATGCCAGAGCTGAGAAGAAAAGTTAAATTTACTATGTTTTTTACATATAAAACTTGCTTAAATTTAAAACGGGTTCAAAAGTTAACCCAAAAGCAAGGCAGTATCATATGCTCAAAAATTAAAAATACAACATAAGTTAAAAAAGTAAATGAGTGGAAATGTGTTTATTAGTGATTAGAGTACGCTGTGAGGACTTGGGAGTGAATTATTTACCATAGTGTTGATTAAAACGTAAAGAAGCTCTCTGTACTAATCCCCAAGTTAAAGTGTCAAGTGGGTGAGTGTCAAGTTGCCCTCATAGTGTGTCACATATTAATTTAGCCTTAATTCTGAGCCTTTGATTAGTTAAATCCAAAACCAGTCTGGTGTCAAGTGGATAGAGTCAAACAAAGAAGGGGTTGAGTTTCAGTTTTTTTATAAATTACATATGAAATCTCTTAATAAATTGGGCTTAATTTATGTGGCACCACTTAATCCAAAAACCCAGGAATGACATAATGTAAAACAAGTGGGGTATTTGATTAATGTCTATACCACTAAATCCAGTATAGTGGTGCTTGGGAGCTTAATCAACAACTATGGACACTAATAATAAAAAAATAATACTAAATAATAAATTTTATATAAGCACATATGTATTTTATTAATAAAATTAAAATTTGGCTTAAAAAGTGTCAAACTTGTCACTTTTTGGTTTAGAGTGTTAAACACAGGTTTTTTTCATTTCTATTAGTAAATTTACTTATAAATTGCCCCTTAAATTGGTATTTTATTTAACTGAATTATTAAACAGAGTCAAGTTCAAGCTAATTTAACCTTGGTTTTTGGTTTTGAACCCCTAAATTACTAGTAAAGATTAGCTTAAAATTGGTTAAGCCAAAAATACTAATAGATTCACATATGCAGCACTCAACTTCCTGGTACTCAACAAAGTGTCAAGTACCAGGGAGCCAATCACCAGGGAGTTGAACTTACCACAGTTGCCAATTTGCAGGGTTCCTCTCCAACGTAAATTACAAAAAAGGGCAGCAGTTCCCCTTATACTTTTCCAAATAAAGAAATAGTCCAAACATGGTAATACTGAGGAGTGGCACCCTGCACCACATACCCCCAGAACATGATGAGGCTCCATCCTAAAAAGGAAATTTGAGGCCTTCATAATGGCAAGTGGATGTTCATCTGGAACCAATTTAAAGCAGCCAATCAATGTTGAGTGGCCTAATGATAATTGGGGGATAAGCTTAGAGGGGTGAGTCATGATAGTTCACCTAATGATTATCAAGCCAAATTAATGAGTAAAATTAAGTATAAATAGAGGCGTCCTGAATGATTTCATATAGTTAAAAATATCATTATCTTCTGCTTCCTGCCACATTTGTGAATTGTCTGCCTCCCTGCAGGCCGTGTTAAAAGCACTTTGTCAAGACAAGCTTGATGCCCTTGAACAGGGGGTGAGCTCCTCAGTAGAAAGGAATGAGTATCTCTTGGAGGACCTCCCAGAGGAGGACCACAAGATAGTACAAGCCCCATTGACTTCCGTCGCCTTTGCTATTGCACCCAGTTGGGTTCACGCTACCAATGGGTTTTGGTACCTCCAGCATGATGAAGAGGTCAAGGGGTTGAAGCCTCCCAGGCTAAAGCGTCCAAATCTTCAGGTGCCCAAGGACCTTATGTCAATAAAGATTCTGATTCCCAACCCAATCCCAAAGATTGCAGTCCACCAAGTTGCCCTGCTATCCCAGCTACTCAGCGCCAGCGTCTTTGTGACCTGGCCCACAAGGCAGAGGCAGTCCTGCCAACCAACAATGAGCAGTCTTTATAAGAGGCAATGGCCCAGGCTTCTCATGACATAGCTGCTGTGCAGGCGGCTTCTGAGGCTCATGTTGAAGAGCGGCAACACACAGCTCTGGAGGTGGAAGATTGTTTGGGTGTGGATAATTCCACTGAGGACACCCTGGTTCCTCGCGTGGCCATAGAGGATTCCTTTGCCAACATGGAGCTGGACAACATGGTCATAACCTATTATGCACCTGATTGCTCCAAGCAAGTCCTTGGTCCCTATAGCCAGATGGCTATCAATGCGGTCTGTCTTGATGAACAATCTGAGAACAATTATTGGGAGGTTAGGGCTGCTCTTCAGGTCAAGCCAATGGCTCAAATTCTGGAGCTGGTCCAAAATGAAGACTCAGCTTGGTTCAGAAACTCATATGTTAATGTGTACATGTGCGTGCCTCCTATGAGGCAGCTCTCTTCATCTTCTAATCTTATTGACATTGCACAGCTTGGGCTGGGATTTCAGGTAGCCAGGCCATTTACTACTTGGGCAGGACACTTGGTGGAGAACGCCATGGACATCAACACCCACCATGCCCTCTCTTTTACCTTATAAGAATTCTCCCAAATGATTGCAACTTGTCCCTGCAAAATGGCTGACGTCACTTTTGCCCAAAACGCCTTGATCTTGGTGGTGGAGACTTAGGGGCGGAGCAGGACGTCTGTCCTGCTCTTTCATACCATGGGTTTGACAGGGTGTCACAGAGCCGTTGGTACTGCCTGTTTGCTAACCAGGTCAAGGAATTGGACCCTAACTTGTACCACCAGTGGGTGCAAGCCCTCATTACTCTGGGTCTCTCCTTCAATTTGACTAATTGCGCCAATCTGTCCCATGAGAAGGTAGCTACTGCTATCAACAATATAAAGGCTTAGTTGTCCACTGGTTGTCCCACCAAGGGGTTTGAGTCATACAAGTACATGATTCAGGACGCCCTTATCCTAGCCGCCATTTATACCAGCCATCATCCTCCAGAGAAATGTTGCATGTACAATTGGATGCTTCAGGCTCCCATTAGCAATTATGTAGCTGCATACAACAATAATTGTATGTTCTCTTTCTTTGTGGCCGCCAAGGTCACTAACCATTATATAGGGTTCATGATCCCTCATCAGCTTCAAGAATAAATTATTGTGCTTTTACCATAATAATTCTTCAATCAATTTATATTTTTTTATGAGATAATTCCCTTTTTATATTTATGCAGACTATACCAACAATTGGTCTCTTCAGCATGATCTTATGAAGGGGTAGTAGTATACCTTGCTTCATTAGCTTTCTATATTCCTATGTAGTATTTCCTCTACTGCCCTATATAGAAGAAATAATAGAGAGGCTGGCAGAGGTTTTTTAAAGCCACATGGCCTTACTGAGGGTTGCCCATGTAGGCAGAGGTTGGCAAGGGATGAGGAGGTTCCTTGTCAACTGCAGGTGCTGCTTTCATGAACTTGGCATGTACTCTCTGATAAGTTTGACCAGAGGCCTTATGTCAAACTGTATAGGCATCAAAGCTACCTTTCTCAATTACCACAAATGAACCTGAAAATATTGGGATGATATTGTAGGGACGTCCTGAAGTCCAAGCCCTGGAGACAAATATGTGTTGACTAATCTCAAAAGTGGCTAGCTTGGAAAGATGCTTTATGTTGCAAGCAAATGCAGCATGCCAACATATTCCCA
Source organism: Entomophthora muscae (assembly GCA_014839935.2). Lineage (NCBI taxonomy): Eukaryota > Fungi > Entomophthoromycota > Entomophthoromycetes > Entomophthorales > Entomophthoraceae > Entomophthora > Entomophthora muscae. Next base: position 409,268 of record QTSX02007123.1, on the reverse strand, counting down.
TAAAGTTATATGCTTTGTGATGCAGAGTTATTAACCCTTTAGTGAGGGCTCTCATGTGATCATTGGGAGATCTATCTGTGTCCAATTGATAGGTTTCTAGGAGCCTGGGTAGGGAAGGTTGTTGTCCATAAATTATCTGGAAAGGGGATCATCCAGTAGCAGTATGATTAGTTACCCAGTAGGCCATGAGTGCCAGGGGGACTAAGGTATCCCAAGATGAGCCCAAATCTAGCATGAGCTTTTTGAGGATAGTCTTGAGGGTGCTGTTAACTTGTTTAACAGAGCCATTTGTCTCTGGGTGATACAGTGTGGATTTTGAATCCTTGATTCCCATAGACTTGTTTAATTCAACTAAAAGCTTGCTATTGAAATTATTTCCATTGTCTGTCAAGATGGTGTGTGTGCAGCCATGATTGGCAATGATATGCAACAGAACAAAACGGGTTTTGTGCTTGGCTGTAGGGGCAGGGATAGCTTTGGTCTCAACCCATTTGCTAAAATGGTCAATGGCTACAATAAGGTATTGGTTTCTGAAACTAGTCTTATTTGGTCCTACTGGTCCTACCACATCAATGCTAAAAGTGTGGAACATGTGAGAGGGGGGTGTAGTCTGTAGCTAGTGGCCTTGGGAAGAGGGCAATACTTGGAGCAAGTCATGCAACTTCAACAAAATTCTAATATGTCAGTGTACATACCTTCCCAATAACAGTGAGATGTGATTTTTGCCATCATATTTTTTTCATTTTCATGCCCAGTGGCTAGGTTATGGAATTGTCATAGTATGACTAGCCATCAAGAGGGGCAAATGTATGGCAGTTTATGTCCCTTGACTTCCTTATATAAACAGCTGTCTCTAATTGTAGTGTTATGAGCAAGTTTGACTAGAGTTTTCTGGGCCTCAGGTGAGATACTATCCCACTTAAAGGGAAAAGGGAGGAGGTCAAACAGGGCGTCTCCTTATGGGGCAAGGGCTGCAACTAGTGGAAGTCTAGATAATCCATTGGCGTTGACATGCTTGGCTCCAGGACAGTGAATAAGTTTGTAATTGTATGCCTGTAATCTCAACACCCAACAAGCCAATCTCCCTTTGGGATCTTTTATGTTAGCTAGCCACTTCAGGGAGGAGTGATCAGTCACAACTTTGAAGTGGGAACTGTATAGGTAGGGACAACACTCTTTAATACCATATAGACTTCTAGACATTTGTGTTCAGTTACTGAGTAGTTTTTTTGTGGACATTCAGGGTTCTGGAGAAGTATCCAACAGGGTGATTGTGACATTCATCATCCAATTGCACAAAGACCACTCCTAATGCTACTAAACTGGCATCTGGATACAAGATGAAATCTTTGAAGAAGTCAGGGTACGCCAGGACTGAAGATTCTACTAAGGCTTGATTGAGCGCCTCAAAACCAATTTGGCAATCACAATCCCATACAAATTCTAAATCCTTTTTTAAAAGGCAGAAGAGGGGTTGAGCTAGGTTGGCAAATGCTTCTATAAAGCGGCAATAGTAGCCAATCATACCAAGGAAACATTGCAAGTCCTTGACAGTAGTGGGGACAGTGAGTTTTTAAATAGCTGTTACCTTGACTGGGATAGGAGCAATGCCTTTTTTGTTGATGACATGACCTAAGAACTCAAGGTTTTCCTTAAATAATTGACAATTATGTGGCTTAAGTTTCATCCCTATCTTTTCTAGCCTAAGGAAGACCTGCTCTAGGTCTCTAAGGTGATCTTTGAAGCTTTTCAAGTACACATTGCTGTTGTCTAGATATACAAGGACACATATGGACTTTAGTTCATAAAAGGTGGTGTCCATTAGTCTTTGAAAAGTGGCTGGAGTGTTGGCCAGTCCTTGCAGCGTCTGGGTTTGTTGGTACAGACCATCAGCCGTCATGATGGCAAATTTCTCCTGGTCTTCAACTTCCATAGGTATCTGCCAATAGCCTGCTACAAGATCCATAGCTGAGAAGAACTGTGCGCCTCCCAGCTTGTCTATGGTGTCATTGATCTGGGGTAGGGGGTACAGATCTTTCTTGAAGATGGTGTTCAGATTCCTGTAGTCAATTACCACCCAATTGGTTCCATCTTTCTTATTTACCAGGAGCAAAGGGTTGCCCAGGGACAATTAAATGATAATAAAAGCCCTCCTTCCAATAGTTTATCCACCTCTTTCTGGATTATCCAATTAGCCACAGGAGAACAATGGTATGCAGTTTGGAATAGGGGCTGTGCCTCCCCTGTGTTGACTTTATGGAAGCTGTTATTAGTGCATCCCAGCTTGGAATTAAAGTTGGCAAAAAGATGCTCATACTTTTTAATGAGTTCCAGGAACTATTCCTTCTGTTGCAGGCCTATGTCCCCAATTTGTTTGCCTTGTAGGATAGGTGCTGTAAGGTTGTGACTAGGGTTTGGTAATCCTAGTTCATACAGCAATCCAATAGTATAGGCAGAGGAAATAGATTTATTTGAGACAATTTTTAGGAAGGCTACCCTGGAGTTGCAACCTATTTCTAGGGTGAAGGAGTGAGGGTTGGCCACCAGGATAGTAAGTTCATTGTTAGTCTCCCCTGGGATGAGGTGGGTTGCAACCGTGGGCAGCCCAGGACGCAGAAAACCTAGTGATGATACTTCCCCATGCAATCCCTTTGGTATGTGTAGCTTGATACCTGTTCCTATAATGGCTTGGGATTTTGGAGGAATACTTACACAGTCCTTTGACTAAATCAGGCTAGAATTTTTGTAGCTAACTGTTGTTGGTAGTTTGCTTATCCAAGTCGACGTAATTTTTTTGGGGATTCCTATCATACCAGAGGGGCAGGCAAGCAGTATGCATCCTCTAGGGTTCATACCTTCAGGAGGGACTCTAGGCCGGCCATCAGGTGTCAGGAGTAGGAATTCCTGGCCTAGGAGGTAAAACATGCCACTCTTGTGCTTTATGCTGGTCCCAAACTGGTCCATAAAAGAGGAACCAAGTAATACATCATAGTTTTTGGCTTCCAGGACTATGGCCGGGCAGGTGACCACAGTATCCCCAAAATTAAGGGAATAGACAAGTATGCGCCTTTGGATCTGGCAGGATTTTTGCCTGTTGTACCAAAGGTTTGGCTGCACTTAATGTCTGGAGAGAAACTGAGCCTATGGGCAAATTGGGAGGACAGGATTAGGGAGGGGGCACCACTATCCACAACAGCATGAATTGGGATGCCAAATGCTTCAGTTTGGACCCATGTACTTGACCCAACCAATAGGCTATTTCCTCCTTCTAATTGGAAGACAAGAGGGGTTCCTTTCTATAGTTCCTCAACTGCTTTTCTTAGAGTTGGGAGGATGTGGAAAATGTCTCCCAATGGAGTGGTGATCATGGTTTTAGAAAGAGCTTTATTTATGTTGCTGACAGTATTATAGGTTTTCTGGAGGTTCTAGCCAGGATGATGTAATTAATGACAGGGTTGTTCTTCAAGGAAGTTATTTTGTGTGGAGGTACTTCCTTTTGGTATGGGGCTTTTGCGCGTGTATGGTCAGCCACAGCCATTATTAGAGATTCTGGGCTCTGGAGATCAGGGGGACCTTTTTACTAGGCAGAGACACACTGGTCCCATGCGTTCTACTTAGTAGTTTTTTGGTTCCTCCAATACATTATCCTCTTGAGATGTGTTGGGCAAGGCGTGTACACTGGGTTTTGTGTCAGTAGGCTCTTTTTCACGTCCAGTTGGCGGTGTGGGCAGTTTATTAAAAAGTGTTCTTTCCAACCACACTTAAAACATTCTTGTTCTTCAATGGGTCATCTTTCAAATAGAGGACTCCATCATCATCCTCTTTATATTCCTCCACAACGTTCATTACATGACAGGAGGGGTACACAGGATGTGGAGCCTGGCATAGAGTATGTTGTTGGAGGGAGGCGGCTATGTGAAGTACTGCTTGAGTTGAGGTAGGTGTTAGCAGTTGTGAATGAAAGACATACAAGTGTGGGAAGGGGCGGATTGCATGAAGGAGGGCCATTGCTGCTTCTCTGGGGGTCAAGAAGTTGATAGATATTAAGGTCTGTGCCTCAACCCTGAATCTATTGCCAAATTCTGGAATTGACACATATTTTTCCAGAGTGATGGCCAAGAAATTGGCTTTTTCATCCTCTAGCTGTTCTGGGGATCGTAGGTATCTTCAAGGATGTTTTTAATTTCCTTGTACAACCCCTCCCCTCCACTAAGAGATGCAACCACTGTTGAGAAGGCAGTTTCATCTAGGCTATTCAGCAGTTCAGCGTGGGCAACTGGCTTGGGGCTGACCCTGGTCATTAGCTCAAATCCTTTTAGGAACGCATGAAAGTTAATGGGACCTCCTGTGTTGAACTTTGTTTTCAGCTTGAGACTAGGGCCAGAGTTGGGACAAGGATCCCAAGAGGGTAGACTGGGGTCAGAAGGAGTTGGCCCTGGAGGCCCATAGGGTGGTCCCAGGGGTCCAGGCAGTGGCCCCAAGGGACGGCCAGGTGGTGGTCCTGGTGGACCAGGGGGCCCTCCAGAGAAAACTCTGTGATAACCTTAAGGAGGGAGCAAAGGACCAGGAGGGGTGTAGGCCCCACGGGGGTAATTTGGCTGGAAGAAAGACCCCTCTTGCAGGTATGAGTGGGGATTGGGGCCTAGGTACCTAGAAGGAGGGAGCCACTAGAGGTACTGTTGGGGGTATGGGTGTCCAGGGCTGGAAGGCGTCTCCCAGCGTGCTGTTGCAGAGTCTACCCTCAGTTTGTTAGCTTGGGCCTGTGGTGGCGTATTGTCACGGTAAGTTCCATAATGCTGATATTGTCCTTCCAAGTAAGAAGGCACAGAAGGCCAGAAAACATGTATTGAAATTGACCAAGTTAACGGATTTAAACCAAACAGTTGATCAAAAATGGGTCACGGCTGCTCCAGTATGCCAGCTGAAACCAGCTCTCCCTTGTAAACTGATGTTGATAAATTGACGTAATATGAGGGTCACCCAATATAAGCTCATTAATTGGCATGGTTGTCAGAAACTGTTCACCCAAGGGTTCTTTGCAACCTGGACTAGATACTTACTTGAAGATGCCAAAGAAATATGAGATCAAGACTCAGGTGGTATTGCTTAGTTGATTTTTTCTGATACATATTGAATAATTTTCTCTGTTTCAACTCTAAGAGTTGAGTCCTTCTAAATTTACTCAATAAAAACCAATTATCCCAAGTTCTAATTTTAAATTTTAAAAATGCATCCTGTGCTTGGGTTGTTGCGGTATATCCCGTACAATCTGATTCTGAACAGAATCATTTCAGGAAGATGGGGCCCAGCATCTGGAACTTTGTTGTCGGCGCCGCAAAATGTTAATTTCATGCCAGCCAATTTTGTAGCTCCTCTCCCCATTCTGGAAAATGAAAATTGTGTCACTTCTCAATGCCCAGAATTCTATGCTGAAGATGCATTGATGCTTTCCCAGGTCATTTATCTTGGTTTACTCTGGTTAGGATTGATTGTTCTACTTAATCCTGGAGTTTCAATTGGAAATTTCACAAAAAGATATTTAAAGCCACATTGGTGGTTAATCATCAATTCTATGTGGATTTGGGTGGTAATTCCCCATCATTTATAAACGGCTTCATATTATCCAGTGATTTCTGTCACACTTATTGGGGAGATGCTCTCCAGGCAGCTGAGTGGCAACAGTTGGTACTGCGGTTAGACCTAAGGGTCAAGATATCTGGGATAGGTGGGAAGGGGGTTGACATGGGGATGGGAACTCCTTGTGTGGCCTGGGGGAACTTTGATATGTTTCTCCAGCCAGGTGAGTACTGGATGAAGCTGTAGTAGTTTCTACCAACTCAAGGACAGAACACACTACTCATTCCAATGCATAGGCATATGTGGAGGTGGGAATCAATTGTAAAACCTGATCCCCCTAAGTTCATTGAGTCAAATCAATTGATCAGGTTTGAGATCAACAGCTGGAGGCTGGCGTACTTCTCCTTTAGGGTAGAGAGTTCTTTATCATAAGTAGAGGCATGGGCTTCCTGCTTCTGGGTTAGGGTAGTCAACTCCTGTTGAATGCGCTTGAGCTGGGCCGTAAGTTGCTGGATGAGGCCCAGGTGTTTGCTCTGATTGACCTCTGTCTGTGACTTGAATGCAACCTGGTCTGACTGGAGCTCTTCCAGCTTAGAATAGGTTGCATTGTTGCTGGTCCCTACAACATCCAAGTCTTCCCGTGTATGTGTAAGATTGTGATGAAGTAGTTCAAGGTCATTTTTAAGGGCCTCCACATCCTCTTGAGTCTGGTTTACTCTAGAGCAGCATTTCCAGTCCATTGGCCACAGGCTTCTCAGATGTCTGCTAGCTGGGTCTGAATGTCCCCAATATCCACATCATGCTGGGTTGAGTGGCCTTTAAGGTTGGCCACTTCTTCCACCAAGGGTTGGATCACCTGCTGCTGGAGGGAGAAGTGATCCTCTGTTATCTGTTGTGCAATGGTTACTGTGTCTGAATGCAGGGCTCCAAGAACCTCATGCTCATGCCGTATCTTATGGGGTTGGTCCTGGAGACGGTTTACTGCTTCTTCAGTATAATCCCTTAGACAATTCAGGGTCATAATGGTCTTCTCACTACTAATGCGTTGTTGCTCTAATTAATTAGCTAGAGCTGTTATCATAGGATGGTTGAACTGGATCAAGTAAGCCTTAATCCTTCTGGTGTTGTCTATGGCAGTGGAGGTGAGAAAATCCCTGTTCTCACTCAGGAATTGACAAAAATGTTCCATATCTGATATGATGGGGTCATCAGAGGGACCTGGGTGGGCGACTTGATGCATTGGTAGGGGAGGGGCACCATGGATTAATTAGTAGGATGGGGGAGTAGTAGGGACAGGTAGGGGCTCTATATAAAAGAAAAACGGAACAAGAGAGCTATGTTGGTCAAGGGTGCAGCGCCTCCGGGGAGGGGGCGCAGGGTTCCCAGACAAGGCCCTAGGGTGATGGTGGTCTCCACTCAAAGTAGAGGATCAAGACAAGGTCCAAGGGAGGTTGGTGGGAGGTTATTCTTCTAACTCAAAGAAATCTTCTGTGGGGGTCTACATTAGAGGTGGGAGAGATTGCTTTCTGGGGGTGGACCAAAGTAGAGCGCTGTCTTGGGGGCTCAAAAGCTTGGGAGGCTGTATGGACAGAGGCTAGTGGGCAAGTTCTAGCCTGGGTGCATGGAAGAAGGTTGGAAGTTGGAGCAATGGGTTCCTCAACCTCTATAGGTAGTTGAGGAACTTCTGCATTGGGGACAACTTGACCCTCAAGGTGGGAGACTTTGGTGGTGGTTGAAATTCAATCAGCATTACATGACCAACCTCAGGCCTCTGTGTGCAGGTGTTGGGCAGTCAGGGTGTGGGGGGCTGGCGTTGCAACAAGTGTAATTGGCGGTGGAGCAGCGTGGGCAATCCATAATTTTGAGGTCACAGGTTTGGCCCCTGGACTAGAGGTCTCCAGCAGCGGTGCAAAGGGCAGTGGCAGATACCACTGTAGGGAGAATTAGAAAATGTGGTGCTCAAGGGTTCAAAGGGTGGGTTTGATGTAGCTTAGCAGTAACTGGGAACACAAAAAGACTAGTATCTTTTTACTCAACAGAACCTCTATTTTTGGGCTCTGCAAGTAATATAAGAATTGTAAGTTGTTTGTTATGCTTGTATGGTAAATGATTATCTTTATTGGGGGTTCCTGAGAGCCTTTTATAGTTGGCAAGGGGAAGGGGGAAAGGAATGGGTGAGTTATACTGACTAAGGTCTAGACTGACAGGCACCAAGCTATTCTTAAAGAGCTGAAATATTTTGGGGGATATTCAGAGGGAAATGTCTTAGATTGGGTGGGAAGTGAACATCTGAACATGTGATCTGGGAGTCAGGTGATTCAGCAAAATTAGAGCCGCCTTTGGGAATTGGGTGTAGAATAGGGGTTCAGACTACTTTCCTTGGGGTCTGTGCTTGGAAAAAGGGGTGGAAGGGCAATAGTCCAATCTACATAGTGGGCGCAAGCAATGGGTCATTCATCAATTCATCTGTGGCTAGCTGCAGATACATTAATGGGTTAATAATTGCCATATGTAAATCCTCTTCTGATGGGTCACCAATTATGAGATGCATCAATTAGTCTCTAATTGGAAATGCCCTTATGTAATTTGGAGGGTTACCCTCCAACGTAAAACACAAAAAGGGCAGCAGTTCCCCCTTATACTTTTTTAAATAAAGAAATAGTCCAAACATGGTAATACTAAGGAGTGGCACCCTGCACCACACTGGCCTTAGCAAGGTGTACATGGCACTTCAGCTACAGCCTACACCCTTCTTGAGCTAGCCTACTGGCAGTTATCAATTAGCTGTATCATTTTACTCCTATTATTGCGCTAGGAAACTACGCCGTATTTGGTTGACACTTAGAAATGATCCCTGTTTAGTTCTCCTACATTGGAAGGTAGAATTCCAGTATTCCTGTTTTTCCATTCCCAGGGCTTAATCAGTGATCCTTTTCTGGCTGGCAAGCCTTCTTCTTATTAATGCAACAGGTTGAATTAGGTATTATACGCCATATAATAGCAAACTCAATCCAATATCAACTCATGGATTATCCGCCGTAGAATGCTGACCCAAACCAATAAGGAACCCAATTATACACCATGTAATGCTGATCCAAACTTAGTATTTCCTAGCCATATGCACATCACTTGTTTGATATACTAATTTACGCCTATCAGGATGGATGAGACTGAGTTGATACAAATCCAGTAGGATGGAATGAGAGATATACAAATGATGATCTAGTGATTATACAGCGTGTAATCAGTGATAATTGGTATATTGGCTAATGTTTATATGGCATATAATTGCTACATCAATTAGAATAAACTAGTAATATACAGTGTATAATCACTACACATTGGAATGATAATCAAGTGATAAAATGGCATATAATTGTTGCATCTATCATAACAAACTAACAATTACACGGCGTATAACTTCTTATCAAGTATAATAAATTTGTGATTATTCGGCGTATAATTACTACCCTTAATAGAATATTGTCTTAGTGATAATATGGTGTTTAACTGATAGAGATCTGCATGCAATGATTAGCTTGATCATTTGTGGTCAACCAGCCTAATCTCACAGTGGGCAACTTGCCTGGGTTTTTAGGGTGGCAAAATGGTAATCTCACAGGGTGGGCTTTATTTCTTGGTTAATGTAGAAGGGTTGCATGACCCTCCTGTTCTGGAGCTGCTTTCATGGGAGCTGCCTGGTAGTTGGTGTCCTTTTTATGGAGGAAGTTGATTGGCTGCTAGGGTAGATGTGAGGCTCATCAGGTCAACGGTATAAGCCTCCTCCTCATAGACCAGTGGCCACAGAGCTTTTTGGGCCCACCCCTGGTGCATACATGCGAGGTTCTTTGCATCTATGAGCATCTGTTGATTGAATCCAGGAATGTTTGATACCCAAAGAGTTGGGATGGGTGCCTGGTCCTCAGAGCTGGTAGCCTTTGGCCCACATTAGGCAGGGTTCAATCCTGTCCCGACCCTTGAGTTTTGGTACGGGGAAAATGGCATGCCTGACAGTAATTATATGCTTCCTCGATTTCCTCCCTTCTAATTTATCTGTGCATTTTACACAAATCACAGCTAAACATAACCATGGCAGGATATGTTTAATGCATCTTTAATTAAATATGGGTGGGTGGATACCTTGATTCAGCTTATTAGGGCTCTGGAAAACTTTGGTCGATATAGGTTGAAAAGGGTATACCAGAGAGTTTGGTTGGTATCATAACTAGGATCCAAGAGCGTGCCTGTTGTTGTAAGGATGAGGGGCATTGGTTTAAGTATATTTATAAAGTCTACATAGCTATTCCTTATTCTGGGATGGCTGGTTTTTGCTGGGGCCTACCTTCCCGTCATAACTGGGATTCTTGTACATCTCTGGAGGATATATACGGATATCGTAACTCTTTATTAGCTAGTTTGTTTCCGATAATGTGGTATGATTGAATCAGCTGGGGAGGCTGTATGAGATGTTAGAGTTTTTAAAGCTTGGGGTGTGAAATAAGCTGTTTAAAGTGAAATTTGCTCCGGGATCAGGGTTTGGAGCTGGAGGCTCGCATCGGAGCGGACACCACCTGATGGGATTGGGAACCACACTTTCTTTGGAGTCGAAGGCATCAGGTTAAGCTCAGTGATAGCTTGATGCTTGGGAACCTTTGAGTTATGGGCCGGCCGGAAGAGTTCCCCCGAAGATATCCTGGTTCCGCCGACGATTACGGGCCTGCCTGCTTCTGTTCGGGGATTAGCGCTGCGGCGTCCCACCCCCAGACAAAGATCGTCTATTTTTCCGGCATTCTGGAAGATTGGATTTAAAATCAGCTTTAAATAGAAAATATATTACTTTCCACATTTTCAGAAACTTCAGAGCAGATCCGGGTTTTGTCCGGGGGTGGGACGCCGCAGCCCTATCGGGGATCAGCTCGATTTTTTATTGGTATGGATCGATTAGGCTTATCTATGGTTTATGGTCGGGATGGTCAAAGTTTTTCAGTTTAAATTTTCATTTCTATTTTATTCCCTTTTAAAAAATTGTGACCTTCCTGACCCTGCTAGGGTACATGGTTGAAAAAGAGGTCGATACCAGGGCCAGGTTCGGTAGCGATGAAATCATCGATTAAATCATGGTACCGGGACAACTCGGGATCAAATGTTTAGGGTTATTTAAATCAACTTAATGAATATACAAAGGTAATTTATGATGGTTGTACGATGTTATTGGGGGATTTAATTGATCCTATAGGGGTATGGTTTGATTGCATAATTTAAGTAGGTTTTATTTATTTCCTGTTCAAATATAGGTTTTTAATGATAACAGTGAAACCCGATCAGGTGATTGGTTATCAAATGATGACGGATTCTTTAAAAAAGGTGTGGATTACGGGTTGATTATGTACAAATGATGGTTTGATTTATGATAATTCTGGGCAAAGAATATAATTTTTCAATTGATTGATTGAAAAGTACAAACGTAAAGGGAAGTGCTTTGCTGGGACAATAATTCAGGGGTCGTATAAATTTACATTTAAAAAGGCCATGTAAAATGGGTTACAGACAGCAGTGATGGATTAATGATAAGTTAGAAAGCGTGGAAACTTGGTGGTATAAAGAATTGCAATAAGGAAATTTAATGAAAGTATGTTATTTCTAGGATTTATACTTTGTGGAAAAGTGGTTCTGGGAGGCTTGGATCTCAACTGCAATAGCAACGTGGTGCACTACTGGGGTCAGAACTCGTATGGAGGGAGCCACCTGAGCGACAAGAATCTATGGGAGAAGGACTTGTCCTTTTATTGCGACCAGAGCGACGTTGATGTGATAAACCTGTCCTTCCTGAACATCTTCAATGCAGGGTATGGCAAGCTTCCTGAAATAAACTTCAGCAACCACTGCGCGGACTTCTTCAACGGGACTTCGCTGCACACCTGCCCCAAGATCGGTCACGACATTGCGTACTGCCAAAAGAAGGGGAAGACGGTTCTGCTGTCACTTGGGGGCGCGGTGGCCAACACTGGATTTCCTTCCTCTTCGGCTGCCTCTGGATTTGCAACCACCCTTTGGGATCTCTTCATGGAGGGGAAACACACTTATCGTCCGTTTGGAAAGGCCATCATCGACGGGATTGATTTGGATTTGGAGGGCGGCAGCCAGCAACACTTTGACGTATTTCTTTCTGCTTTACAGAAAAAGTTTGGCAATAGTGGGCGCAAATACTTTGTTACTGCTGCCCCACAATGTGAATTCCCTGATCGCAACCTGCAGCAGATCATGGAGAAGGGCTACATGGACGCCATATTCATTCAATTCTACAACAACTTCTGCGGCGTTCAAAACTACGGTAACCAATGGGCCTGGAACTGGCCCCAGTGGGATGCCTGGGCAACCACTCGCTCCTTCAACAAGAAAGCCAAGCTCTTTGTCGGTGTCCCCGCCGCCAGATCTGCTGCTGGTTCTGGATACGTGACTATCGATGCACTTGAGACGATTCTTAAGGACATTCGCTCAAAGTATACATCCTTTGGTGGGGTGATGCTCTGGGATTCTTCCCAAAACGAACACAATAGGGTTGGTGGCGCCACTTACTCGGAGCGTATCAAAAAGTTTCTCAAGGCTGGCACCAGCTGTGGCCATGTTCCTCCAACAACTAGCTACACGTATGCTGCGACTACTAGCCAAAAACCAACCTTCACTACAGACCTTACCCCTTCTAGCTATCCTACCTCGAGCCCAAGCAATTACCGTGCTCCGGGAGTGGTATCTGCGTAGGCTCAAAGTTTGTACCTGCCAAGGGGAACATTGGTGTTCCAGAATGTCCGTACAGCTAAATCTGCAAGGAGACCAACAACATTGTTTACTGCGATCACAAGTAAACTTTTAAATCTAGCTTAACTTAAATACTTGCAATAAACCATGTTACTCTTATATTGAGATAACAATATGCCTATAAGAAATATTTAGTAAACATTATCTATACTCTCATAAATCCCTCTCTAATTTCAAAAATCAAATGTTTCATCTACCCTTGCCCTGAAAAAATTAATCTAAAACTTGGAATACTGTTTAAAAAGACCGACATGTTCATTTAAAAATCTTGCAAATCCCGGCGCGCTGGTAGTTCCAGGCCAATAAATATCAACCAGTACTTATTTGCTTTTTATAGGAAACAGTGATAAAATCCAATACAAATCTAATCACCAATATCAAATAGCGTAGTGAAATTCCCCACACGGCAAATTCGTTTGCAAGAAAGCGAGGTTCTTGATCAAAGGCCACTACATTCACCGAAAAGGGATCCAACAAACATTCCCTAAACACTGCTTGAGGCAATAACCGGCCGAACTAGCTAGCAAGTATGCAGCAACAACTACTCCCGCTTGGAAAGCGCCTCCCCAACGATCGATATACAAACATCTTAACCTCCAAAGCCAGGGCCAAAGAGGATCCTTTGATCTGCAAACTTTGGCTTATCGAATAATTTTCCCGAGCCCGGTTGGTCTGCCTAGTGTCCTTGTTGATTTCTTAATCTCCTTTAAAATTAAGCTTGTCCTGATAACCATCTCTTTACATTTAACTCCATCGCGACCCGGATATCCCTATTTCCCTTCTCTCAAAAACACTCTGAATAGGATAATCAATCAACCATATACTTCTAGGAAATATATAATGCAACAACATTGAAGAATCAGAACATATTTATCCCTCTATTAGATTATAGAAAGACTTTATATATCTGATAGTATACGATATACTATCCACTTCACTCATTGCCTTAGAAGAGGGATATCCCTTCCCAACCCCCAAATAGCTGATCCCACTACATTATTTGGATTGAGTCTTTGGCCACCTTTGACTCAACAGCCAAGCCATATATCAGGAAAAAGATTTCCCAAGAGAGAGTAATCAAAGCTGTTACAGCATCTGTACAATCAAGGTACCTAAAGGATTTAAAGCAACATGGAGCTGGTATACAGCGCCAATACCATCCCGGGATGTGATTCTATCTCCATACACAAATCTTTGCCTGCCTTGTGTCAGTAATACAGGGTAAATCCTTCCGAAGAGAAGTTAAACATTTTAAAAAGGAGCTCTTTAAAATATCTATAAGATATTATAATAAGTTAATATGTGTAAGGTCATGTAGAATATACAAGGCAAATAAACAAGCAGCTTTCACCCTTGCAGGTGTTCAGCAGTCAGTATTTTTTAGAACCATGTTTTTAAACCAGGAGGTTGATCACATCAACTGTTTATTCATCTGTATAAACTCATGCTTAGTGAAGAAGTCCATGGGGGTTAAACTTCAGTAGCTGGTAGCCAGCCTATTTAAACCTTCGCTGGGGATTAAATATCCCTACAAGCTGATTTAGCATTGCTGGGATGTTTTTAGTGAAAAGTGAAATGTAAGGGCTAACAAGGGATAAGAAGTCTAACAGATAAATTTGAACAGGCTATTTTTATGCTCTACTTTAGGTTCGGCTAAGGAGCAGATAAGGAACATTACAAACCTATATTTGGGGGTTTAATAAGCCTCGAAGCAGCATTTGAGAAATATTTGGGATATACTTATGACCCTGTGATTGCCGTACAGAAAAGACTAGGGATGGTGTGTCAAAGTATAGAAATACCAGAGAGAGATTTAATTTGCAGGACTTTTTATTGAAGGGAAATAGGATTATGCAACGGTTGAGAGAGCTTCAGCCCATTGTGTGGACAATGGGGTCAGCAACAACAAAAGTGTGTGAAAATGGGATCATTTTGGCTAGCAAAAGGGGTGAGATTAGGTTTGCTTTTTTAAAAATATCATAGATTTGAATATAGAACAGAAAAACAAATGTAAATGAGCAGACACCATGCCTCAAATCCAACCCAGGTAAAATAAAAATGGTCAGGATTCTCCATTCACCACAGCTAACCAAAACAGCTGCTCCAAATTTATCTGGTAAGGTATAGCTTGATGAAATCTATTCCAAATCACAGGTATATTTTCTGCTTCTGCCTTTAAAATATATTTATATAGTTGAGGGCATTAGTTTCTCCTATAAAGAAGAGACTGTATGGAGTATGGCATTAATGAATTAGGTTACATGGTACAAGAGGAATATAAACTAAGAGTAAGCAAGTAACACCTTGACAGAGCAATATCCAACCCCAAAAGAACAGCTTGTGGCCATGTACATCAGGATATCCAGAGAGAGCTTTCTCACCAAAGACTTACAAAATTTTATTACTCTTTAGTCTCAGATCAAAGGGTTGTCTAGAGGGCTTTAAAAAAATCTCTTTTCAGGATGACTTATTCTAATTCAACCTTTTCTAGGAAATACCTCTATTTCCCTGGTTGATAGACCCATTCCAAAGAGCCAGGCTTTTAACCTGAATAGAGGCATGTGGAAATTTCTATGAGGTCACACTTTATTTACAACATGATCCCTCTTTTAACCGCTAAATATTTCTTTAACCCAGGCATCAGCAGTTAAGTAGGGCAGGAAGATGTTCCGTCAATTAGTTTTCTGTTGGCTGATTTTCAAGTCAAATTTTATCCAAATATAATTTTTTCATATATATAGTTTGACTCTACAAAAAACTAAAAATTGAATATAATCTATTATCTAATAAATACTAGCCTTACACATAGGTTTTTAATTTTTTTTGTTTTTAAGGCTTAATTTAAATTATTTAACTTTTTAAAAGCTATGTAAATTAAATTTCACGCTAGAAAATAAAATAATAGACACAAAAGTTTTAAAGAAAAAAATTCCAGGAAATAATTCCTTTATTATATATTTTTGTTTTTTTTTGTTGAAAATAAAAACTTTACATATGAGGAAACTTATAGCTGGATCAGATTTGACTGGAAATCACTCAACGGAAAAATAAGAGATGGAACCTCTTCCTGCCCCAGTTAAGCCTTGGTAGTTAATACCCCAAAAAATCTTTGAGCTTTTGTTGTACCTCCCAAAGAAAGTGATTAAGTGTCCTCACTTGTGGGATGTCTATCAAGGGCTGTAACATTGGCACACACAACTGTAATTATGTAGTGGTTTCTAACCACCAACAGCAATTTATCTTCTATTTGAGCTATATACTTGCTGAATCTTTATGAGCTGATGAGATAAAGAATCAATCCAAAAGAGCACAGAACTTTTACTTAAATTAAACATAAAACCCACAACCTTCTATTAACTAGCAACATAGTTCAACCCACAGAAGATGTGTCTTTTGCGCAGATTGAGTGTGCTTTACACTTAATTTTTGCCTACCCCAACCGCTCAGAGAAGAAGAGTATTATCTAAATCCAGATCAGGAGGTGAAACCACTCAACAATCAAGGATGGGGATGCAGGGCCAGATTTTTAACAGGGGTAGAATCAAAAAGTAGTTAAAATGTTTAGCCCCTGATTAAAAACGGAGTAAAGAGATCAATCTAAACTAATAAAAGCTGAGACCAATAAGCTATCTTCTGGGGAAAGTTGTTAGAAGCATAATATCACTAAATAGGATAGATGATAGGCTGGGTGTCAGGAATTTATACTGACTTTGTTCTACCTTGTTTACCTTGGCAATCTGCCAAGCCAATAATTGTAGAAGCTTCTGATATATTGTTAATAGGCCTAATTGATCTAAGAAGCCCTCATAGCGTAGATCTGGGTTACTACTGCAAGAACAACCAGGAATACAATAACTCACCAATTATGACTGATTCTTGATTGGCTAGAGTTATTCCAAAATATTCTGGCAAACAGCCGGGGTAGTAATTATGGAGTCCTACAAATATCAAAAGCATATGATCATTTGCAAGCAAACCACTGGTGCAAGTGCAAATCAATGCCAGAAAAGTTGCCTAAGAACAAAATAATATGCACTAAAAATAGAGTAATCAATTAGCGCCGTCACTGCCAGCACACTTATAGATTATGCTCTATTCTATGACAATCAAGTACCCAGCACAGGGTACTATGATATGGAATCCCATGCCATTGCATGGATGCCTGACTCTGGGGGTTGATGCTGGCGGTCTGGGGACAAAAAGACTGATCAAGCAAGAGTTAGAAGCGCCAGATGATCTTATCCTGGCAAGAGAGTGTAAGCTCTATAAAAGCCCTTCCATTGGACTAATGGAAGGCAGACAATAATAACCCTTGCCTACTGTAGAACGTTTTTACAGTAGAAGAAGACTATCCAAGTTCAAAGACCTTTGTCAGTACTTGAAGAACTACACAAGCTGCCCGTATAGCTAGCTGCTTGTAGTTGCCTCCCTTGCCATTGCTTGCCGTTGCAGTGCCAAGGAAAATCCAGACGTCGCAAGTAACACTTGTCGCCATACAAGCTGATATCAACATAATGACCAATAAATCTATATTACACACCAAAGCAAACAATTATCAGACTGCCAGGTCTGAGAGCAGAATCAAAAGTTCTGATACTGGGTGATGTCATAAGTATTGCTAGCCAACCTTCTAGGGCTATAGTGAACCCATCTAGTATAAGTCCAAAAGATGATATACTAGGCAGTTTTTGGTGACCTTCAGGTCAAGCACCTGCTTTGATAGTGATTCCAAGATTTGGGTCATTATTTGTTAGATTAATCTGTTTCCTATTAACTGTGCTACTTTACACTTTAAAATTTTGTTTTGATTTTCTTATCAATAGATTTAAATAATTACAACAATTTTATCAAAATAAATCTTATTAATCCTTATAATATAAAACCCTATATTAAATTAATCATTTTCTACTTACAGCTAAATTAAACTGTACTAAAAGCTAGTAACAATCTTATTTCATATACCATTATTTCTTGAAAGCTGATTAGTAAAAAATGACATCATTCTAAAAAGAGCAACATAAAAATACAATAAAAACTGATATGATGCTTTTGTTAGAAATTAAATTGTTGCCATAAATCTTAGCTTTTTTAAAAATATTTAATTTAAAATATAATAATTTTTGAATCCCTCTTTTTAAAAAGAGGGCAGACAGCTTTTTTGCATATTTAATAAATAAATATTAAATAATTTTGGATTTATTTTATAAAAAATCTAGTGAAAAGTTAAAAAACTAAAACTAAAATTAAAACTAAACTTTTATTGGAATTTCAGTTATCTCATTTAGCATAAGTAATTTATTCTTAAGTTATATTTTATAGAAAATATATAATAAGAACTTATAAGAGAGTAAAAGTTTTTCTTTTCAAATTCTTAAGTATTTAATATTAATAAAATAGCTTTATACAACTATTTAATAAAATTATACTTTTATACTGTATGCTAGAGATAATATGTATACAAAATTCAAACATAAAAAATAATGTATCAAAACCTTACTTTATTTAATTAAATTTTATAAAGGTTAAAATTTATTTAAACTAAATGGAAAATGATCTTAGTCATTGTATCTATAAAAATGAGATACAACTTTAATTATACAAGCAAATATTTACATGTGGTTAAAAATAACAATTTTATTTTGATAGATTTAAGATATATAAAGTTCATTTTTAAAAACTGTTAAAAGTTATAATAAACTTAAGTTTATTTAAAAAAGGGTTTTTGAGTTGGTTACTAAAAGTAAGCTAAATAATGATTTATACTTTAAATTTAGTTTACTGATTAAAATATCATACTTTAAGAGTTAATTAGTATATTTTATTTCAAATAATAATTTTTAAGCTTAAATTCAAAGCCACTTCAAGATACTAAATTAGTATTGAAATATAAAGTTGCAGCACAATTCCAAAAGCTGAGATTAAGGGCTTTCTAATGATACTAGTTTGAGCAAGATTGAAGTACTATTCACCGAGATATCAACAGTTAGCCAGAATATAAAAAGGGGTAAATAAACAATGATATCAGACTTCAGGGGTGATATTGATAAATTAAGGAGATCAGTTGGGAGTCAGTTGGGGATTTATGACTGTAGAGCAAAAGCTCAGCTAACATGGTATTTAAACAGCTCAACTTTACAGAATTTACTTTACAATCCACACCTTTACTCCTATCTGATAACTGCTCATCTATTTCCAAGCAAGAACTTCCTGAACCAAGCCAAGGAACCCAACCACTATCATTATGGAACCTATCAAGTTTGCACCTCAGATGAAACCCTTCTTCTCACTGGGGGCTTTTACTAAGAGAGAAAGAATCTCTATGCTTAAACAAGCATTCCTTTTTACTGCTGGCAATGATCTCAACAGCTTTGTTGAGCATTTCTTATTAGAAACAGAGTTTGGAAAAAGTACCTTCTTACCTGTCATACAAAATTCTAAGAAAGATGATTTCCTTAACAACCTAAAGGAATTGATTTCAGAGTCCCCTGCCAAGCACCTTCCTTCCCTAAGAGCATTGGTTACATCAAGCTACAGTTTGAAAGAGCTTTGGAAAGTGGATTTAAAATGACAAAAAATGAGTATTAATATTCCAAAAAAATAAATAATTCTAAAAAAGAATCATTAAATTCAAAAAATAAAAAAGGAAAAAATGATTCAGTAAAGAAAGAAAACATAAAAAATATTTTAAAACACATATTAAAAAATTCATTTCCAACCAGCCAATTCACTAAAAAATCCCCTGGATTGATTTATGAAGAATTACAAAAAGAATTGAGTGAATACTCAACTAAAATAAAATACTCCTTATTGAAAACAAAAAAGAAATTTATGAAGATATGAAAATAAAAAACAATATTTCTATTTCACTTTCCACTTTCTATAAGCTTATTCCTAATAATATAATTAAAATCAAAAAGCAAACTGATATGTGTAACATTTGCAACTTAAAAAAATCATTAGAAATGAAGAAAAAGGATTTGAGTATAAAGAAGTTGCCATTGCCTAAATCTATTAAAGAAAATTTGGAATCTATTGACCTACATGAAAAGTTTTATAAGCATCAAAATAAAGAATATATTAGTGATATAAATAATCTTGATAATAATTCATGTGTTATAGTAATAGAATATAAAGAAAACTTTAAAATAGGTGGGGGTCCTATAGAGACAAATAATTGTTTTTATGAGAAAATACCTATTTCTTTATTAGGATTTGCAATTGCTTTTAAAGAAAATGAGAAAATTAAATATGAGTATCATGACTTTTTATCTGAAATTTTATCTCATGACTCTTTGTTTTCAGGTCAGGTTTGTTAAGTCTACTTAAAAATAATAAATTTAAGAACATTAAAAATATTAACGCTTGAACTGATAATGGCAATCATTTCAGATCTTATAAATTCTTATGTTATCTTTTTAAAGAGGTACCTAAAATTATAAAAGGAACAATTAAGTTTAATAGATTTTTTGAGTGTCATGGCAAAAATATTATTGATGGTCATTTTGGTGTATTATCTAAAATATTTAAACAAAAGGAAAATGTGATTTATATAAAAAATATATATGATCTCAAAATGGTTTTTGAGAGAGAGGAAGAAAGAAAGGGTTTATATGAGTCACTTGTAAATAATTCAGATGTTTCTCAAAAAACCTTTTTTTACATTTATGATAGAAAATCTAGGCCTAAAAAAGCTGGTTTGAGTCAAAGCATTTTATGTTAATCTTTCATATTTAATGAAAGATGGTGAGCTGTATGTTTCACCTTTGACATTTGAGAATGTTAAGGAGTACTCCAAAATAAATTATTGTGCAAAGTTCTGCACAGATGACAGAGAAACAAAGAGAGCTGATACTACTAAAGGATTAGTGGGACATGTTCATGAAGTTGGACTCATAACAAAAACTTATATTTCACATAGGGTAAATAGTCTTTTAAATACAAAAACTTTTTTCTAAAAATAACTAAGAAATTAATTATATGAGCCAAAGATAGGGTAATAGCAATTATAGATTTGGGGCTGCTATTACTCTCCCATGCAAAACATATATTTGATTATTGGCTTATTTTAGAAAAAAGGGTTTTAGAAAAAAAACACAGTTAATATAAATAAGATTTATTTTTATTATTATTATTTGTATATTTTACGCTCTTAACCTTTTCTTCAGTAAACTAAGCATTATATTAATGTTCAAAAAACTTAAGTTTACAACTTAAATGATACCAACAAAGTTAAAAGGCTTTGAAATGCTTAAGCTGGGGCCTTGGCTTAATCAAACAAATAATAACCCATTTGGATCAGAGCTTTAAATCCCTAGAGACAGAGTAAATGCAAACTTTGCAGTTTAGAAGACCTCAATTATTGTGCTGCTTTTACCTATTTTTTATTAATAGGTTAAATCATTTAGATTTGCTAAATTCCTGGCCAGCTATTTTTGTTAATTCAAATTTTTGGGCATATAATGCCTACCATCAAAAAATTCTACTGTGGTAATGGCCCCTGTATAATAAGGTTGAATCAGGATTTGGGGGTTAAGCCATATCAATGAGGCTTAGCTTGATGGTAATAATCTTACTTTGACACCTATTTTCCGAGGAACCAAAATCTTATATCATGGTACTGTTTATAGAATTTAAGAGGAAATTTTTGATATGAAGCAATAAAGATGATGTCTTAATGTCATATGCTGGTCTTTCAGAAAACAGTGGCAGAAAAGGGGTGGCTACTAATTTGATCATCAATAGTGGTGGCATGAATAAAAAATTCCTCTCTACTATGATCCAAAATACTAGACAGGGATCAACCTCTGGTTGGCCCAGCCTAAAGGCTGTTAGTCCAGAAGGCTAGGTACCAGTTGTTTTTGTGGATAGAATCTAAAGTTGATGATTTATATTCAACCACTGTAACAAAGACAAATATATTGTTCCAAACAAGGCATTTTTTGGGGGACCCTGTGTCAGGGACCCACTTGAAGGGGAATAAATTCCCAATCTTGCGGGCAAGGCCCCCTAGATTCAGTCCTGCTATCTCAGACCTAATGGAAACCATAAACATCTCCAAGTGACCAAGCTGTCCTATTAATACAAATCTTCACATCAGGAAGCTAAACCTTCCTAGGAGATAGTAACCCATTGAGTATACCAGCAGGTAAAAGGAAGCATTGGGTCTAACCAGGGAGATGTCAGCCTCATGATATGGATGGTTAGTACAAATGTAATTTAACTTTCTTCCCCAATGACCAAATGGATATTTGAACCATCCATAGGCTAGAGGTTCCTCCTTATGGGGCTCATTGGGGGAGGAGTTACACCAAAAAGTGGTGCAGGTAGGTTCTTCTAAGGCAAGAACAAGTAGTGGGAGTATAGATAGTCACCAGAGTAGGAATTAATTCCCTTTCATGGCTCTAAAAGTGTGTCTATATAAGTGTAAGTGCAAGAAATTTGAGTATAAGGAAGAAGCTTTATTGCTAGATCAAGGATAAGAATAAGCACAGGCCTGCGTCAAAAAAACTGGGCCAACCCCCCAAAAAGTTCTGGCCAAGAGGAGTTGGGACCCACAATCCAATTTCCCAGCAGCCTGTAGCCAAATGCAGAAGTCAACTCATATGCCCAGAAACAGCTTCATGAGCAAACAATGATCCCAATCAATGGATACCTTGATTTGGCGCTTGACTCATTATCAGGATCAAGCCGCCCCCTAACCATCCAACCAAGCAATCAACACAAGCATGTTCCTGATATTCACAATTCACAACAACTATATATTAGTTATATCTCAATAAAGAATATTATCTAGCTTCCAATTTTCCCCCTGTAGCTCTTCTAAAACAGCACAGTTACAGCACTTCTTTAAACATTGTTCTTTAAAAATGAATACAAATAAGGGATTGTTGGGTGGAAGAGGGTGAAACCCAAGGGGGTTTCAGGCAAAACTCATTCAAGAGGAACTTACAGAGGGGTTTCTTAACTTGATTTGCTACTGGAGCCCAAGACCTGAGGAAACAGAGACAACAGAACAAGCAGAGCCGTTCTATGAGCTTTCAGTACAGAAACTTGCGGAACTGTGCACTGTTAAGTATTGTATTACTTTCTGAAGCCATTGATGGGATAACCTGGTCTGAAAGCAAAACTTCTGGGAAAGCAGTGAATCAAGAGCCAAGCAGTAAGTGTCAATACTTATCTTTTAACATGTGTGATTTTAAAGTGGAATAAGGTTAGTCAGGCGGATATAAATAGATAAATCAAACTTGAATCCACTACTAATAACGTCTTATTGTGTTCTTTTAGGTTCCAAGTTTGAACCATGTCCTGGGATTCAATGCCTATAACTTTAAAAGCATTAGCTATATTGTATGTGGTAACTCCTTGTTGTGACCTGAGGTGCGGCACAGATACACAATGGGAAATCCTAACCTTAGGATTGATTTTGTACTAAGTCTTGGTTAGAATGGCAGGGAAGGTTATGCAATGACCTTGTTGCCCTTATTGAATAATATCTGCTAGACTTGGCTAGAGATGGGCCAAAGTATGTGAAGACACAAAGACAAAAATGTGAATAGAACTTAAATTTTAATAGTAAAAGTGAAATGGAATATATACTGTGTAGCTTTACCACAAAACAGTACATGGATGATAGGATCACATGCCACAAGCATGAGTGGGGTGAGTGAGTTGTGCAGAATCAGGAAACTGAACAATTGAATTTCCCAATTCAGAGCCAGACTCATTTTGAAGGGCAAAAGCAAAAGAGAGAGAAATGTCCTCAAAATAACCCATCAAAGGCTAAATCAATCACAGTGAATGGCGGCATTCAAACCATTGCCCCCCTCTAGATTGACCTTAGGAGGGTAGTATTTGCGGAGGAACAAAGCATGCACTTGAGCAAATGATCAACCAATAGAGAGGAGTTTCACCGTGTACTCTGACCCTTGCTTGAAGGTTACTTCTAGAGATCCAACCCACAATGTATCTAACTTGTGAGCACGTCCTCCTACTATATGCTGATAGTAGAGAAATCAGTCCCCAATATTAAACTCAGGCAAGGGAGAGCGTCCAGCATTGTCAGGAGAGAGCTCAAGCATCTTGGTCTTGTACGCAGAAGTGTATGCAGTAGCTTTTATATTGACGATGTGGTTGACTAGATCTTAGATATGGTCATCTGGGTTCAAAACCTTATCAGAGGAGAGGAGGGGAGCGCCCAAGAGCAACAGAGTGGTGGCCTTACGCCCATATAACATAGAAAAGGGAGAGTACCCAGTGACACAATGTTTGCTGAGGCAATACAAAAAGAGAGCAGTGGGTAAGTATAGATCCCAGTTTGCAGCATCAGAGTAGATGAGTTTCATCATAATATAAACCAGAGTCAACCTTGCGCGCTCCACTACCCCATTGATAGAAGGATTATAGGGAGTAGAGAAGGACTGATGAGATCCCAAGGCTTCAACAACAGAGGTTACTAACTTGGCATTGAAGTTAGTCCCATTATCAGACAATAACACTTGAGGGCAATTGTGGCAGAAGAATACATCTTGCAGCAAAAAGGCGGCTGTTGTCTTGGCAGTGATGTCTTTAGTAGGGCAAGCTTCTACCCACTTGCTAAAATGATTGATAAAAATTAGGATATAGCAGCAACCAGAGCGGGAGCAAGGGAGAGGCCCTACAGCGTCAATACTGACAGTGTTAAATGCATGTTGAGGGGGACTAGCTTGAACTTGTGAGAGGCAGCTCAAGGTTGCTGGAGCTGGCAATCATGGCAACTAGAAATGTCATCTGGAATCATCAGGCAAAGGCTCTCCCAGGAATAGTTTCCTGGAGCCAGTCATAGGTCTTAGCAATGCCTCTATTTTCTGTCTCCTTATGAGCTTGAAGCACCAGCAAAAGGCAAAGGCTAGGCTGCACATAAGGAAGGTATCAGTCTCGTACTTTCTTGAAAAGCTGGTGGTCAGATGAGTGTGTTTTCAGATAGCTTGAATAGGGCAATAAAAAATTCTTCCATCTTGTTTCCCAGGAGAAAGGATATTCAATTAGTTCATATAGTCAATCGGCTTTAGCAGGGTGTAGCGCAAGGATGGGCATTCTTGACAGTCCATCAGTGTTTTGATGTTGAATCACGGGTTGGTGCTACACAGTAAAGTTTTAGCCTTGCAGGAGGAGAGCCCATCTAGCTAGTTGTCCTTTTGGTTCCTTAAGCTGCTGTAACCACTTAAGCAAAGCTTGGTCAGTGACCACTGTGAAATAGGTGTCATACACCTAATGACAGAACTGTTTGACATCATGCAACACAGCAAGGCACTCTTTCTCTGTGACACTGTAATTCTTCTCATGATTGTTCAGAACTTGAGAAGTATAAGCTACAGGGTGATCCACACCATTGTCATCCAGCTGGGCCAAGATAGCCCCAATAGCCAGGTCACTAGCATCAGTATGTAGGATGAATTCCTTATTGTAGTCAGGATATACTAGGATGGGGCCTCTTTGAGCGTTTGTTTGAGGGTCTCAAAGGCCTGTTGCTGGCTAGAAGACCATTCAAAAGGGACTTTATGTAACAGTTGGACTAAAGGCTTGCTAGTGTTGGCAAAGTCAGGGATGAATTGTCTGTACTAACCCATCATGCCCAGAAAGACTTGAACTTCTTGCAAGTTGGTGGGCAGAAGCATTTTGTCTATGGCTTCAACCTTCTTGGTCATGGGACAAATTCTCATCTGGGTCACATCATGACCCAAGATTTCAAGGCTTTCCTTGAAGAAAGAACACTTGGAGGGCTTTAACTTAAGGCCAGCCTCTTGAATCTTTATGAACACTTCTTTGAGGTACGTCATGTGATTGGTAAAGGTAGCACTGAAGACTGTTGCATCATCTAGATACACTAGGACACATTAGAATTTTAAATCATGGATGATAGAGTCTATGGCTTGTTGGAAAGTAGCTAGGGAATTTCAGAGACCTTGTGGCATATGTGCAGACTCAAATAGCCCTTCATAAGTGATGAGTGTGGCCTTCTGTCTATCTTTGGGAGAGAGATCAGCCTGCCAGTACCCAGAAGTTATATACATAGCGGAGAAGAATGTGGAGCCCCCCAAGGCAGCAGAGAGCATCATCAATGTGTGGTAAGAGATAGGAATCATTTTTGGTTAAGGAGTTCAATTTTTGGTATTCCATCACAATATAATGACCTCCATGCTTCTTCTTTATTATGAGCAAGGGGGAGGCACATGGACTTTGGGAAGAAGCTAATAGCCCAGCATCTAATAGATGCTTGAGTTCTTTATACACTTGAGTGTCTTCCACACAACTACAGCAATAAGGTTTAGTGCAGAAGGGAGGAGCGTCACCAGTAATAATCTGGTGAATGACACCTTTGGCTAGGCTGTAGTCAGTGCTATCTTTAGAAAATATATCTGAAAATTGATACAGCAATTCAAGCACCCACTTTTTTTGTACCAGGGATAGTTACAGGAAATCTTGGGCAGTGAACAAGGACAGGACTTGGGGCTCATCTTCAAGTAGATTGGAATCCTGAATGTGCCAAAGAGATGTTATAATAGGACATCAATAGCATTCAACAACTTGCCATAGCCAACAATCTGCCCTCTAGACACTTGTATGGGAAGAGTGGCTAAGTTGGTAACCAGCAATTGGACGGGGTCTTTATGAGAGACATCCAAGATTCACAGGAAGAGGTAGGATTTGTTGAGACCTAGTGAGGGAGGAGAGTATAACTCTAGGAATGTGCGCTCAGGCAACTCATATGATATTTGGGAGTCTAGGATATCTTGAGATCCAGGGTAATAGTTACAGCAGAAGTAGCCAGGAAATGAATCCCCTCAGACGCAGGGCAAGCCATAGGAAGACACTTCATGTTGGATGAGTGGGTACAGTATTTTAGGGTGAAAACACCAGTGGGATACTCTAAGGCACACATATTGAGGCTCTTTCCTGGGACTTTACCTGGCTCTTCAAAGATCAGAGGGACTTTGTACCCTAGGATGGAGAGGTAACCATCCTTCAAGTTGATGATCACATTGTATTCCAAAAAAGAATTGAGTACCAACTAGGAGATCATAACTCTCATTCTACAAGATAACAGAAGACGCAGCTAAAAGTAGCTTGTCAAACTGCATGGGAAGAGAAAATAAGCTCCTATAGCGCAAGTAATAGATAGCCCTGCTGTACTATACAACTTGTGATAGTTAAGGTTAGGGGCAAGTATGAAATTCTTGACAAGTTTTGTGGAGACAACATTAACAGGAGACCCCATGTCTAAGACGGCCTTGATTTTCACCTTTTGGATGGATATTTCTACACAAGTTGTAGTACAACCAAAGGGAGGGAGGACAGCCAGAACGTCCTGGGCTTCTGCTAGCTCTTTTCCCCACTTTTTAATCATGCATCTCAAGCCTAGAAACTCTTTATAAACAGTCTGGAGAGAGAGCAAGACTGAAAAATTCTTGAATACAGCGTCAGCAACCTCAGCAGCTTCTCTGATGACTCTGAAATCACGGTGGACCTCTTAGCTTGAGTAAGGTATGGGCAAGAGACAACCTCCTTGGCTTCAGGCCCTGGCTTGGAAGCAGTTGTAGATTCCCAGAACGTAACTTATAAGGGACTGTGATAGTTTCAGGGACAAAAAGAACTGAATACCCATAGGTGTTGGGATCTTCACATCTGAATCATCCATGTCAGAGATGTCAGAGATGTCATGGGGTAACAGCAGAATGGGAGGAGCCCCAGTATCAGTAGGCTCAGAGTCAGCAATGGAGGGGGGGTTGATGGAGACAGGGAAGAATTGTCAACTGAGAGTGTCTCCACCCCTAGGTTGACTGTTCTTTTCCTGCCTGCTTCTTGGGATCAGCTCCTTCAACCCAGGGGTTGGTGCAGACTCAAGAATGGTGACTTATCTGGTCACAGTTATGGCAACCTTGAAATTAAGAAGGATTGTGTGAGTTCATGGTGAGGTAAGTGAGCCACGGGAAGACAAACAAGAGTTAGAGGCGGCACAATTCTCCCTCACAACTGCTCTAGAATGGGTAAGCTGCATATCCTTCAATAGTGTCTTTATGCTCTTCATAAAGGAAATTGTGGCTTTATGAGCCTTAAAGTGAAGGCACAGCAGCTGATTAACCTTGAGGGCTTGAACACAAGCCATGTAAGCTTTGTGTGCTGTCAATTGATTGCTAGTTATCAAATGTTGTCCTTCTATGTAGAACATATCAGCAAATTCAGCTAGTGTCTCCTTAGGTTTGAATGCAATGTGCATGAAGGCATTCTTCTTCACTTCCATAATAAGGTCACCACTGAATTTGTCTATCAGAAGCTGCTTCATATCTTCTCAGATCTTGATGGCAGACAGCTCTGGCACCACTACCTCTGGCAAGTGGGGTGCAGGCAAGTTAGAATGTGTTCCTTCTTAACCTCATCAGATGCCCTTCCCATAGCATTTTTGTAGAAGGTGAGAAAAGCTGCAATAGTAGAAGTTTTGGGGTCAAAGACTTGCTAAAATGTGGACTTAAAGTGTGCTTATGGAGTAGGACCGCCATTGTTACTATCAAGCACATTTATGTGCAAGGAACTCTGCTTCAGACTTGGAGGGGGCTGTCTGGCCCACAGCTGACAGACACTCTCTTCAAGAGTAGTCAAGATCTCAGTAGTGTGGGCACCTGTATTATTAGCTAGGGTGGTTTGTTGCTCAGTAACGTCTAGGCGTTGGCCCTGTGCTATTACTAATGTGCAAAGCTCAGCCATCTTGGAGGTAAGAGAAGGACTTACTGAAAGGCAAGAAGCAAACCAGTTGTTCACTAAATCCATTAACTCACTCATTTCTTGTATGTCTTTATCAAGTTCAGAGTGGTCTTATTTAAAGTGGTCCACCTCATTAGCTAGAGCTATCAACTCCCTAGCACAGTGAATACAGGGAGCTCATGACAAGCCAGGGAAGCAGCCATCTTCATCAAAAACCTCAGTTAAACTAGTTACAATTGCCATCATTCCGCATAAAGCGGCAACCTCTTGCTGTAAATCTAAACTTGAGCCATTAAAGAAAGCACTTGGGGATCTGTCTGAGGTGCTTCAGCAGGGCAATCTTGACTGCAAGTGGTTGCTCTCAGTTCTCAAATGGCCTCCCATAGCCTCTGTTCCCTCTGCATCAAATCATCAGATAGAGGGGAAGGTGGGGCATCTAGTTTTGACGCAGACAAATCATTTACTTGAGTCTGTAGTTTGGCAATGGCAGCAGTAGTAAAGTCCCTTTATTGGTCAAATTCTTTACTGAGCTTGCAGAGGCCCTTAGAAGCAAGGTCTGATACTTGTTGTAGCCAATCAAAGGAGTAAGCACTGAACTCATTGAGTTGTTGTACAAGTTGTTCAAAATTAGTAAGGTAGGCGTTCAGGGTAAAATCTACTTGGGTTTGCCAGGGCTACTCTAACTGGTGGAACTCATGTAGATGATCCCTGATATATTCAGGGATGTACTGGCGCATTTTTTCAATAGAATTAACCAAATGGGTCTGGGAGGTAACAGAGTTGCACTGATTGTCAGATACCAAGGAAAACAGGGAATGAATCTACTGTTGGTAGGCAGCAAACTAGTCCCAGTGATGAGTAACTGCTGCTTGCAGAGACAAGATTTCTTGGACGTGGAGCCCCAATACCATTTGATGGTGGGCTAAGGCAGGCTGCACAAAGGACAATAGTAAGTGCTCAGCAGAGCCAGCCACTGAGAGGAGATGTTGTGGAAATTGAGGAGTCACAATTAATTTGTAGTATTCAGCCCAATTGAACTGCAACTGAAGACAAGGAATGGCTCCATCATGGGCTAACCCCAGGGCAACTGCCATGACTTGTTCCAATTCAGGGGTACCCAAGAGGTAGGCTACTAGGTGGGGACCATTTCCAAAGTTCAGCACAGTAGGGACAATAGGTGGGTCTGCAATGTTTTTCTTTATAGGAGGACTGGAATTTCAGGCAAAGTTGACTCTTGTATGGGTGGAGGCAAAGGTCCTGAAAACGTTGTTGCAAAGGGGGTAACCAAGAGACTTACAGCCCCTGTAGTGAGCACCATTTTTGTCATGTTCTGAGGCGCGTCACAGACACACAACGGGAAATCCTAACCTAATGATTAGATTTGTACTAAGTCTTGGTTAGAATGGCAGAGAAGGTTATGTGATTACCTTGTTGCCCTGATTGAATAATATCTGCTAGACATGGCTAAGATGTGCCAAAGTATGTGAAGAAAAAAATGTGAATAGAACTTTAAAGTTTGTTGGTAAAAGTGAAATGGAATATATACTGTGTAGCCTTACCACAAAACAGTACATCTACAGTAAGATCACATAACAAGCATGAGTGGGGTGAGTGATTTGCGCAGAATCAGAAAACTGAACAATTGAATTTCACAATTTGAAGCCAGACTCGTTTTGAAGGGCAAAAACAAAAGAGAGAGATTTTTTCTCAAAATAACCCATCAAAGGCAAAATTAAAACACAGTGAATAGCGGCATTCACGGCACTCCTGTTTCTGATGAACATTCCAGATTAATGTCAAATGAAACCAGGTTAATGTAGTCTGGTATATAATCCCTGACACCCTGGCAGAAGTAAAGCTGACTCCAGAACAGCATAGCATCTATTTCCTATGCCTGCCCGCCTGGCTGCACCAGCTCTGTGACAAATTCAGGTCTAACCAGTCAAACTTACCTTTTATTTGCCCTTGACTCTTGTTACTGGTACCTTCCTGTGACAAAGATTTGAGGAGCTTTGCCTCCAGGGAGGCAATTTTATGAGACAACACTTTATGCCATCTCTCCAATAAGACATAATTTTGACACTCTTTTCCTCTCTGTTTATTAACCCCTTAACTTCACAATTGGCTCTGTCCTTTACTTGTTGAAAAATTTCATTGAACCTTAACAGCAAGTTCCAGGAGTCCCATGCATAAACTTTATTTACTTGTGCTAGGCTTCCTTCTCTGGCAAAATAGTTGGAGTATAGTTCTTCAAAAGCTGCTTTCACTTCTATCAAAGACTCCTCAGGTGCAATCTTTGAGACCTCCAGACTTGCCCAAGCTTCCTCAAGAGAGCTGCTAGGAACTTCTTTTCTTGCAGCAGCGGCCTTGACACAAAGCACTTCAAATTTTTTTCTTTCAAATATTAATAAAAAAGATATGATAATTAAAAAGAAGTTGAGGGGAAAGCGTTGAAATTGACAATATATCTTTATTTAAAATTATTTGTTTTTGCTTATATACCATTTGGGGCATATTTGGCTAAAAACCCCTCTGGTTCCTGAATCAACCTATGATTCATATTATGTGGGCTATGATATTTGAGTTATAAAAACTAGATCTTTACCTAAAAGATCACCAATATTTCTCAACCTATGAGAGCCAACCTACAATAGGAAGAAGTCACCTGACTCCATTCATCCCAATGTACTAATTCAGCATGGAGCTTCCTCAGCTCCCGGCGCCAAACCCCTATGGATTACACATCCCAAAACTCAGCTTTCAATGTTCTAACTGGGAACCAGCTGATCAAACCTGAATTTCTAGGCAGCATTGCCTTTATTTATTTTTCTTTACATTTAATGGTTTTTGCCTTAAACCCCATTAAAATGCTTTTAAAATTAAACCAGGTGGCGCGGCAGCGCTTTTAACCTAATGAATTTGCCAAAGCAACGCTTTTAACCCAAAATTTGGGGGTTTACTTTTGATTAACCTTAACCAAACTTCTTTAAACAGTCAAGGCAATTAACCAATATAATTAAATCCTCATTAATTATAACCCATATATCTATTATTTAATCTTCCTAGTTAATCAAATTGTTTTTGAGATGCCTAGTCTTTAAGGATGATTTGGCCAATCTTACTGTTGTAACCAAGTTTCCAGCCTTGGCTGCTAACATATCTTACAATACACAGGGGGCGCTCAATGAGCCGCCCCTTGACGTATCTAACGTTATGGATTAATCTGATGGCAGCAGCAAATGGCGGGTACTTCATCCCAATTAGGAGTATTGCCAATTTGACCTGCTGATCCCCGCACAAGTTATTCCTTGGCCCCAAACCCTACATGAAACTCCCCACTATGCCACCCCCATGTGGCCTTGTGGCTTTCCCCATATAGTATATTAATCACAATATTCTACAATAAACAACACCTTATTCTTATTATTCTGTGCTTTCCTATTAGACTGTTGTCTTCCCTG
Source organism: Entomophthora muscae (assembly GCA_014839935.2). Classification (NCBI taxonomy): domain Eukaryota; kingdom Fungi; phylum Entomophthoromycota; class Entomophthoromycetes; order Entomophthorales; family Entomophthoraceae; genus Entomophthora; species Entomophthora muscae. Next base: position 377,679 of record QTSX02007123.1, on the reverse strand, counting down.
ATTCTAAGTACTAAACTCTCATTGGTTCACTTGTAACTTTACATTCTGTTCTTTTATTGAATATAGATACTAAGTTCTCAGGAATCTTTATCTGAAGAATTCCGGCCAAAACTACTACATAAAACTTACAGCAAAACAGAGCAACTTGATATCTTGGAGTATTTATTTGGCTAAATACTTAAAAGTGACTGTTGTTGGCCACAAGGCCCCTTCCTTCTCTTCAGGGGAATCAGCATCATCTTCTTGGACCTTCATCAGCTCTAATTCCCCATGGAACATCTTAAGGAATTGAGGATGAACACAGGATCATTTCTCTCCTAAGGCAGCTCCAACTCCTTGAAATAGGTAGTTTGGCCCTGGACTAACTGAGATAATCTTCTTAGGACCTACCCACTACTGAAGACCTCTTCTTGGGTGTTTTTCTCAGCGTCTTTGATCAAACCATATCAGATCAACAACCTGGAAATGATCACATGGAAGTCCTACAGGCTTTGAGTTCCACTTGGTGGCACGTCTTTCTTGAACTTGCTCTCCTTTACTCCTAGCCTCAGCAAATAACTTCTTCATCTTTACTGCATGTTCTTCTACAGCGGCTTCATAGAAACTCTTTTCCACAAACTCTCATTGATCAACCTCAGTTCTTGTTGTAGTTTCCTGGCCATACAACATTCAAAATAGAGAAAACCTAGTAGCATCATGGGGCATTGTATGGTATGCCATGACACTCATTGCCAGGTGATCTTTCTAATGGGTTGTGGCTCTGTCAGCCAACTTCTCTATAAAGCGCTTCAGGGTTCCAATGGTTCTTTTGGCTAAACCATTTGTCTTGGGATGATATGGAGCTGAGGTTAACTTAGAAATGTCCCATTTCAAGCATTGCAAGTTAACGCTGGTCCTAAGTAAGGTGGTCCATTATTGGTGAGAACTTTCTCAGGACATCCATGCTGTGCTATTTTTTCTTCCCGGAGAAACTTAGAAATTGCAACACTTGTTTCCTTAGTCAGTGCTCAAACTTCTACCCATTTTGTAATATAATCAACAGCCACCACAAAGTATTCTTTCCAAACACTTGCTAATGTAGTATGATCTGTATCCATTGAGACCAACTCAAAAGGATAATGTGACATCACTGATTTGAGCTGCACCTTGGATTTTGCCGCTGAGAATTTAGAGCAAATATCATATTCACAAAAAATATGAAGGACCATAGCTCTCTTCTCTGACCACCAGTACTGAGCTTTCACCGCTTGCCATAACTTCTCATATCAGAGGTGACCTTCCCATTGCAAAGGGAGATCTCTGACTACTTGTAGACGCTTGGATTTTTCTACATAAATCATATTCCTTGATAGAGCTTCCCGGGCTTCTTTTGTCTCAATTTTTTCACAGGCTAACAGCGCTTGGGACAATAAGTCAGGAATCTGATTTTCCAAACCTGGATGGTAGATGATATCCTAATATATCCAGAGATTTTTTCTGCATACAATTGCATTTGGCTTTGTAAATCTTCCTTAGTCCAAATTGCTCTTAATACTGCGTGGTCAGTGACAATAATAAACAGCATTCCTAGGATATACGTCCTAAAATTTTCCACTGCCAATACTATTGCCAATACTTCACGTTCAATAACCAAGTATTTCTTTTGAGTAGTCCCAATGTCTTAGAACCATACACAACGGGATGTCGGGATAACTTCAACTCTCCTTCTTGAGTAAGAACGGCACCAAGACCAGTTGAACTTGCATCTGTCTCAATGTAGAACAACTTCAACCAATTGGGGAATCTTAGTATGGGGGCTTTGGAGAGTTTCTTCTTTAGCTCTAAGAAACTTTACTCTTGCTCTTGACCCCAAACAAATTGGGTTTTCTTCCTTGTTAACACAAACAATGGCTCTCCAAGTGCAGAGCAATTAGGTATGAATCTCTGGTAGAAATTCACTTACTCCATAAAGCCCTGAACCTCTCAGACTGACTAAAGCAATCTCATACTTAACAACGGAATAACTCTCTCAGGACTTGTTTCAATCTCTTGAGAATTCATGATATGCCCTAACACCTTGATCTCTTGACAGGCAAGCTTTGTCTTAGATACACTAATCTTTAACTTTGCTTTCTCAATCCAGCAAAATACTTCATCAAGATCCTCTAGATGTTGTTCCCAGGAAGGGCTATATACAGTAATGATGTCTATATATACCAAAACACATCTAGGCTTTAGTGCTCTCATAATCTGGTCCATTAAACGTTGAAACACAGCACCTGCTGTCTTCATTCCCAACGGCAAATTTTCCCATTGTCGTAACTGTGCTGTTTTAGCAGAGTTACACAGGGAAATATATTTAGAAGATAGATAGTAATCTTTATTGAGAGATAATGATTATATAGTTCATGTTAATTAAGGATAGTAGGAACAGGATTGGTGATCACATGGCTGGATGGAAGAAGGGGGTGGCTTAATCCTGATAATGAGTCAAGCTCCAAATTGAGGTATCCACTGTATAAGAATCATTGTCTGTTCATGTTGATGGATTTGGTAATTTGAGTTGACTTCCTAGTCTGACTTTGAGTGACCGGGTAATTGGGTTGCAAGTCACAAACCCACTTGGTTGGAACCTTGCTGGCGGGTCAAGCCTGCAGTTTTGACACCCCCCAGCTGAAGGTCGGCCTCCTCTGGAGGCAGGTTGTCAGGGAGGTTGTTGGGAGCCCGGGCGCCATATTGAACCAGTTGTTACTCGGTGGCAGACAGGGCAGTTTCTTGCTGTTTCTGTCTTGCTTTGCAGGGTTGTAGGCGGTCATGGTGTAAGGTCTTGTCCTGCTTGCATTTCCAGAGCCCTTGCACAAGGTAAGTGTTATTGTTGTTTACCTTTAGAATGATTGCTGGCTCTACTTTTTTGGGTTGTAGTTTGCTTTTGTCAACATTCATGACCCAGACTTTATCCCCAACTTCATGTCTCTGGCAGATGGGCACAAAGGTTTTTTGTAAGCATTCCTTTTCTTTGGCTGCTTGTTTGCTGTTGGCCTCTATTACTTGAGGATCTGAGCAAGGGGGGACTTGACTTGGAATTTCCAGTTTGGGTCCTGTCAATGCTTGAATGATATTTGACTATGTGCTGTATACCAGTTCAAACGGGCTTTTCCTGGTGGATCTGTTCACCTGGGCTTGGCACATAAGCAATGCAGTTGATAGCTGCTTATACCAGTCCTCAGGTCTCCCGGCAGTGAGTTTGGCTAGGGCTTGCACGAGGCTACCATTAAGCCGCTCTACGCGTTCATTGGCCTGTGGATGGTATGGTGTTGTGACAGTGTGTTTGGCCCCATTATTGGTGAGGTACACATTGATGTCTTCAGAGATCAATTCTTTGCCCTCATCAGTTATCAGGAGTTCTGGCTTTCCAAACCTGCTTATTATTTTCTTGCCAATGAATTGTTGGACGTTGTTACCAGTGTGCGTTTTCATTGCTTGGGCTAATGGCCACCTTGTCGCAAAATCAATGGCTGTGATAATGTATTTTTTGTTGTTGTGTTTTCCTGGCATGGGGCCCACAATTTAAAGAGCCCATACCTTGAACAGTAGTTGGGTTTGAAAGGGGAGTACAGACTTAGGCGGAGTTTTGCTCTTGGCAAACTTTTTGCAGACCTCGCACTGTTCTAGCACTTCTTGGACATTGTGGTATAGGGTTGGCCACCAGGCTTTATGTTTTAGGAATTTGTATAGATTTTGGCTCTTAGTATGTCTGAATCCCTGTGGTAGCAAAGAATGGTATTGACTTGCTGATGTGTGGGAATGTAGGGAATGGTTGTGCCATCCAACATTTTTCTGTGAAGAGTCCCGTATACGTCAGCAAAGGGGTGCTCATTCTTGATGACTGTTTCTTTGGTGATATTGGTTGTGCCTGAAGGGAACCCTTTGTCTTTTCTACGGAGCACTAGGAGAGGCCAGTCTGGGGTCAAGCCCATTCTCTCCTCTTGAAGCACAGACATACAGGCAGGACAGGGCGTCTGCCATGGCGAGCTTGGCCCTGGGCTTATATTGGATGAGCATGTTAAACCTTTCTAAGATTTCCATCCACCGCGCTTGGCGGCGTGACAGGTTTGCTTGTGTCTTGAAATAGATGAGCAACTTATGATTGTTTAGTGCTGTGAATTCTTCCTGCCGTTCCAGGTAACATGGCCATTTGACTAGGCAGTGTACAATGGCCAACAGTTCTTTGTCTTGGATTGGGTATTGACACTTGCCATCTGTCAGTTTGCGAGACTCTTAGGCTATGGGCAGGAAGTCACCATCACTATTCTTAATTTGTAGTACTCCCCAATGGATGCATCTGAAGCGTCAGTTTCCATCTGGTATTATCTGTCTTGTTTGGGGTATTGTAAGATGGGTGCTGCCGTGAGCTTTTCCTTGAGACGTCTAAAACAGAGGTCACATTGGGGGGTCCATACAAACTTGGCACCTGTTATGGCGGACAAGGGGGCGGTCAAGATGCCACAGTTGGGTATGAAGCGTAGTACATAGGCCATCATTCCTAAGAAATTGTGTAGTTCTGATTTGTCTTTGGGAGATGGTATTTTTAGATGGCTTGTATCTTCTGACTGTTGGGTTTGATGCTATCTTTTGAGACTATATGTCCCAAGAAGGGTAGTTGCTCTTGGAAGAACTGACACTTGGAGGGCTTGGCCAACAGTTTGTGTTGTGCCAGGGTCGCAAAGACTTCCTCTAGATCTTTGTGGTGCTGTTCCACCGAGGGGCTGTACACAATAATATTGTCCAGGTACACTAGTGCGTGTTTTCCTATGTGTGGCGCAAACACTTTGTTCATGAAGGTTACAAAAGTGACAGGGCATTGGTCATGCCAAAGTTGAGTACCACACATTTTTAGGAGCTGTACTTAGTGCAGAAGGCTATCTTGGGGATGTCTTCCTCCTTGATACAAATCTGGTTGTAGCCTGCAGTTAGATCAATCTTGGAGAAGACGGAGGCCCCTCCCAAGGCGTCAAAGAGATCATTGATTAGTGGTAATGGGTAATTATTCTTAATGGTGACTTTGTTTAGGGCATAATAGTCTGTTATAAGGCGTAAGGTACCATTCTTTTTAGCCACAAAGAATATGGCAGCCCCAAAGGGAGACTGTGAGGGGCGGATAAGTCTTTTTTCCAGTGCCTCTTTGAGATAGGCGTGCAGGGTGTTGTCCTTGTTTGGGGTCAGCCTGTAAATGGGGCGTGCCTTGGGTACAGCCCCCTTGAGTTGAATAGAGTGTTGAATGTGTTTCACAGGGGCAGCCAAGGTAGCGCTTCCTTGAAGATTTCTGGATGGCGGGCCACAATTTCGCGGTCCTGAGGTGTGGAGGTATCCTGGTGACCCTTGAAGTGTATGATCTTGTACTGGCAGGAGTCCCAGTCAATTGCTTTCAGTCTTTCTTTCTTGTCCCGGGTCTCTGTGATGCGTACAAAGACGTGGTCTTGTAGGAGTTGGTCTACAGAGTCCAGGTAGATTTGATGGTTGACACCTTCACGCTTGATGGTCAACACTGATGTTGCCCAGTCCACGTGGGGGATGATTTTCTGTAACCAGTCTAGACCCAGTACAATGTCAAACTTAGGGAAGTCAATGACGGGACCTTGGATGGTGGAGTGAAGGTTCTCAAGCATGACAGAGAAGGGGGCAGTCTCTTTTGTTATGGCAATGTGATGTTCATCAGCCAGGACCACGTTTTTAATCCGCAAAGTATTAGTGGCCAGCTTGAATTTATCCACAAAGCTGCTGTTGACTAAGGTTTGGTCTGTGCCCAAGTCTAAGAGTGCTGAGCCTGTGTAACTGCAAAAGCAGAAAGGGTAAGACATCAATTTATTGGGATGTCTGGCAATAGTGTACAGTACTGGGTCTTCCAAGGGCACTTGGATCATTGGGCATTGGTCCACATCCTCGGGTCAGTATTCATCATTGGGCGAGTCAGGAGTTACGTGGGGAGAGCTTGGCTTGCTTAGTGCTCTCCCCGAGCTTTTTCCTTGTCTTGGTTGCCTTGGGTGGTGGTGACACAGAAATGGGTACAATTCAATTGGCTATTATTTCCATTCCCATTCCCATTCAAACCTGTGGGCTTGTGGTTGTTGCTGTTGACTCCAGGAGGTGGTCAAGAGGAGCGCCTGCTTGGATGGGAGTCCTTGGGTCTTTCTCATTTCCCAGTCTGTGCCTTTTGTAGAGCGTTGGATGTTTGTTCTGCTTTTTCCGCTTCACGGTACAGGCTTTTCAGGTTGGTAACCTGGTCCAGGTTCACATGTCTCATCACATGCAACTTATGAGCATTGTAGTACATGAAATGTGCTGCTGGGGTGTCAAAGGCCATATTGGATGGGGCACAGAGACAGAGTTCCTTGTAGGCGCCGGTAAGTTCCTTCACAGTGCCTGTCTGGGTTAGGTTCTTTACTTGGCATATGATCATGAGCACTGTATCCTTAAGCACAAATCTTGCCAAGAAGTCCTGTTTGAAGGTGTCCCAATTCTTGTCGGTGTGCTCTTTGTGCCACTTGTCACACCAGGTGCCAGCGTCATGGGTCAGGCAAATGGAGATCTCCGCAATCCAAAATTGCTGTGGGCATTCCATCTGAGCCAGCTTGCTTTGGGCGGACTGGATCCATGTGGCAGCATTGTTGTCATTGGCCCCTGCAAAGGGTTCCAAGGCGGCACTGCAAAGTCTTTGTGTAACATAGGCAGGCATGGTGGTTTTGTCAGCTGGTTGTGGCATCAAGGAAGGCGTCTGAAAGAACCCTTGGGCAGACAGGGTGTTGAAGAAGGTTAGCGGGATCACCGTGTTTTGATAGAGAACAAAGCCATCAGATATCTTGGTACCAGGAGTATACGGCGTCCAGTTGGGCAGGAGGCCAGACATAATTCTGTTGAGGATTTGTTGGCCGCAGTGTGTGCGGGCAACAGGCAGAGTTTTTCAAGATAAGGTAGAATGGAGAGCCTACCTGTGCTACCAATGTTGTAACTGTGCTGTTTTAGCAGATTTACACAGGAAAAAATATTTAGAAGATAGATAGTAATCTTTATTGAGAGATAATGATTATATAGTTCATGTGAATCAAGGATAGTAGGAACAGGATTGGTGATCACACAGCTGGATGGAAGAAGGGGGTGGCTTGATCCTGATAATGAGTCAAGCACCAAATTGAGGTATCACCGTATAAGGATCATTGTCTGTTCATGTTGATGGATTTGGTAATTTAAGTTGACTTCCTAGTCTGGCTTTGAGTGACCGGGTAATTGGGTTGAGGAGCACAAACCCGCTTGGTTGGAACCTTGCTGGCGGGTTGAGCCTGCGGTTTTGACACCATTGATACAGACCGGCAGGTGTAGAGAACACTGTAACCTTCTTATAATTCTTATCAATTAACAATTGGTGATAACCCTTAGTCAGACCCAAAGTGGTGAACTAGGAAAATCCAGCCATGGCGTCCAGCTGGTCTTCAATCTTGTGCATTGGGTAGGCATCATTTACAATATCCTTATTCACCATTTTGAAATCAATACAGACATTATTATTCCCATCTGGCTTTGGGACACAAACCATCAGAGAAGATTAAGGACTAAACTTTCCTCAATCAGGTCAGCCCTTCACATTTTCTCCACCTCTTCTCTAATTACTGCAACTGCAGCAGGACTATGACGGGGAGCATATCCTTTTTATGGCTTCCCAGTCAACATTTTTATGACATATGGTGGACCAGTTCTCCCCACATCATATTTGTCTAACAAGAAACAACTACTCCATTTCCACACCAGAGTATACAACAGGGTACCTGGTGCTTCACTTGGACATAGTATACGGGTTAAATTGTTGAAGGACACACAAACATAAGAGACAATAGGTTTATTTGTTGTGACTTCTCCAACTACAGGAATACAAACTCCAATTTGCTGACCTTGTTAAATATTCACAGGAACTGCGCAAGTATTAAACACCTTCTAGGATTTGAGAAGTTTACCATTTGACCCATTCTCAAATATTGTCACATTTGAAGATATATGACGAGATAACTCTGGGATAATTTGTCCTCCCTGTGCTCCACAATTGAAAACTACCAGCTTCAACCAGGCAATTCCCTTTGGTGGAACTGGGCAATGTTCCTTGGTGTAGATGTCCTCTGACTGAACATCTTCTGGAGCTGGTGAAATGTCAGCTGTTGATAAGCATATTCAACTCCATCATGGACCAAGACATTCTTGACGGCATCCAGGCTCACCTTGGCCTTGATAATCCAAGTCATACCAAGCAGAACATCAAATTCTGCTCCCGGCAAAACTACGGCAGAAGTCTTTACCATGGTATTTTTCAATTTTATTACCACCTCATCAAACACATCTTGTTCAATAGTGGTAACCCCATTGGCAGAAATTAAAGTCAGTTTGACCAATCTTGATGGGTCCATACCATGTTTACAGACAAAGTTCTTTGATACTGCTACCCTGGCACAACCTGGATTGTATACTGCCTTTGCTGAAATACCATCAAGAAAAATATCCAGGAGGATAATCCCTTGTAATGCCCACATAAAAGTTTTTGCAATTAATAATGCTGACATGCTCTGGGCCACCTTCTTACACCATTTCACTTCTTTCAGCCAATCCATGCTCAACTGAACCCACACAGGCTGCCAAGCAGTTTCCCCGTCTTCCTTCATACCCAAGCGCACATCCAATATCCGTTCATCTGGTGAGGCATCTGGACTTCCCTCAGGCAGAGTTGGACAAGAGACATCAATTTCCTGTACAGGTGGCTCCACTGGTTTACTGGAGCTTTTCCTGTACTACTTCAAGGCCTTTCCAGATTGAAGTCTCATTCTCCCATTATTATTCTCCAAATTACCAAGCTCAGGTTGAGAGACACCTAAGCCCTCCTTCCTTTTCCAAAATCCTTAAAAATCAGTTCTGGGTGTTCCTTGTAAAATTCTGCACAATCAGGTCATTTCCCAGCAAAATGGACATATTTGCTGCAGATCCAGCATCCCTTTGCCATGGGAAACTTCCATGTCCTATTTAAATCTAGACATGTGATCCTTATCTTAGGGACTTCTAGGACGTCTGGTTCTCTTGTAAGAGCCTTCCCCTGCACCCAAATGAGCTCCTACTCTTGAGCGCAGAGCACTGTGCGGAGGACCACCAAGATCCTATTCCATTGAATGACCTTTTGAACAAGTTGTGACCATGATAACTCCTCATAACGCAGCATAGAAGCCTGATTTCTTAAATCAGGCCACATTTCACTGAATAAAGCATCCTCCACCAGATACTGGTTGTGTTCCACATACACAAAAGCTAAAAACTCTTCCATTTGTGAAAGATACATTGACACAGTTTCATGGCCAGCTTGAGTGACATTCTGGCTTTCTGCAGAGCATCACCAGGTCTGAGGGTTACCGTTTAACTGGCTCAAAATTCCTCTAACAATGTGGTCTAATTGTTGCTTTTACATCTTTCTAACCACTTAAAGCAGGCAGGACCTGCAAGGACTTCCAACCAATGGTGTTTCTCCACATTCTCCAGACCAGAGGCTTGAATAAAAAAACCCTCCAGGAAAGCGTTTCCTTCCTTGGGATTTCCAGAAAACAGTGACATCTTGGCAAGCATAGACTGGACTCCTTTCACCATGGGTTTTTGGCCCCCAGGTTGGGCTCTGTGACGGATCCAGGTCTAACCAGTCAAACTTACTGTTATCTTACCCTTGACTCTTGTCTCTGGTACCTTCCTATTACAAATCTTTTAGGAGCTTTGCCTCCAGGGAGGAGATTTTGTGAGACAAAGCTTTATTGTCATCTCTCCAACAAGCCATAATTTTGACACTATTTTTCTCTCTGTTTCTTAACCCCTCAACTTCACAATTGGCTCTGTCCTTTACTTGCTGCAAAATTTCATTGAACCCTAACAGCAAGTTACAGAAGTCCCATGCATAAACTTGATTTCCTTGTGCCAGGGTTCCTTTTCTGTCAAGATAGTTGGAGTATAGTTCTCCAAAAACTGCTTTTACTTCTATCAAAGACTCCTCAGGTGCAATCTTCAAGACCTCCAGGCTTGCCCAAGCCTCCTCAAGAGTGCTACTAGGAACTTCCTTTCTTGCATCAGTGGCCTCAACACAAAGCACTCTGAATTTTGCTCTTTCAAATATTAATAAAAAAGATATGATAATTAAAAAGAAGTTGAGGGGAAAGCGTTGAAATTGACAATATATCTTTATTTAAAATTATCTGTTTTTGCTTATATACCATTTGGGGCATATTTGGCTAAAAACCCCTCTGGTTCCTGAATCAACCTATGATTCATATCATGCGGGCTATGATATTTGAGTTATCCAAAATTAGATCTTTACCTAAAAGATCACCAATATTTCTCAGCCTATGAGAACCAACCTACATTGGGAAGAAGTCACCTGACTCCATTCATCCCAATGTACCAATTCAACATGGAGCTTCCCCAGTTCCCAGCGCCAAAACCCTGTGGATTATACATCCCAAAACTCAGCTATCAATGTTCCAACTGGGAACCAGCTGATCAAACCTGAATTCCTAGATATCCTTGACTTTATTTAATTATCTTTGCATTTAATGGGGTTTTGCCTTAAACCTCATTAAAATGCTTCAAAACCTGAACCAGGCGCCACTGCGGCGCCCAGTTTTTTCCCTAGGCAGCGCTTCTAGCCTAACAAATTTGCCAAAGCGGCGCTTTTAACCCAAAATTTGGGGATTTAATTTTGATTAACCTTAACCAAAATTTTTGACACAGTCAAGGCAATTAACCAATATAATTAAGTCCTCGTTAATTATATTCCCATATAGCTATTAATTAATCTTCCTGGTTAGTTAAATTGTTTTTGAGACACCTAGTCTCCAAGATTGATTTGGCCAATCTTACCTTCTGTTATTTTATTGAATATAGGTACTAAGTTCTCAGGAATTCTTATATGAAGAATTCCAGCCAAACCTATCTACATAAAACGTACAGCAAAGACAGAGCAACTTGATATCTTGTAGTATTTATTTGTCTAAATACTTAACAGTGACTGTCATACAATCTAAAGCTCTCTGCCCAAAGGCCAAGATTACATGCTGGGTATCCTGAAAGTGGGGTCACAGGGATTAACCCATGGTTGATTAACTTACTCTGTGGGTTGGCGCAGCATATCAACCCCTGGCTCTGGAGTGGCTGATTGATACCATCACAGATCATCCAATGTGATGCTGTGAACTATTAAGCATAGGGTTGAGTTACTTACCCCGTGTATAGGGGATGCTGGGGCTTGTTTTCAGGGATAGACCTGGGAGAACTCAGAGGAAACTAGGATTATTCTGAATCCTGTCTAATATTGCTAGTCTGGGTTATCAGGATCAGCCTAAGCTTTTTGGGGTATCCTGGATTGGGCCCACACCAAAATTTAAGCTATTAAATGCTGGGATGGCCTATATTGGGGCAAGTCTTTTCTGGATACATTTGGATCATAGGCAACTGTGGTAAGTTTGACTCCCTTAAACTTGACTCCCTGGTACTTGACAAAGTGTCAAGTACCAGGGAGTAGAGTGCTGCCTATGTGAATATATTAGTATTTTCGGCTTAACCAATTTTAAGCTAATTTTTACTAGTGATTTAGGGGTTCAAAACCAAAAACCAAGGTTAAATTTACTTGAAATTGACTCTGTTGAATAAATTGGTTAGCTAAAATACTGATTTAAGGGGCAATTTATAAGTAAATTTACTAATAGAAATGAAAAAACCTGTGTTTGACACTCTAAACCCAAAAGTGACCAGTTCAACACTTTTTAAGCCAAATTTTAATTTTATTAATAAAATACTTATGCGCTTATATAAAATTTGTTATTTACTATTATATTTTTATTATTAGTATCCATAGTTGTCAATTAAGCTCCCAAGCACCACTATACTGGATTTAGTGGCATAGACATTAATCAAATACCCCACTTGTTTTACATTATGCCATTCCTGGGTTTTTGGATTAAGTGGTGCCACATAAATTAAGCCCAATTTATTAAGAGATTTCATATGTAATTTGTAAAAAACTGAAACTTGACACTTTCTTTGTTTGACTTTATCCACTTGACACCTGATTGGTTTCAGATTTAACTAATCAAAGGCTCAGAAATAAGGCTAAACTAATATGTGACGCACTATGAGCGCCACTCAACACTCACCCACTTGGCACTTTAACTTGGGGATTAGTACAGAGAGCTTCTTAACGTTTTAACCAACACTATGGTAAATAATTCACTCCCAGCTCCTCCCAGCATAACTAAAACACTAATAAACACATTCCCATTCATTTACTTTTTTAACTTATGCTGTATTTTTTTATTTTTGAGCATACAAAACTGCCTTGCTTTTGGGTTAACTTTCGAACCCGGTTTAAATTTAAGCAAGTTTTATATGTAAAAAACAGTAAATTTGATGTTTCTGCTTGACTCTGGCATTCTCAACAGTGAGAATTCAGCTTTTTTTGGCTGATTGACAGTGCCAAACTCAATACTTTACTATTTTTTGAATTTTCAACTCTCACTAAAAAAATTCCACATAATAATTTTTTATTTTTTTCTATTATAATCTACTACTTTTTCTGCTGCTCTCCATATGATTTTCATATAATTTTTTATTTTTAATTAAACTTTTACATTGATTTAACACTAAGATGTTATGCTGAACCTAACATCTTTGATGCTTCACATAAATTCACTGTTTTCTATGTTTTAACCTTTATATCTATACTTTGAGTTTCTATTTTGCTTCTATTTACTTTTTTATGTTTTTTTCTTGATAAATAAAACTTTATTTGCATACTTTTCATTTAACTTTTACTTTGTTTTACCTCTGTGTTTTATATCTTTCATACTTCTATTATTTACAATGCTAAACTTTTCTTTAGACAAAATCAAACAAGAACAGTCAACAGCCCAAGCGCCAAGCCTCCAAGGGCTCCAAAGAAACTGCCTCCACTTGCAAGCGTGCCAGAAGCCTGTAAAGGCAAAGTTTCCAACCCCATCTCCTCCCACTACATCTCCTCCTACTCCTCCCCCTCCACCCTCATCTTCTACACCCCTTCACTTTCCCCCAAAAAATCCCCCAATAAATCTGATGGTGATCTTACCAATCACTCATTTTACCACTCAGAGGCTGACTCTGAGCCCACCACAAAGCGGCATACCAAGAAGTCAAAGGCTGCCAAGGAGCCCACCTCTTCTTCTGGTAAGAAAAAGGAGGCATCCAATCAGACCTTGAAGAATCTTTCCCCTCCCCCCTCCCAATGACTCTTCCCCTCCTTCTTCATCTGACCCCCAAGATGAGCCAGAGGATTACTCCAAGAAGTTTAAAGCTTCTTGTCATATGGCTTGGGATCCACTAGCCATCCAAAACATCTGCAATGTGGACAGAGAGCTTAAAGTTCCCAAGCGCTTCCCCCATTACTTCCTGATAATGTCCGTAAAAGGCAGCCCTGGTTATGTTGCCAACAATTACTTCTTTAATTGCAACAACCAAAAGCAGCAGACCAAAAACAAGCACTTTGTCTGCAAGGATAAGACTTGTGGGGCCCGGTTGAACACCAAGAGCTGGGAGCAAGTAACAGTGGAGAAGGGGGAGCACACTTGCAAGCCCCCTAATCATCTAATCACTTGGATGTTAAAATGGTACCTTGTTCAAGTAATACCCACATCCTCTTATCTCCAGGCTTCTGATCTGGCTATAAAGGCTTTGCAACATCTCAAACCCAACAATCTTAATTTGGCACCAACACAGGGGCAGTTGACCAAATTCATCAGCAATAAATGTATTGCTGCCAATCCCCCTCCCCCCATGGCTTTGGAAGTCCTCTCTGAGCTCACACTCACTCATGAGTTTAAGCAGCTTCCAAGTGGGGAGCGCTTCCTGATCCATGATGACAGGCCTGCTGCCAAGGACCACATAATCTGTTACTCAACTCAGCAGAACCTGATGGAGTTGAAAAGGGCGTCAACCTGGCTAGTTGATGGTACCTTTGCCACTTGCCCCCGGATGTTCAAGCAGCTCTGGATGGTCCATGCCCAGATTAACATCTGGGTGATTCCACTCATGTTCTTTCTTCTTCCTGGGGCCAGCGAGGCCATCTATACCCGCGTGTTCTCCATCCTCTGCCAAGCAATTGCCCTCCTTCCTCCTGCCAACAATGACAAATCCAAGAAGACTCCCCCCACACCCGCGCCAACCCACCTGCCTCTGACAAGGACCAGGTCACCCTGGACTTGGAGGAAAAGGCAAGGCTAAGAGCTCTTGGGCCTTGCGTGTGCATTGTGGACTTTGAGCCTTCTCAGTTCAATGCATTTGAGCAGCTGTTTACCAGGGAGGTGCAGGGGTGCCACTTCCACTTCCGCCAAGCAGTTGCTTGTAACACGCAGGCCCACACCAAGCTTAGTAGGTTGAGCCGGAGAAATACTTTGGACACCTGCAGATTTGTGCTGGCACAATTTAGTGCCTTGGCTTTTTTAAAGACAGAGCACACTGCAAAGGGGTTTGAGATGCTCTCAAAGGATCCCTATAATGTGAAGCACCCAGAGTTCAAGCCTTTCCTTGAGTACTTTGAGCCCCAGTGGATTGGGAAGGTTGTCACGCAGAGGCAAGGCAAGGCCCGTGCCAAGGCCAGCTGGAATGTGTACCGGGCGGCAGTGAATGGTGAGCTCAAGACTACCTCAGCGCTAGAGGCTTATCACAAACACCTCAAGGTCAACTTTGGGCTCCACCCAAAATTCAATAAGTTTTTCTCCCTCCTGCAGCACAAGCAAGAAAAAACAATCTCCAAGCTCTGGGATCTCTCCAACTGCAACGCCCCGCCAAGCCAACCACCCGCTGTACCCTCTTCACCAAGGCCATCCAGGGTGCGGCCAAGCACAAATACAAGGCCTCTGAGCTTAAGAAACAGCTTTAGATTATTTCCATTGCCCTCCTGGAAAGGGCCAAAATGAAACAGGGAAAGAATGATGAGGAATAAACTTGCTTGCTTGCTCAGTTATATGATTTTTACTTTTAACTTTTAACTTTTTAACTTTAATTTTTACTTATTAGCTTTGATTATTTAGTTTTTAGTTTTTAGTTTTAATTTTTAAGATTTTTTTAATTTAATTAGATAGCAGTGATTGTTCTATGTATGCATGGTAAGTTTGAGATGAATATTTATAGTTGAAAGTAAGTGAAATATCTTAATTTTTGTTAATTCCCAAATAAAACATATGATATTCACAGTTGTGCTTATATGAACTGTATCAAAAAAAACATTAATATTTCTTCATATTTTGCATAACTTTATTTATTGTGTTTGTTTTTATTTTTGTAACATTGGAATTTTAATTTTTATGGTAAAAAAATATTTTTATAATGAAGAGTGTAAATCACATAGTAAAATAAGAAATAATTGCTTATTTCTCCTTATTTCTATAAATTAAGGTACTGTTTTTATTGCGTTTTTTCTCTCTGGGGTCACTCTAGTATACTATAGCTGTAAGGCTTAATTTTTTTATATCAAAAGTTTTCAGTACATCAAGATCTGTTAGTTAAAAAAGTGTTGATTTCCAGTTGTCAATCAGGGCAAAAGCTGAATTCTCACTTTACTATAGTGTCAACTACCAGGGAGTTGAGTTTAAGGGAGTCAATCACCAGGGAGTTGATCACCAGGGAGTCAGACTTACCACAGTTGCCAGTCATTAGCTTTCCACATATGCTGTTCCAATATAATATCCCGCCCAACTTTAAATAGCCAGGCCATACTTCACCAGTATTGAGAGAGTATTTGGCCACCCAACCTTGAAGAGGCTGGTTAGCCAAGGGTCCATAGCTTGGTTGATTGTAAAAAGTTTCAAATTCATATTGACCATGCTCTTAGGAAAACCTCAACTACGAGATTTGAACCCTGATACCCTGTGGGCCACCAGCCTGCAGATTTCCAGACTTAAACCAGAGCAGGATTTGACTTTGGGAATCTTCTAAGGCTTGATGAACTAAAAATACCTGCATCAAGATCCCCCATACCAAGGGTTCCTGTTAACCCAAACAATGAGAGGGCAGGCCAAGCCAAAGATCCTGGAATAACCTGGGCCTCCACTGTCAGGATTGACAATTCTTCCTCTCTAGAAACCCAGGCCTGGGAGCAGGAATTGAACCCCAAACCTGGATTCCTTTGGGCCGCTGGGCCTATGGAATGCAGGACCGCCTGCCCGTGTTTTTCTGGGATTGAGCCCCCACAAGCTGATATCAAGTGTATTGATCCATGCAGTAGAAAAAGACAAACCAAAGAAATCATTGCACCAAATGGAGGATTAATTACAGCACCTAATGGAGGCACTGATTTGGCAACTATTAGCTTCATAAACTTGAAGCCTACACCAGCAACCAATCAGGAGCCAACCCAGGAAAGAGGCACAGGCCCACAACTTGGTCCCATGACCTCAACACTAAAGCAAGATAACCAGGCAGCCAAATTGAGATTCCTGACCAATGAAAGAAAATCCAAGTTGAGTGCCATTTTTCAGCCTTTGGACCCAAGCACCTAGTTCCCCTGGCCCTGGCCTTCCCAATGCCCTGATGAGCCCCCCATGGAAAATGTTAAGTTTGGAGGGGGGGTACTATACAGACCCAAGGACCCGCACTCCAAACTTATGGCCATTTTTGTTTAAAGGTTATGTTAATTTGGCTCATACAGCTATTGCCTTATTTTGTATTTGCTGTCTACCAATTCAGTTTGAGATCTCCTGGCCTGCCTGCCCCACCGCCTGCTGTTTTCTGTCCTCCTGGTGTACCCTTTGGACCCATCCATTTTACCAACTACCCTCTGAAGTCTGAATACAAGGTATACACCCTGGAAAAGATACTTAAACCCAATCCCCTGGCCTGCATACAATCTTCAGTTAGATACAACCAACAAGGCCTGTGAATATTTTCAACACCCAAGTTGTTCAGAGGAAAATTCAATTATCTCCTTGCTTACAACCTGTTCATGGAACCGCCCATGACCCCAAAACCCATGCCTGCTTCTGCACCTGACCTCCCAACCTCCCAACTGGCAAGCTGTTTGGGATTGTTTAAATCACCCTTGCAGGGGTGATTGACACTATAATCCCGTCTGCTGGCCCGTGGTCTTGGGTGGGGAAGTCTGCCTCCTACCTTTTGAAGTTAGCTCCCCTCTTGTGGTGGGCATTGCCTGCAAAAAACCTGGCCCAAGTTACCCCTGAAAACAATGGGCCAGCCGCCCAAGACTGGATCCCTGACATCCCCAGAAGAGGAAACAAAGAACCTTCCCATAGAATGTGGGCCACCCAGAGATGATCAACCCCACAAACTGATAAGGAAATTCAAATATTCTCAGTTCAAACCAGCCAATAAATTAACTCCCGCAAGGGATGCCATCCAGGACTGGAACCCCCTGGTAGACAGTAGCACCAAGCCTGAAGGAATTTGTAGAAGTTTACCCATGGCAGATGGGCATGCTTATACCCTGGACCAGCTGGAAGTTCTGATTGCCATTCTTGCAATAAAGTGACATGAACCTTTGTTCAACCAGATTATTCCATATTTGATATCAGTTCTATTTCATTTACAGTCTACATCCCGCGGCTCTTTATCTTCCACTTATCCAACCCAAGAACCTGCAGACCAGCCTCCCAAACTATATCCTCCACCAGGAGCTCCTTTTGGCCCAGTATATTTCACTGAATACCCACCCAACTAGCATATTTAGAGTTCACCCTAGAGGGAATCCTAATCTACAACCCAGAGGCTAGAACTAGAGAGAATGGGACCGTTTACAGGGAAGGCACTGAAATCACCATACCTCCTCTGCTATTCCGTAACAAGTACAACTTTTTGCCTGCCTACTTAGTTACAATGACACCACCTCTTACCCCGCAGCCCAACTGCCCGCAAGAATCCGTTGTGTCCAATGAATCCACTCCCACCCAGATATTTGGAGTGATTTATATCACTCTCACCAGCTTAACTAATGCAAGTGTTGCAACTGAACCAATGAGGGCCCAGTACTTGGAATTGGGGAAGACAACAGTCCAATAGGAAAGAACAGAATAATAAGAATAAGGTGTTGTTTATTTTAGGATATTGTGATTAATATACTAAATGAGGAAGACATAAGGCCACAAGGGGGTGGCATAGTGGGGAGTTCCATGTAAGGTTTGGAGCCAAGGAATAACTTGTGCGGGGATCAGCAGGTCAAATTGGCAACACTCCTAATTAGGATGAAGTGCCTGTCATTTGACATTGCCATCAGATTTATTCATAAGTTAGATACGTCAAGGGGCAACTCATCAAGCGCTCCCTGTGTATTGTAAGATACATTAGCAGGTGAGGTTTGAATCTCAGTTGCAACACCCCCCTTGCCCCCTGCTTGTTGTCAGACACCAGGACTAGAGTCTGCGGAAGGTCAGGGAAGGTCCGCACAAACAACCTTGTGTGGGGATGGCACAGCAGGGGCGCAAGAAATTGTGGTGAAGTTTCTTGGTGTTTCCCTGGGCATCCTCAAGTTGGTAGGTGTGGTTGTCATAGACAGCAGCTACTTTGAAGGGCCCTAGATGGTTGGGCTCTAATTTGGCAGATTTGGGATTGAGGGTGTAGACGGGGTCACCTATGGTGTATCTAGCTTTGAGGTGTTTTGTCCCTCCTGCAATCCGCTTGGGTTTGATTTCTTGGGCTTTGGCACGCCATTGATCTAGGGAGGGAGTTGGCACCAAGGGGGGCTTGTCGGCAACATTGGACTGTAGTTTCCCTTGTTCAACCCCTGTCAAACTGTCCAGTGTTCCAAAGGCCAGGGTGTTAGGGCTGAACCCAGTGCCCCTGTTGATTCTTGCTCGCAGGATCAGTAGGGCAGTGGGAATGTGTTCAGTCCACGCAGTGTTAGGATGCTCTTGCAAGAGTTTGGCAATCAGTTGAACCAGGGAGCCGTTTAACCGTTCCACGCATCTGTTGGCTTGTGAGTGGTAGGGGGTTGTGACTATATGTTGGAGTGCGTTCTTGACGCAGTATGCCTTCATGACGTTTCCAACAAGTTCAGGCCCGCCATCTGTGATAAGACGCTTGAGTTGCCCAAAGTGAGACACAATCTCTTTGCCAATAAAGCGGGTAACAGTGGTGGCGGTGTGATGGGTTGTGGCCCAGGCCACTGGCCAACACGTGAAGTAGTCAATAGCGGTGATAATATACTTCTTATCAAGTCTGTCTTTAGGGAGCGGTCCCACAATGTTGAGGGCCCACTGTTTGAAGGGTTCCATAGCCTTGATGGGTAGGACAGACTTAGGAGGTACAGGTTTGGACGTATTCTTTTCACATAACATACACGTCTTGAGGAGGTCCAAGATGTCTTGGTGCATGCGCGGCCACCAAACCTTTTGTCTCATAATCTTTAAGAGGTTACTCCCTCTGATGTGACCCAAGGTTTGGTGGTAGTGCAAGATGGTGTCTCATTGTTGTGTAGTGGGAGTATAAGGATCTTCTCACCTGTCTCTGCCCGGCGGCACACGTTTCCAGCATCAATGGTGAACTATTTTGTTGTCCTTCAGCTTGGAGATGGTGACCAAGTTAAGGTCCTTGTAGCGGGTTGCCTCAGGGCGCAGGTAGATCATGGGCCAGTCTGGGTCCAGACTGTTGTCCCCTGTGATGGACGCTACATAGAGTCGTGAAAGGGCATCAGCTATGATGAGTTCCTTTCCAGGCTTATATTTGATGTGTAATTGATAGGGGGATAGATGTTCAACCCATCCTGCTTGGTGGCGTGTCAAGTGGGACTGTATGTTGAAGTATTGGAGTGACTTATGGTCCGTCAGAATGTGGGGTGGGAAGGTTGCACCTTCCAAGTAACAGCGCCACTTCTCAACGCAGTGTACAATAGCTACCAGCTCTTTATCATGGATGGGATAACGTTGTTCCGAGTCAGTGAGCTTCCTGGACTCATATGCTATGGGGAGGAAGACGCCATTGTCAGTTTCTACCCTTAGCACGCCCCCTATGGCCCTGTCAGAGGCGTCAGTCTCAAGTTTGTACTGTCAATTTTGGTTGGGAAACTGTAGTACTGGTGCTGTTGTGAGCCTTTGCTTCAACGTCTCGAAGGCTTGATCTCTGGCGGGGGTCCAATGGAAGCGCTGTTTGGTATTGAGGAGCTCATTAAGAGGTGCAATTAATTCTCTGCAGTTGGGGATGAACTTGCGTACATAGGCAAGCATGCCCAATAATGTTTGCACTTGGCCCACATCAGTGAGGGGCGGCATGCTAGTGATTGCCTTGATTTTGGCAGGATTGGGCTTTATTCCTTGGGCAGAGATGGTGTGCCCAAGGATTAGTAACTCCAACTTGACAAACTCACATTTGGAGGGTTTAGCTTTTAGCTGATTTTCCTGAAGGGTGTTGAGGACAGCACGGAGGTGTTGGAGATGTGTGGTTTGATCTTGACTGAAGATAGTAATGTTGTCAAGGTACACAACCACACACTTTCTGATCAGTTCCTCAAAGGCTTTGTTCATCAACATGGCAAAGGTGGAGGGAGCGTTAGTCATTCCAAAGTTCATGACACAACACTTAAACAACCTGTAGCGTGTGCGGAAGGCAGTTTTTGCCTCGTCCCCTGGTGCAATGCAGACCTGGTTGTACCCTGCAGAGAGATCAATCTTGCTAAAGACCTTTGCACCTGCAAGTGTATCAAACAGGTTGTCAATCAGCGTCAGGGGGTATTTATTTTTAACTATCACCTCATTTATGGCGTGGTAGTCTGTGACCAGGTAAAGTTACACATCTTTCTTAGCTACAAAGAAGACCGCTTCTCCGTATGGAGAGAGCAAGGGGAAAATGAATCCCTTATCAAGCGCGTCCATAAGGTGCTGGCGGAGGGTTTCATCTTCTTTTGGTGTGAGATGGTATAACAGTCGTGCTTTAGGTAACAATCCTTGAAGTTGTACAGTGTGCTGGATCTCCTGGGGTGGAGGTAGTTGTTTGAGTGTTTCACTGAATATGTCCTTGTACTCCTCAAGGAGTGCAGCTAGTGCTGGTGGTGGTGATGTTGACAAGGGAGGGACTACAGATGGTTCTGCACAGATAACTTTGACTGAACATTGGTTAAAGTCTAGTCTCCCCCCCCTTGAAATTTTATGAGCCTGTTTCCGTCATTTTGACAAACACAGTGTCATGTAGTAGTTTGTTCATTTCCATGGGGTAAATCTGAAAACCCACCTCATTTCTATTGAGGGTGATGACAGAGGTATTCCAGTCAATGTAAGGGTGATTATGCTAGAGCCAGTCAAGGCCAGCAATTATGTTGTGGCTGAGGCCTGCCATGATTGGCCCAGAGAGCTTAACCTGGATGTTCCCCATTCTTACAGAGAAGGGTATTGTCTTGTGAGTGATGGCAATTCTGCAGGAATCAGCTACACATACTGCTTTGAATCTGCTGGGTACTTGGTCTAATTGCTGGGAGTCAGCAAACACCTGATCTACTATGGTGTGATCAGCCCTGGTATCTATCAGTAACTTGTAGGTGTTCCCACAGAAACAGAAGGGATAGGACAAGTGTGTTACTTTATTTGTGGAATGAGCAGCTTGCAACATGAGGTTATTGCTATGGACCTGAAAGATGTCTAGGGTTTCAACCTCGTGAAGATTGTAGTTGCAGGAGTTCTTTGCAATCAAGGGCTGAGAGGATGGGTCAGTTGGGGTTGTAAGGCCTCTTGTTGTTACAACCCCACGCTTTTCCCTGGTCCTTGATTAGTGCTATCTGGAGCTCTCCCCTTGCGGGGGTGTTTAGCTGCACTTTCTTGCTGGCGCGGTTGGCAACAGCCCACTTGACCTTGGCCATTGTTAGGTGCAGGATGTGGTTGGGGTGGAGCATTGTTGGTGCGGCAAAAGCCCATTGAAGCCTGGTTATTGACCTCTACAATGGCTTTATAGCAGTTTTCAATAATGGTGCAGCGGCTAACAGGAACCCACTTGCAAATATGAGGCTTTAACCCATTGACAATGATAGTGAGCAACATGGTGTTCACATCAGTCACTGCTTTGAGGGCAGAAGCAAGGGCTTGTTGCCAAGCAGCAAGATACTCAGGGACAGAACCAGTCTGCTTGATGGCTAAGAGGGGAGTTCCCAAGATAATGGGAGAGAAGGTTTCACTATATTGGGACTTGGCGGCGTCTTGAAAGGTTGCCCAGGTGACGTCAAACTCCTGGCTGGCCCAGTTGGTGAACCACATGGCAGCGGGCCCTGTAAGGCAGCCAGACGTGGTGGCAACCCACATGGACTCAGGAACCTGACAGATACAAAGGCGTGTTTTGGTGGACTGGAGCCAACTGACAATGTCAGCTCCTTTGACACCGCCAGTGAAGCACTCTAGTTGGAGGTTGAGCATACGTTGCAACAGGTCCAACTGTGGCGGGATGATGCTAGCGTCACGCTGCCCAAGGCGGAGCCAATTGTATACACTGGTGAGAACTAGCTGATCTTGATAGATGACATAACCTTTGGGGATGTCCCCCTTGGGGATTGGAAGAAATGTCTCTTGTTGTGGAGTAGCCATGTGGCCTGTACTCCGTCCTTTCTTGGGGGAATTTTGTTTTTTGGAATAGGTTGAAACCTACTTCTGCTACCACTGTTGCAACTGAATCAATGAGGGCCCAGTAATTGGAATTGGGGAAGACAACAGCCCAATAGGAAAGGACAGAATAATAAGAATAAGGTGTTGTTTATTGTAGGATATTGTGATTAATATACTAAATGGGGAAGCCACAAGGCCACAAGGGGGTGGCATAGTGGGGAGTTCCATGTAGGGTTTGGAGCCAAGGAATAGCTTGTGCAGGGATCAGCAGGTCAAATTGGCAACACTCCTAATTAGGATGAAGTGCCTGCCATTTTACATTGCCATCAGATTTATTCATAATGTTAGATACGTTAGCAGATGAGGTTCAAATCTTGGTTGCAACACAAGGGTCCCTGTAAGCGGACCTTGGGCCCTCCTGGGCAAATGGTTATCTTATATTGTGAAGTTAGCACCAATCTTGTGGTGGGTCCTTCCTGCTGGGCCTGGGGGCTGTCCGCCCACAAGTTCCCAAGAACCCCCCCGCAGGTGGGATCCCTGACATTGATCCCCAGAAAGTTATGTTGCCGGGGCAGCTGTCATCATTGGTTGCTGGGGCGGCTGGCCAGCTTTTTTGCGGCCAGGTGGCCAGCTCTTGTCCTTTTCCCGGGAAGGGTTTAGGGTAAACCTCTAGCCAAGCCAGAATATTCAGGAACCCCACCTCCTGAGGTGATCCAATATTATATCCTTATCTTTAAGTGCCAGACACTTGGGATCAACCAAGGAAACAACCAGAAATCCTAACGGTGGGAAAGGGTCTGTACTAAGCCAGAGGTTAGTCTTCAGGATGAATACAGGATTTTTCTTGAGCCCTGGGAATGATTGTTATCCAAAATTGCCTCTAGATATAACTAGGGAGATGGGACTAAGTACAGAAATAATCCCAAAGAGAATAAGGGAAAGGACTTAAATTCTATTGGGGGGATTGAACTGATTCTTATATGGTAGGTGTTTACCACAAAACAGTAGATGTATAGGTAGATCACTGTCAGGTCTCATAGGTGGGTCAATGATCACTTATGCCATCATTAAGAATATAAATGAGCCCTTCTGCTGATCTGGATCAACCCCCATTTTGGTTGAGGAAGGGAAATGAAGATTTGCATTATTGAAAAGCAACTCTGCTAAAGGAAAAATCAAAAGAGCATGGATATTGTGGTTCAAGGCATTACAGATGGCAGGCAATTGGCTGCTTCAGCATAAGTCCTGAGTGGTTTAGCTTTTTTAATATGAGATAGGGGTTCCTTGAGTTGTATCTCTTGAACCTATCCTTGCTATTACCAAGCTTAAAAATCAAAAGGTTGGTCCCAAATTAGAAGATAGAATGGGCCAACCAGGTAAGCATTGCCTCTTTGCTAGATTGTGGTGTGGATTTACATATCCACACTGTTTCAATTTTTTCTATGGTGGGGTAGAATTGTAGAAGTAAAGCAGGGATTCAAAATTTTCCCTTCACTTCCTGAAATTGTGATGGTTCCTTGACAGGAGTTGATTCAACTTCTCACCCATCCTTGTGCTGTAAGAATCTGCATCCCACATGTGTAGATGGCACTTGATCTATCTGTCCAAGTGATGGTTTGTGGTTGCCCGGAACATTATAAGTCCACTTCAGTTCCAAATAGAGTCTAAGTTTGATTGGCATTCCTTTGGGTGCTTTCCTGTACTTTGGCGCACCCTCATTAGCTGTGGCTAGTGGAGTAAACTGCTCATTTATGCTCTCTTAGGGCCTTGGGGTAAATCCTATAGCTTTCCTGGATGACTACCCTCACTGTTTAGTACAAATTCAACAGTGCAGTTATAGTAGTTTTAAAAGCTATGGTGATAAGCAAAAATTCTTCAGATTCAAACAAAATGATTTCAGATTTAAACAAAATCCAAGTTGCGCAAGATTTAGGATTCAATTAATTTAAATATATTTGGGTAATAAATGAACTGTCAAACCAAAAACAAAATTTCACTAACCCATCATACAAAGTTATATCAAACATCAAGCAGTGTAGTTCAAACCACAAACAAAGTGAACTGACGCAACAAGTGAAATGATTGGATGCTGTTCCAGAGTATATTATAATCCAATCAGGATTCATATGAGGCACCAACAGAAGGACTAAAGTGAAACAAAACTTGAACAATCTAGAAGCAAGATTACACAAGCACAAAATAAAATGAACTCATACAAGATGTGTAGTATGAGCAGCCTAAAATAGAAAACATCAATTTAATAGCCAATCAACAGCTATCCAATTTAGGACCAGAGGCATTTTATCCATTTTCATGGCTCCAGTTTTGTATGGAATGGTTTTGAGATCCTTCCAAATATGGGCTCAAGATTACAATAAAAATAAATCATTAAAGTTCTAATTTCTACTTTTAGTGATTTTATCATAGGTTTTTTTACAATGGTTTTTACAAGCAATATCTTTGACAGCGCCAGAAGCCAAGCCAGCAGCATCCAAGCCAGCTGCAATGGAGGCAAGGCTCAGAACATGGAGGCACCTGTTTACACCCAAGCCTTTAAGGTGAGTAACAAGGAAGCTGACCTGTTACTGTCTCCCGACCCATATGGCTTTGACTTATTCGAGAGTCACTTAGCATCTAGCTCTGCCCTTGCTCCCACACCCATCCCTACACAAGCTGCCTGTCAACCAACCAATAAGGATTGCAACCTCAATCCAGAACAACTTCCTGCCACCAGGCAACCTGCCCCCCTACAGCCAATCAGGCTTCAGCTCCCGCCGCCCAGCGCCCCAAACGCAGAATAATCACTGCCCAAATTCTTCAGGAAATTGTGGCACTAAACCTACAGGGTCTGTTGTGGGACCAGATTGCCGCCCAGTTGCAATTTACCCTAGCTACCATAATTTGGGAGTTCAACAACCTAATGAACAAGGGAAATCTGATTGGGATAGCCAAAAAGCCAAAGAAGGCCACAGAGTCCCAGATCAATGAGGCATACCCAATAATTCTTGACCTCCTCCAGCGGGGCCCCAAGCTTCCATTGACCCAGGTCTGGAAGCAACTTGTACACCATGGCATTTAGGTGTCTGAGCGCATGGTGCAGCTCTGGATGCACAGAAAGGTGGCTTCAATCAGGGTTCTTACAAATTTTGCCGGCAACCAATGGGATGGCGCTGAGGATTCCCCATATGACACCACAATTGAATCAACCCTGGTCAGATGCTTGACAAGTCTAACAGATGACATCATGTTTTTCTCATACTACAAGTTATCAATTGCATTTGACAATTTTGGTGAGCAAGGAAAAGCTGCCACCAAGAATGGAAGGAAGAAGGTCTAGAAGGGGACATTCATTGGTGCATTTCTGGCTGTTTTAGCCAAGGGTTTTGTCTACTATCAGACAAAACCTGATTTCATCATTGGGTACTCATACAACCACATCCTCAGTGGATTGCTCAGCTCCTGGGATAGCTCAAATTCAAAATATTGGGTTTTCTTGGGCCACCAGATGGAGAAAAGCTCCACTGCCCTTGAGGCCATCCAGGAATACAAGCACCAGGCCTCTGTGTACCCCACTAGTCATGCAGACATCCATCTGGCTGATGTTGTGTTCTTTAATATTGGAGATACACTCCAGTAGCGCCACCCTCAGGCTTTCAACAACCTCTACCTTGGAGTCCTTGATCACAATTTTCTCTTTGGTCACCAAATGGTGGCTGACTTTTTTGCACAAATGGTTTTCCATGTGAACATGGGCAACCAATCACGCAAGGATAAGCGCCTCCAACCCCGTGTCACAGCCACCTATCAGCCTATCCAGCCAATGACTGATGAGGAGTACAATGAGCGGTATATGGCAGCCATCACGCGCAATCCTCCTGCCTCCACTCCCGCCACCAACACTCCCACCCGCAAACCCAACCCATCCAATCCCAGACCCCCCAGGCCAGCACCACCTCTATGTATTTCTTCCCATGCCATTCTGCCTACTAGGCATCACTCTTCCCCACCTCAATAAACCCCTGGTCTCAGAAAATTTCTATTTCTATTATCTTTTTTTGAATTTAAATTGTTCATGTTCTCTTTGTTTATAGTTGGTTTTATTCTTTATGTTCAGCTTATTTCTATAAAATCATATATTTACTAAGGCGTGTATCTAGATCCTTAACACAGTTATTTTTAGCACCAAACCATAGCCCTTTGTGAAAACATTAACAACAATTTGGTGTTCAGCTAAATTTGTATTAGAAAATTATAGTGTTAACTGTTTTTAGATAAAGTTATTACTGATCCAAATTCAAAACTTTAATGATAAACTTTAAGCCAATTGGGAGCCAAGTGATAAAGTGATTGTTGTGACATAAAGGGTCATTCAATAATTCTTTGATGCATGTGCGCTAATTAATATGATTGGCTGGATGTTTTGCCATTTTACGCCATTGCCGCTGTGGCAAGTTGTTGATGGACTAGTGCCCAATCAGCTGCTGGGTTAGCACTAGTCCACCAACAACTTGCCACAGCGGCAATGGCGTAAAATGGCAAAACATCCAGCCAATCATATTAATTAGCGCACATGCATCAAATAATTATTGAATGACCCTTTATGTCACAACAATCACTTTATCACTCGGCTCCTGATTGGCTTAAAGTTTATCATTAAAGTTTTGAATTTGGATCAGTAACAACTTTATCTAAAAACAGTTAACACTATAATTTTCTAATTCAAATTTAGCTGATCACCAAATTGTTGTTAATATTTTCATAAGGGTTGTGTTTAAGTGCTAAAAATAATATGGTAATCAAGGAAACAATGCCAACACAAAGCAAACAACACACATATTGAGATGAGCGTAAAACATATACACAATGGGAAAAAAGATGGGATAATGTAGTAGATGGGAAAACAAAAAGGAATAAACAAAGAGGCAACAGTATCAAAATAATACAGAATTTATTGGGGCAAAAGCTATAAAAACATATGGAAAGGTTAGTAAAAAAATAAAATGAGAGAACTCAAAAAGCTTCTAAAGGACCTTGACTTGGTGATTGCCAAAATCAAAGATATTGGCCGTAAGGTCAAAGCAAAGGTGAAGTCTGCCGTCCTTGAAGGCAAGAAACTTGACAGGGTGACATCCAAGGCATTAATGACCAAAATGGCTGACACATCAGAAACAACAATCAAGCGCTTACTTAATATCTAAAAGCACGTTGTGGAAGGACTTCAATTCAAGGCCTACAATCTTTCCACGCCGTCCCTCTGGGTTGATGACCCAGAGATGTATGCACATCTCAAGCCAGCAAAGCGCGCCAGGGCAGAGGACGCCAAATTGCCAGCGCAATTGATTGCACCAATAATGGTCAAGCTGGCTGAAGCCACCGGCAAAGAAGAAACAAAAGAAGGTAACCTAAAAAATAAAATTAATAAATTTTCAAAAAACTTACCTTTTTTTCTTAGAAAATGTAGACAGTGAACTCTGCTGGGTCCTGGTCACTTTTGTCCCAGCCACCTTTTATGCTAATTATGCCACTCACGTGGCCAAGCAATTGTATCTGTCCCCCCTGTTGTGCAGGAGCTTGAAGACAGAATTCATGGGTCCTTCCCAATGACAAGGGACGCGCTAGCCGGGCTGACACATGCTGAGGGGGCATCCGGGTGGGCAGTTACTGCCTACAAGGATGCCCAACTGGTCCGCCTGGACCCAGTATCCCTCAGTGGAGTTTACTGTGTAAACACCATTGAGCTTGTTTGGGACATCCTGGTGACGCTCCCATTCAATAATGTACCAGAGACGGGCCAGGCTCATGCAGCTGCTTGCTTCTGCTTCCCGGTGGAGCACACCCTGTCTTACCTGCTTGAGAACTTTGGGTGCACGGTGAGCAAATTGGCTGTTGCAGACACAACAGCCGTAAAGAAGACAAAAATCCTCCTGGCAGACTTCAGGCTGGCCTGGAGTGCCAATGAGATGGGGTTCCCTGCAGCTATGGAGCTGACCTTTGCCAAAACCAAGCACAAGAAGAAGATCAGTGAAGTCTATAATAAATTATGTGAGTTCACGGAAGCCTTTGCTGGGCAAAGGCTTCACTTAGTGGTTTACCTTGGGTATATTTTCTTCTTTGGGATGAGCGCCAGCGTGGAGGACCTGGACAGGGTCTTTCTGGGGATTGATAAGGCCCGGCTTGCACTCAATGGGAAGAAGGTCCCCCCAGATACAACTTGGTTGATCATGTGATCCAGGACGCCCTGGTCCTGGCTGGTATCTACAAGTTTGCAGCCCCGCCTGAAAAGCTGCTGCTTCACTCCCACCTGACCCTACTTTCCTTCATCAGCAGGAGGGAGTATTTCAAAACTGGTGTATCCACCGTCCACAATGTGGCGGTGGAGGTTGTGTGCCACCTCTATTGTGGGGTGGGTACATACCGCCAAACTCACTACAGGTGTTCTTAATAAATTCTCTTCCAATAAACATCTTTATACTCTACAATATTTTTATTATAATTAATTTTTCAAATAATATTTTAGCAAACAAGATTTGCAAAATATATTGTAGAAATGGATTTCATAAAAGTATAAACTTGTACGTTAATAAAATAAATTCTAACTTGTACATTTTACGTTTAATTTTTTTAAATTAATTTTTACATTTATTTGACCAAAGTGATTTAAATATTTTTGCGTAATCCAATACTGAGCTTTTGGGATTACCTCAGATGGCATAATAAAACAGTATACAATAAAATGAATAAAATACTTACATCTATTGATGGATCTTCTGAATGTGATTGTGGGAATGGAAACATCTAAATATAAAATTATAATTAATAAATGTTTAATAATAAATTAGAGAATATAAAAAAGTTGGACACACTAAGCCTTTAATTGATTGGCTGTTTGGCTAGGCACGCAGGGATGAACAAATCAGCGTGGCCATAGAATTTGGCCACGGTCTCAGCTGGGAGGGTATGGATCCCGGCCTGCAGTAAATCAAACAGGTTCTCAGTCCCAGTTGGGGTTCCTCGCTTGACAACTTGCTTGAGCCACCCAAAGACTTCCTCAATGGGTTTTAGAAAGGGCAAATAGGCTGGGAGGAAGAGAAGGCACATATTTGTTGTGGCCAATTGCTGGGGACCCACTGCAATGCTTGTGTCAATCATTGGGAATTCCTCAAGAATGTCATCCACCTTGTGGAGACCAACATTGTCCAACACAATTACGTTGGTGAAGCCCAGGCTTGTGCACCTCAGGTGCTCCAGGACCAATCAGAGAAATAATAGGAAGGTCCAGCTATTGTGGGAGCCTAGTATCATTTGGTAGAGCTTGACCCCCTTTGGACTGAGGAGAGCCACCATTGAATAGGCTGTGGCGCAGACTGCAGCACACTAAGCCACCCCGTCATTGGAGCCTCTGGGGACATAGCCATATGCATTGCACATCAATGAGGCAAATGGTGATTTGTTGATATAATAGAATTTCACCGTCCCCTTGGCTTTTAAGGGCAGTGTACGCCTCAGTGTAATTTTTCTGGGTCTTGATATTGGCTGGGCTGTTCTGATTGTAGGGGGATACCCTGAGTTTTTTCCAGGAAAATTGCATTCCCTTGACCATATGGTAGTAAAAGGAAATCAAGGCCTTGATCCCAAAAGCAGACTTGACTATAGCCTGTATATTTGCCAGTTCAAGATGGCAGTCCCAGGTGATCCACTGGCAGATTGCCCATTTGTGCTCCTTGGTGAGCATAGTCGAAACGCGCAAGGATTTCTCCGCGGCAAGGACACGACCAGTATCAATGAACTTGTTGAAGGCCTTTGAGGCGTATTTGGGATCCACTCCAACAATGGTCGCGGCTGCCTTGTAGTCACCCAATTCCCGCATTAGCTTAAGCAGGATGATGCGTTTGATGTCGGGGATGCGCTTCTGGGCGGGCTTTGTGGGTTCAGACAAGCCAGGATCCTGATTGATGACAGGCTTGCAAGGCATGGGCACCTTGTTATAGAAGGCTGCAACCTTTTTGAGCACTAGCTGTCCCTCATTGGTTTGGTAGAACTGGGACTCCTCGTCATCCTCCTGATTGCCATCACTGACGTAGGGCTCATAGCTAGTATCAAGTACAGGCTTCACCTTCTCCAGCATGGCTGACAAGACCAACTCTTGCCGGTACACAACGTCAAACACATATGAAGTAAGTTCTACCTCCTTGTTTCTAACTATTTTGGTAGTGGTGACCTTGGTTGGCTTCCGGGTCAGCTTTGGGACCCGAGGGTTTATGCTCTGCACCCTAGCAGCTTGTGCTCCTTGAACCGGCTGTGTCAGTGCAGCATCACTATGGAACTCTCCTCTCCCGTCTCCTTCCTGAGTAGACATTTGGGTTGCACTAACTCTGTTCTTTGACCCGCAGGGGTGACCGCAACTGCGGCGCACAATGGGTGCAATGGTTGTCTGTTGCTGTGTTCCTTCCATTTTAAAATTTAATAAAATACTAAATAAAGCCTAACTAAGCTATACACTGGTTTTTAATTTTTGCTTTTTATCTAAATATGATTATTTAATTATAGGTTTTCCCACCCAATATCCTGATTATAGATTTTTTATTTCTTAATTAGTTGTTTTTGGTTTTACAACGCCCATTTTAGAATACCCAAAAATTCCACTATTTCCCCAGATTTTACACCAAATTAAGCACCTAACACAATATTTTTAAAATTTATGTTTCAGATCTTGAGTCTTATTTTAGATACCTTGGTATCATTCATGATTACAATCTGTTGCACACATTGTGTGAGTGATTTTGTTTACATTGTGAGTTGCTATTGTGTTTTGTTTTTGGATTGAGTTTTGACACACCTTGCTTGGGTTATTTTGTCACCGATTCACATAGTAAACATATGTACACTGAAGTCAACTCACACCATTTTGTTTATGAATCCATGTATTTTGGATTATATTTTGAATGGTTTCGCTTTGCGTATGAGCCTTTTGTTGCTGTGTTGACTCATTTCACCCATTAACGCCAATAAACCCTGTTAACAGAGTATATATTTTAACCTGAGGGTTGGATTTCGTTTAAATCTGAAGAATTTTCACTTGTCGCCATAGCTTTTAAAACTACTGTAGGGGTTATCTGACGTGTCCCTAAATCATACCCAAGGTAGCATACATCAGATCGGTGTCCAGCTGGGCCGGCATCTAATTTTTTCTGCTCGGCCAGCCTGATTATGGATACTTTCCTGGCGTGAGTTGATCTTGGAATCTATCCTTGGGTTCGGGTGGGTTGGCCGAGCATCCCTCAACCCCAGGTCTATTGGCTCCGATCGGCGTCGGTATGGTTGGGTGAGGTTTGATTTGGGTTTCTCTTCACGTATCCTGCCTTATTTACGTTCCATTAAATAAATTGACCCTCCCTGATAGTTTTCATGGAATTTAAGGTGATAACATGTCAAGGGATCTGGGGTAAGTTATTGGTCCATGGCCCGTAGTGTTTGCTTGAGGGCAGAACTAGCGGCGTATTTGGATTATTATTCTGTGGGGGTTATCTTCCAGGGAATGGCTGCATGATGCTACCTACAGCGATAAGTGTCATCAAGCGGTAGTCAAGGGATCTTCTTTATCTGAGCTTTCGGGGCGTTTAAGTATCATTTCAATTTGAATTTTTTTATCTTATCAGGGTACTTGTACGGTATTCCGTTTTCGATTGTGTGGGCCAAGGTGGAAATGGACTTATTATTGTATAGCTTTCTAAAGTGGGGGTTCAATCGATATGTATTGGAACTTGGAAGCTAGTAGAGGAGATAAATAAATTATGAGGTTATATGAAAATTAATGCCAGGAATGATTTTTTGGAAAGCTTTCTACCCCTAAAAGCCTTTATCTTTTAAAGACTTTTCTTTCCTAGCAATATATTCTCTGGGCCAGGGTTAGTTACCGACGATCGGGGGTTGGTAGGCTCGGCATCAGTAGATTTATTATCTTTGGAGGGGTCTGGGTTTGGGGCTCGGCTGAATTCTGTAGCGGGAGGTGCTAGGGAGTGGACAGGGTTTTTGTGGTGATGGCGAAAGTTAACCACTACCGCTGGATTACCCATCTCGGGATCACTGGGTATAATCCCATGGTTTAACTTTGTACTATTATTTGTTTTTGTTACCAGCTTCAACAAGTGTGAACCGAAGCTTTCTTTAAAGGGCATCTCCGGCGAATTCCTCTCGGGTGGATTACAAATCGCTCGTCACCCGGGCGGGCGAATGAGGGCGGTGAAGGTTTGGAGCCTTTTCACGGTATAGGTTGAGAATTTCCCGGTGGGGCTTGAACCTGGGTTTTTCCGATACTTGATATTTTTTGCGAAGCTAACTTTAATCTCATCCATAAACTGTTCCCTTGCCGGATGGGCGCGTCTGGCGGGTGAAGATCCTTTCCGGCCACGGGAATAGGAGGAAGATCTCTCCGCGCGTGGGACAGGCTTAAATAACCCTCAAACACGTCAATAATAAACTAAACCTGTCAAGTAGATGCGCTATGCAGCTCACGGCACGAAGCTAGATCGGCAGGGAGATCGTTCAACAGCATCGGCTAGCATATGTTGGTCAGCGAGATTCCATAGGCTGGTATTCGAACGAAGCTGGGCCACAGGTTTTTAAAAATGGTTCACTTTCTAAAACTTAAAGCCACCCTATTTGATACTGAATATCTTGGTGATCCACAGAATAAAGTATCTTGGCAGTTTGAGGTTGATGGCAAAACCATGCTGGATATGTGTATATTGGATATTCCCTAGAGTTTATAAAATGACATCATTTGAATTAATCATATCGAATCGAGAAGATCTGGTGATGGCTTCAACCAGTTAAGCTGTTCATAAACCGTGACTCCCATCTCCACTGCTGATCTGGAATATCTATGGACTGGTATCACTGGCAGCATATTTCTTGATTAATCACCCCATGTAAATGCAGGAGATTCGAGTGAAACTAATTCAAAGGCTTCACTAGCCCACCGCTATCCTTTATGTAAAAATTGATGCTCTGTAATCAAAGGAGAATGGACTAGGCTTATTACCCAGCAATAATATCAAGATATAAAGACATTGGTTCTGATGAAATTGGGACTTATCCCACCAAGAAAATCAATGATCGATATCGCTATTTTGATAGTTAAATTTTGGTGAAATTATCCCAGTGCCATACCGAATTCAGCGCTTCCGAGGTTAGTTAAAATCCTTTTTCGTTTCCATGAAGCGTACTATGGTAATCTGAATTCGGAGGAGGATCCAAATCCAAGTTTGTTCAAAGATCATTTCTTTATCTTCGGTATCTTGGCTGCTTATACGAATTATCCACTAACTTCAACTAAAATTATGTTGACTTCTTTGGCTTCAATCCTGACCCCAGTTTTTTTATCGCTCTTAGTATTAAGAACCATGGCATTGAATCGAGGGCTAACTGGTTGAAAAGAAGATTATTTTGGGGTTCATAACAAAACATATCCTAGAATTTAATTTCTTTTTCACAAGGGTTTGAACCATCCATCTACTATCAAAATCAGCTGCCATAAAGTGCCATTTAAAAAAGCTTTATTTTGGCCTTTTCTTTTGATGGTTCACTTGAAAGTATAAAATAAAGGATTTACTTTGGATTATGACTAGGTGTGTAGGCTTAAGCTCTCAAAAGATCGGACTAAGTACTTTTGGCGATTCTTGACATGGAGGATGTTGCTCTCTGGCTGATTGAATTTAGGCAGTTATAGATTGTTGCACCACAAGTTTCATAATCCAACTGTTTTTGCAGTAGATCCACCCAGGACCTGGTCCAACACTTATCTTATACCGCTCCTTTCTTTTTTGAACCTTCAATCCATCCTTTCTTCACTTTATCACCGTGCCCTCTGAGATGTTTCTGGTTAATTATAATTGAAATTGCTTGGCCTTGATTTCATTCATTAAACCATGTTTAAAGGTTCACATCCCCTGAGTTTGGTGACAAGTGTTCTGATATTTATATACCATACCATGCTTTGGCTGTAAATAGTCACTCAACTCAGTTCTTGGAGGGATCGAGTTAGACCACAGATATTTACAGTTCCATATCCCGGTGGATCTAAACGGGCCTAGATGAACCACTGGTCCAGTTCCGATTGCGAATTCGGCGGGATGCTCAGGAGTCCACATATCTAAAGGTTACCCCATTCGTAGCTCCCAAATAAAAAAAGTCTCCAAAGCCAGAAAGTGGCGCAACAAAACCCAACCCTTGCTAGAGGCGACCAGATGCTTACCCTGAACCTGATTAAAATCCTTTTGCTGGCGAAGGTTCGGTTGTTTCTTCACCCCTGATCCACCAGGGTATACGTTATTCCTGGTTGCTCAACCGTCTATGGACCCAGCAGCCACCAGAATTAGTAGTTTAGACCCGCTACCAGAAAATAAGATTAAATCACTAAAATGGGCGGTAAATTCAACGGTTTAGGCCGGTAAGGTTTTTTATCTTAGAAGTATTCCTTCGAGATGTGTATAGCTTTATAATAGGTCAAATCCTTGCTCAGTCGGTTCGGAGCTGGTACAGAACAGGGATTTAATTGGCTACAGAGTGGTAAAAAATGTAATGAAATCAAGGGCGCCGCTGTCTAATTAATAATGCAAGTTGGCTATATTTATTCCATCTTAAACCATCTGGTCAATCAGTTAGCCTTTTATCTTAAAGCAAGCCACGCATCAAAGAAAACGTTTATGAGTCTCCTGCCCCTTTTAAACTTTAAACGGGTTATCTTTACCAATGATGATCGTCAAAACCTCAGACGTCAGCGGCCCCGTCGGACCATTTAATAATTCTTACGGGGATTTCTAGATCAGTTCAATTGCGCGATAAAAAAAATCACGCATAACTTCGCCGTACCCTCCTCACCAGATCACAAAAGTTTGACCCCGACTTACAGATCTGCCTGGATGCAAGGTTAGCAACCGAGTTTAAACCACTTTTCAGCTCGGGAGGATTTCAAGCTGAACCTACAAACCCAATACCCACTATCTCGGTTCGCATCAGATCATTTTTCACTAGGTTCCATACCCTCAACCACTTGGGTACCCGCAAGGCAAAGCAGAAACCAGGCAAAGTTACCTAGGGCACCCTAGGAAACAATACCCTTGGTTCCAAACTTTCAATATACATGTACCGGTAGGCTATCCCAATTCAAAAGCGGCAAGAAACCTCCAGAAAATCACCTACCCATACTTCCTATCCCCTCTAACCCATCAGAGATTCTTCAGTACCACCATAAAAGGGACCCCTTACAATGCTGAAGGGGGTTCACTGGCACATTGATACATGGGGTGCTGGGATAAACGAATCAACCTGAAATATCTTAATCATTAAGGTTTCCCCCAGCCCCATGCCAGCTACAGCATCATTAGGACATCGTCCCAGCTGCTTGAATCTAGCTCTGGGCTAAAGGGGGGCAAACCTGGGCTATGCCAAGGGACCAGTTTACCGAATAAAGGAGGTTACCTTTGCAACATTATCTGATCTCAGCAAACCTCCACAATCCTGATCAAGAGGCCTACTGTTCCATATCAACAACTTCCCTTTCAGGGGTTGGATATTGATCATGGCTCAATACTTTTTTATTAATTCACCTCCAATCCCCTCCCAATCCTACCCCAGAGCTGGTTTCAAAGCTTTATATGCCACAGAGGTCAATACCAGCTTGCTCAAGCCTAAAAAGGCCAGAGCAGACCCCAAAGACCATTCTATTCTCTCCCCAGAAGTTCAGGAGGACACCTCTGAGTAGTGAGATGGGAGAAGATTTCATCAAGCTTGTTGAGCAGTCAAATCTGAGCAGCATCTGACTGATGCTTATATTTAGGGTTTACAGAGATCATCTCTGGAAGTTATTTCAACTTTTCTCTGAGCACTCTGCTACTGCCCCCAAGCATGCTCAGATATAAATGAGCTCATCAATACCAAGGAGAGTGACAAGGTCAGTTAAGCATCTAAAAGCTTTGATGGCCTGGCTCGGGTGAGAAGAGAGGGGCTCTATATCTTTTGTGATATGGTTATGTATCATCCCTATATCCTGGTTTACAGAAAGGCTTAGCTCCTTATATTGAGTAGCTTGAGACTTGACAGGTTTGGGTATTTCAATCACCAGGCAGGTAAAAAAGGGTGGTAAACCAGGCAGCTAGAGCATCTCTAAGAAGGTCAAGGATAGTTGGGTTAAGATCACCTCTTCTCTTGAAGGGTGAAGCCAGCATTTGAAGCTAGGATCAGGGGTTTGAACCTCAATCTCAACAGATCCTGGTGTATATCAAGACCTGGAAGTTAACCTCAGTTGGTCTCTACAAGGCTGGTATGAGGAACAAGGTTCATGTCCCTAAATGAACCAAGGCTATTGCTGATTATTGGGGTATTGGCAAGGTATTCCTGGCAAACTATACCAAGGTTAGATACCTTGAGCATCGCCATGCCGTCTCTGTTAATCTCTCTGCCATTTTTCCCTTTATGTTAAATCTTTTATATTCTCTCATAGTTTATTTTGGTTCCAGATGTTTTTATAAAAGGATGTGGTATATTGTAAACCGAGTATAGCTGAAATATTAGTCCTTTGGATAGCTTACCTCCCAAGCTCTATGCATCCTAGTTATACTGACTGGGCCAAAATCTTACGCGGGGTTGGATTTCTTGGGCTTCGTTCAGGCTACCCCTGGATTTCGGATGGTTTGTTCCATACATCCTTATCGGTGCTTGAGCATTGGATTTGGACTTGGGTTGGCAGATATTTTACCTATTGGTAATGAGGTAAGTGAGGATGATATAGGTTGATATGGTATGGTTGGAGATCTTTCTCTGGATCTGGTCTGGGCTACAACTGGGAAGGTGGGTTGGTCTATAATGGGTACGTGACATGGATCAACTTTATTGCGTGTCCCTGAGCTCTAGCTCGGGCAGCAGCTTGGATTGAAAAATCTGGGGAAAATTTTGGGTTATAAAGTGTTTTTGGGTAGGTGAAATAGTAAAGTTTGGTCATGTTTGGTTTATCAGGACGGGGGTCTTGGTTCGGTTGACGGTGCATCTTAATTAAAGGAGGAAACTTTTTCTGGAGGATGTGGGTATTTTTTAGGGAAATTATGGCCCATGGTTCTATTCTAAAGTGGTTGAATAAACGAAGTTTCTACAGTTTAAATGGGGAAGGTTTGGTTGCAGTATAGCTGGAACGGGAAGGTTCTTTGACGAGAGTTGATTTTATCCGGGGTTATAATGGGAAGTGGGTCATGGCAGTACTTGAAAATGTAGCGAGGTGGGAGCGTATCAAACTGACGATCACTCCCCTGGCGATCGGCGTGCTTGGCTTGGTGACTGGAATGGTCTGGGAATATCCCACGATGTTCGCCAAGGCTCTAACAGTGGCGCTTTAAGTCGTGGAATTCTGCTCTGGTGGGCTTATGCTGTATTGAACGACACTTTGGCTTGGGTTGGTTTTTTCAAGATATCTTGGTGGCTATGAGGTTTTGAGTGGAGTTGGGGTAATTTCGTCATAAGGTGTTGGTTTAAATGTGCCAAGTTCAGCCCAATCAGGCAACTTATTTAATTAAAGGATTTAATCATGGAAAATATAATGTTAAATTTAACTTTAAATTATAGAAATGTTCTTTTTGTAAGCAACTTATTACTAACTTGGATACCAATGCAAAAGTGACAAACTTACATAAGCTCTAATGAATAATTCATCAGATCGAAAATCGAAATAAACAATCAAAAATCTAAAGAAATATTATGTAAGCGTTGATGTGTAAACATTTTCTAATTAGGTGGGATTTTTAATGGTACGTCAAGTAGAGAGATATTCTTGATGTGAAAATAGATTAAACGTCATACTGGAGACGCAATTGATTAATTTTAGATGTGCAGGGATAAGGTTTGGACATGGCATTTAAACTACTTAAGCCGATCAAGATATTCTTCAAATAAACACATACAAATATTAGTCCAGTGAATCCAATCTGCATGCGATCTGCACTGATCATAACCTGGCTTCTGCTGCCACTGGAAGCCGCCGTGTTTTTCACGAATGGGGGTGGCTTGAGTATTTTCCCTGCCGTCACCAAGGGCATCCATGCCTCCTCCAAGGCAGCGGGCAAGGTGGTTGAAGACCCTTCCCCCGCCCGCCCAGAACATCCCTGCCGGCTAGCAAGGCGAGGCCGGCGTAGGAAAGGCCACGGTATGAAGCGTCAGGCCCGGCGACGGAACCCGAGCCAGCGACGCACCTCTAGCCGCAGAACTCAACGGAACAAAGAGAAGAACTCGTTTACCCACGACCATGAATCCAATAACCTCCCCTCCCATAAAGCTTCTTTACATTTTTACATGGACGAGGAAGCAAGCGAAATAGATCCTCTTCCCACCTCAGCTAACATGACTTTTACTGAGCAATATTGTTGATTAATTAAATAAACTGATCTTTTGAATTTATTGTCATGATTTTTTATTTCTGCATAGTCGCCAGCTTTAATCCAACCTATAAAACTATCGGTAGCTTCCCTCCAGATCCTTAAATCCAAGCCTGTATTATCGCATCAAAGTCAACAAAAAACCTTCATGAGCTCCTAGAAAACTTCGGCGTAGAAATATATCCAACCAACCCCTTCTCCACCCACCGTGAATTAAAATTACTCATCTCCCCACGCGATAAGAAAATTCCCCGGAAGCATCCCACCAATCAAAACCTGTGCCGCCAGATGAGCCAGCATTGCGCAGATACGACGGGATAACCTACGCGCACCCACCATCCCAGCTCCCTATTCCGCCGATCTTTACCGGTCCGGATCAAAGATAAAATATAGACTGTAATGCTTTTTAGGCAAGTCCGTCTCCCGAAACTGAAGCTACCGCATCGAGCGAATCCCAGTCAACCTTGCTTGCCGGTGCAACTCTTAACCACCCGTTCCCAATAGTCAAAACCCCAACTCGGCAACCGAGCCAACCTGAATAAAAATACATCCCGGTATCTGACCAAATTCAACCCCCCACTGCTCAGCGAGCTTCCCTTGACCCGTTTATACTCCCCTAACGGTATCAAAGTTCAGGCCTACTAACCTATAGGAACCTTTCAACTTGGCTTAAAGTCCCCTCTACCAAATCTAATCAGGTTCCCCTACAAACGTTAATCTTCACCAACCTAAACAAACCATAACCTGCCACCAACAACTGCCCTCAATATACTACACCGACAGCCCAGCAGCCTACTGAGGGGAAGCAAGAAACAAATAGGAGAACAAAACTTTTATTAGATACCAGGTTTGGCCGTTAAGCTAAAGATATCATGGCCCAACCCTACTTACAGTCAAGGGTCAAGTAAAGCTGGGAACAAATGTATGGCAGATCTTAACCAGGCTGAACTATCATCACAGCAAAGGGGATGGTCAGGATCATCGAAATGAAAAGGTTGGAAGGTTCAAATCTACTCCCGGAGCAGTATTAATAAATCTAGTATAAGCTTTACAAACTAAACCTCACCATACCATAAAATTATGCACTACATCTAAAATCTACTCGGCTACTCTTGGGATGATTGCTATTGATAATTTACTAAAAATCGTTTCACATATCTGCACATACCTTCCAACTAAAACCCTATCACTGCACTTATTCAATAGCAGAAATTTTCTAACCATTTCTATGGGACCTACCCTGGTTGGCAAAGTATTTAATGGATATAAACATCTGAAACCAGTTTCACAACCACTGAATCTAATCCTTGATAAAATTGCAACTGCCTTAGATTACAGTCCCCTAGAGGATCCTAACTGTTCAACAATATATCTAGTGCCTGCAAGGTTTCATCTGATGACCAATTTCAAGCAAAGGATCTCCATTTTTCCATCACTTCCTGAAGCCATCCCTGCAACTGGCAATACCTGCTTACCAGAATTACCCCTGCAGCCCAGCTGCCTAAAGCTAGGATTTCTACTATCACCCCTCTTGCCTGCAACCGCCATGGGTTACCAGCAACTGGTCACCACAAAAAAAGATACCAACCCCTAATCCTGGAGGAGAATACTCGCCCCAACAGCACAGACCTTTATACCCAGCCAATACTTCCTGATCAGTATAAGCGCATAAATTCCTATTTTCAAGCCTGATGATCCGCTAGAAGCTGGTCCTAAAGCTAGTGGGAAAGTTTTGCTGAAGCACAAATCAACCTACTGTCAAAACCGCAGGCTCAACCTGCCAGCAAGGTTCCAACCAAGCAAGTTTGTGACCCGCAATCTGATTATCCGGTCACCCAAAGCCAGACTAGGAAATCAACTCAAATTACCAAATCCAACAATATGAACAGATGGTGATCCTCCACTGTGCATACCTTGATTTAGCGCTTGACTTGATACCAGGATCAAGCCACCCCCTTCTTCCATCCAGCCGTGTGATCACCAATCTTGTTCCTGCTATCCATGGATTCACCATGACTATATAATCACTATCTCACAATAAAGATTATTATCTAGTTTCCAAACATTTTCCCCCTTTTAACTTTGCTAAAACAGCACAGTTACGACATTGGTAGCACAGGTAGGCTCTCCATCCTACCTTATCTTGAAAAATTCCGCCTGTTGCTCGCACACGCCGCGGCTAACAAATCCTCAACAGAATTATGTCTGGCCTCCCACCTGACTGGACTCTGTACACTCCTGGTGCCAAGATACCCAATGGTTTTGTCCTATACCAAAACACAGTGATCCTGCTACCCGCCTTCAATGCCATGTCTGCACAAGGTTTCTTTCAGGCTCCCTCATCAATGCTGCGACCAGCTGACAAAACTACCATGCCCGCCTATGTAGCACAAAGGCCTTGCAGCACCGCCTTGGAACCCTTTGCCGGAGCCAACAACAACAACACTGCCGCATGGATCCAGTCCGCCCAGAGCAAGCTGGCTCAGATGGAATGCCCACAGCAATTCTGGATTGCAGAGATTTCCATTTGCCTGACCCATGTGCTGGCCCCTGGTGCAACAAGTGGCATGAAGAGCACACTGACAAGAACTGGGATACCTTTAAGCAAGACTTTCTGGCAAGATTTGTGCTTAAAGATACAGCGCTCATGATCATATGCCAAGTAAAGAACCTGACCCAGATAGGCACCATCAAAGAACTCACCCGCGCCTACAAGAAACTCCGTCTTTGTGCCCCATCTGACATGGCTTTTGACACCAGCTACACACCTCATGTACTACAATGCTCTCAAGTTGCACGTGATGAGACATGTGAGCCTGGACCAGGTAACCAACCTGCAAAGCCTGTACCGTGAAGCGGAAAAAGCGGAACAAATGTCAACGCTCTACACAAGGCACAGACTGGGAAACAAGAAAGGCCCAAGGACTCTCATCAAAGCGGGCGCTCTACTCAACCACCTCCCAGAGGCAACAGAAACAACACCAACCACAAACCCACGGGTCCAAATGGGCACAGAAATGGAAACAATGGCCAGTCAAACTGCACCCATTTCCGTGTCACCACCACCCAAGGCAACCAAGATGAGGGAAAAGCCTGGGGAGAGCACTAAGCAAGCCAAGCTCTCCCCACGCAACTCCTGACTTGCCCAACAACAAATACCAACCCGAGGACGTGGACCAATGCCCAATGAT
Source organism: Entomophthora muscae (assembly GCA_014839935.2). Lineage (NCBI taxonomy): Eukaryota > Fungi > Entomophthoromycota > Entomophthoromycetes > Entomophthorales > Entomophthoraceae > Entomophthora > Entomophthora muscae. Next base: position 335,475 of record QTSX02007123.1, on the reverse strand, counting down.
CCAAGTGCCCTCAGAAGACCCAGTACTATACACCATTGCCAGAAATCCCAATAAATTGATGTCCTACCCTTCCGTTTTTGCAGTTACAAAGGCTCAGCACTCCTGAACTTGGGCGCAAATTGACCCCTAGTCAACAGTAGCTTTGTGGATAAGTTCAAGCTGGCCACCAATCCTTTGCGGATTAAAAACGTGGTCCTGGCTGATGAACACCACACTGCTGTGACAAAGGAAACTGCTCCCTTCTCTGTCATGCTTGAGAACCTCTACTCCACCATCCAAGGTCCCGGCATTGACTTCCCTAAGTTTGACATTGTACTGGGACTAGACTGGTTACAAAAGAACAACCCTCACATGTACTGGGCAACCTCTGTGTTGACCATCAAGCGTGAAGGTGTCAACCACCAGATCTACCCTGACTCTGTGGATCAACTCCTATGTGACCACGTCTTTGTAGGCATCACTGAGACCTTGGACAAGAAGGAAAATCTGAAGGCCATTGGCTGGGACTCCTGTCAGTATGAGATCATACACTTCAAGGACCACCAGGATACCTTCACGCCTCAGGACCGCAACATTGTGGCCTGCCATCCAGAAATCTTTAAGGAAGCGTTACCTGGGCTACCCCCTGAGAAACACATTCAACACTCTATCCAACTCAAGGGGGCTGTACCCAAGGCACGCCCCATCTATTGACTGGCCCCAAACAAGGACAACACCCTGCACGCCTATCTAAAGGAGGCACTAGAAAAAAAACTTATCCGCCCCTCACAGTCTCCCTTTGGGGCCGCCATATTCTTTGTGGCTAAAAAGGACAGTACCTTACGCCTGGTCACAAACCACTGCGCCTTAAACAAAGTCACCATTAAGAATTGTTAAACACTGCCACTGATTGACAACCTCTTTGACGCCTTAGGAGGAGTCACTGTCTTCTCCAAGATCAACCTAACTGCAGACTACAATCAGATTTGTATCAAGGAGGAAGACATCCCCAAGACAGCTTCTGCATCAAGTATGGTTCCTACAAATGCGTGGTACTCAACTTTGGCATGACTAATGCCCTGTCACTTTTGTAACTTTCATAAACAAAGTGTTTGCGCCACACATAGGCAAACATGCCCTAGTGTATCTGGATGATATTATTGTCTACAGCCCCTTGGTGGAACAGCACCACAAAGACCTGGAAGAGGAGTTTGCAACCTTGGCACAACACAAACTGTTGGCCAAACCCTCCAAATGCCAGTTCTTCTGGGAGCAACTACCCTTATTGGGACACATAGTCTCAAAAGACGGCATCAAACCCGACAGTCAAAAGATACAGGCCATCTGCAAGATGCTACCTCCCAAGGACAAGTTAAAACTACACACCTTCTTGGGAATGATGGCCTATGTACAATTCTTCATACCCAACTGTGGCATCTTGACCGCTTCCTTGTCTGTCATAACAGACGCCAAGTCTAAGTTCATATGGATCCCCCAATGTGACCTCTGTTTTAGACGCCTCAAGGAAAAACTCACAACGGCTCCCATCTTACAATACCCCAAACAGGACAGAGAATACCAGATAGAAACCAACGCCTCAGATGCATCCATTGGGGGAGTACTACAAATTAAGAATAGTGATGGTGACTTCTTGCCTGTAGCCTACAAATTGCGCAAACTGACAGATGGTGAGTGACAATACCCTATCCACAAAAAGGAACTGCTGGCCATTGTACATTGTCTAGTCAAATGGCGCTGTTACCTAGAACAGCAGGAAGAATCCACAGTACTAACCAATCACAAGTTGCTCATCTATTTTAAGACACAAGCAAACCTGTCACGCCGCCAAGCGCAGTGGATGGAAATATTAGAAAGGTTTAACATGCTCATCCAATATAAACCTGGGGCCGAGCTGGCCATGGCAGACGCCCTGTCCTGCCTGTATGTCTGTGCTTCAAGAGGAGAGAATGGGCTTGACCCAGACTGGCCTCTCCTAGTGCTACATACAAAAGACAAAGGATTCCCTGCAGGCACAACCAACATCACCAAAGAAACATTTATCAAGAATGAACATCTCTTTTCTGACTTATACAGGACTCTCCACAGAAAAATGACAGATGACATGACCATTCCCTACATTCCCACACATCAGCAAGTTGACACCATTCTTTGCTACCACAGAGATCTTGGACGTACTAAGAGCCAAAATCTATATGAGTTCCTAAAGCATAAAGCCTGGTGTCCAACCTTATACTGCAATGTCCAGGAAGTGTTAGAACAGTGCAAGATTTGCGAAAATTTTGCTAAAAGCAAAACCCTGCCTAAGTATGTACTCCCCATTTGGACCCAACTACCGTTCAAAGTATGGGCTCTTGACATTGTGGGCCCCATTTCAGGAAAGCACAACAACAAAAAATACATCATCACAGCCATTGACTTTGCAACAAGGTGGCCAGTAGCCCAAGCAGTGAAGGCATACACCGGCAACAACATACAACAATTTATTGGCAAAGAAATAATCAGCAGGTTTGGAAAGCCAGAACTCCTGATAACCAATCAAGGCAAAGAATTGACCTCCAAAGACACCAATTTGTACCTCACCAAGAATGGGGTCAAACACACTGTCACAGCACCATACCATCCACAGGTCAATGGATGCGTAGAGCGGCTTAATGGTAGCCTCATGCAAGCCCTAGCCAAACTCACTGCCGGAAGACCTGAAGACTGGTATAAGCAGCTACCAACTGCATTACTTGTGTGCCAAACCTGAGTGAACCAATCTACCGGGAAAAGCCCGTTTGAACTGGTATACAGCACACAGCCAAATATCATTCAAGCATTGACAGGACCTAAGTTGGAAATTCCAAGTAAAGTCCCCCCACGCTCAGATCCTCAAGTAATAGAGGCCAATAGTGATCAAGCAGCCAAAGAAAAGGAACACTTACAAAAGACATTTGTTCCCATCTGCAATAGACATGAAGTTGGGGACAAAGTCTGGGTCATGAATGTTGACAATAGCAAACTACAACCCAAGAAAGTGGGGCCCGCAATCATCCTAAAGGTAAACAAAAATTACACTTATCTTGTGCAAGGGCTTGGGAAGTGTAAGCAAGACAAGACCTTACACCACAATTGCCTACAACCCTGCAAAGCAAGATAGAAACAACAAGAAACCGCCCTGCCTGCCACCAAACAACAACTGATTCAATACAGCGCCTGGGCTCCTGACCACCTCCCTGACAACATGCCCCCAGAGGAAGCTGACCTTCAGCCGGGGGGGGGTCAAAACCGCAGGCTCAACCCGCCAGCAAGGTTCCAACCAAGCGGGTTTGTGACCCGCAATCCAATTATCCGGTCACCCAAAGCCAGAATAGGAAATTAACTCAAATTACCAAATCCAACAACATGAACAGATGATGATCCTTCATGGTGGATGCCTTGATTTGGCACTTGACTCATTATCAGGATCAATCCACCCCCCTTCACCATCCCACTGTGTGATCAACACAATAATGTCCATGTTATCCTTGATTCACATTAACTATATAATCACTTTCTCCCAATAAAGATTATTATCTAGTTTCTAAATATTTTTTCCCATATAACTCTGCTAAAAAAGCACAGTTACAACACTAAACTGTGTTAAGTAGAGCCCTAAGTACAATATTATCTTTCCTATCAGTATCCCTGAATATATGAGTTTGATGACTAACTCCCTTAAACTATAAGTATCTTAAAACTATAGTGCAGTACCAGTCAACTAATGCCCCTAATCAAAGCTATAAAAGGGAGAGATATATGAACTTACAGTCTTTTGAGATACCAGTATTTAGTTTGCATGAAGTTGCACCGCTTCAACTCTCAATATCTTTATAAAAGAGCCATAACTTTGAAGCCATCAGTCTAGGAGACATTAATTGAGACCTGGGGCGTTTGAATATAAGGATGTCTCAGCTTTGCTACCAGCAATAAAATAAATTGGAATTAAACATTATGGTGAAGCGTATTCTTTTGGAGTGCCACCCAAATATACCCTATTCTAGCCAAGGTAATGTTCCACCCCATTGAATTTACTTTATTCTATATCAAATTCACTTTCAACAGACTCTACTTAATGATAAAGCAGAGAAGTGCCTTGAACTATCATTATACACTGCTATATTATACAGTTTTATAGCTCTGGAAGTAAAAAATAGAAGCTTGGCAATCAGATATACCAGCCAAGTAAGTTTTAGGAACACCTGGTTGATACCTGACAAGTGGGCTAACAAAAGCCCTATAAAAGGTTTCCCTATTGAAAATGATAATACCCCATTTAGATATTACTTGATAGGTTCTAGACCATCCATGGTCTATCTTTTACCATGATAAAGAGCCTCCTTTACAATACTTCAAATCTCAATTATCAACCTTGATTGTTGGTACTTGTAGAGACCTCTTCTTTTTGATATTGGCATCATTTGGTACTGCAATCTTAGGCTTGAGGCCCCCTTTTTCAATCTGCCTTTCCCAAGCTGTTTGCTGCCGCTACCCATCTCTTAACATGCTACACCAACCTGGTAGTAATAGTTTTTACCCTAGAATAACCCTATCATGATATAGAGCATATGAATAGAATCTTAACCCCAGTTCTATCAAGGTGCAGATATCAGAGATTATCTATAAAAATAGGTGATGGGTACTGACCTGAGCTGTGGAACTTTCAAAATAGCTTATGGGACAGCCTCTCAAGATTGTAGATATGAGTTCAACTAAACTTTTATAAGCATTCAGGAGCCAAATCACCCTAGTGGGAGATTAACTCCAACAAATATGCAATGTGGGGTGAGGGAGGCTTCAAAACCAATAGTCTATATCTAGTCCTTGGAACCTTTTCAATCTGAAATAGCAGCTCTATTAGAAATATACCAAGGGTTTTACGGTGGATGAAAGTCAGTACAGCACACCAACTAGAATTAAAAACCATGACTTACTTTTATACAATAGGATATAAATCTTCTAAATGGGCATTAAACTCAACCAATAGATAACATACCGGTATGTTGAAATAGCTGTCAAGTTACCAAAAAGATATCACATATATGATTCATTAAGGTGTCTCACTATTATTAGCAGATTTTTGAAATTACACATTCAAATAAGCCAGTTACCAGATTCCAACCCTTTAGAGCAATCTTCTGATTTTAGCCTCAAGGCACACCCAAGTTGGCCCAATTGCTGATCAATTCTCAAATATATATCTTCAAGAACCTTTGTTATAAGGACTCTAGGTAGTCCTGTGCCTGGTTTCAGTAATTTGGGGTGGGTGATTCCTAGTGGTTGGAGATTCTAGCCATTCCAAGTCCCTGAATAAACCTCTAGGCTTGGGAATTGGCTTGACTCAGCAACCATCTTTTTCTGAGGAGTTATCCACCACTATGGGCACAGCCCTTCAACAATGGAGCTCTTGACCACACACCTTCTTCCAGAACTTCCTCAAAGGTGATAACCCCAGGGGTGACAGGTACAAAGGTGATATCTCCAATGGAGTTATCATCCCTTGTAACCCCCTTGTCCATCACCTCTGCAGAGAAAAGCACAGATATACCCAGATATCTCTTACAATCCTGTCAGCCTGCAGATGCTATATATCCCTCCTTTTACATAACAATAACTTTATCTTTGTTGTTCCAGATATTTAATTAGAGGAAAATCCCTATAGATTTTAAGAGCCATTGGCATCAGTTATAACGCCTGGTTCACTGTTGCCAACCCTTAATGGGATTGCAGTTCTAGGTTGCATCTGCTAATATTTCCTCCCATACAGAAATTAGCAGTTGCATCCTCTGGCCTGCATAAGCTTCATTTCTTTTAAATGGGCTGGCCAGAGAATACTTTTGGCCAGCTACTTCTTGTGAACCCCCTAAAGTGGCTTGCACCAGCAACCCTGGAGCAGGTTGGAATAGAGGGTGGCTGATGATTTTGACCCTTGATCTCAAAACTTCTCCTTGGGCTATGAATTATATCCAGTGTACTATACTAAACTATGAAATTCTTCATTATCTTAAAGGTTTATCTATGATAGTTAAAGTAGCAGCTGATGTTAAACACTATAAATAAAAGTATAAGGACTGAACCTCTAATTATTCTCTCAACAAAGAAGGATTATAAGGGGAGTATATAAGCTATGATGCACAAGAGCTTCAAGTTAAGAAGGGGTGGGGATAAGGTCTTAACTGAAATAGTGAAAGGTTGTAAACTAGGCAGTTCAAGCCTCTTGATATATTCCTTAAAAGTACAGGAGGGTGGGTACTGTTTGCAAAAGGGTTTCAGCACTACTACTAGAAACTTATCTTTAATGACAAAAAGTGGCATAGAGCTTATAAAACTCCAAGAAAACTATGTAAAAGTGGTATTAAACATATATCCACCAGTAACTAATGGTATAGCAATATCAGGATATTCTCTGTGAGAGTATCTGAGCATAAATGAGGTACAGTTTCCCTTAATGGAAAAAAATGGTGACAACAAGCATTTAGCTTGTTGCCTAAACAATTCTGTTTCAACAACATAAATAAACCAATCTTTGAGAATTTAGTAAAATGATATAGATCTAGAAACAAAAATAAGCAATATAGAAGATTGAGGGAAATCATTAAATAAATTTAAAAGATTTGAATGTTTAAAAATAAATTTACAAGAAAATTAAGGGAAACATTGAATCTGATCTCAGGAAGCACCATTTATAATTTAGATCTGGCTTACTCCTCTAGCAAGGCTTTATATATAGAAATATCCATGCAGATCTTCATGATGCTAGGGGGACCTTTTTAGTAAAGCAAGGAACACATATTGTGTTTAAAGTAAAAATTCAATAAGCTCTTGTCTAGTATTAGCCCCAAAGATCTATCTAGCAGCAGCAGGGGGGAAGAAAAATGGGTGCTTACACAAACTGAGGCAAAAAAGCAAAAAAAACACTTTTTAAAGTAGAATTTATAACAAAACTCAAATACAGAGCTGTAGGCCCAAGCTGCAAAATGGAAAATTCAAAATGCGCAAAAAAGCAAGGTGGATTATTTTTAATACACTTTAAAAATCTTCTTTATATACAAACAAGCAAACAAATAAAATAAAGAAAAATTATAGTGAAGCAATCCTGGGAAACGCTTGGAAGCTCAAAGCTAGAAAATGTCTAAAAGCTTTAGTCAGCCTTTCCAATGTGATTAACTTCCCCTGCTCTATGTACCAGGAAAATGCAGACAATAAGGTAGAATTAAACTTTCAAATGTTATGTTATTAAGAACTGAATAAATCTAGCCAGCAGCTGCAATCCTTCCAGGCAATTATGAACTTGTTATTGGGATTAGAGGCATATGTATCCTTTTATACTTCAATATCCTCTACCCTGATCTTTTAAACAGTCTGGGGGGCTACCTTTGCAAGTGAACCAGTTCTTGCTGTCTATGCTCACCTAATTGGCGGCCTTAATTTTCTTGTTGCTACTAGTCTTTCCAAGACGTAAATTGCATCTCAGCTACAGCCCACATATGTCCATATCTGACTTACTAGTGGCCATTGATTTTTGTACTCTTGTGTGCTTCATGTGGCACTAGGGAGTTGCATTGCTTCTTGGAAGATACTTTTACAATTCTTTAAAACCTATTCATCTGTTTATGCAAAATGAAAAAGAGCATGATCTCTTTCCCTTGGGTCCTAATCAGGTCTCTTTAATGAAAAACCCTGTCTTTTTGACTCAATAATATATGATATGGGTTGGGGATTATATGGTGCTTAATGATTAGTTTGATTAAATATCACTTTGAGAATTACTCTGCATGTAAGTGCAATAATAATTGATAATTCAAGGTGACTCTACTCCATGCAAGCAAAAGCAACTATTTGCACCATCTTGGGCTGATGATGGGAATGAGGTGAACTATAATGCAAGGGGTGTGGAAGCTGCATTATGTGTAATTTGCTGGTAATTTTACAGCGTTTAATTAAAACTTTCATATTGATACTCTAGAAATTATATGGTGTATAATTGGCATGTCCATCAATATTAGACTTTAACTATATGGTGTGGAATTAATATGTCTATTAGGTAAAAAGCTAGCTACTATATGTTTTATAATGGCAAGGGTTTGTTAAGCAATAATTATCATGATTTTTTATGGTTGATCATCCTAATATCACAATTTTTATTCCTGCTTCTTGGGTCAGAAATTTTTTCACAGTAAATTCCATAATGCCAGGAATTATTTGGCCAAGTAGGAAGGCTCAAAAAGCCAAAAAAACCTTTAAAAATTGACTTGTCTAACAGACTTAAATCAAAATGTTGATTGAAAATGGGTTACAGCTGCTCCAGATTGCCAGTTGAATCCAATTTCCACCTGTAAGCTGATGTTGATAAATTGACATAATTTTTGATCACCTAATATGTTCTTATTTATCAGCATGTTCATCAGAAGTTGATCACTCAAGGATTCTTTGAAAACTGGACCAGATAATCACTTGAAAAGTGGAAGGAAAGGAGCCAAGGATCTAGGAGGTATTGCTTAGTCAAATTTTGATATATATTGAATAATTTTCACTGTTTCAACTCATAAGAGTTGAGTCCTCCCAAAGTTTTTACTCAATAAAATCAAATATCCCTTGGTCTAACTTTATTTTCAAATACATCTTTTAGTTTGCATGCTGTGCTACATTCCCTACAATCTTATTCTTAGTCAGATTATTACAGGAAGATTGGGCCCTGCTGTTGGCACTCTGTTGTTGTTGCCGCCAAATTTTAATTCAATGCCTGTCAATCTTGGAGCTGTCCCTACTACTGTTGTGCTTAAACTCATGTGCTATCTAAATGTCCTGAATTTTATTCTAATGATACCCTGATTTTCTTGCAGACTATTTATCTTGGGCTCTCTTGGTTAGGGTTAATCATTTACTCAGCCCTAGTATCACATTTGGAAATTTCATAAACGGTCTTTAAAGCTGTGTTGGTGGTTAATCATTAACTCCATGTGGATTTGGGTGGTGATTTCTCACCACTTGGACACAACTTCTTAATTTCCAGCAATTTCTGTCACAGAAATTAAAGAAGGCAAAGCAAGCCAAGAAACACAACATGTTTTCTATCTTCTTACTTAACATAGCTCTTTTTCAAGCTCAAAAAGTATTATTAGATTTATAAGTCAGGTTATGTTATTTGATGTCATTATTAAAGTTAATTTGGGGTTTTATATGGTGATCCAGGGAAGGGAAGGGTAAGTCATATTGACTGACAAGGCCTAAGCCAGTCTTAGCTAAAGTTATTCAAAGGTAAAGAACTCAACAATAATAATTGGCAAGATGGAGCCTAGATTAATGGGGGGGAAATCACTAGGCAAAAACATTAGGCCAGGTGGTGGGATGAAGGAAAAGGGCCGTTTTTTGATGGAATATGAAGCAAGAAATGTCTAAATTAGGGTCTAGAATGAGGCTTGATTTGGGGTGGTTTTATATATAAAAAAGGATTGGAACATTATCTGATATGTTACTAATTATTATCATTTTTGCTATACTAATGGTTAACATATTAGTACCTATTTTTTATGCCAAAAATCTCTCATTTTTTATCAGTAATCTAAATTTGGGCAGCAGTTCCCCTAATTTTATCTCATGTCAAGTATATACTTCTGGGAAGTATAATAAACAAGATAAGAGGGAAATTTAAGAAGAGAATGATACTTTATTAGATATGAATAAAGGGTGATATATATTATCATAGAAAGCCATATACTGTCCATTTATGTCATGGCAGTAATGGGCTTGTCTAGGTAATTTCTGCTTAGCTTTTGAAAATTTTGATCCCTGTAAAATATGAGTACCTGTTAAGGTTGCCACCAATTATTCATTAATCAGGTTGTCTCTTGGGAAAAATTCCCCAAGAGGGTGTAATTTAATAGATTGAAACAGTGGTTTTATGGTTGAAGGTAAATTTACCTTCAATATTCTAAGAAAAAGAATGGTGAACTGTTATAATTTTCTGGGTGGATCAAGAAACCTCACACATCAATTAAGTGTGCCAAGGTTGAGTCCTTGGGAAATATTCTGTCAAGTGATACATACTTAATAACTTTCTTTGTGAGTTAAAACAAAGATTTAAAGAACTATTTTAAGATTAACAGGTATAAATAGACTTGGTTAGATAGGAATTAACAATTAATTAATTAGATGTTAATCTGATACTTCATAGATATATGAAAAATGAGTAATTTGTATTGTAACTGTGCTGTTTTAGCAGAGTTACAAGGGGAAATAGTTAGAAACTAGATAATATTCTTTATTAAGAGATAATGAGTATTTAGCTGATGTGAATCATGGATAACATGAACATTATTGTGTTGATCACACAGTGGAATGGTGAAGGGAATGGCCTGATCCTGGTAATGGGTCAAACGCCAAAAGAGGTATCCACCATGAAGGATTATTATTTGTTCATGTTGTTGGGTTTGGAAATTTGAGTTGACTTCCTAGTTTGGCTTTGTTTGACTGGATAATCAGATTGAGGGACCCAACCCTGCTTACTTGGAACCTTGCTGCTGGGTTGAGCCTGCTGTTTTGACATTTGGTTAATTTATTAAATATTACAAGATGACTCTATTGATGAGTGATCCCATATAACTTGTATCTGGTTGATTGTAACTGATAATTAATCAAGAAAATATTAAATGGCTAACTGACTCAAATACATCATCATTTTTCTAACTAATGAGCAACTTTTTTATTGCTCTTATCCTTATATATGATTTAAAATCCCTATTTTAATAATTATAAAGAAACAAGACATTTTCATACATCAGCTCTAAGAACTGTTGTGATAAACAATTCCAGAGTAGCCTAAAAAAATTAACTTAGCTGAGATTGAAATTATCTAAGCTTAAAAAACAGAAAAAAATTAAAACCTGCTGTAATTTAGAAAAAAATCCTTGATTTTTTTAATCTGAGTAATTTTTGTTCTCAGCTGTAATAATTTTTCTCTAAGTTGCCTTGATTTTGTTTATCTCAACATGCTTAATACTACTTTGTATATTTTTATTATATGTAAAGTCAGATATTGATAATATGTTTGTCTAGTTTTTAGCAATTGTATAATAATGCAATTGTTGAATTATGCAAAAGCAAAAAAATTATAAAAAACAGGATAATTAATCTGAAATCTTTCTGTTGGTTAATATCTAAATACATTAGGGCTATGGTGTATTTGAGCTTATAGTTGCCATAAAATAAAGTAGACAATCATATAAAACCTGGATTTAATTCAAATAAAGCATTATAAGTGTCAGAACTTTGGTTCTGCTCTCAGACCTGGCAGTCTGATTACAATTTGCTTTATTGAGTATTTGGGATATATGGGTCATTGGGTTGATAGATGCTTGTATGGCGACAAGCGTTACTTACGGAGCCTGGTCTTTCCTTGGCAAGGCAACTTCTAGCAATGTCCAAGGGAGGCAACTTCAAGTGGCTTTCTATACAGGTGGCTTGCTAGTTCTTTGAGTACTGACAAAGGTCTTCAAACTCAGATTTCTTCTTCTACTGTGAAAAGGTTCTACAGTAGGATATGGGTATAATTGTCTGCCTTCCATTAGTCTAATGGAAGGGCTTTTATAGAGCCAGCACTCTCTTGCCAGGATCAGATCATCTAGCACATCTAACTCTTGCTTGGTAGTCTTTTCACCCCCCAACCGCTAGCATCAACCCCCAGAGTTAGGCATCCATGCAATGCCATGGGATCACATATCATAGTACCATGCACTGGGTACTAATTGTAATAGAGTGATACATAATTTCTAGTGTGTTGGCAGTGGCGGCGCTAATTTATGACTCTATTTTTAGTGCATGACACTTTGTTGCTAGGCAACCTTTCTTGCATTGATTTGCAATGGCACTGGCAGTTTGCTAGTGCAAATTGAGAAATTCCTTTTGATCCTTGGAAGAACCCATAATATCTAACCCGGCGGTTTGCTAGAGTATTCTGGAATAACTCTAGTCAATCAGGATCCAGTCATAATTGGGGTCTATTGTATTCCTGGTTGTTCTTGCAATAAATGATCTGAATCTACTTCATGTAGGCTTCTCAGATCAATTAAGCCTGATAGTGATATTGAAAGTTTCTCCAATAGATGGCTTGGCAGGCTGCCAAGGTATCCAAAGTAGAACAAAGTCAGTATAAATTCCTGAAAATAGGCTCCAATTATAATGGAAATAGGGCTCTATCTTTTCCACTATTGGATAATTTGTTTTAGACTCTAGCTTTCTGTAAAAAAACTTTGATTAAGTTCTATCAATTTTTGACTTATTAAAATATATAAATTATAGATATAATAGATAGGTTATTTTATTTATTAAATATTTATTTATTTCATTCTTCATCCATTAGGCTTAACATACTCTCAGATTTAAAAAAGATATTTTCAGCTGAATTATAAGGGGGTGTAACTGATTTCTATATGATATAAATCTTTCTCAGCCTGTATATTTTCTGGAGAAATTGCATTCAATAAATTAGATGGATCCACCACTTCAGAAAAAATCTGATCTTGGACATCTAAATCCCAGTTGAAACCAGAAACCAGCCTGAGAATATCTAGAACAACCCTTCATTCACCCCAGAAATATCTTTCTGCATAAAGTTAATGTGTATACAGTAGTTTTAAAAGCCATGACAACAAGCAAAAATATATCAGACTTAAAAAAATAAACTCAGATGTAAACAGAATTAAAACCAAACAAATTTTCATTAATTTACAATATATTTAGGTTCATTACAACTTTGTTTACATCTGAGCTCATTACAGTTAAATATGACTTACCCTTGCTTGTTGCCATAGCTTTTAAACCTACTGTATAATCTTCTAAGAGCTTTGATACTATCACAGGAACAAATTCAACACCAGAGTTAAAAGAAGGCCCCTTTTGCAAACCAGAAGAGCTCAGAGAATTCTGGTTGCTGTTGTTTCTATAGCAGAAATGTCAACAATGCCCCATAAGCTCGTCCTGACGGGGTGTATTTATGCAAGAATTGTCTATATACTCTATCCAATACTATGTCACTAGACATATGAATTATTGAATATGATTAGTATTATTACTTTACAGCCTATAGGTACCAGTCTAATGAGTAAATAGTGTATTGCTTAGGGCTCCCAGGCTACATTGTTAAATAAAGGCAGTGTCTCTAAGTTGATATTCAGGTAAAGAATAAAGCCTAGCATTCAAAATTACTCCATGTAGTTGCTCTAGGATTTACTTGATGAAGCAATATTCTATAGATGGCCAGTCAAAAAAATTATCCTAACTACTATACAGTTCTTAGAGTAAATCAAAAGCCTTGATAAAGGGAAAAGGAGTAAAATATAATATGAAAAACACTTCATTTGGCTTAAAGCTAAGCTGGGTATATAGGAAGGGATTGGGAGCAGCATGATTAGCTTTCAGGAGGCCCCTGGGAGATTTATGGACAAAAGGAGAAGATGAGGCAGCACAAGGAATTACATAATGGCAAAAGAACAATTGATCTCATACAGGTAAATTAACCAGAAAATTGGCTCCTAATTGCCAAATTCTAACTAAACTATCATAAATAAAGACCAAGTACCATACACCGTTTTTAGACAACTTGATTGCTGCATTTAAATTGCCCAAATTCAAGCTAAGATCTTATTGATCAAACATAATGTACCAATCAAGCAATTGTAAAAAGTTGCTTTGTTGCTTTAAATTATATGGACATTTCTTACTGATCAATCCACCTAATACTGTGGCAGTGGTCAATCTGAGCCTATGAGTAGGCAGCCGCATCTTTGTAGGTAAAAGAGTTTTTTGGCAATGAGATGCAACCTTGACTTGGAGGGGTAAGGGTGCTGATCCACATCAACAGCTTTTTTTCAGGCAAAGTGAGCAGCAAAATAAAGATGGGTTGCCTGAAAAGGTCAATCTTGTTGGTTTATTGATTTATCTAGCCTTTCAGGCTGATAGTGATTGTCCATATCTTGGGGTGCTTGTAAGTTGAACCTCATTAACACTTTGAAACGGTAGAATTATGCCCTTGGATATTTATGACAATGGCTTTATAATACTTGGACCATTAGGAGATAACACATAATGTTTCCATGGGATGGCTGTGTGTAGGTGCCACAAAACCCCAATACTAACCAGGGTGAGAATATAGCTGGGTTAATTCACCTGGGCCGGCAGCAGCATTTCTTCTTCTATGGAGAAAGGGTCCTATTATAGGCTCTTTGCTCCTACTTTCTAAGCATAGTAGTCTTAGAAGCACCATTATGGTGGCTGTCCATAGATGCAGCTTATGAGATTGGTGATTTGAAAGGTTCTGATTAGTGAATTGGGTTGCTCTGCAACTGGAAGATCAAGATGACCACCCAGGTAACTAAAAAAGTTGGGGTACATGAAGAGATTCCATATTATAATGACCTACCTGGGATCTACTGAGGGTGAATCAAGACCCAGAGTCTAGGTGGAAGTCACTGGTGGGAACTCAACAATATTATTAATCACTACTCTAGGTGCTAGGCTGCTATTATATGCTTGGAAAAATCTGGGGGAATGTTGGATAAGGTGCTTCAACATTTCTCCAAAGTACTTTTCTGAGGGAGAGAAGCTGAAACAGTTGGCCTTTATTTTTGCTACTGTGGTAGATTCAGTGAGAAATGGGGAGAGGATTGCAGGGAGGAGGTTCTGTCAGCAATCTCCCACTATAGATCAAGGTGCTTCACTGTGATATCAAGATAAAGAGCTGTTTTGGTGGGAAAATTCCCCTTGATTTTACCATGAGGGTAAAGATACAAGCAAAAGGTTGAAGAGGGCCAAGAAAGAAACTCACAAAGCACCCTACTATCTAAATTTGGTGAGGTCAATTGCAGGGAAGATCAGTTCTAGAACAGGGACTGTTTAACCCTTTGACAAACAAAGCCTTAATGCTTTTCACCGCTTGAGCAGCCGTAATTGATTCCCTATTAAGTTCCAGCAGAGCCCCAGAGATTGTAAAGCTTTGAAGTTGCAACTTTTGGTGGCTTGGTTACTAAGGGGTGTGGTTGGTGGGAAGCCAAAGCTTAAATTATGACAGGGGAAATAGTTAAGCAACACTTTAAGCTTTTGATAAAGCAAGTGTTTACACTTACTTTATTCTAAGCGAGATTGAGCACTGATAGTTCAAGCATTTGAAGGGACCATCCTGGAAGCAGAAGCATTGGAAAAGGAGCACCATAAGAGGGAGGCTAGCTGGAAAAGCGGGAGCCATCCTTCAGAATATATGGGTTACCCACAGGATCCCTTTTTGAGTGCTATAGCTGAAGCTTGGCAATAGCTGTCCAGCTGGTTTAGGATAGCCAGATATCTTCTGAGGTGTTTGGAAGTTCTCTCTTAAAGAGCAGCTCATTGAAAGGACTCTGGGATAGTGGAGAATCTGATGTTTCCTAAGGGAATCACCCACTGTTAACAAAGACCATCTTGACCCCTAAATCTTTTTTATGAGAGAGCTTCTCTAGTGATCATGATCTTGGAGCTGGTCAAGTGGTTCAGAAGCAAAAAAAATTTAGACATTCACTCATAGAGAACTTCTTGTTGAGGAATGAGTAAAGCAGTGTAAATAACCTGGAGATCAAGGATTTTGTTAGGCTGAAGGTTATCATGCAAACGGCCCCCTAGATGATGGAGCTGATTGGGTAGCCCATATATTGCTGTGAAATATGCTTCCCCTAGCTATCAATTTCCAGAAATTATTAGGGGACATGTTGAGTCTCTAAAGGAGTTGCCAGATAATTCACTTTTGTCCTTTTCATAGAACAAGTATCTAAGAGAATTTCATCTCAGCCTAGTTAGTCCCTGACTTTGACCCAGGATACACCTTGGTGACCTCCAAAAAGAGGAGCAACAGAGCAATGCTAATATAGAGAGTCCAGGCTTATTATGGATGCCTTGTGTATGTGACACTACAATAGCTGCTATCCTGGGTGTGGAAAGTCCCAGTAGGAGCCACCTGGAACTTAGGCAATCTGTAATTGACTTCCTATATCAACCAAAGATCTACATATTGCTATCAACTTTAAGTGGTATATTGCTGAGTAATTCTGTTCTTTGGGGGCAGATACCCAGCACTAAAAAGGCCAGTGTTGAATTTTTAGGGTTCAACCTTGGCACTCCTAGGAGGTCAGGTAATGGATTATGGAGCATTGGTAATGGTGTCTGCAAGCTAGAAGATTCAGTTATGAGGATGGATGTCATCTAGATGTACCCTAAAGCTTCAAGTACTGTGATCCCCAGTTAACTGCAGGGGTTTGATATCCCTGGATTAAAAAAGTTTGTTCCTACTGTAAGATTTGTTTATTGGTTCACCTTGTGATTGGATTTTTAACGGTAGATGGTTAGATTAAGTTACTTGCCCCTTGATAGTTTGGGGGATCCGTCACCCCCCTCCCAAACGGTCCATGAGGTCTGTAGATGGAGTTTGAGATAAGTTATGATGCGGATATCCTGATGACGGATTAATAAAGGCTTCTTTAATATATCTCCTTATGCCATGCGCTGAACTCTGCTATACTGCGTCTGAAAAGGCAATCATCTAAGAGAAACTTCCAATGTTATCAATTCACTGGAAATCATATACGGATTTGGTTATATATTCCCCATTTGGTTGATTATGACAATAAATGTTGCTATTGGACTGTGTGTTATTAATATTGATATCTTAATTAGTATCTAAGGTGTGTTCCTTTCTCTATATCTGTTAATAGGATTGTGAACATCTTAGTGAAGAAAGAAATTTGATTCAAGGGCAAACCCTATCTTGATTCTCATATAAACCAAGCTTATAATAATGGGGTTGTCAGCATATATGACAGGGAACCAATGGGATCGGGGGTTGTGAAGTATGTACCATAACAGGAGTCATAAAGGAGGAGCCATCATCTGCATAACCAATTATACTCAATCAAGGATGGGGTCACAATATTGCGCTTTGGCAAAGAAAGATGATCATGTCCGAGCCCCAAAGCGGGCCAAGATTGCAAACCCAATACCCTGGTTAACATGAACCTTTGGATTTAATGGTAGACTTGCCAGTAAGTCGCTTGGTTTGTAGATCAACCATCATTCACCACATAAATATTGATCAAACGACTGGTCGAATGTGTCTTAGATTACTAAACAAACTATTATGCTATCCACTAGACTTTAGCCAGCGGTAACAATGGATCTCTCTACTTTAACCTGGAAGTATGCTCTCAATCCAGAACATTCAAAACTGAAACCTCGGCTGCTTCTAACTGTTAGGGTAGACTTGGATAATCATATCTACTGCTTAAATGATGTAGATAGAACCCCAAAAAGCTCCACCACAGCGGATTGCTCCCCAGTAACACCTCACCTGCCCAAAAACACTTTTATAAAACCTTATCAGATCCTCCCCAGGGTTTCATACCCATTGAGATCAATTGAGCTGAGAAGGAATAGTGTTGATGCCAAATTTATCCATCAGTTATCAGCATAACTCATGATAAATATTGGGTGATCAATCCACCTCATATACCATGACCTCACTTGGTTCCCCAAATTAAACTATTGCATACTTTATAAGATAAAGAGTCGATCTAAAAGTATCCCAGATAGTATACTAAGATCATATTCAATGTCTTCTCTCATCAATTCCACATGTGCCACCCCTCGTTGTCCCAGTGGCTTTTCTTAAAGTACAATAATTCATATCCATTCAAATAAGGATCATCTTATTCTAAATCCCTTTCCTGTCCCCTCTTAGACAATTGTTATTCCAGCCTACAAGCAAGGGGCTATATCTAGTTTGGTTGCAACAGGATCTCAAGGTATTTTCCCATGTCTTCTCCCGCTATAACCTGAATTTACCTGGGTGTGAGTTGCATATCATAGTTTGTTCCAGTTTCTCTGCAAGAGCAATTCCGATGTGGAGGCGCATGTTTCCTTCAGCTAGTCCCAGTATAATTGGAATCCAAACTACTTGCGTGTGAAAGTATAATTTATCTTGTTCTTAGCTAGCAGGTTCCAAGATCTCAGGGGTATGTTTCACCGTTGCTGCTCATGCTTTAGTATGAATCGAAATACGTGAGCTTGCTATTTCACATAGCATGTGTTGTTTTCTCTGCTGAGATGGATTTAAATGATCCACTGTGCTGGATGATTGGTTTTTGATTGATGTGAGTGGAAAACTAGGCGATATCCCCAAAGATATGATCATTGTGCATGGCTTCATAGCCTTGATTGTAGTCTTAGTCTGGGAGAGTGCTTAGATGTGATGAGGTTCACTCAATTCCGTTGGGTTAGCTTTTTCCAACTACGGCAATTGGTTGGGTTTCCATTTATAAATACTCTGGTGAGGAGAGGATCCAGGATTAGATTGTGCTCACTGGTTAAACTGACAAGATATTCCCACAACATTCCCTACAAATATTGGACCTCCAAGTGCAACCGTCCATGCGATTTGCACCAATCATAGTCTGGTTTCTGGTGCAGCTGGAAGCCGCAGTCTTTTTCACTGGCAAGGGTGGCTTGAGCATTTTCCCCGCTGTCTCCAAAGGCATCCATGCCACGTCCAGGGCATCGGGGAAGGTGGTTGAAAATGCACCCCCCACCCGCCCAGAACCTTATTGTCGGCTGGCAAGGCGAGGCCGGCGTGGAAGAAGCCACGGTATGAAGCGGCATTCCCGGCGCCGGATCCTGAGCCAGCGACGTGCCACTTACCGCCGATCTCAACGAAACAAGGAGAAGTCTACATTTTCTCACGACCATGAACATAGCAGCCGCTACCTCAGTAAATCTTCTTTCCCTGCCTATCTGGATAAGGAATCAGATGAAAAATTACCCCGTCCCTCCACAACCAGCGAGAGTTTTACTAGCCACTACTGCTGAGCTAATTAAATACCAAATCCATTAGAGATATTACCCTTTTTCCTAATTCCTTTTTTATGGCTATAAATCACTTGCTTAACAACTTCAAACCATCCCTCAACATGTTTAACTTTAATTTCAGCAGCTCTTTATGCTTTTAAGCAAAATTAAACCCAATTCAGGTTTTTTATCCCACCAGCAATCAAAGCTGTCAAAACCCTACACATACGACATTCTCCAGCTGCCGAGTCTCAAGCCCCCATTATTCCCTGTAAAGCATCTCACCCATAAACCCAAAATCTTTCTATAATTAAGAAATAACCCAAAATGTACCCCTTCCTGATGATTAGAATATATCCCAACCCAGACCCAACTTATCAAGAGATGTATACCAAATCAGGTTTAGAATTGCAACCTTAAGCATTCATTTTCTGGCAAAAAACGTTTAACTCATTAAACTTGAAACCAAACTAACTTTTAAAAAACCTACCGAGATGATCCCCTTCCAACCTTACAAGCACCAACCCAACCCAAACAAAACTGGCAGCAGAGCAGTGAAAAAAATCCGCAGCCCAGGGCATGCCCATAGCCAAGAATCAGAAGTGCCAACCCCAGATCCTGGAACCTAAAGTGAATGGGTTAACCCCCCAGCCTATGTTATCCTTGCCTTCAAGCATACCAAATCAACCACTTCAACTCTCAACTTTTAAGCTGAATCAAATATCATCAAAGATACAGGGTATACAACTAGCAAGGTTCCAAGCTTCAGAGATCTTTTGGGTTTACAACCCTTCTCCCATGTAGCAGATAAGGCTCCCAGGTTAAGACCAATCAAGGCGTAACCCATAGCAATAACCACCATGACAAGGTCAACCAAATCCCAAAAAAGGTGAAATCTACCAAGAATAATGAGGATATTTGAAGAGTGTAGTGGATTTCAGTTTCACCCAACCAGTACTTGTGAATGTACAACAGTCACTTTTTGTGTTTAGCCAAATAAATGCTCCCAGATATACAAAGTTGCTCTGTTTTAGTCTTTATTCAATATGGACAAGTTTTTCTGGAACTCTTTGGGAAAATATTCCTGGATGGAACTAGTATCTATATCAAATAAATGAAGGGAATATAGGTTTGTTATCTAGGTTGTAATAACTAGCCAAATTGAGGCTGGTTGGCTAAATCAATCTAGAGGACTGGGTGTCTCATATACAGTTTAATTAACCCTAAAGATTAATCAAAGTTATACCCACAGGTATAATTAACAAGGACTTAATCATTTGGCTGTAATAGAATTGTCTGTGCCAATAAAAGCCTTGGTGTCTTTAAATCAAATTAATTAACTGTGTAGGTCAATTAATATAATTGACAAGGGATCCATTCACCAACAATAATTAAATGTAGAAAATGGTATCTGGACTTTTAGGTTTGATCAGCTGGTTCCCAGTTGGAACAACAATAGCTTGGATCAGGAGTATGGAAGCTCCATGGGGATTTAGGCTGGGAGCTTGAAACATTCCATGCCAAATAGATGCATTGAAACAAAAAGTATCCTTGGATTCCTTTTTATTGTAGGTACATTCTCATAGGTTGAGATATGGTGAGATCTTTTAGGTAAAGATCCAGACAGGATGGCATTGATATTTCATAAATCACGTGATAGGGGCCAAGGGTTGAATCCTGAATCAGAGGGGTTTTCAGCCAGATATTCCCTGTATGATATATAAGTAAATACAGCAACATTCTGATAAAATATATCCTGCCAAAATCAATGCTTTCCCCCATTCTTTTTATTTATCATGTCTTCTCAATTATTATTTGCAAGAGCAAAGTTTGGAGTCCTTAGAGTTGAAACTGCTGCCAGAAAAGATATCTCTAAAGGCTCTCTGGAGGAGGCCTGGGAGGGTCTTGAGGTTGCAATGACTTTGCCTAAGGGATCATTAGCAGAAGTGAAAGCAGCTTTTGAGGAGTTATATTCAGACTATTTTTCTGAAGAGGGGACCCCAGGACAAGGGATTCAAATCTATTCCTAGATTTCTGGAACTTGCGGGTAGGGGTTGATGACATCTTTCAGCAGGGGAAACATGCTGCAGATCAAGAGGCTGAGGCCCTCAAATTAAGAGAAGTGAGAAGTGTGGAAATAATGGCCCAATGGCATAATGACTATAAGGTGTTATCACAGAAATTGCCCCCTTGGAGGTAAAGCTCACCAAAGCTTTATCCCAGGTTTTTACTAGTAAGAAATGTCAGCCAGTAAATGAGAAAGTAAGTTTGGCTGGATTGACCTGGATCTCTCACGTAATACTAATTAGAAGAGCCTTGGTATGGGTTGTGTGGGGATGAGAAAGCTAGATAAAAGCATGTACAATGGTCTCTCACCCTATAGAACAAAGCCAAGTTTGGCCTGCTAAAATTATGGAGTTTGGTCTGCTACAGCTAGTCAGCAGATATAAATTGATGAAGCTCTTAAGTAGCAGTGGCCAATAGGGAGGCTATCATCTACCAGGAAAAAACTCTAACTATCTGGAGGAAAGCTTGCAGTAATTATAGCCCCATCTCACCCGGTGGAGTAAAAAGCTGAACCGCTCCTGAGATCACTGGGCTTAACTCCAATCCAAGGATAGTTTAAATGGCTAGGTTAGCCCGGCATCAATCCTAACTACAACCAATCTTCCAGGAAGGCATTTGATCCTGAGACCTCAACCACTGCTGCTGTTGTGACTATTTGTGAGACATCCATGCATTGAGCGGCTGAGGAGCTTAATAAGGAACATATCACAACCTTTCTCAATTATAATGTTAAGATTTTATAGTCCTGTGGTGCTCCTGCTCATAGATGATGGCCATAGGGTATCCTAGATCTTTTCCTGGGACCAACTAATTTGAGTGCCATCCTTCAAGTGACAGTGTCCTGATTCCAGAACCCTGAACCTAGCCAAAATTTCTGAAAACTCCTCTAGAACTTTCTCTGACAACTGCCACAGCAGCTTTTTAATCTTTTGCAGTGTTTATATGTTGTACCTGAACCAATGAGAGTTCAGTATTTGATTCAGGGAAGACAGCAGTCTAATATATAGGACAGGAATATAAAGAATGATGTGTCATTTATTGGTTGTTATTATGATAAATATACCATATGGGGAAAACCACTAAGCCACTCCCAGGTGGCTTAGTGGTGGGTTTCATATACCATTTGGGACTGTGGAATAACCTGTGTGGGGATCAATTTGTTTAATTGGCAATACTCCTAATTAGGAGATAGTCCCTGCAATTTGACATTGCCATCAGATTGATCCATGCTGTTAGATACATCCTAGGGCAACTCATTGAGGACCCCCTGTGTATAGTAAGATACATTAGCAGGCAAGGAGGAAAACTTGGTGCACCATATATATGTGAACATCAGTCAAGGTGGAGTAGAACATAATATACCTTGTCAGCATAAAACTGGGGGATTTTTATATATTAATAATATATGTAAATTTGTTAAAGATAGCATAAGAGAATTTAAGGGTATTGGTTGACAATAGGACAAGATAAAGAGTTGGTGTATATTGGTTAGTTGGGTACCAGGCAGACAAGCTATATCCTGGGAAACATTCATATAGACAAATGAAGGATCTAGTTGTCGTTTAAAACAAGATAACAGATTTTGAGTAGGGTTGGTGGAATTTTAGGTGCATGTTAATCAGTCAGATTATGGACAAATAATAGGTACTAGGGAAGAAGAGGAGAGGATTTGGAATAAATAAGTGGCATACAGCATACTTATCATTCCTAGGCATCTTTATATTAACCGTGCTGAAAACATAGGTCCATCTTCTGTGTATAGCCTATAGAAGCTATCATACTTTTTACAGATCCGGGTTCTGTACATTGTTAAAGCAGTTGACAAGTAAATTATCCATATTTAATGAGAAACTAAAAGATTTAGCTCACAATAAAAGGTCTAATTTATTAAATAAGTCAAGTGAATATTATATGAACATCTATGTGATGATAGCCACCATAAAATTTTGATTATAATTTCCATATTTTTGATCAATCAAGTTAGTTGCTACAGTTTTATGTGGAGATTATAACCCACAATAGCAGCTGTAAGTTATATCAGTAGTAGCAGTTGAAAAATGGTTGTTCCAAGTGCAAATTCAGTAAACCAAGTACTGTCACAGTAGGTTCCATCATGCCAGGAATTATCCGGCCAAGTAGAAAGGCTCAAAAAGTCCACAAACCTTTAAAAAATTGACCAAATTAATATATTTAAATCTAAAGTCAATCAAAAATGGGTTACAGCTGCTCCAGTCTTCCAGTTGAATCTGATCCCCCCTGTAAGTTGATGTTGATAAATCAACGCAATTTAAGGGTCACCAGAAATTAACTTGTTAATCAGCATGGTCATCAGAAGTTGGTCATTTAAGGGTTCTTTGTAACCTGGACTAGATACTCACTTGACAATGTGGAAGGAATAGGAGCCCAGGATCCAGGCAGTATTGTGTAGTCAATTTTTGATATATATTGAATAATTTTCACTGTTTCAACTCTTAAGAGTTGAGTCCTCCCAAAATTACTCAATAAAAATCAAATATTCCTTGGTCTGACTTTAATTTCAAATGGATCCTGTAGTTTGCTTGCTGTGCTACATTCCCTAAAATCTAATTATTAGCCAGATTATTATTGGAAGATGGGGCCCTGCTGTCAGCACTTTGTTTCTGCCTCTGCCCAATGTTAATCCCATGCTTGCCAATCTTGGAGTTGTTCCATCTATGTTCAAAACTGAAACTCTGGTTCCATCTCAATGTCCTGAATTTTACGCTGAAGAGACTCTGATTCTCTTTCAGGCCATTTATCTTGAGCTCTTTTGGTTGGGGTTAATCATTTTGCTTAACCTTAGCATCTCATTTGGAAATTTCACAAACGGTATTTGAAGCTGCGTTGGTGGTTAATCATTAACTCTATGTGGATTTGGGTGGTAATTCCCCACCACTTAGAGACAGCTTCTTACTATCCCGTGATTTCTGTCACAGGTACACACTGGAAAAAATAGAGCATAAGTTTAGCAGATTGTTTCATACTTTATATGCATATTAGATATGATATATAGACTTGTCTGGATGACGTCTATGGTTTATAGATAACATAAAATGCCTATATTGTTGTATATTCAACAGGTATGCCATGTAAAGTCATCAAAAGTATGGATTATAAGTTTTGATTAGCAGAAGCTTTTAATAGTATCAAAGCTCATAGCTGTTTTACCACACCTTCCTTACTAACATCCTAGTATCTTCTCCACAAATAATAATCTCTTTCTGAGTTTGTCTTTTTTGAGTTTTATAGCTCCTTGAAGAGGGTCAGAAACTCCTTTCTTAAGAAATTCATTTTTATGAGGTTAAAAATAAGCTTTCTTGATAGCCCATTTCATTCATCACCTGGAGTTGGCTTCTAGAAAACCTTCTTAAAAGTGTCTATACTGCTATTTTTGTCCAAAATTAGGGCAAAAAATGTAGAAGAAAGAATTCATTACCTTATTAATTTAAAGCTAGGGAGTATTATAAAAGTGTTTATTAACATAAGGAAGATCCTCTTAGAATTTTTCTGGAAATGCAATTGGTTGCAGACTTTTGGGGTCCAATTGCTACTTTAAGGAGTCACCCAATCCTTCTTCAATTCTCAGGGGTAGAGGTATTTAAGTTTAAACCCCAATAGTGTGTTTAAACTTAAGATTATTTAATCAAACTTGTCTTAAGCACTTATTCAGCCATAATTTCTTATATATCTCCCCTTTTTCTGCTAAATCCTCTTTACAATGGCTTATTCAAAATCTTTAACTATCTGCGCCCTCTTTTTATATATATAAAAGCTTCCAAACTTTATTTAACTAATTCCATTGCATTTTCCTGCTCTTGTTTAGTAAGATCATTATGCTTTAGGTTATTAAAAAATGAAAATTAATTAGAAAACTAACTCTAAAAACAGCTATTCTCCAAAGTTTCTCACTCCAAAACATCTGAAGCACTAAATTTTATAGTTTCTTCAAAACCTAAACAGGCTTTGCTTTACTGAAACAATAAAAGTTTGTGCCTCACATCTCAAATAACCTTTTCTTTTCTTCAACTTTTTACACAATTAAACTCAACTTTTTTAAGAAATTACTTTAAGACCAGTTTTCCACACTTTCTTCAATGTTTCCTCTTTTTTCTTTTTTTAAACCCAAAGCTTAGAATTTCCCCAAGCTACTTCATTTTTTCTTCTTCAGTAACTTGTCATCAGGGAAACTCTGGCCATCTTCTCTTAATATTCCACTGTTTTGCTATATTTTTCTATACATTAACAACCCATTTTAGAAAAATGCTGAAGGACACATGTCTATATTTACCCATAATATTTTTAAACCTTCTCTTTTACTGCACTTCAGAGAAGTACTGATAACTTTCTTATTTGTTCCAAAGTTTTTATGGCTAGCATATAAAAAATACCTATCTATCTACTATTGAGCCCTCATCTGTGATCTTCAGATAAAATTTATTTTTGGGTCTCCATTAGTGGAATCACTCAGACTCTGGATAATAAGTCTCTTAAGTGATTTTATCTCTACTAGACCCCTATTAGTGGCCTCCATCTAGGTCATTAGACATAGGAATACCTCATTCTCTGCCACTTATTTTACTCAATCAAGTGATTAATATTATCTTTTCTGCTCAATGTGTTTAAATCCATTTCCCAGATACTTTAAAACATTTATTCCAATAGCTGTATCTCTGGACATTCACTCTAATGATGGTTCTGAGCCATCCATGCTTGTACATAAGCAGCAAGACCTTATTAAGGATACTCTTAAGTCATAGAAAAATAAACTTTACCCCCTTCTTAGCCAAAATAATCCAACTGTATTATCACCAAGCTTGTTATCAGGACTTTAATGCTACATTAGGATATAAATCCCAGGGAAACTCCCAGCTTCATTATCAACCCAACTGTTAAATAATGCTTGTACCTGCTGGTATAAATTTTCTAGGGTAAACACCTTATCTATCTTTCTAAAACACTTGCAAGGAGCCATCTTGCTAATGACCCAAGGCATAAAAAACCACTACCTGCCACCATGGCTACAAAAATCAAAAACCAACAACTTACATTTTTATACAACCAATCTTTATTTAACCAAACTCATTCCTTACATGAAAAGAGCTCCTCATTTATATCATCATGTTCTCTAAACTAGTTAAAATCACTACTTGAGTGCAAATGAAAGAGATATATATGGAGTTTGGTGGTGACTTGAGCTTGAAAGTTAAAAGGAATGCTTTCATGCAAATATCTTTTAAGCACAATGAAACTCTTTCTGGATCTAATTAATGCTTATATATGCTAGAACAAAACTTTATCACTATCTTTTATCTCTATGTTTAAGAAGCCTAAACTGCCTATAATGTTGCAACTTAACCAATGAGGATTCAGTATTTGAATTGGGGAATACAACAGTCTAATAGAAAGGACAGGAATAATAAGAATAAGGTATTGTTTATTATAGAATATTGTGATTAATATACAAATATGGGTAAAGCCACACGGCCACAAGGGGGTGGCATGGCGGCTTGTTCTATGTAAGGATTGGAACTGAGGAATAACTTGTGCAAGAATCAACAGGTTGAATTGATAGCGCTCCTAATTAGGAGAAAGTGCCCGCAATTTGATATTGCCATCAGATTGATTCATGTCATTAGATATGTCAAGGGGTGACTAATTGAGGGCCCCCTGTGTATAGTAAGATACATTAACAGGCAATTCTGGAAACTTGGTTGCAACACCCCTTCTTTCCCCCTGCTTGTCGTCAGACACCAGGATTGGAGTTTGCAGAAGATCTAGAAGGTCCACACAAACAACCTTTGTGTGAGGATGGCGCGGCAGGGGCGCAAGTAATCATGGTGGAGTGTCTTGGTGTTTCCTTGGGCATCCTCAAGCTGATAGGTGTGATTTTCATAGACTGAAGCTTTCTTGAAGGGATCTAGGTGGTTGGGTTCCAACTTGGCCAAATTGGAGTTGAGGGTGTAGATGGGGTCACCTACAGCGTACCTGGCTTCAAGGTGCTTTGTCCCTCCTTCAATTTGTTTGTGCTTGATTTCTTAGGCCTTGGCACGCCATTGGTTTAGGGATGGAGTTGTCAACAGGGGGTTTCCCGGGAACTGTAGACTGTAACTACCCCTGCTCAACTCCTGTCAGACTGTCAGGCGTCCCAAAGGCCAAGGTGCTGTGAATGAACCTGGTGCCTCTGTTGATTCTTGCTTGTAAAATATGTAGAGCAGTAGGCAAGTGTTCAGTCCACACAGTATTGAGGTGCTCCTGTGAGATCTTGGTGATCAGCTGGACCAGGGAGCCATTTAATTGCTCTACGCTTCCACTGGCTTGTGGATGATAGGGGGTGGTAACTATATGTTGGAGGGCATTCTTGGCGCAGTATGCCTTAATGACATGTCCAACAAGTTTTGGGCCACCATCTGTGATGAGATGCTTGGGCCGCCCAAAGCAGGCCACAATTTCCTTGCCAATGAAGCGGGTGATGGTGGTGGCATTGTGGTTAGTTGTTGCCCAGGCCACTGGCCAACAAGTGAAGTAGTTGATGGATGTGATGATATACTGTTTCCCAAGTCTCTCTTTGGGGAGGGGCCCAACTACATCAAGAGCCCACAGTTTGAAGGGTTCCATGGCCTTGATGGGTAGGACAGACTTGGGGGGTGCAGGTTTAGATGTATTCTTTTTGCACAGCACAAATGTTTTAGGGAGATCCAAGATGTCTTGATGTAATTGCGGCCACCAAACCTTTTGTTTCATGATCTCAAAGAGGTTGCACCCTTGATGTGACCCAAGTTGTGGTGATAATGCAGTATTGTGTTGCCTTGTTGTGTGGTGGGAATGTAAGGCGTCTTCTCACCTGTCTCCACCTGGCAGCAGACATTGCCAGCATTGGTGGTGAAATGACTTTTGTTGTCCTTCAGCTTGGAGGTGGATACTGAGTTAAGGCCTTTATAACGAGTTGTCCCAGAACAGAGGTAAAGCATTGGCCAGTTGGTATACAAGCCATCATCCTGGTGATAGACACTACATAGAGTCATGAGAGGGCATCAGCTGTGACAAGTTCCTTCCTAGGCTTGTACTCAATGCACAGCTGGTAGGGGGATAGACGCTCAACCCAGCCTTCTTGGCGGCATGTCAAGTGGGACTGTGTGTTGAAGTACCAGAGTGACTTGTGATCTGTAAGGACGTGGGGTGAAAAGATTGCCCCTTCCAGGTAACAGCTCCATTTCAAACACAGTGCACAATTGCCGCCAACTCTTTATCATGAATGAGATAGTGTTGTTCCAAGTTGGTAAGTTTCCTGGACTCATATGCCATGGGGAGGAAGAAACCATTGTCAGTTTCAACCCTTAGCACACCCCCTATGGCCCTTTCAGAGGCATTGGTCTCAAGTTTGTACTGATGGTTTTGATTGGGAAACTGCAGTACAGAAGCTATTGTGAGCCTTTGCTTCAACATCTCAAAAACTCAATCTCTGATGGGGGTCCAATGGAAGCGCTGTTTAGTGTTGAGGAGGTCAGTGAGAGGTGCAATTAGTTCCCAGCAATTGGGAATGAGCTTGTGCACATAGGCAACCATGCCTAAGAATGTCTGTACCTGGCCCACATCAGTGGGGGGCGGCATGCTAGCAATTGCCTTGATTTTAGCAGGGTCAGGCTTTATCCCTTGAGCAGAGATGGTGTGCCCAAGGAACAGAAGCTCCAACTTGAGGAACTTGAATTTGGAGGGTTTAGCTTTTAGCTGGGTTTTCCAAAGGGTGTAAAGATCAACACGGAAGTGTTAGAGGTGTGTGTATTGGTCTTGACTGAAGACAATAATATTGTCAAGGTACACAACCACACATTTCCCAATCCATTCCTCAAATGCTTTGTTCATCAACATGGCAAAGGTGGAAGGAGTGTTGGTCATTATGAAGTTCATGACCTGGCACTCAAACAACTTATAGTGTGGACAGAAGGCAGTTTTTGCCTCATTTCCTGGTGCAATGCGGACATGGTTGTACCCTGCGGTGAGATTAATCTTGCTAAAGACCTTTGCACCTGTGAGTGTGTCAAACAGGTTGTCAATCAACAGCAGGGGGTACTTTTTCTTAACTGTCACCTCATTTAGGGCGCGGTAGTCTGTGACCAGGCAAAAGGACCTGCCCTTCTTTGCTACAAAGAAGACAGCCACCCTGTATAGAGAGAGTGAGGGGCAAATGAAGCTCTTGTTGAGTGCGTCTACAAGGTGCTGGTGGAGGGTCTCATTTTTTTGGTGTGAGACAGAATAGAGAACATGTTTTAGGTAATGACCCTTGGAGTTGTACAGCGTTCTGGATCTCTCGGGGAGGAGGTAGTTGTTTAAGTGTCTCACTGAAAACGTCATTATATTCCTTGAGGAGTGTGGCAAGCACTGGCAAAGGTAAGGTGGTCAAGGGAGGGGCCGCGGGTGGTTCAGCGCAGATAACTTCAATGAACATTGATTGAAGTCTAGTTTCCACTCCTTGAAATTGTACAAGCCTATCTCTGTTAAACTGACAAACACAGTATTGTAAAGTATATTGCTCATTCCAACAGGATAGATATGAAAGCCCACCTCATTTCTGTTGAGGGTGATTGCAGATGTATCCCAGTTGATGTAGGACAGCTGTGAAAAAGCCAGTTAAGGCCAGCTATGAATCATGGCTGAGCCCTGCTATTATTGGCTCAAAGAGCTTAACCTGGATGTTTCCCATTCTCACAGAGAAGGGTACCATCTCATGGGTAATTGCCACTATACAATAATCAGCCACTTAAACTGCCTTGAACCTGCTTGTTACTTGGTCTAATTGTTGAGAGTCAGCAAACACCTGGTCCACCATAGTGTGGTTGGCCCTGTTATCTACCAACAATCTGTGGGTATTCCCACAAAAACGGAAGGGATAAGCCAAGTGGGTTACTTTATTGAGAGAGTGGATTGCTTGAAGCACAGGGTTGTCACTATGAACCTGGAATATGTCAAGGGTTTCAACTTTGTGTATGTTATAGTTGCAGGGATTCTTTGCCAAGGAAGATTAAGAGGAAGGGTCAAGTGGGTTTGTATAACCTCTTGAAGCTACAACCCCCAGGATTTTCCTGGGTCCTCAATTTGTGCTAGCTGGAGTTCCCCCTTTCAGGGGCGTTTAACCTCATTATCCTGCTGATGGGGCTGAAAGCGGCCTACTTGGTTGTGGGCACTGTCAGGTGTTGCACAAGGTTGAGATGAAGCATCATTTGTACAGAAGAACACCAATGTTGAGCAAATTGTGATATTGCTGATATGTTAAAAGCTACAGATAGATGTTAGCCTTGCCAATTTACTCTACCTAATCCTATGCAAGAGCACTACAGACTACAATAGAATAGAACTTAGAAGATAATTATGTTTATTTATGCTGGAGTACAATCTAGCCAGAGGCTGCAATCTATCCAGGTGTAACTATGAACTTGTCTTTATCCTTTCAGGTGTCTATATCAATATATACTGCAACAACCCTTGTTCTTGTCCTTTAAGACAGTTCTGAGTGGCTACCTTTGCAATAGGTCTATCTTTACTGGCTACGCCCATCCTGATTGGCTGTCCTTGGCACGTGATATGCTACTGGCCTTAGCAGGCGTCCATGGCACCTCAGCTACAGCCTACTCTCTTCTTGAGCTAGCCTACTGTCATTTATCAATTGGCTGTATCTTACACACCTATTATTGTGCTGGGAAACTACGCCATATTTAGTTGGTGCTTAGAAATTGTCCCTGTTCAGCCCTCCTACATTGGAAGGTAGAATTTCGGTATTAGATTTACAGGGCTTAATCAGTGATCCTTTTCTGGTTGGCAAACCTTCTGCTTATTAATGTAATGAGTCAAATTAAGGATTATACGCTGTATAATAGCAGACTCAATCCATTAGTGACTCAGAGAATTATCCGCCATGTAATATTGACCCAAACCAATAAGGGGCCCAATTATACGCTGTGTAATACTGATCCAAACTTGGTATTTCTTAGCCACTTGTATATCACTTGTTTGGTATGGACATATAAGTCCATCAGGCCGTGTTGAGCTGAGTTGATACAACGTCCAGTAGGGTAGAATAGGTGATTTACAATTGTTGATTTAGTGACTACACGCCATGTAATCAATGATATTCACTATATTGGCTAACGTTTATACAGCGTATAATAAGTACATCAAATATAATATAGAAAGCAATATACGGCATATAATCACATCACATTGGGACAATCAGTGATAATACAGCGTATAATTGTTACATCTATTATAATAAACTAGCAATTATACAGCGTATAACTGCCATATCTATTAATATAATGATGACTAGTGATAATACAGCATGTAAATGATTAAGATCTGTGTGCAATGATTAACCTGATCATTTGTGGTCAATCAGCCTAATCTCACATTTCCCCCCTCATGACCATAAATAGGGAGGGTAAGAGAAGAATCAGGCATATTGCTTTCTCAACAGCATCTTCTTGTCTTAGTACCAAGGAGGAGTACCAGGAGTTCCTGGCAACCATGTCTGTGGAGCGTTGTCAGGAGTTCAGTTGCCAGAGTAAGGAGGCACACTGTCTCCAATTCTACAGTTGGCGTTTGTTACAAGCTCACAATAATGATACTCACTTGGAGTTGTCCTTGGCCAACACCGTGGTGACCAATCCTTTCCAGCGCCTGGTTATCCCAATCCTGGAGCAAGAAGCCAAGCAGGGGGATCATCCTCCTTTGGTGATTAGAAGAGCCAATTGGGCTACCCCTGTGGACCCGGAGGTCTGGCGGGCCAGGGCTGTTGTTCCCCGCACACCTGCTGTGCCTTACACCCATGATCTGGCTTTGTTGGGATTTGTGGTCCTAACGTACAACCCAGACCATGCAGACTTTGAAGTTAATAGCCTTTTTCAGGGCTATGAACTTTTGAGTGAGTTCCTTTTTGTCATTCTGTTTTGTGGCCAGGGGATAGACATCCACTCCCGTCTTTGCCACTCCAAGCAATACCACCCTCCTGCTGTTTTTTCTGTGGCCCTTTGCAAGCTGGCCTGGCCTCTTGAGGGGGTCTTAGTGGAGCTGCCTTGCTCCAATGTGGCATTGTATGCCAAGTACACACAGGTGATTGACTTCAACTGTGTGGTAGTGCGGGTCTGGTCCCGTGCTTGGGGGCCCAGTCCCAACTCTACCCTTCAGTGGGGTCTTTGACAAACTAATAATCAGCACAATTGACTGGCAGCAGCCATCAACCTAACCTTGGAGAAGATGGATACTGGGGATCCTGCCCAGTATCTCCCTTATATGGCTTTGGTAGGGAATCTTTTCCTAGTGCCAAAGCCTTTGCTTCCTCAGGGTTCATTGGCCCAGATGCAGGCCATCTTGGAGTTCTATCAATGTGAAGTGCTTTGCTGCCAATGGGGTCTTCCGGCTGATTACCCCTCAGAAGGGTTTATAGTGGAGTGCCTGGTGTTGGGGGCGTGCTTCCCTATTGAGTGTGGGCTGGGTTGCCTTGCAGGGGGGAGCTGGCCTTGAGTGCACCCATTATGCACTGGGAACGGCTGTCCCCTGAAGCACGACACATGTGGTTACAGAACGTTGTTGTTCTCTATCAGGTGGTGGCCACCCACGCTTTTGGTGACTATGTAGAGGCCACCACCCACGATGTCCCTGAAGAGCCTGAGGAGGAAGCTCACCAATAAACCTTCATAGGACTAAGTCATCTTTCTATATAGTGCACTTTTATATTTTATATCTTTTTTTATATTTTTATATCTTTTTATATTTTTCCTATTATGAATCATATAGAGTGCCTATACTACTTATGTTATTTTTATATTGTAAGTTGATAGTGTTTAATTAGGCTTTTTCTTTGGGGTGCAGAATGCGCAAAGGATTTTTGCGTGTACACGGTTGAATATGTGTTCACTATTCTTATCCTTGATGGTGTAGGCGTCAGGTGAGGTCTTCTCTATGATATCAAAAGGACCTACCCATAGTTTGTCTAGTTTGTGGGATCTACCTGCTCCTCTAGTGTTGCAGTATGTGACCCCCTCCCCCTACCTCAAAAGAAGGCAATGGGGCCCTACTAGCAGAGTCTCTTTCAAATCTGGCTTGGGTCTTGATAGCTGTGTTGCTAAAAGCAGATGCCTGCAATTTGATGAGGGTGTTGGCCAGTTGTTTTAGGTACTGATTATAGAAAAGCTGCCCGGGTTGCCTGTGGTTGAGTATAAGACAGGCGGAATGGTAGGATGTCAATCATACATCAGCTGAAAAGGGGACGCACCCATGGTGGAATGCAACAAGATGTTGTATGCAAACACTGCTGCTCCTAAGTATGTTTCCCAATATGATGTACATGATGAAGCCAATTTCCGGAGGATCTGGGTTAGGGTATCATTGACACGTTCCACTATCCCATTGGTTTCAGGGTGGTAGGGAGTGGAGAGTACTCCACAGACTCCCATGAGATTGTTCACCCTTGTTATTACGGAGGCCGTAAAATTAGTCCCGTTATCTGAGAGCAGGAACTGGGGACAGCCATGGCAAAGTATAATGGCATCCAAGACAAATTTTGCAGTGTAGGGGGCGTCAACTTTCCTTAGAGGCCAGGATTCCACCCACTTAGGTAGGTGATCTATAGCCACTATCACATACCAAAAGCAAGGGCCGCTACATGGGAGTGGTCCCACTACATCCATTGATACAGTATGCCAAGCAGAATGGGGTTGCACCATTTGGTAGGTTGTGCTTTTGTGTAGAGGTTTATTCCCTTGGCACTTGATGCAGCAGTCAATTGTCTCCTGAATGTTGAAATTCATTGCCTCCCAAAAGTAGGTGCGAGACAGGATCTCTTTGGTCTTCTAAAAGGCGCCATGACCTGTCGCTTTATGAGCGGCTGTAACAATGCTAGTCCTTTTGGAGGGAGGAGGGAATATGCATTCCATACCATCCACTAGCTTGTAAAGTACACCATTGTGTAGTGTTGTATCCTTCTGAAGGTCCTGTAGAATATGCTGTACTTTCTCAGGTTTGTCATTAAACTTCCCAGTCATCATCTTCTGGTACAGCTGATCCGCTAACAAGCTCACCAGGGCCACAGTGGGTAAGCGGAAAAGGCAGTCTGCGTTCTGGTGCTTGCTGCCAGGGCAGTGAAGGATCTTGTAGTCCAGGGCCTGTAGTTTCAATGCCCATTGAGCCAGTTGGACTTCTGATTCCTTGAGGCTCTGGAGCCAAGCTAGGGATGCGTGATTGGTGACCACTGTAAACCGTACACCATGAATGTAGACCTGAAACTGTTTGCATGCATTGATGACTGCCAGGCATTCACGCTCTGTCACTGTATAGTTGCGTTTGTGGACGTTTAGTGTCCTACTGGCATAGACTACAGGGTGTTTGAGTCCTTTGTTGTCAATTTGGGATAGTACAGCCCCAACTGCAGTAAGCAAGACATTGGTATGGATCACAAATGGTCTGTCAAAGTCTGGGTACATCAGAAAAGGGTTGCTTGACAAGGGCAAGCATAGCTTGTCAAAGGCTCCTTGGCATTCTTTACTCCATACAAAGTTGACTCCCAATTTCAGCAGGTGGAAGAGAGGTTCCCCAATGGCTGCAAAGTGGGGGATAAACTGCTGATATTAACCAACCATACCCAAGAATACCTGTATGTTACTCTTTGACTCAGGGCGCTTCATCTTAGATATGGCTTCAGTTTTTGCAGGTTGGGGCCATAGGCCATGACTGTCTATAACAAAGCCCAGGTATTCCAGCTAATCTTTGAAGAACTGGCATTTGCGCGGCTTTATCTTAAGATTGGCAGCAGCTAACCTCTAGAAGACCTCTTCCAAATGAGCTAGATGTTCCATGAAAGTCCTAGAGAAGACATTGATGTTGTCCAGGTACACTAGGGCACAAGAGAGTTTAAGGTCACCTAGGATGGTGTCCATTGCTTGCTGGAAGGTTGCAGGGGTATTGCACAGCCCTTGCAGCATCCTTGTTGGTTGAAATAATCCCTGTGAGGTTATGATGGCGCATTTTTCTTGTTCTTTGGGAGGTAGCTTGATCTGCCAATAGCCCAATATGAGGTCCATAGCAGAGAAGTACTTGGCACCCCCAAGGCGGTCCAATGCGTCGTCTATGTTAGGTAAGGGATATGAGTCCTTCTTGGTGACCTTATTGAGGCGTCAATAATTGATGACAACTTGGTTGGAGCCATCTTTCTTCTTGACAATCAGAATAGGAGATGCCCAAGGACTTTTGGACGGGATCAGCATGCCCTGTTTTAGCAGTTCACTGGCCTCTTCTGAGACAACTTCTTTGTTAGCTTTGGATTGTCATATAGGGTGCATGCGGATTAGAGGAGTGGTTCCTGTATCAATGTGGTGGGTTACTCCTTCAGCACAACCCAGATTGTGGTTGCTTTCTGCAAAGATTGAGCAGTACTTTTTGAACAGCAAAGATGCCTGAGCTTACTCCTCAGGGCCAAGGGAGTAAAGGTCAACTAGGGGGGTAGTCAGGTGGACTGCTGGTCCAGGTTTGTCCGGTATACCCATTTCCTCAAATGTACTGGATCCCTTAACCTCAGATAGTTCCTCCGTAGGGTAAAAGTGTAAGAAGCCTACTACTTGGTCTTTCTTGATAGAAAGCGTCTTCTTGTGAGGTTGGCCAAGAGGACATGTATCTCCTGTTGGCCAGGGGTAACAATGCCTGGTGCAATGCACAGTTTGAAGCAAGAATGGCCCCAGGGTTCAACAACTTCTCCATATAGCCTTTCAGGGACAACCACAGACAACCCAGTCTCTGAAATCTTCTGGTGTCCAGGCTCCAGGGAAAAAGTGGACCTGGTCCTCAGCGGAACACCCTTATGTTCTAGAATCTGTGTAGGAGGTTTACGCCTATTTTTCCCAAAAAGTTTGTATTCTACAGGGACAATTCCGTTGGCGTAGGCCAGATTGACAAATTTGCAGGGTTTGGGTGTGGTGTCTTGACCTTCCTTACTGAAGAACAAGATTAGGGTCTGCCCAAAGATTTCAAAGGTGGCAAGACCTCAGTGTGTCATGACTCCATATTTTACCAAGAAGGAGGTGTCTATTAGGAAGTCATAGGTGTCATTTGGCAGTACAACTGCTGGAGCAGATACCGCAATGGAGCCAAATTGCATAGGTAGTGCACTGTATGCTCCCACAGAGTACGTGGGTTCCTTGCCAGCTGTACCAAAGGGTGATCTGTAATCAACATCTGGGGCTATACCCAATTTCTTCACCATCTTAGTGAAGATGATGTTAAACAGAGCACCACTATCCACTATGGCTTGAATGCAATGTTTGTTAACTGATATGTCAATGTAGGTACAATCAATATAAGAGTCATCGAGGCTTTTTAATGTGTGTATCCCATTCTCCTTGTCACTCTCCAAGGTTCAGAGCAAACTCTTGCAGACATTGGGGTATGTGGACTTAAGCTCCTATAGCAGAAAAGCTACTTGGATTGACTTTAGGTTTGGGGTGTCATTGGAACATGGTGAGCGACAATTTTCCCTGGCATCCTGTAGCTGGGCTGCATATGGCTTTGAGACTTCAGCCAGGGCGGCCTCTTCTTGCTTGACTTTACTTTGGGACCGTGTTGTCACAGCATAGAGGTTGTTGGCTACAACCATGTGGATTGCTTCCTCAGGCAGCCAATCAGAATATTGGTCTTTGGGGCCAGGTTTGATGGAAATGTTGAGGGATTTGGCAGAGGTAGAATTTCCCTCTTCTACTCCGCCTTTGCTTTTCCCTCACTTGTGCCAGCAGGGTGGGCTTGTACCATGTGCACCTTCTTGGCGTTGAATGGACACTTTGATTTTCAGTGCCTGGCAGTGTTGCAGGTGATGCAGTAGAGGCCCTTCACGTCAGGAGGATGTGCAGAGGTCTTAGCGGAGTCCTTCTTCTGAAAGTGTGGTTTCTTGTAGGCTGGCTTAGGCTGTTTGGACTTGGGGCAATTGGGAGGACCAAACGTCTTGGCATGGCTTTGGAGGCAGTCAACAATTTTCTGACATGTCTTTGCCTTTGGTGTAGTCAGGGGCCATTGCTCTGTGGAGCTCTTTGTACAGATGGGTGGCCTGCTTCATTGCAGTGCGGATATCAAAGGTGGAGACTGTACCAGAGCCAAGGAGTACAAGTGCATTGTGATAGAATTTTTCCGCAAATTCCTGTAGGGTTTTTCCAGGAGAGAACTTTATTGCGCCAAACTCAGACTTCTTGGTGAAGAGAATGTCCTCACCACCAAACTCTTTCAACACTGCCTTCCTGGCCTTTTGATACATCCAGTCTGTTGCAGGTAGGCGTGACATTACTAGATTGACGCTGGTTGCGTCCAGTGTGGTGATGAGCGTGGTCACCTTTTGGTGGTTGGTGGCGCCTCTCATGGCCATCTCAAACAGTCTTAGGAAAGAGTGCATGTTCCCTTGTTTGTCAAATTTAGGAAGGTTCAAGGGTTTGAACCGTTTGTTCACGGCTGTAGTCTTGGGAGGTTGGCGGGGGGAGGCAGTTGATTACCTATCCGCCATATAACTACGCCTGGCCCTAGGTGTTGCCTTTAGCGTGAAGGGTTCTATTGAAGGAAGGGTTGTGAAGACCTCAGGAATCCCCCTGTTTGGTGATTCCCCTTCCTCCTCAGAGGTATTGGCAGCATCTTCATAGTGATCCGTACGTGTTGAAGATGAAGTCTGATGGCTGCTCAAGATGCAGTTGCAGCCTTTTGTTGCCAGTAGCTGCATCTGGGCTTCCATCCTATCCAGGCAATTGTGGATCTTGTCATTTACCATCTGCCGGCTTTTCTGACGGAGCTCAGACTCTACGGATGTGGTTGTTTTAGAAAGGCGTGAAATGGCATCTCTCAGTGTCAGCTGTTCCGTTTGTAGTGCCATGATAGTCTCATGTGCTCTGGCAAACTCCTCTTTGTATCCTTGGATTGTGCTCTCTAATGTCGCTATTCTGCTCTTGAGTGTACAAATCTTTGCACTGTATGGGCAGAGTAGCGGCTTTGATGTAGATGATCAGGACTCCTTTGCTTGGTTGTCAACTCTAGCTTCCAGTCTCTGGAAATTGTCCAGAGCGTACTTTTTGAATTGGTGGAGACGTGAGCCTAACTGCTCTACTTCTCTGTCTAGGGCAATAACGTTTTGATCCAACGTGGTCATGTTGTCTGCCATTCTAACGCCAAATTTGTCCAATTTGGCACAGAACTTGTGGACGTCTTGCAGCCATGCTAGAGAGGCTCCACGTGCATCCATTGCTTTATAGGCCATGATTCTTAACTTTGTGTTCAATATGTCAATCAGTTCATAAATCCAAGCATGTGCATTCCCTCCCATGGACTGATTAGCCAGGACCACGGCACACATCTTCAAAAAGGAGGCATTGGCCGTGGCCCATTGTTCAGCCCAGTTGCAGCGGCAGGAGAGGAGGGCGTCACCGAGGGAGGAAAGTTCAAGGTTCTGTTGGGCAGCAAAAAGTTGGAGTTGTTT
The DNA here is from genome assembly GCA_014839935.2 of Entomophthora muscae. NCBI lineage: Eukaryota > Fungi > Entomophthoromycota > Entomophthoromycetes > Entomophthorales > Entomophthoraceae > Entomophthora > Entomophthora muscae. The sequence continues at coordinate 297,035 of QTSX02007123.1, read as the reverse complement.
TACTGAAGGCTGGACAAAGTCAGCAGGTATTCCACGGCGTGATCACCACTAGAAAGACGTTCCTGGAGAGCCTGGAACGTAGCGTTGCGGTAAAGCCAGTAAAGTTGCCAGCGGGATTCCTGGTCCCGGTAGTAAAAGAACAAGCTCAGATTCTGGTCTGGGCAATCCAAGGGACGGAGGCAGAATCCCTGAAGTAGGGTTTCAGCCAGCTCAACAATCTGCGTGCAATTGTATGAGCCAACCAAGGCGGGACCCTCGGGAACAGAGGGCAACAGGGCCACAACCAAAGGGACGGTTGTGGGGGGTGAACAACCACAGGGTTGCTCACAGAAAAGATAGGAGCACACTCACTGTCAGATGTTTCCATCTCGTGCCCATGCTTGTCAATAAAGCTAGGCAGAGGCGGTGCCAGGGACAATTCCTGGCGGGCAGGGGCAGTTTCCTGGGGCATTAGCAGAGGCTCAATTTTGAGTGAGCACCAATGTTGAGCAACTTGTGATATTGCTGATATGTTCAAATCTACAGATAGATGTTAGCCTTGCCAATGTACTCTACCTAATCCTATGCAAGAGCACTACAGACTACAATAGAATAGAACTTAGAAGATAATTATGTTTATTGATACTGGAGTGCAATCTAGCCAGCGGCTGCAATCTATCCAGGTGTAACTATGAACTTGTCTTTATCCTTTCAGGTGTCTATATCAATATATACTGCAAAAACCCTTGTTCTTGTCCTTTAAGACAGTTCTCAGTGGCTACCTTTGCAATAGGTCTATCTTTACTGGCTACGCACATCCTGATTGGCTGTCCTTGGCATGTGATATGCTACTGGCCTTAGCAGGCGTCCATGGCACCTCAGCTACAGCCTACTCTCTTCTTGAGCTAGCCTACTGTCATTTATCAATTGGCTGTATCTTACACACCTATTATTGTGCTGGGAAACTACGCTGTATTTAGTTGGTGCTTAGAAATTGTCCCTGTTCAGCCCTCCTACATTGGAAGGTAGAATTCTGGTATTAAATTTACAGGGCTTAATCAGTGATCCTTTTCTGGTTGGCAAACCTTCTGCTTATTAATGCAACGAGTCAAATTAAGGATTATACGCTGTATAATAGCAGACTCAATCCATTAGTGACTCAGAGGATTATCCACCATGTAATACTGACCCAAACCAATAAGGGACCCAATTATACGCTGTGTAATACTGATCCAAACTTGGTATTTCTTAGCCACTTGTATATCACTTGTTTGATATGGACATATAAGTCCATCAGGCTGTGTTAAGCTGAGTTGATACAACGTCCAGTAGGGTAGAATAGATGATATACAATTGATGATTTTGTGATTACACACTGTGTAATCAATGATATTCACTATATTGTCTTACGTTTATACGGCGTATAATAAGTACATCAATTTTATTATAGCAAGCAAAATACGGCGTATAATCACATCACATAGGGAAGATCAATGATAATACGGCGTATAATTGTTTCATCTATTATAATAAACTAGCAATTACACAGCGTATACTAACTACACTTAATTAAGTGATAACCAGTGATAATATGGTGTGTAACTGATCAAGATCTGCGTGCAATGATTAACCTGATCATTTGTGGTCAATCAGTCTAATCTCACAACCATCAAAGCCTGATTTTTGACCTCCACAATGGCCTTATAACAGTAATTGATGGAGGTGTAACAACCTACAGGGACCCACTTACAGATATGGGGCTTGAGCCCATTGACTATCAGGGTCATAATCATGGTGTTTCTGTCAGTCACAGCTTCAGGGGCAGCAGCAAGAGCTTTCTGCCAGGTGGCAAGGTATTTGGGATTGGATCCAGTCTTTTTAATTGCTAGAAGGTAAGTTCCCACCACAATAAGTGAGAAAGATTTGCTGTAGCGGGACTTTGCAACGTCCCTGAATGGCGCCCAGGTGACTTCAATTTCCTGACTGGCCCAGTTGGTAAACTTCACAGCAGCAGGCCCTGTGAGGCGCCCAGATGCAGTAGCAACCCACATGGGCTTGGGTACTTGACAGATAAGGAGGCAGGTCTTGTTAGAGTGAAGCCAACTTACAATATTGGCTCCTTTGACCCCACCTACAAAGGATTACAACTGGAGGTTGGCATGCGCTGTGAAAGGTCTAACTAAGGCAGGGTGACGACGGCGTCACGCTGTCCAAGGTGAAGACATTTGTACACACTTGTAAGAACTATCTGGTCTTGGTAAATAATGTACCTGTTGGTGATGTCCCCCTTGGGGATTGGCAGGAAGGTTTTAATGGGGAGTAGCCATACAGCCTGTACTCTATCCTTTATTAGGGGGGATTTTTTTCTTTAGGTAAGTTATGAACCTACTTCTGCTACTACTGTTGCAACTGAACCAATGAGGATTCAGTATTTGAACTGGGGAAGACAACAGCTCAATAGAAAGGATAGGAATAATAAGAATAAGGTAGTGTTTATTGTAGAATATTGTGATTAATATACTATATGGGGAAAGCCACACGGCCACAAGGGGGTGACATGGTGGCATGTAAGGATTTGAGCCAAGGAATAACTTGTGCAGGATCAGCAGGTCAAATTGGTAGTGCTCCTAATTAGGAGAAAGTGCCCGCAATTTGATATTGTCATAAGATTAGTTCATGTTGTTAGATATGTAAAGGGGTGACTTATTGAGGGCCCCCTGTGTATAGAAGATACATTAGCAGGTAAGTCTGTAAACTTGGTTGCAACAGTAATATGTCCTCTGAAGTCAATCAATTGTTGTGTTGGCACTCTAAGGTTCATAAGCCTATGCCTATGTCCACAAAGGAGTTTAAATCCTCTTACAAGACAGGCATTTGGCATATGCTAGTCCTGTGATTATAGAGGCACACTCTAACCCAACTAGTCAAGATACACATCCTCCCTACATCATGACCCTTGACAATAATGTACAATGTAAGTGTCAAGATGGCATAATTGTGGGAATATAGGTCATCTTAATTGAGCCTGTACAACCCAAAGGCAGAGGCTGCAGATCCTAGAAGTCAGTTAGGAAAAGCCCAGTCAACTTAGAGTCAGAGACACTCTCTGTTGACTACTCTTATTAGTCTCATCCTATTTCTGCACTCATCACATTCCCTACTGTGTCTGGCTCTACATCTTCTCCTACCACGCCTTACATCCTGCATCTCTTCCATGACCTGCCAAGTGACTCCAACTCTTATGAATCCTAAGACAATGAACTCGGTATTCATGGGTACACAGTGCTGGCTGTCCCTGATACTATATTTGTACCTTACAAGTTTTTGCTCTGGTAAAACAACTATTATTAAAGTAGTACCTGGCTCCTCTACTGCTTGAGACATGATTGCTTGCCCTTGACTCACTCAAGCCATTTGGTCTCCTACATGGGCTAAATTATTTGCTGAAGCTGATGAGCTAGCCAAAGCTATATTTCAGAATTTTTATTTCTCCTTGACTCTATAATTTTTATATAAGGAAAACCATGTCCTTTGCTGCACTTTGAAAAAATGGGGGAAAGAACTTGCTGCCTCCAAGAAAGTTCTAGACATCTCTTCCCAGATTGGGAAGAGATACCACTCAAGTGGAAGTAGTTTATTGTTGTGTAGATACTTCTGGGAAGTATAATAAAAGAGATAAATAGGAAAATTAAGAAGAGAATGATACTTTAGTTGATATGAATATGGAGAATTATATAGTACTGTAAATTCAGAACCTAAAATTATACATTCATAATTGTCAAATCCTTGGTCCAAATTTTAAATCACATTTGAAGGAAACTCAGCTGAGTGAAAAATAAAATTTTATAAAATCAACCATTTGATTTGAATTTTTTACATTTTTAAATTGGCAAATTTCAACTCCCTTGAGCAGATAATTCAACTAACTAAAGACAAAACAAAACAAGCAAATGTGGGATAGATGAAGCACAAAATTTGGGATTCAAAGTACAATTTGGTATTCCCTGTAAGTCTAACAAATCATAGACAACATGGAAAAATTAACAAATCTGAAATTGCAGAATTTTTAAATCCAAGAGCCAGATTTCAAATAAAAATGAGGTGAATTTGAAATAAATATAATTTATGGGCATCTCAATCAGGAAGTCAAAGGATCTATAGTGGATTTGAGCTAATTCTTTTGGGAATAATATGCATTCTCAAAAAGCACCCTATTCTATTTTAGACGGCTAAAATTTAGATGTGTGATTAGAGTAGATTTCAGAAAACACTAATAATAAAATAGATTTATATATTACAATCTATTTTATCACATTTTCCTTTCCTTGATGTGTTGATAGTTCATTTGCTGTTGATAATGTGATTGTGTTTAATTGGATAGTTTCACCTCCAGTTGCCTTGGCAATAGGAAATCAAGTTGCCTCCCCAAGGCCAGCTGTTGTTGTGGAGGCAACTTGGTTTCCTATTGCCAAGGCAACTGGAGGTGAAACTATCAATTAAATGAAAGCACATTATCAACATCAAATGAGCTATCAACAAACCAAGGTAAGGCAACTTGATAAAAATAAATTGTAGTATACAGTAGTTTTAAAAGCTATGGCAACAAGCAAAAATTCTTCAGATTTAAACAAAATGATTTCAGATTTATACAAAATCCAAGTTGCGCAAGATTTAGGATTCAATTAATTTAAATATTTTTGGTTAATAAATGAACTGTCAAACCAAAAAAATTTCACTCGCCCATTATACAAAATTATATCAAACATCAAGTGGTGTAGTTCAAACCACAAACAAAATAAACTGACACAACAACTGAAATGGATGGATGCTATTCTGGAGTATATTATAATCCAAGCAGGATTCATATGAGGCACCAACAGAAGGACTAAAGTGAAACAAAATTGGACAATCTAGAAGCAAGATTACACAAGCACAAAACAAAATGAACTCACACAAGATGTGTAGTATGAGCAGCCTAAAATAGAAAAATAACAGTTTAACAGCCAATCAACAGCTATCCAAGTAAGGACCAGAGACATTTTATCCATTTTCATGTCTCCAGATTTTTATGAAAAGGTTTTGAGAACCTTCCAAATATGGACTTGAGATTACAATAAAAATAATTCATTAAATTTTAAAATTTCTACTTTTAGTGATTTTATCCTAGGTTTTTTACAATAGTTTTTAATAACAACATCTTCAACAGCGCCAGCAGCCAAGCCAGCTTCAATGGAGGCAAGGCTCAGAACGTAGAGGACCCGTTTACACCCAAGCCTTTGAGGCAGGTAACAAGGAAGCTGACCTGTACCTTACCACTGACCCCTATGGCTTTGACTTGCTTGAGAGTCACTTAGCGTCTAGCTCTGCCCCTGCTCCCACACCCACCCCTGCACAAGCTGCCCATCAACTAACCAATCAGGATGGCAACCCTGATTTGGAACATCTTTCTGCCACAAGCCAACCTGCTCTCCCCTCAGCCAATCAGGCTTTAGCTCCCTGGCCCAGCGCCCCAAGCAACAAATCATCACCGCCCAAATTCTTCAGGAAATTGTGGCACTCAACCTGCAGGGTCTGTCCTGGGATCAGATTGCTGCCCAGTTGCAATTTACCCAAGCCACCATAATGCGGGAGTTCAACAACCTAATGAATAAGGGGAATCTGATTGGGACAGCCAAGAAGCCAAAGAAGGCCACAGAGTCCCAGATAACCAAGGCCTACCCAATAATGCTTGACCTCCTCCAGCAGGACCCCAAGCTTCCCTTGACCCAGGTCCAGAAGCAGCTTGTACACCATAAAATATGGGTCTCCAAGCGCATGGTGCAGCTCTGGATGTATGGGAAGGTGGCTTCCATACAGGTTATTACCAATTTTGCCGGCAACCAATGGGATGGCGCTGAGGATTCCCCATATGATCCCACCATTGAATCCACCCTGGTCCAATGCCTGACTAGTCTTTCAGATGATGTCATGTTCATCTCTTACTATAATCTATCCATAGCTTTTGATGATTTTGGCACCCAAGGAAAAGCCGCCACTAAGAATGGAAGGAAGAAGGTCAAGAAGGGGGCTTTCATTGGTGCGTTTCTGGCTGTTTCAGCCAAGGGTTTTGTCTACTATCAAACAAACCCTGATTTCATCAATGTCTACTCATACAGCCACATCCTCGGTGGATTGCTTGACTCCTGGGATGGCTCAAATTCCAAATACCAGGTTTTCTTGAGCCACCAGATGGAGGGAAGCTCCACCGCCCTCAAGGCCATCCAGGAACGCGGGCACCAGGCCTCAGTCTACCCTGCTGACCATGCCAACATCCATCTGGCTGACGTTGTCTTCTTCAACATGGGATCCACATTACAGAGCGCCGCCCTCAGGCTTTCAATAGCCTCTATCTTGGGGTGCTTGACCACAATTTTCTCTTTGGCTGCCAGATGGTGGCTGACTTGTTTACACAAATGTTTTTTCATGTAACATGGGCAACCAATCACTTAAGGATAAGCACCTCCCACCTCAGGCCACTGCCATCTACCAGCCAATCCAGCCAATGACTAATGAGGAATACGACAAGCAGTATATGGCAGCCATCACGCAAAATCTTCCTGCCTCCACCCCCGCCACCAACACCCCTCACCCGCAAGCCCAACCCACCCAATCCCTAACCCCCCCAGGCCAGCACCGCCTCTACGTCTTCCTTCCTCCGTTATTCTGCCTCCTAGGCATCACTCTCCCCTGCCCCAATAAACCCCTGTCACCAAACATTTTCTATTTATATTATCTTTTTTTTGAATTTCAATTGTTCATATTCTCTTTGTTTATAGTTGGTTTTATTCTTTATGTTTAGCTTATTTCTATAAAATCATATATTTACTAAGGTGTGTATCTAGATCGTAAACACAGTTATTTTTAGCACCCAACCATAGCCCCCTGTGAAAACATTAACAACAATTTGGTGATCAGCTAAATTTGAATTAGAAAATTATAGGTTAACTTTTTTTAGATAAAGTTATTACTGATCCAAATTCAAAACCTTAATGATAAACTTTAAGCCAATCAGGAGCCAAGTGATAAAGTGATTGTTGTGACATAAAGGGTCATTCAATAATTCTTTGATGCATGTGCACTAATTAATATTATTGGCTGGATTTTTTGCCATTGTACGCCATTGCTGCTGTGGCAAGTTGTTGATGGACTAGTGCCCAATCAGCTGCTGGATTAGCACTAGTCCATCAACAACTTACCACAGCAGCAATGGCGTACAATGGCAAAAAATCCAGCCAATAATATTAATTAGTGCACATGCATCAAAGAATTATTGAATGACCCTTTATGTCACAACAATCACTTTATCACTTGGCTCCTGATTGGCTTAAAGTTTATCATTAAGGTTTTGAATTTAGATCAGTAACAACTTTATATAAAAAAAGTTAACCTATAATTTTCTAATTCAAATTTAGCTGATCACCAAATTGTTGTTAATGTTTTCACAAGGGTCTATGTCAAGCGCTAAAAATAATATGGTAATCAAGGAAACAATGCCAACACAAAGCAAATGACGCATATTGAGATGAGCGTAAAACATATACACAATGGGTAAAAAGATGGGATAATGTAATAAACAGGGAAAAAAGGAATAAACAAAGAGGCAACAGTATCAAAATAATACAGAATTTATTGGGGAAAAGCTATAAAAACATATGGAAAGGTTAGTAAAAAAATAAAATGAGAGAACTCAAAAAGCTGCTAAAAGACCTCAACTTGGCAATTGCCAAAATTAAAGAGATTGACTGCAAGGTCAAAGCAAGAGTTAAGTCTGCCGTCCTTAAAAGGGACAAAATTGAAAAGGTGTCCGCCAAAGCACTCATGAACAAGATTCTAGACACCCCTGAAACAACAATTGTGCAACTTTTAAATGTCCAGAAGCACATTGTAGAAGGCCTTCAATTCAAGTTCTTTGCCCTCTCTGCGCTGTCTGTCTGGACAGATGACCCAGAAATGTATGCCCACCTAAGACCCGCAAAATATACCCAAACAGATGACACTGAGCAGCCAGCACAACTGGTTACACCAAGAATAGCAAAGCCTGCCAAGGTTGCGGGCAAGAGGAGACTGCAGAAGGTAACCTAAAATAATAATTAATAAAAATTTCCAAATACTTACCTTTTTTTAGAAGAAGTCAATGGTGAACTCTGCTGGGTCCTGGTCCCTTTTGTCCCCGCCACATTCTACTCTAACTATGCCACTCATGTGGCCAAGCAGCTTTTCCTGTCCCCTCTGTCTTGCAGGAGCTTGAAGACTGTATTCACAGGTCCTTTCCTATGTCCAGGGAGCCATTGGCTGGGCTCACGCATGGAGAGGGGGCATCCAAGTGGGCAGTTACTTCCTACAAGGATGCCCAACTGGTCCGCCTGGACCTGGTATCACTCAGTGAAGTTTACTGTGTAAACTCCATTGAGCTTGTTTGGGACGTCCTGGTGACGCTCCCATTCAAGAATGTACCAGAGATGGGCTGGGCTCATGCGGCTGCTTGCTTCTGCTTCCTGGTGGAGCACACCCTGTCTTACTTGCTGGAGAATTTTGGGCGCGTGGTAGAAAACTGGCTGTTGCAGATGCAACAGCTGTGAAGAAGACCAAGATCCTCCTGGTGGACTTTGGGCTGGCCTGGAGTGCCAACAAGACGGGGGTCCCAGAAGCTATGGATCTTACCTTTGGCAAAACTAAACATGAGAAAAAAATAAGCGCAGTATACAACAAACTGTGCAAGTTTACAGAAGGCTTTGCTAGGCAAAGGCTTCACCTTGAGTTTACCTGGGGTTCCTCTTTTACTTTGGAATGGTTGCGTTGGTTGAGGACCTGGACGGGGTCCTTCTGGGGATTGACAAGGCCAGGCTATCCCTGGATGGGAAGAAGGTCCCCCCCGGGTACAACTCGGTGGATCACGTCATCCAGGACGCCTTGGTCCTGGCTGGCATCTTTGGGTTTGCAGCCCCACCAGAAAAGCTGCTCCTCTCTATTCCCACCTCACCATCCTCCCTTTTACCAGCAGGCAAGAATATTTAACCAGGGTGTATCCACCGTCCACAGTGTGGCAGTGGAGGTTGTGCGCCACCTCCATTGTGGGGTGGGTACATACTGCCAAACTCACTATAGGCAATCTTAATAAATTCTCTCTTCCAAATAATTACATTGCAATTTTTAATATTTTTATTATAATAAATTTTTCTAATTCTTATTTTAGCAAACAAGATCCGCAGAATATATCCTAGAGAAGGTCTTAATAAAAGCATAATAATATATTTCAATAAAATCTACTTCTGATTTGGACACATTACATTAATTTTTTTTGATTATTATATTTATTTTCCAAATGTGATATTAATGCGGTTGCAAATCCAGTATCAAGCGTTTAGGATACCCTTAGATGGCATAATAAAATAATATACAATAAAATAAAAAAATTACTTACATCTATTAATGGATCTTCTGCGTGTGATTGCGGGCATAGAACCATATAAATATAAAATGATAATTAATAAATGTTGAATAATAAATTAGAGAATATAAAAAATTGGACACACTAAGCCTTTAATTGATTGGCTGTTTGGCTAGGCACGCAGGGATGAACAAATCAGCGTGGCAATAGAATTTGGCCACGGTCTCAGCTGGGAGGGTATGGATCCCAGCCTGCAGCAAATCAAACAGGTCTTTAGTCCCAGTTGGGGTTCCTCGCTTGACAACTTGCTTGAGCCACCCAAAGACTTTGTTGATGGGATTTAGAAAGGACAAATAGGTGGGGAGGAAGAGAAGGCACATATTTGCTGTGGTCAATTGCTAGGGGCCCACTGCAATGCTTGTGTCAATCATTGGGAATTCCTCAAGAATATCAGCCACCTTGTGGAGACCAATGTTGTCCAACACAATTACGTTGGTGAAGCCTGGGCTTGTGCCCTCAGGTCCTCCTGGACCAATTGGAGAAATGACAGGAAGGTCTGGCTATTGTGGGAGCCTAGTATCATTTGGTAGAGCTTGACCCCCTTTGGGCCAAAGAGAGCCACCATTGAATAGGCTGTGGCGCAGACTGCAGCACGCCAAGCCACCCCGTCATTGGAGCCTCTGGGGACATGCCCATATGCATTGCGCATCAACGAGGCAAATGCTGATTTGTCAATATAGTAAAATTTGACCATCCCCTTGGCTTTGAGGACAGTATACGCCTCTGCGTAGTTTTTCTGGGTCTTTATATTGGCCTGGCTGTTCTGATTGTATGGGGATACCCCAAGTTTTTTCCAGGAAAATCACATTCCCTTGACCAGATGGTAGTAAAAGGAAATTGAGGCCTCAATCCCAAAAGCAGACTTGACCATAGCCTGTATATTTGCCAGTTAAAGATGGCAGTCCTGGGTGATTCACTGGAGGATTGCCCATTTGTGCTCCTTGGTGAGGATAGTGAAAACGCGCAAGGATTTCTCCACGGCAAGGACTTGGCCAGTATCAATGAACTTGTTGAAGGTCTTGCTGGAGTACTTGGGATCCACCCCAACAAGGGCCGCGGCTGCCTTGTAGTCACCTGATTCCTGAATTAGCTTAAGCAGGATGATGCATTTGATGTTGGGGATGCACTTCTGGGCAGGCTTTGTGGGTTCAGACAAGCCATATCCTGATTGATGACAGGCTTGCAAGGCATGGGCACCTTGTTGTAGAAGGCTGGAACCTTCTTTAGAACCAGCTGTCCCTCATTGGTTTGGTAGAACTGGGGCTCCTTGTCATCCTCCTGATCACCATCACTGACGTAGGGCTCATAGCTAGTATCAAGTACATGCTTCACCTTCTCCAGCATGTCTGACGGGACAACTCTTGCCGGTACACAACATCAAACACATACAAAGTAAGTTCTACCTCCTTGTTTCTAACCATTTCTTGTTGTGGTAACCTTGGTGGGCTTCTGGGTCAGCTTTAGGACCCAAGGGTTGATGCTCCGCACCCTAGCAGCTTGTGCTCCTTGAACCAGCTGTGTCAGTGCAGCATCACTATGGAACTCTCCTCTCCCGCCTCCCTCCTGAGTAGGCACTTGTTGTACTAAGTCTATTCTTTGACCCGCGGGGGCAACCGCAACTGCAGCACACAACAGGTGCAATAGTAGTCTGTTGTTATGTTCCTTCCATTTTTAGAATTTATTAAAATATTAAATAAAACTTAATTAAGTTACTTTCTAATTTTAATTTTTGCTTTTATCTGTATATGGATATTCAATTATTATTTTTTCCCACCCAATATCCCAATTATAGATTTTTTATTTCTTAATTAGTTGTTTTTAGTTTTACAACGCCCATTTTAGAATACCTGAAATAATTTTCACCCCTTTTCTCAGATTTTACTGCCAATTCAAACACCCAACACAATATTTTTAAAATTTATGTTTCAGATCTTGTGTCTTATTTTAGATACCTTGGTATCATTCATGATTACAATCCATTGCACACATTGCACGAGTGATTTTGTTTACATTGTGAGTTGCTATTGTGTTTTGTTTTTGGATTGAGTTTTGACACACCTTGCTTGGGTGTATTTTGTCATTGATTCACATAGTAAACATATGTGCACCAAAAGTCAACTCACACCATTTTGTTTGTGAATTGTTGTATTTTGGATTACTTTTTGAATGGTTTTGCTTTGCATGTGAGCCTTTTGCTGCTGTGTTGACCCATTTTGCCTATTAACGCCAATAAACCCTGTTAACAGAGTATATATTTTAACCTGAGACTTGGATTTTGTTTAAATATGAAATCATTTTGTTTAAATCTAAAGAATTTTTGCTTGTCACTATAGCTTTTAAAACTACTGTATAAATCTATTTTATTATTAGTGTTTTCTGAAATCTACTGTAATCAAGTATCCTTACTAGCAATTTATTAACACATAGTGTAGCAATCCATTAATTGTTTTACTTTGAAGTTTTATTTACCACCTCTCCTTCTTCCTTGAAAAAGAAGTTTTGTTGGCCCCTGGTAACACCAGGTGCCAAAAAACTTTTAAAAATGTCTGCAGTATCAGGAGGGTGGTTCATATATCATTTTATGGTTTTGTGGTTGCTATATTAGTGATTTAGAGTGCAGAATGTTGTATAATTTACATGTTTAGATAATTTCACATCTTATTTAATTTTCATGTCTAAACATAGCTATCAAGATTGAATTTTTCATTTGATTTTATCCAGAGTGGAGCTTCTTGATTTGGGTTGGTGTTTCCTAGTTTCTTACTATACAATTAATTTGGATTCCAAATCCTGCATTTATTATTTGAGTTTAAATGTGGAATTCATTTATGATTTTAAAATTTTATTCATGGATTTATGAATCCCTCAATTTCAAAAAACATAGTAAACTTAATGAAAATGATTGATGGATTTAACACTCCAAATCTGATTCCAGTTAATTCATTTTTTCTATTGAACTGTGCAGTTCAACTTGAAATTTATAAAGTGTCTATGAGTTCCTGCATTTTTAAAAATTCAAATTCAAATACAAAAAAGGCAATTTAATTAAAAAAGGCAATCCCGCAAAATTAATTTGGAATTTTGACCAAGAATTTGACAATCCAACATTTTTATGTTTAGGTCTAATTTACAGTATCATTAGAAGTCACATACTGTCCATGTACATCATGGTAGTCATGGGGTTTATCTGAGTCATGTTCTATCTATGCCATGTGGCTTTTCCACTGTGATGTTCCAATTGGGACTCAAAATGTTTGATCTCCCTATTAGATGGCCAAATGATAGTGGGGCCACTAACTTATTGAATAGTTAGAGATTCATTTGGAAGGCTACTCAAGAAACTAGTTTCCTGAGAGGGAGTGATCAAAGCACTTGCATTTTTTAAAAGGTGAAGATTAAGGCCATATTAGACACAGGGTCTTCTGTTAATGTGGTCTCATCTAAGATCATTAAAAATCTCAAGCTTGCCCCAGACCTCACTAACAACCAGTCTTATGATACAGCTGGGTTGTCAACCACTTGCGCTATTAGAGCATATTCTGCCTTTCCCCTTTTCTTTGGGAAGATTCTTTTATCCTCCCTTGCAGTGGTCTTAGAGAATGATATTAAAAGTCTCCTGATTGTTAACCAGTTCCTCTGAGAGTATATCAACATTATTAATCTCAAGGAAGAATTTTTGTCTCTCCTGAATTATAATATACCTCTTATATTTGAGAAACTTGTTCACCTTCCAGGAAAGCAGTTAAAGATGTGTGTATTGGAGTATCCTATGAGCATTTTCTCCTTGAATTTTAGAATGCGCTCATATAATCTCAAATACCCACTATTCTTGTGCCCTGGAGAAGAGGGAGTCCCTATATTTGCTCCCTACTCCTCTAAATCCCTCCTTGTCAGGGACCCACTTCACCAGAAAAAGGTCTCTGTACTCCATCCAGTATTCCATATTGATTTCAGGCAAGGTGGCCATTTTCATCAACCCAGAAGTAGCACTCACATTCTTCATAACAGGAATCACAACAAAGAGGACCCAGTCAGTGTTGTAGGAGATCAAGAAGATAGTCATACATAGTAGCAAATCTTATACACCCAAGCCACCACCAATATTAGTAGTAAGCATTCTAGGCATTAGCTAGGTTTCCTATTTCAAACTATTGTAGCAAGCAGTAAATCTGGAAATTGGAAACAGAATAAATGTTTTTTAAACAAACAAGAATCAAGGAAGGGTATTATTCACTTAAATAACCACAAGATCCAACATCATGGGATCTCAATCACATCTATTACGTATCAGGAGCAAGGGGTTAAGATCAGTTGATCACAAGCATGAAACATTGTAGTTGGGTCTTGGTGATAAATAATATAGAGTTTCACAATACCCTGGAGGTGAAACAATCATCAGGGGAATTGGATAATCAGGGAAATTATTGAAATTTTCTTAGGAAATCCCAAACCATAATTATAAATAATTTAAAAATACTTTGAGGATAATTAATGACTTGAGGAATTAGTTCCTGACACTCCTGGCTTACATGTGATAATAGACTCTGAGATTTCTTATGAGTTATCTGCAAGGCTTTTGTAAGCAATTGTACATCAGGTATTATGAAAAGCTTAATTTATTAGCAGTTATTAATAAACCTATGAGAATGATTTAATTACTCTCATGGATATTGGTTCATTAATCACATAAAAAATTCATGATCAATACATCATACACTTTCAACAGGTATTGATTATTCTAAAGCACTGCCATTTAGGAAATAAATGTGCCAGAGCGCCAGCATCATTTAAAATACATGCCACAGTGTCAGCATAATCAAATCCTAGTGCTAGAGTACCATACTATTGTAAATCAAGCATTGATGTTCCAGTATGCTTAATTATCAGCACCAAAGTGCTGTAACAAATAACATCAAGTGCTAAAGTGCAATATTTTGAATAAAATAACACTGATGTCCCAGGTTCAATTTATTTTAATTCAACTTTCATACTAACTGGAAGTTTAATATAGAAGTTTAATGCACCAGAAAAAATTACTGATTTTTACACTAGCAGAGGGTGCCTTTGTGATAGGTACCATAGTAGTGTGGGTTGCAGCTTAAAATGGGAGATTGTCTGCTTTTCTAACAGTGTGGTCAAAACTCTACAGTGCACTGAAATGTCCTAAAAACATTGCCAGCAACTAATGATAAGCAATGAGCAAATACATTATATGAGGTGGTTGTAGTAAACACCCAAAAGGGTGAGCATATTTTTTCTACCTGTATAGAATTTAATAAAAAAAACTTTTTATTACAGCTACAAATATTAAATGCCTTCAAAGCTATATATTCCAAAGAATATAGTGAGTGTGTGCCCCTTCCTAACATTAATTCTGTCAAAACTGCTGGTGTAAGACAAGTTTTGACAGCTTTCATGGAATTTTAGGCATCCAAATCCTTGTAGAGACCTGAACCTTTCTTATGCCCTGGGATCCTATAATCACTCACAAGGACTCATCCAGCTATTGTTATCCAACTTGATTGCCATTCCTATGAAGGTTACAAAAGAGACAGAATCTTGGTCCTGGTTGGACTTTGAGTGCTCCAGAAGTTCAACCTCTTCTCTCTTTTGGGCATGTTTAGTGCTTATGCTTTATCAGAAACTGAACCACAAGTCTTGTCCTGGTTTTCTGCTAGGTATTTTTCTCAAATGACCCCAGTAAAGCAAATTGAGTTGCTAGAACTCCTAGGTTACCATTATAGCTATTTTTGCTCATCATCAACAAACATGAGAAGAACTATAGTGTTATTAAGAAAGAATGCCTAAAAGTCTTGCATGCAGTGGGAAATCTAAAAAAAATAATCTATGTTACTAGTTTTTTTGTTTTCACTAAACACTCTTGCAACTGCTGACTCAAGAAGTTGAAAGATCCTGAAAAAAACTAGCATTATGGGCTTTTCAATTACAAGGCTTTTGTTTTACGGTAGTATTTTACCCTGATATTTAAAATCAGAATGACAGCAGCTTTTCACAGATGCCTCTCTTAGTGCTACATCATACTGAGGCCAATTTCTTAGACAAGCTTATAGGGAAACCTACTTCCTGAGAATCAGAAATCAAAGAAACTCACTTAGCCCTTCAGAAGCTGTTGACATATAATACTGTCATTAAGGATAGCAATATATTAAAAAAGGGTGTATTCCTAAATCTGCCTATGTTTTCCCTAGCTTACATGTATTTGGTGTACTACAAGAGCTCTAGATACTGGAAATAGAGATATCTGCAAGCCCTAAAAGTGGTTGGCTAAAATCTACTATTGGGAAAATATGCATGTATTGGTCTCTGATGTTCTAGTCTCTTGGTATGATTATCAATTGTGACACTCCCACCCAGTGCCGTAAAATCCAATTTGTGTTACAACCAAGATTACTCCCCTGTCTGCTAGTGTATCTCATAATACACAGGGGGCATCCAAAGAGGTGCCTCATAATGTATCTAATGATATAAGAAATCATGTGGCCAATGTCAAATTACAGACATTCTCTCCTTAATAGGAGCATTGTCAATTTGAATCTCACATACATCATTTAAAATATACCTTATCTGAATCTTATTCAGAACCCACCACAATGCCACCCTCTGGTGGACTTGTAGCTCCCCAATATTGTGTATCAATTACCATATACTCAATAAACAACATCTTATTCCTATTCCCTGTGCTTTCTATAGACTGTTGTCTTTCCCAATTCAAATACTCAACTATAATTGGTTTAGTTACAACACTTGAGTACTGAAGCTCTACAAAATAGTTAGCATAAGCTCTTGTTTCTCAAAAGATCTCTGTCAATGGTATAGTGGCACCTTTTAGCTAGGAAAGAAGAGAATAGGGTAGTAAGACAAGACTGTATTTTATTAAATATGTAGAAGATTGATTAGGCTCTCAAGCACCACTATACTGGATTTAGTGGTATAGATATTAATCAAATACCCCACTTGTTTTACTTTATGTCATTTTCAAGTTTTTGTATTTAATTGGTGCCACATAAATTAAGCCCAATTTATTAAGAAATTTCATATGTAATTTATAAAAAACTGAAACTCAACACTTTCTTTGTTTGACTCTATCCACTTGACACCTGATCAGTTTTGGATTTAACTAATTAAAGGCTTGGAATTAAGGCTAAATTAATATGTGACGCACTATGAGCGCCACTTGACACTCACCCACTCAACACTTTAACTTGGGGATTAGTACAGAGAGCTTCTTAACATTTTACCAACACTATGGTAAATAATTCAGTCCCAGCTCCTCCCAGCATAACTTAAACACTAATAAACACATTCCCATTCATTTACTTTTTTAACTTATGTTGTATTTTTTTATTTTTGAGCATACAAAACTGCCTTGCTTTTGGGTTAACTTTTGAACCAGGTTTAAATTTAAGCAAGTTTTATATATAAAAAACATAGTAAATTTGATGTTTCTGCTTGACTCTGGCATACTCGACAGTGAGAATTCAGCTTTTTCCGGCTGTTTGATAGTGCCAAACTCAACATTTTACTATGTTTTGAATTTTCAACTCTCAATAAAAAATCCACATAATAATTTTTTTGCTATTATAATTTACTACTTTTTCAGCTGCTCCCTGTATAATTTTCATATATTTTTTTGATTTTCAATTAAACTTTTACATTGATTTAACGCTAAGATGTTATGCTGAACCTAACATCTTTGATGCTTTATCATAAATTCACTTATTTTCTATGTTTTAACCTTTATATCTACATTTTGAGTTTCTATTTTGCTTTTATTTACTTTTTTATGTTTTTTTATAAATAAAACTTTATTTGCACACTTTTCATTCAACTTTTGATTTGCTTTATCTCTTTGTGTTTGCAATATCTTCTCAATCATTTTATTTACAATGCTAAACTTTTCTTTAGACAAAATCAAGCAAGAACAGCCAGCAGCCTAAGCGCCAAGCCTCCAAAGGCTCCAAAGAAACTGCCTCCACCCCCAAGCGTGCCAAGAAGCCTGCAAAGGCAAAGTCTCCAACCCCATCTCCTCCCACTCCATCTCCTCCCCCCTCCATCCTCATCTTCTACATCCCCTTCACCTTCCCCCCAAAAATCCTCCCCTAATAAATCTGATAGTGATCTTACCAACCACTCATTTTATCACTAAGAGGCCAACTCTGAGCCTACCAAGGAGCGCCGGACCAAGAAGGCAAAGGCTGCCAAGGAGCCCACCTCTTCTTCTGGTAAGAAAAAGGAGGCATCCAAGCAGGCCTCAAAGAATCCTTTCCCTCCTCCTCCCAATGGCTCTTCCCCTCCTTCTTCATCTGACCCCCAAGATGAGCCAGAGGATTACTCCAAGAAGTTTAAAGCTTCTGGTCATGTGGCTTGGGATCCACTGGACATCAACAACATTTGCAACGTGGACAGAGAGTTTAAAGTTCCCAAGCGCTTCCCTGGTACTTTCTGATCATGTCCATAAAGGGCGGCCCTGGTTACGTTGCTGACAATTATATATTTAATTGCAACAACCAAAAATGGAAGACAAAAAGCAAGCAGTTTGTCTGTGAGGATAAGACTTGCAGGGCCCAGTTAAACACCAAGGGCTGGGAGCAAGTAACATTGGAGAAGGGGGAGCACACTTGTGAGCCCCCCAATCATCTAATCACTTGGATGTTAAAGTGGTACCTTGTGCAAGTAATACCCACATCCTCTCATCTTTGCGCATCAGATCTGGCCATCAAGGCCCTCCAACATCTCAAACTCAACAATCTCAAGTTGGTACCAACACAGGAGCAGTTGGTCAAATTTATCAGCAATAAGTGTATTGCTACAAATCCCCCTCCCCCAAGGCTTCTGACGTCCTCTCTGAGCTCACGCTCACTCATGAGCTTAAGCAGCTTCCTAGTGGGGAGCGCTTCCTGCTTCATGATGACGGGCCTGCAGCCAAGGACCGTATAATCTGCTACTCAACTCAGCAGAACCTGATGGAGTTGAAAAGGGCGTCAACCTGGCTAGTTGATGGTACCTTTGCCACTTACCCCCAGATGTTCAAGCAGCTCTGGATGGTTCATGCCCAGATTGACATCCAGGTGATTCCACTTGTGTTCTTCCTTCTTCCTGGGGCCACTGAGGCCATCTATACCCGCGCGTTCTCCATCCCCCGCCAAGAAATTGCCCTCCTTCCTACCGCTGATGACAATGCATCCAAGAAGACTCCCCCCCACACCTGCGCCAACCCACCTGCCTCTGACAAGGATCAGGCCACCCTGGACTTGGAGGAAAAGGCGAGGCTAAGAGCTCTTGGGCCTTGCATATGCATTATGGACTTTGAGCCTGCTCAGTTCAATGCATTTGAGCAGCTGTTTAGCGGGGAGGTGCAGGAGTGCTACTTCCACTTCTGCCAAGCAGTTGCTTGTAACGTGCAGGCCCACACAGAGCTTAGTAGGTTGAGCCGGAGGGATACTTTGGACACCTGCAGATTTGTGCTGGAACAATTTAGTGCCTTGGCTTTTTTAAAGCCAGAGCACACTGCAATGGGGTTTGAGGTGCTCTCAAAGGATCCCTACATAGTGAAGCACCTGGAGTTCAAGCCTTTCCTTGAGTACTTTGAGCCCCAGTGGATTGGGAAGGTTATCACGCAGAGGCGAGGCAAGGCCCATGCCAAGGCCAGCTGGGATATGTACCGGGCGGCAGTGAATGGTGAGCTCAAGACCACCTCAGCGCTAGAGGCTGACCACAAACACCTCAAGGCCAACTTTGGGCTCCACCCAAAATTCAATAAGTTATTTTCCCTTTTGCAGCACAAGCAGGAGAAAACCATCTCCAAGCTGCGTGATCTCTCCAACTGTGTCCCCCCACCAAGCCACAACCCGCTGTACCCTCTTCACCAAGGCCATCCAGGGTGCAGCCAAGCACAAATACAAGGCCTCTGAGCTTAAGAAGCAGCTTGAGCTTATTGCCACTGCCCTCCTGGAAGGGGCCAAGATGAAACAGGGAAAGAATGACAAGGAATAAACTTGCTTGCTTGCTCGGTTATATGATTTTTATTTTTAACTTTTAACTTTTTAACTTTAATTTTTACTTATTAGCTTTGATCATTTAGTTTTTAGTTTTAATTTTAAGTTTTTTTTAACTTAATTAGATAGCAGTAATTGTTCTATGTATACATGGTAAGTTTGAGATGAATATTTATAGTTGGAAGTAAGTTAAATATTTTAATTTTTGTTAATTTCCAAATAAAACATATGATATTCACAGTTCCGCTTATATGAACTATATTAAATAAATATTAATATTTCTTTATATTTTGCGTAACTTAATTTATTGTGTTTTTGTTTATTTTTTTTTGAATTGGAATTTTAATTTTTATGGTAATATAAAATATTTTTATAATAAAGAGTGTAAATTACATAGTAAAATGAGAAAAATTTTGCTTTTTTCTCCTTATTTCTATTAATTAAGGTACTGTTTTTATTGCATCTTTAAGATTTCTGGGGTCACTTTAGTATACTATATCTGTATAGCTTAATTTTTTATATTAAAAGTTTTCAGTACATCAAGATCTGTTAATTAAAAAAGTGTCAATTTCCAGTTGTCAATCAGGGCAAAAGCTGAATTCTCACTTTACTATAGTTTTGAGTTCAAGGGAGTCAATTTTAAGGGAGTCAAACTTACCACAGTTGCTGATATAGAAAGGTGACTTTATAAGGCTATAATTCTATTTTTTATATCAGTGAAGGCTTAGCTATTTGTGCAATCACAGTACAGCCCAACTAACACTTCTATAGTATTGATGGTCAAGTTTGACAATACAAGTAAACAAATACTCAAATCTAGCCAACAGTTCCACATTTCTTTAATTTCATTTCCTTTATAAGTGGATACACATCTGACTGGTTCATTCTGGGATTTGTTGTTTCTCCCACTAGATCAAAAAATGGTCTAACTAATATGTGACGCCCCTGGGAGAAAAATGTGATGGGTGTTGGCAACTACGTCCCAGCTGAGTCTAATGATAAACCTCTTGGCTGATTGAGAGACTTGAGCCTACCCTATTATATGGAAAGTGGCTGAGCCTATATGCAGCAACCTCAAAATCCTTATGATGTTCTCCCTTCTAAATCTGAATCTAGAATTAGTCAATCCTCTGGAAACACAACAAAGGCGGCTATTCCTGAACCTACTGAGAAGAATAACCCAGTCCCCCTAGGTATTCTTTCTGTTCTCAAAAGCCTGCTAAGGCTAAAAACCTAGCGCTTTTTTCAGTAATAAACTTATCATTTCTTGCTCTACACATATTTCTATTGAGTTTGATCCTCATAAACTTTAAGTAACTTATTCTAGTTTATAAGTTTTTATAATGCTGCTGAATCCTAGCTTTTAAATCTGCTCCTAAGTCATAGACATTGATTTGATTATTATGAGTGATAGTAGCTGTTATTTATTCAGAGTGCTAACATTTTATTTTCTTTGAAGAGCTGGCACAGTATTTAATTGTAGTCAACTTAATCTTTTGGACACTCCCCAAGATTCTGAAAATGGGTATATATCCAAAGAGAACACCTAAAACAGCCAGGAAGAGGTTTCAAGTAGTAAATACCAAGCGGGCCAGCTGCCAGAGGCCAGTGCCAACAGAGGAGGACAAAGATAAGTTGATAGTATTCAATGGCGTAGGCAGCCAGTACTTGGACTTGAAGTTCAGTTGGAATAGCTAGTGGTTCCCCAGTTGTTGTTGGTAGGAGTGAAACCCTTTGCTTGCTCCTTTCTTGGCCTTGGGAAACCAAGGGAAGTGGCTGAAACATTTTTTCAAGAGTATAATATTGAGCTGTGCTCTACTATACTGAAATAAGAGAGAAATTGGTGGGAAGCCTTTATGACAAAAGGCTTGAAGTTCAAGCTAAGCGGAAGTTAGCATCCTGGGAATTGCCACAAGGCAAAATTTATGATTTTTTTACCCTGTTTTAGGATGATGTAAAATATGAGCCCTCCTGGACAACAGGAAGAGAGCGCTTGAAGCTTAAAATATGCAAAAGCAAAATAACAATAATCTTAGGTTTATTTGGAAAGGAAAACTCTCTTAAATCCAAAGAAATCAAACTTTGTATCATTAGTGGAGTCACCTATGTGACATATTGTTGGTAGATGATTTGATGACTGATTGATTGATCTTGGTCTAAATTTGGAGAAACCAAACAAAGCAGTTTAGAAACAAAATCATTCAATTTTTTATTCAATAGCTCAAGTCAAACCATCTCTAAGCCCAATTGATAGTACTTGCAAAGTTGATTTTACAACCAAAACCTTCTATATAAACCACAAAATCTACATAAACAGTATTTAATATATTGTCAAGGATCTGAATGTACAAGTATTCTGGTACTGCCAACCCACTTAACATCCAAACATTGCCCAATTTGATGCCTTTCTAATATACAGTTTGACATGCTGGAAATGGCAACCAAGCAATGTCACATGACTGTCTAAGTATCCAGTAACTCAAACCCACCCTGCAAATGACCAACCCCTAGGTTCAATCCAACTAAACCTTCACTGCAGCTAAAGCTATATAAGTCTAAAGTGTTATCCAATAAAACATACTACTCTTCTTTCTTTATTCCATATGTGAAGCTTCCCCAAAAGGCCCTCCTCATCACTGGTAGCGGCTACAGTTTTTTGACCATGCCAATGAAAGAGAAAATGACTAAACCACCCCTGCCTTTGCTCACTTACTCAACCAGGCCACATCTCAGGATACCTGGAAGGCATAATTCTGCGCCCACAACATCAACAAAGATATACCTAGTGGATGCACTGTATTTGAAGGTCTTGTCATGCCCAAAGCATGTGCCAAGATAATTCAATACAGCTGCTCTCTCTAACCACAAACAAACACACAACCACCTATCACAGGTGAAGTTAACAACACCAAGTACATTGGTATCAACAAGTTCTTTGGTAAAAATAAAGAAAACATCATCAACTGGCTAGACCACTCAGCTGCTAAACTCTGCCCCAGCCGCATCCCCCATAAAAAATGGGTCCAGGAAGCAGGCAAATGTCTATACAAGGCCACAGCTAACTGGTTTATCACCTGGGTTAGCTCACAAACCAACAACCAGCTTGACAACTGGGAAGAGTTCAAAGCGGACATCACCCATAATTTCTGCGTCACCAAATCCCTCCAAGACATTGCAATACAGCTCAGAAATCTTCCTCAGAAGACCACTATCACAGCTTATGACAAAGAATTTGAGGAAATACACCACAAAATCCAAAACCCAGCACAAGATGACAACATACATACCAGAGCCTCATTCATCAACAGAATTAAAACCTCTTTCTCTGCCCTCATCTGCCCAGAGGCCAACACCTCCATGCCTGCGCTCATTGCAGAAGCCAAGCGCGCGGAAAAATGCGCAAACATGGAATATGCTGCACACAACAGCAATTGCTCCTCAAACAACAATGACAGAGACAACTCTAATGGCAAAAAATGCCAAAACACCAATAATAAAAACTACAACTCTAATTGTAACAATGGCAATTGCAGCCAAAGCGCAAATTGCTCCTGTCCCAAGGAAGAGGACACCACCAAAGTAAACAACGCTGAAACAGCAACCCACTATGAATCTGACCCCACATTCTTGGACCTCAAAGGTCTCAAAACAGAGGAAAAGGGAAAAGAAGAGGGGGAACAGGCTTAAGTGCCCCTGTCTCCCCCTAACTTGACAAGAAACTGTACCAGGGCACAAACTTTGCTGCTCACATCCCACGTGTCCCGCAATCCTCCATTTTTATGAACTTAAAAATTAAAGATTGCTCACAACTTCTTGTCTACCCATGCACTTATAAATCACATAAAAACAAAATTTTATTTGACTTTGGTGAACAACACACCATGGTTAGCAAACCATTTGTGACCAAGTACAAAATACCAGTTGTCAAATCCAACTTCAAATATGCCAGAATGGCAGAAAAATCAAAGGTTCTACTTGAAGGCAAAACAACTCCCTTCAGAAATGACCTTCAAGGCATACAAACTTCCATCAAGTGACTGTTAATGAAAATTTTAAACTACCTCATTGTAGCAGACATGGACTGGTTCACCTGTGTGAATCCTAGTTAATTTTGGAAAACAAAAACCATGACCATCAAACACAACAGTGTCAATTTTAACATCCTCAAAGAACCCAATGACCTCATTCTAAGAAACATAGTATTTGTCCAGGTCATAAACCAAGATGACTCAGAACATCTAACCAAAGACAGTACCCTCCACATAATGAGTTACAATGAATACAATAACAATTAAACAACCAAGGTTCAATGCCCAGAACTTGTAGCACTCCTAAAAAAATACAAACATGTATTCAAGGAAGAGCTCACAGAGTTACCACCCAATTGGGAGGTCAAACATGGCATCAACCTATGCAAGACATGCCTAAACCTGCACCTCTCTACAGACTCTCCTGGCAACAGTGCCCATGTTGACAATAATAATGTTGACAGTGGCCATGTTGACACTTTTAATGTAACACTATAGTAAAGTGACAACCTGTTTTTACTTAATGTTGTTTCCTGGATGTTGACACTTTTTTAATTAACAAAACACTTTACCCTGAACATTTTTAATATAAAAATTATTTTAAATTACTTTATTATACTAAAATTACCCCAGAGAGCTCAAAACTGCAATAAAAAATTACTATAAGTAATAACAATAAGGAGATATAAGCAACTTTTTTCAGTTTATTATGTAAATTACACACTTTATTATAAATTTATTTTTTATTCTCATAAAAATTAAAATTCCAGTGAACCAAAAATAAAGATTTTTATATATCATAGTAACTACAAAAATATAAAAAATACTAATTTAAATTTATTATACTTCATATTGGCTCAACTGAAAATATCTCATACCTTAAAGATAAATTAACATAATATAAGATATTTCTTACTAAACCACATTGAAACTGTATCTGAAACTTACCATTTATATATAAAAAGATTATTACACTATAAATAAATTAAAAAATTAAAAGTTTAAAAGTAAAAAATATACAGGTAAAGCAAGGTTTATTAAGATAATTAAAGCCACCTGCAAGAGCAGTGGTAACGTCCCCAAGGTACTTCTTAATCTCCACCACTGTGGGGTTCCTGGTCACCAGTCTCCATAGTGTGTCCTGGGTTGTAGCCAGGGACAACTTGGAGGAGTTGTCATTCTCCAACAGGGGTGAAGGGTTGGTGAGGAGCTTATACTTGGCTTGCATAAAGGAAACTCCTCCAGTACCTTCCCAATCACCAAGCAAGCATCTCCACAGTACACTTGTACTTCAGCAGGCGCCAGCCCTTCTGTAGGCTGATACCAATCTTTTAATAGTCTCACAAACTCTCCCCCAATGAACTCTCTTCCTCTACTTGTTGTTTCCAAATGCCTTATCATCTTCTCCCACTCCTCCTGGGAAGATTTACTAGAGGCAAACTTTCTGCACCCTATGCAATAGGATTCATCATCCCCTGGGCTAGGATAGAAAATATGGGGCAATTGACTCATGAGACTTACATTCTTTTCTTACACAGGAAATTTGGATAGGGGTTGTAATAGGCGCTTTATTCACTGTCAGAAGGAAGATCCACTTAGAAACCTTCTGAGATATAGACTTGGGATAGGGAATAATAAAGGGTTTGTGCCAATACCTGGAGTCCTTCAACACTTTCTTGGACTCCTTGTACTTGGTCTTTGACTCCTGCTCCTTGGTCTTGGGCTCCTGCGCTTTGGTCTCAGGCTCCTGCACTTTAGTCGTGGGCTCTGGTGTCTTAATCTTAAGATCCTGCGGTCTGACCCAGCTCTGGCTTCCTATCCTTGGTCTTCTGCTCCTTCTGTAGCTTTTTTGGCCTTTGCAATCCACTTGATCCAGTCCCTAAAGAGTCTCATATAGCTCTCCCTTTTATAGCCCCTTGTTTCAGACCAAAAACCTCTCTTAGAACTCTGGTTCTTCAAAGCTTAAACTATCCTGTTTTTCTTCTTCTATAATATATTAAATCTTTAAACTTACTTCAGTCAATGAAAGCCCTGAATTTTCTGCTTCTGCTCCTTATTTTTTAGGCTTTAACTCTTTAGTTCAAGCCCTTAAAAACTGATCAAGTAGACTCCAGTTTGCAGCCAATCATATGCCTTGCTTCCATGGTTTTGCCAAAACAGTTTACCTGGATGGCCCGTTCTTGACCCTGGTTTGAACTCAAAGCTGTCTTGCTCCAGGTAAACAACTGCTCCACATTTTGAACGGTTTGCTGTAATCTCTGTCATGTTTCCCCGGCAAATCTCAAGCGCTTCCACATATGTTTTACTTAGGCAGTTTTTGACCCTTCAATTTTTCAATGTTTCTCTGCGTTTCTCTGTGTTTCTTTCAACGTTTTGCACCTTCAAACCTGCCTGTCACTTGTCATTTTGCCTTTCCTAGTTGTTCTTGGCAAAGTTTGCTCTTTTGCCCTCACAGTTTCTCTGTTCTTCTTCCAGCTTCTTTCTGGCCCATTTCCTCTTCAATCCCTTTTCTAAAAATAACATATAGTTCAAATAACCTATAGGTTATTTTTCTTTCTCTTTAATTTTACTTATATGATTTTTAATCCTTTTGGTCATAATTAGGCAGTATTTAATTATTATTTAACTGCTTCTTTATATCTAAATTTCCTCTCAAAAGTCACTAAACCAGCTCTAACAGCCTCTGCATCCAGTCCAGCTAGTTTATCCTCTCAGCTCTTCAGTTCTTCAGCACCAACTTCTGGTCCTTTGATCATCCTGCATTATGATCTGCTAGTCCTTCATCATAATCTTCTTGTCCTTCTGCTTATCCTTAACCAGTTCCTCACCAAATCCTCACTAGGAACCCCTTTGTTCCTTTAACACACTGAACCATATTGGTCCATTCCATTCAATATGAATTAACATTTCATCAACTAGCCTTCACTATGACCAAACAGTCCCTCTTGCTAGTTTTCTCTGTTAATTCTGTGAACCCCCTTGGTTCTTTATCTCAGCCCCCATTATCAGAACTTGTATAAACATTCATGAGTCTACATTAAACTCGCATTTGACTGGGCCCTCGCAAGTGGCAGTCTACTTAGGCCATTCAACCATAGATCAATGTCTATGTGTTGTCTTTACTTACCCAGGTGATTAAGTCTGGGCTTTCAGTTGCATAGTAATCAGCTCTACTTCCTAGAGGCCTGATCACACCAAGTTCTGCAGCTTGCTTCCCCAAGCAAGCCACCTTGGTGACACCTCTGAGCAAGTCTATACTCTCCAAAGCTCACCTTGGGTTCCTAAAAGCTCCCATAGGGGCATAAACAAGGACACCCTACCAGTCTGTTAGGTAGGGTGGTTGCTCACAGACCTCCTGTAAGTGTATTAGGGTATGTTGAGCCCTTAGAGCTCTTCCTCTCCCTGGCAACCTGTGTTACCCGCCAGGGGTCCAAAACCTACTCCCCCCAGACAGACAAAGTTCCCTGCTTGCTATTTCAGTCTTCACCCTCCTGCAGGCACGGTTCCCTGCTAGGTGAAGCACTATAGCCCAAAGCAGCCAACATTTTCTGCTGGGTGGAGGCAACATCTGCCTCTGGTAGTCCTTTGTTACCTACCAGCCAGGCCTTACTTACCTTAGTAGATTATACTCCCTACTAGGCTCACCTCACATCCCCTAGTAGACCATGTTACCTACTAGGCTCCTCTTACTTACCCCTAGCAGCCCTATGTTACCTACTAGTTTACAGTGTTGCCAGCTAACCACACATTGTCACTCTTCAGCATATTGTCTTTATTTGAAGCCAAATCAACCCTCGCCTGCAAAACAGCACACATGTGGATCACCACAACCACCTTATACTTTTTCTTTACCACCTTCTGAACGTCCTCCTGGTAGTCCTTCTCCTTGGACTTTTGCTTCTTGGGGGCCACCTGGTTGGCCAGGTTGAAAAACTTGGAGACAGTCTGGGCCTGCTCTTTAAGACCCACAATAAAAACCTGTGAGGGTCTACCTCTTTAAAAAAGCAAAAGAAATAGTATTGTAGATATAAATTCAATGATAGCTTAAACTATCATGCACAAAGGTAGCTTTATTTATAGTGTTCAGAGTTCAAGAAGGCAGAGGCAAAATATTATATCATGGATGACATAATTTTTAAGCATAATGTAGAATATTAGCTCATTTGTTGCGGGAGACAGGGTTAAACTCAATTTAGCTTGTGATTGGGGTTCTTGACAAGTCATTATTGCTTAAGGAAAGTTGTCAGGTTTGGCAAGACCTTTCAAATACAAGTCTAAACATCAATTTCTATTCCGTACTCGATGAGTTACGCATTAATGAAAGCGGACATTCATGCATTAACCTATTCATGCAAAATGCATGAATACCCATCTTTGAGTAAATTGCAATTTTACTATTACCTGGCCCAGATATTGGATACTTCACAATTTATATTGGCTAGGTAATTTATGTCAGGATAATCCTGACATGCTCCTCCTGTAGCTTCTGGAAGAACTTGTTATATTTGGGGTTTGACCCAAACTTCATCTTCAGGTGCTTGTGCCAAACCTCAAGGCTAGAGGTGGTCTTCATCTCCCCCTTGAGGCAGGCGCCCTGGCAATTCCAAGGGGCAGTGGCCCCGCTCTTACCTCTCCAGGAAGTCATCTTTTTGCCCACCCATTGGCGCTCAAAATAATCCAAGTAACCTTTGAAGATGGTGGAGTGCTTCTTGATGTAAGCGTCCTCCAGGAGGGCCTCAAAACCAATCCCATTATGCTCTGGCGCACAAAAAACCAAGGCAGCAAACTGAGTTAAGGCAAAGCGGCACTTTTCCCTACCATTATTAAGATACTTCTCAAAAAGTCCTTCTCACTCTTGAGATTCTTGATGAGGGCCTGCCTAAAATGGAAGAAGCAGCCCTGGACTTCTCCATTGAAGGTGGCCTCAAAGGCTCTGAACTGAGCTTGCCCAAAGTCCATCATTGTAACCTTTGGCCTAAGTGAGCGCACATGAGCTAGCTGCTCAGCGGCTAGGGTCATTTCATCCTTCTCAGTGGAGGAGGAATTTGCCCTTGTGATGTGAGTGGGAGGGGGGAGCTGGTTGGTGGGAAGGGAGCTCAAAGCATCCTGGACAATCTTGAAGGCTCTGGTGTAGACTTCAGTCTTGGCACCAGGAAGGAGAAAGAACACAAGGGGGATGACCTGGTCATTAAACTGCCCATGCAGGACCCAAAGCTGCTTGAATAGGGAGGGGCAAGTAGCAAATGTGCCGGCACACAGCCAGGTGGTAGCAGTATTGAGCTGCTACAGGTTTTGGGTTGTGGTGTAGGCTATAATTCTATCCTCCACTTCTTGCCCATTGTCATGGAGCAGGAACATCTCACCATCCTCTGTCTTCTTGAGGGCATCTGTGAGGACCAGGTCCTTGATGTTGGTAGCACTCTTGGCCAGGGGGTTTGAGGCTTGACACCTATCACTCACAAACTTGACCAACTGGGTGTGAGTAGGGACTCTCTTGAGGTTGGTAGGGGACAGGTACTTGCAAGCAAGCACAGCCAGCTGGGTGGCAGAAAGGTCTTTGGAGATGGGCATCATCTGGACAAGATACCACTTGAGGAGGCGGGATATGGTGATATTTGGCATGGTGCAGGTATGCTTGCCCTTGATGGTTTGGACCAAGTCCCAGCACTCAGTGTTAAGCCGCATTGGGAAGGAGTGGTCCTCACAGGTGTAATGGCGGCTCTTGAAGCCCTGGTTGGTGTTGTTCCAAGAGAAAAGATAACCATTGGCCACCATGGCTGGCCCACCCTTTAAGCTCAAGATACAAAAATACTTAGGCAAGGAAGAGGGAACCTTAAATTTGCCATCAACGTTGCAGATGCTGTGGGCCAAAAGAGGGTCCCAGGGGCCAGCAGGAGCATAGCAGAAGCCAGGGAAGTAATCAGGGTGGGGCTTTGAATTGTCCCCAGATGAGCTTGAAGGGAGGGATTTGATGGTGGGGGGAAGCAGAAGGGGGCTTATTGTGGTGCTCCTCATGTGCAGGAGACTTATCCTTGGGTGAGGTCTTTTTGCCTTGTTGCCGCTTCTTGGTTGGCTCCTTGTCAGAAGCCAAGTTGTAAAAATTGTGGTCTGTAAGGGAGCCATCAGATTCCTCTCCCCCAGCAGAGTAAACAGGGCTCTTCTCAGGAGAGGGCTCAGGGGAGGGCTTTGGTGAGGTCTTTGGGGATGGTTTTGGAGTGACCTTCTTTGATGAGACAGGAAAACTTAAAAAAAGAATTAAGCTAGAAGAACTAGAAAAAAACATAGGAGATTTAAAGTTTTGAGTCAACAGTGACCATGTTGACAAAGTGTCAAAATGGACGCTGTTGCCACTCTCCCCCATGTATACCCAAACCCTCAAGACCCATATTGAGGACAACCTAGCCAAATGATTCATTTTCCCATTGGAATCCCCGTGGGGGCAGCAGTGTTCTTTGTAAAGAAAAAGGAAGGCACTCTTTGTCTAGTAACGGACTACAGAGCACTAAATGCAAGCACAGTAAAGAATAAATACCCCCTTCCACTCATAGAGGATCTGTTTGCAAGACTCTCTGGAGCCAAATTTTTCTCCAAAATCAACCTCAACTGAGGTTACAACCAAGTTGAAGTAAAAGAAAAGGACATACCAAAAACTGTGTTCTGCATGCAATTTGGATCTTTTGAATGTAGGGTAATGAACTTTGGGATGACCAATGCTCCTGCAAGGTTTTTCACTATGATGAAACAAGCGCTAAATAGTCTCTCAAATACATTATGCTACCTCAACAATATCATTATATTCTCAAAAACAAAAGAGGAACACCTAACACATGTCTGCAAGACACTTGATCAACTCGTAAAGCACAAACTTTATGCAAAACCAAGTAAGTGCTAATTTATGGAAAAGGAACTCTTGTTATTGGGCCACATTATCTCTGAAATTGGCATCAAAGCAGATCCATAAAAAATAAAGCATTAAACATGCAACGCCCCACCTCCATTAAACAAGTTGGATGCTTTCTTGGTATGGTAGCTTACCTAAGGAAATACATCAAAGACTGTGGAAAGCTCACCTCACCAATCAAATACCTAACCAAGGTTAATGCCAAAAAGAAATTCATCTAGACACCATAAGGCAACAAGAATTTCCAACTATTAAAACAAGCTCAGATTGGAGCACCAATCTTGCAATACCCTAGTAACAATGGGTGCTATGAGCTTGAGTTGGATGCCAGTGACACCGCCATTGGCGCAGTCCTACACATCTGCCAGACAGGGCAGCAAGAAGTCCTGACAGTATATTACAAAAAAAGAAAACCAACCAACACTAAGCAGAGGTACCCAATACATGACAAGGAATTGCTAGCAATATATCACACATGTGTCATGGCCTGGGTGACTCCCAGGGGAACCTTTGGTCAAGGGGAAGGGTCAAGCCTGGAAGGCCCAGTAGATGATGGGGGCCATCTGCATCACATAATTGACAGCAGTAGCTCAAGGACACCACACTCCCATGTGGGGTATCACTTGCTCAGTGAGCCCCAGCATGGTCAAATAGGCAAATCCAAGCTTACTGTAGTCATATGATGAAGCAGAAGAAACAAGAGGAAGTTCTCCTGTGGCAGTGCTAATGGTCAGGCTTGGCTGGGCAAGTTGTTGGAGCAGAGGAACACCAGGAAAGGAGGGGCGCGGTGTGGGAGCAGGAATTAATTCTTGGTCCAGCACTCTAGGAGATGGGGTAAGGGCTGGTGGTGGTTGGTTAGAAGAAGCTAGAAGTTGCTCTGCTTCCCAGCGCTGGTGTTGGTACTGGAGGTACTCTCTGTTTGAAAGCACCAGCAGTATAAAATTTGTAATAATGTAATAAACCCCTACAAAGTGTAAATGCTCAGTTTGCATTAACCAACAAAGTTTATTAGATGAAGATGTCAACAAAGAAAGGGGATGCCAGTGTTCCCAGCTATATCCTGCTGGGAAACTGCAATTGGACTTACTGGCAACTTCTTATTGGTTGCAAATTGGTTTTTCTCAAGCTGGGCCTCATTTTTGACTCCTGATTTGTCAGTTAGATGGATCATTTCATTATTTTTGCCCTGGGGAAGCTGGTAGGGGAATTTTGGGCCATTTGGCAACCCAAGTCCCCAATTCTGGGTTTCAGAGGGTGTAGGCCAATTAAAATCTTTTTCAAATGGCTTTTGGACGGTTTTCAATTGCCCCCAGGCTTGGCCTTGACCAGGGTTCAATTCCCTATTTAAACTTAAAGTTTCCTTTGGGTAAATCTGTGTAATCAACAACGCAATTGATTGGTCACACAATTGCTCAATTGCAGGCGTTGAACCTATGTAACATAGGGTTTTGTCTGGCCTATTCTGGGCCCTGACAGCATGCAAGAAACGGAGATGTTATCTAGAAGGATATTTGAACGTCTGAGTACTAACTGACCATAAATCCTTAATCTATAACAAAACTCAGAATGCACTCACACGGCAGCAAGCCAAATGGATGTCCCTGCTGGACAGCTCAATTTGGACATCCATTACAAAAAGGGGCAGAGCTGGTCACAGCTAATGCTCTCTCTAGGCTATATCAGCCAAGAGAGGATCATCCTGACCACCTGGACCCTGACTGGACAAACCTTAATAATACTGAGTATAAAACCAAAGGGAAAGGCCCCTCAATACATCAGATAGCCCACAATACACTAGTAAGGAACAAAAAATATTTACATGTATCAAATGGCAATGTATACCAAATAATTAATGACCAACTTGTTCCCTACATCCCACTTGCACAAAGAGTTGACACCATATTAAGACATCACCGTCTACTAGGACATACAAAGGCTAACAATCTATACCTCACATTAAAAGAGATAATATGGTGGCCCAATCTCAAGCAAGACATAACCAATGTTCTGAAAAAGTGCACAGTGTGCGAGAAATACACCAGCATCAAGGCTCCTCAGCCAACAGTTAACCCAGTACCTGACCCTGAACCATTCAAGGTTTGGGGACTGGATGTAGTGGGCCCCTTCCCAGAAACTAAGACAAATCAATGTTTTCTAATTGTAGCTATTGACTTTGCTACACACTGGCCCATCTACTGGCCAAAAAAGGATCAAAAAGCAGAAACAAATAAACCAATTCATTAACAAAGCAATCATGCTGACTACGGCACTCCAGACTACATCATAACTGATGAAGCAACAGAGTTATTAGGTCACGTATTAAACAACAACCTAAAAGCAAACAATATCAAACATTCCACAACCTTGCCCTACAGGCCACAGGCCAACAGCAGAGTTGAACGCCTAAACAGCAGCCTTATCAGAACCCTAGAGAAAATAATGGATGGCAAAGCTAAAGACACATGACCACTATATGTGAAACATGCATATTTGATATCCCAGGTCCGCACCAATCAAGGAACAGGCTACTCACTGTTTGAATTAACATACATATATAAACCAGAGATAGTTACCCGTAACAACCAACCATACATAAAAATCCCCCCAGAAAACCTCCTACAGCAGAAAAAGTACCAAATCTACAACACATACACCTCAAAGCTAAAATAGCAGAAATAAAAAGGCTCAAAACACAAAAGGTAACCTCCACAGAGGAACTGCTCCTCATCAACTCCCCAGTCTGGGTCCTGGCTGGGAATATGAAGAAGCTAGACTCAGTACACTGGGGACCAGGAAGAATCATCAGGTACAGACCAGATCACAACACCTACCTGGTTAAGTTCCAGGGCGCCAAAGAGCCCATCATCAAGAAGTACCACAGATCCTGCCTCCACCTTAGCAAAGGAGAACACTTGACCTGACTGGTACCAACTAGCAAACAACTCCAGGAATATCAGGCGGCAGCTGTCAAGATGAAGCCCCCTCCTGATATACCAGAGTAACCCCTTAAGGGGGTGTCAAGGATCTGGATGTACAAGTATTCTGGCTACTACCAACCCACTTAACATCCAGTCATTGACCAATTTGGTGCCTTTCCAATATACAGTTCAACATTCCAGAAATGGCAACCAAGCAATATCAAATGAATGTCCAGATATCCAGTGGCTTGAACCCATCTAGCACATGATCAACCCCTAGGTTTGATCCAACTAAATCCCTGCCACAGTCAAGTCTATATAAGTCTAAAGTATTATCCAATAAAATATACTTCTCTTCTTTCTTAATTCCATACTTGAAGCTTCTCCAAAGGGCGCACCTCATCAATATTTATAAAAGTAAGATATATATTATTCATACTCAATAAAGATATTGATATCTTCTACATCTTCCCTTTCATTGTATTGTATACTTAATAGAAATAAATTTGAATCATTGACTGTTTTATTTGACTTGAGTATGTAGTTTGTCTACAATGCTAGCCTTTTAACAGAAGAAACCCCATATTTAGCAGATCTGTTCCATATCCAAGGTCTTATTTAACTTGAAAAAACAGGCTCATAAGCATAGAGGGAGTGGATAACTAGTTGATGTATTTTAATACATAAATTGAATTGCAGAATATGGCATATATAATCTACAAACTATGTTGCTTAAGTGGTAGAAAAAACATATGCTATGGACTGATTGGAAGGGGTAGGAGAAGGCTGATATGTATGTGGCATTGGTTGGCTAATAGCCTAGGGGAGTGAATCAAAAGGACAGTTGCAAGGACATATAACCCTTATTTGATTTATTGTGGCAGTTTATTTAGTGGCAACAGATATTATGACAATTAAGCCATAGATTAATTGATATGGTGGCTTGCTCTGATTTGGGCACCTCACTTGATAGGGGAGTACATTGTGTTGGCATTTTTTTCTTAGAAGAAATCGGGATTCATCAGTGGCTACTTTAGTTGTCTGATTTAGGTTTTTCTCGATATCGTACTGCTTCCTTTGATATTGGTGCCTCACACAAAGCTAATTAGTGGAGGCGGGGTGCAACGACAAGGCCAATTGTTTCTTTTAAAAACAGCATCGATGGTTACATCGGTTAAGAATCCGGAGATATCTTTGATGTCTCAATTAAAGAACGTATATCAATTTGAAACTTTTGGATTAAAATGATTATATAATCCCCTTATATAATCTTGATATACACTTACCGTTGTGAGAAGTCAAACAGAGACTTTTTTAAAGGCGTGCCATATTAAATTTGAAGTTGTTTAATGAAGTTTGGTGGGGCTTCATTAACTTTTAGACTTTTCGATCGGGTGGTGGCTTGACTGAATCTCAGGAATAGAATATTTTAGCTGATCGTTTGATCTGCGCTAAAGTTTGAGTTGACACGATCGCGGAGAACATTCAATCGTTCAAGTTTCAAAGCTTATTTGCGATTCAAAATAACCAAAAATTAAGGTCTGTCCTTTTTGACGTATCGTTCTAATAGTGAAGCTTAAACTAAACACGAGGGAATCATAAGACAAGCCAAAACAGCTTGTAGCTTTAGAAACATGATTATATTGAAAGGGATCGATTAGCGTTTAATCAATTAAAAATCCTCAAATATTTTATATAAAATAACTAATAAAATACTAGTGTAATTTTTTATAAATCATTAGTATAAATTACTAGTTGAGTGATTGATTTTAAGTAATGATTTAATTAACCAAACAATTTACTTTTCTATCTTTTAAAATCAGTATATAATGCAATTAAAATAAATCTAGAATTAATATTATGTTTTAAGCTTTTAGAAAGTTTTGGATGTTACATTGATTATATCAAAATCAAAATTTGATTTATTATATGTAAACCATCTAAATTTAAGCATATTTATCTTTGAAAATGGAGAGCTCCAACATAGCCTTATCTAAATAGATATAAATTCTGCATAGATTTTAAAAACAACATTTGATGCTACAGTTTAAAGATAATTTACCTGGTATCTGGCTAGATTAAATATTTCTTAATAAAATTAATATCAATCAGCAAAATCTATTTAACTTAAGCACCGATTAAGTAATACAAAGCTAAAGATCCAGAATATAAAATACCTACTGGCTTCTATTTAAGAGAGTGGCTATCGAAGCAAAACTAAATGATTTCATAGTTTCAACTAACCCTGCGCCACCCCCAATAAGTTAAATATACCAGCTTCCTCGATACCATTGGATACCAAACTTTGTAATGAGACTCCTCGTGATATCAGGCCTTTTCCTACTTCAGGTAAACGCCGCCGTCTTCTTCACCCAAGGCCGTGGGATGAGCATCTTTCCTGCAGTAAGTAAAGATGTACAGGCCACGTCGATAAGCTCTGGCGCGGTTGTCGAGAGGTTCGAAAACACCCGTCCTTATCCGCCTTGCCTTGTTAGGCGTGGTCGACGCAGCAAAGGGGTTGCAGCAAAAAGGGCGGCCCGGAGCCCGAGCCAAAAGCGAAAGAGTTATAATTCCCGGCCCAGTAGCAAACACAACAAGGAGAAAGCTTCGTTCAGTCACAACAAAAAATCCAAGCAAACAGCTCCATCAAAGTCCAACTATTACAAGGGGGATAAGGAGGAGGCTCTTAACTTTAAGTCCAAACCTTCCAGGCCCAGAGAGAAGAGTAAATTAGACCGACATTGCCGATAAGTAGCATAGTATAGCAGGGAATCAAAAAATTTAATAAAGTTTTAATTATAATTTATAGAGGTTCTAATGATACCCGTCTATTTTGATCTTCTATCAAGCCCTTTGAGCCTAGGCGAACGAACCCCCTCTTAAAAATTCCATGCACTGGGTACTTTTTCACCAAAGAGGAATACAATGATCCTTGCTGCTAGTGATATCAGAAATGTGCGTTTTTCACCAATCTTCTGTAGATGGCAAGACAAAAAATATATAAGAATGTGATAAAATAGATCAATAACTTAATAGGATGAGAGCTTATTGAAACATCTATAAGATGATTATATCAATGCAATATTGACTTACAAAATACCCATATGGTTATCAATATGGGATGTGACAATAGTGCAACGATGGGTAATCCTTAAATGCACCTCCCTAGAAATATGCTGGCAATTTTAAGCTTTTTCTTACAGGAATTATGTAATACAAAATAAAGTAGAAAATGTTGAAACTGCAGGCTTGACCTGCCAGCAAGGTTCGAGTAAACAGCTTTGTGACCTGCAATCTGATTATTCAGCTACTTATAGCCAGATTAGGAAGTCAACTTGAATTTCTAAATACAACAACATGAACAGAAGCTGATCCCCTACAGTGGATGACTTGTTTTGGTGCTTAATTTATTACAAGGATCAAGCCACCCCCTTCCCCATCCCACCATGTGATCAACACTATCATGTTCCTACTATCCATGATTCACAGTTACTATATAATACACATCTCTCAATAAAGAATATTATCTAGTTTACAAATATTTTTCCCTTGTAACTTTGCTAAAACAGCACAGTTACAACATTGGTAGCACAGGTAGATTCTCTATCCTACCTTATCTTTCAGAATTCTGCCTGTTGCCCGTAATTGCTGCAGCCAACAAATCCTCAATAGAATCATGTCTGGCCTCCCGCTAGAGTGGACACTGTACACGCCTGGTACCAAGATACCTGATGGCTTTGTCCTGTACCAGAACACGGTGATCCTGTTCTCCACCTTCAACGCCCTGTCTGCACAAGGGTTCTTTCAAGCACCCGCCACTATTTCTCAAGCAACTGACAAAAGTACCATGTCAGCCTACGTAGATCAGAGACTTCAAAGCACCACCTTGGAACCTTTTGCTGGAGCCAATGACAATAAAACCGCGGCATGGATCCAATCTGCCCAAAGCAAGCTGGTCCAAATGGAATGCCTGCAACAATTTTGAATTGCAGAAATCTTCATCCAACTGACCATGCCGCTGGTAGTTGGTGCAACAAGTGGCACAAAGAACACACTAAGAAGGATTAGAACACTTTCAAACAAGACTTCTTAGCAAGATTTGTGCTGAAGAACACCAAAATTATGATCATACACCAAGTGAAGAATCTATCCCAAACTGGCACAGTGAAGGAGCTCACCCACACTTACAAGGAACTCTGACTATGTGCCCCCTCAGATATGGCTTTTGACACTCAGATACCCATCTCATGTACTATGATGCACTCAAGTTGCATGTAATGAGACACGCAAACCTGGACCAAGTGACTAACTTGCAAAGTCTGTATTGCAAGGCAGAGAAAGCAGAAAAAATTTCCAACACTCTTCACAAGGCACAAACTGGAAAGAGAGAGCAACCCAAGGATTCTCACCCAGCCGGGCATTCCAATCAACCACCCCTGGGAACAAAAGCAACACTGCAAACCACAAGCCCTCCAGTTTAAATGGACACAGGTATGGGAATAACACACAGTCAAACCGTACCTATTTTCATATCACTGCCACACAAGATAATCAAGACAGAGGAAAAGCCTGGGGAGAGCACTAAGCCTGCCAAGCCCTCCCCGCACAACTCCTGACTTGCCCAAAAATGAGTACTGACTTGAGGATGTGGACCAGTACCAATGACCCAAGTACCCTCAGAAGACCCAGTACTTTACACCATTGTCAGACATCCCAATAAACTGATGTCTTATTCTTTCTGCTTTTGCAGTTACACAAGCTCAACACTCCTGGACTTGGCGCAGATTGAACCCTAGTCAACAGTAGCTTTGTGGACAAGTTCAAGCTAACCACTAACCCTTTAAGGATTAAAAACGTGGTTTTAGCTGATGAACATCACATTGCTGTGACAGGGGAAACTGCTCCCTTCTCTGTCATGCTAGAGAACCTGAACTCCGCCATCCAGGGCCCTGTCATTAATTTTTCCAAGTTTGACATTGTACTGGGTCTGGGCTGGTTGCAAAAAAATAACCCTCACATAGACTGGGCAACCTTGGTATTGATCATCAAGCGTGAAGGTGTCAATCACTAGATCTACCCTGACTCAGTGGACCAACTCCTTATGCAACCATGTCTTTGTACGCATCACAGAAACCCTGGACAAAAAGGAAAACCTCAAGACAATTGACTGGGACTTCTGCCAATAAAAAATCATACATTTTAAAGATCATCAGGACACCTGTCACAGATTGAATGGATTAGACATTAAGTTGTCTATCTAAAATAAGCAACAGAACAGTTGTGCAATTGTTTTTATTGCATCCTGGTTTTACTAAGGATAAAAACGTTCAAAACGCCTTTAAACTCAGCGTTCAAAGCGCCTGTTGAATGCGCACATGACACAAGCTTTACCTTTTGGATTAGTAATAGTACAACACAATTTCTAATACCTTCCTTCATAAGGAAAACCACATGAAAACGGTTGTTCCCTTGTGCGGGACTTTCCTCTGTGCCTGCCCACTCCCCTCATTTAGGAAGGTCATTCCTTCTGTGCCTCCCTCCCCCCTGGTGGAAGTTCCTCCGCCCCCACTAAATAAGTGTGACACTATCAAAATAAACACCAGTTTTGTCTTTATACCTTTTTATTCTTCTGTTTTTCTACAGGCTGCCACTATACCATCAACAGTTATAGTAATAAGAATTAGGTCTTTGACTAACTGTTTGTAGAAAATTGCAACCCTTTGCTGCAACATTTATGACAACACCACTACGCCCCATGATGGCAAAATTGTAGCTTGCCATCCAGAAATCTTCAAAGAGACTCTACCTGAGTTGCCACCAGAGAATCACATTCAACATTCTATTCAACTCAAGGGAGCTGTACCCAAAGCGCAGCCCATCTATTGACTGACCCCAAATGAAGACAACACTCTCTGTGCTTACCTCAAGGAAGCATTGGAGAAAAGACTTATCCACCCCTCACAGTCTCCTTTTGTGGCTTCCATATTCTTTGTAGCAAAGAAAGATGATACCCTGCGCCTAGTCACAGACTATCAAGCCCTAAACAAAGTTACTATCAAGAATTATTACCCACTACCACTCATTGACAACTTCTTTGATGCCTTGTGCGGTGCCACAGTCTTATCTTAGATTGACCTAACTGTAGGCTATAACCAGATCCGTATCAAGGAGGAAGATATCCCCAAAACAGCCTTCCACACTAAATACAGGTCATACAAGTGTGTGGTACTCAACTTTGAAATGACAAACACCCTGTCAACCTTTGTGACCTTCATTAATGAGGTGTTTACCCCCACATTGGAAAGCATGCCCTAGTATACCTGGACAACATCATTGTCTACCGCCCCTTGGTAGAGCAGCATCACAAGGATCTAGAAGCAGTTTTGCTACCCTGGCACAACATAAACTGCTAGATAAGCCCTCTAAATGCCTATTCTTCTGCAAGTAGCTCCCCTTCCTGGGACACATAGTCTCAAAGGATGGCATTAAACCCAATAGCCAGAAAATTTAAGCTATCTGTAAAATGCCACCTCCAAAAGACAATTCAGAGCTCTGCACATTCCTGGGAATGGTTGTCTACATGAAATGATTCATCCCCAAATGTGGCGTCCTGACTGCACCCCTGTCTGCCATAACTGGTGCCAGTTCTAAGTTTGTATGGACCTCCCAATGTGACTTTTGCTTTAGGCACCTTAAGGAAAAACTCACAAAAGCACCCATTCTACAATAACCCAAATGTGATGGGAGATATCAAATGGAGACAGACGCCTCAGACACATCCATTGGTGGTGTACTACAAATCAAAAACAATGATGATGACTTCCTGCCT
Source organism: Entomophthora muscae (assembly GCA_014839935.2). NCBI lineage: Eukaryota > Fungi > Entomophthoromycota > Entomophthoromycetes > Entomophthorales > Entomophthoraceae > Entomophthora > Entomophthora muscae. The sequence goes on along the minus strand of QTSX02007123.1, from coordinate 256,877 downwards.
GTAGCCTACAAATCACACAAGCTGAAAGACAGCAAGTGCCAATACCCTATACATGACAAAGATTTGTTGGCAATCATGTACTGCCTGGTCAAATGGTGTTGCTACCTAGAACAACAGGAGGAGTTCACAGTATTGACAGACCATAAGTCACAATATATACTTCAAAACCCAAGCAAACTTATCACGCTGTCAAGCCCACTGGATGGAACTCCTGGAGGGTTTCAATATGCTCATACAATATAAGACTGGTCCAGAAATTTTCCATGGCGTACACTCTTTTACACCTGTACGTCACAGCCACAAGGGGCAATAATGGGCTTAACCCAGACTGGCCCCTCTTAGTACTTTGGAAAAAGGACAAAGGCTTTCCCCCTGGTACTACTGACATCACAATGAAAACAGTCATCAAAAACAAGCACCTATTTTCAGATGTATATGGGACTTTACATTGTAAAATGACCAACAGAACCACCATTTCTTATGTCCCCACACATCAACAAGTTGACACCATCCTACCTTACTATAGGGACCTAGGGCACACAAAAAGCCACAGCCTCTACAAATTCCTTAAAAATAAATCATGGTGGCCAAACCTGTACTGAGATGTTCAGGAAGTCTTAGAACAATGCAAAGTATGTGAAAAGTTTTGTAAGAAGCAAGACACCACCTAAGTCAGTACTAACTATCTGCACACAACTATCCTTCAAGGTGTGGGCCCTCAACATTGTAGGCTCCATATCAGGAAAGTACAACAAAAAGAAGTATATCATTACCACAATAGACTTTGGCACACAATGGCCAGTGGCACAAGCAGTAAAGACACATACAGGCAATGCTGTGCGGCAATTCATAGGAAAGAAATAATCAGCAAGTTCAGAAAGCCAGAACTCCTGATAACTGATGGGGCAAAGAATTGACCTCTGAAGATAACAACATATACCTCACCAAGAATGGGGTCCAGCACACGGTGACAACACCTTACTATCCTCAGGCCAATGGACGTGTGATGCAGCTGAATGGCAGCCTTGTGCAGGCCTTGGTCAAGCTCACCACTGGGAGATCTGAGGACTGGTGCAAGCAGCTACCAACTTCATTGCTTGTATGTCAGACTTGTGTGAAAAGATCCACTGGGAAAAGCCCCTTTGAGTTAGTTTATGGCACACAACCCAATATCATCCAAGCACTATCAGGACCTAAGCTGGAAATGCCAAGCAAGGTTCCACCCCACTTGTTGTGAATGCTGCCATTTGCCATGTTTAGATTTCACCTTTGATGGGTTATTTTGAGGAAGAATCTCCCTCTTTTGCTTTCACCCTTCAAAATAAGTCTGGTTCAATTTGGGAAATTCAATTGTTATGTTTCCTGACTCTTCACAACTCACTTGCCCCACTCATGCTTGTGGCAAGTGATCCTACCGTCCAGGTACTGTTTTGTGATAAAGCTACAGAGTATATATTCCATTCCATTTCTACCAATAAAGTTTAAGTTCTATTCACATTTTTTTTATTTGTTTCTCCACATACTTTGGCACCTCTATAGCCACATATAGCAGATATTATTTATTCAGGGCCACAAGGTAATCACACAGCCTTCCCTGCCATTCTAACCAGGGCTTAGTACAAATCCAATCCTAAGGTTAAGATTTCCTGTTATGAATCTGTGCTGCGCCTCAGATCACAACAAAAATGGTGCTCACTACATGGGCTGTAAGCCCCTTGGTTACCCCTTTTTCAACAACGTTTTCAGGACCTTTGCCTCCACCCATACAAGAGCCAAACTTGCCTGAAATAACCAGTCCTCCTATTGAGGAAGACATTGTCAACCTGCCTATTGTCCCTACTGTGCTGAACCTTGGGAGTGGTCCCTGCCTAGTGGCCTACCCTTTGGTTACCCCTGACTTGGAACAAGCCATGGCGGTAGCCCTTGGGATAGCCTGTGATGGGGCCATCCCTTGCCTTCAGCTTTAGTTCAATTGTGCAGAATACTACAAATTGATTTTAGTGCCATAATTTCCACAGCATCTCCTCTCAGCAGCTGGCTCCGCTGAACATTTATTGTCTTCCTTTTTACAACCCGCCTTAGCCCATCATCAAATGGTATTAGGGCTCCATGTTCAAGAGATCTCATTGCTGCAAGCTGCCGTCACTCATCACTGGGATCAGTTTGCGGTCTACCAGCAGTGGATACATTCCCTGTTTTCCTTAGTACCCAACAATCAGCGCAACTCTTTCACCTCCCAATCTTGCTTGGTCACCTTCATTGAAAGAATGTGCCATCCATCCCCAAGTATGTCAGAGAGCGCCTTCATGAGTTCCACCAGCTGGAACATCCCTGGCGTGCCCAAGTAGACTCCACTTTAAACGCCTATCTCACCAACTTTGAATAACTTGTGCAACAACTCAACAAGTTCAGTGCTTATTCCTTTAACCAAATACAGCAAGTAGTGGTCCATGCTGCAAAGGGCCTCCACAAACTTGGCAAAGACTTTGATCGAGAAAGGGCTGCTACTGCCACTACCATTGCCAAACTCCAGACTCAAGTAAATGTTTTTTCTACCTCCAAAGCAGATGCCCCGCCTTCTCCTCCATCTGACAAGTTAGCAGATAGAGAACATTGACTCTGGGATGTTATTCAAGATTTAAGAGCATCTATCTGCAGTCAGGATTGCCCCCCTGAAGCCCCTCAGCTTGAACCTCAAGTGCTTTCTCTGACAGCTCAGGTTGCTGAATTACAACAAGAGGTTACTACTTTGCATGAGGCAATGGTTCTGTTGTTAGTCCACCTGAAGGTGTGGGTAATGATGGTTGTTGCCCTGGCTTGTCAGGAGCCCCCTGCATTCATTGTGCTAGAGAGTTGATAGCTCTAGCTAACAAAGTGGACCCCCTAAGCAAGATCACTCTGAGCTTGATAAATATGTACAAGAACTAAGCAAAGTGATTGATTTAGTAAATGACAGGTCGCCTTGCCTTTTGGTAGGACTGTCTCTTACTTCCTGACTGGCTGAACTGTCCTTGGTAGTAACAGCACAGGGCCAGCGCCTGGATTTTACTGATCAAAAGACCACCCTAGCTAATAATACAGATGCCTGCACTGCTGAAACCTTGACTACCCTTGAAGAAAGTGTTTGCCAGCTGTGGGCCAGGAAGCCCCCCACTGATTCAAAAGCAGAATTCTCCCCAAGCATAAATGTACTCAATAGCAACAATGGTGGCCCAACTCCAGAAACACACTTCAAGCCTACCTTTAAGCAAGTCTTTGACCCCAAAACCTTGACCATTGCAGATTTCCTAACTATCTATGAAACTGCCATGAGAAGGACCTCAAATGAGGTTAATAAGAAACACATCTGACCTGTCTACACCTGACCTGCCAAGAGATAGTAGTGCCAGAGCTGCCCATCATTGAAAACTGGGAAGATATGAAGCATCTTCTGATTGAAAATTTGGTGGTGAACTTAGTTTGGAAGTGAAGAAGGACGCCTTTAAGCACATTGCTTTCAAGCCAAGGGAGACCCTAGCTGAATTTGCAGATAGATTTTTCATGGAAGGACAACAACTGATCACAAGTCGCCAGTTGACTGCACACAAAGCATACATGGCTTGCGCCCAAGCCCTCAAGGTTAACCAGCTCCTGTGTCTTCACTTCAAGGCCCATAAAGCCATGCTTTTGTTGAGGGTCTGGATGTACAAGTATTCCGGCTATTGCCATCACACCTAACATCCAGTCATTGCCCAATTTGGTGCCTTTCCAATATACTGTTTAATATACCAAAAATGGCAACAAACCAATATCACATGACTGTCCAGGTATCCAACAATTTGAACCCATCCAGCACATGATCAGCCCCTGGGTTTGGTCCAACTAATATCCCCGCCACAGCTAAATCTATATAAGCCTAAAGTATCATCCAATAAAACATACTCTTCTCCTCCTACTTTTTATATTTGAAGCTTCCACAAAAAGGAGCTCCTTATCACTTTCTTCCATTGCCACAGATTGAATGGATTAGACATTAAGTTGTCCATCTAGGAATTGAGCAACAGAACAAAAGCGCAATTGCTTTATTGTATTCAGGTTTTAATAAGGTTAATGACTTTGAAAACGCTCTTAAAACAGGTGTTCAAAACGCCTTTCAAATGTGCACAAGACACAGGCTTTACTTCTGAGTTTAATAATAGAACAGCAAATTTATTACCACCTGCCTCTTTAAGGAAAGCCGTGTGAAACCGGTTGTTTTCTTGCGTGGGACTTTCTGCTATGCTAATCCACTCCCCTCCATTAGGAACGTCCTTCTGTCTGTGCCTCCCTTCCCCTGGTGGCAATTCTCCTGCCTCCCACTATATAAGCGTGACACTATCACAATAAACACTAGTTTTGTCTTTACACCTTTATATTCTTCTGTTCTTTTACAGGCTACCACTATACCATCAACAGGTATAGTAATAAGAATTAGGTCCCTGACTAACTGTTTGTAGAAATTAGCAACCCTTTGCTGCTAGCTTTACGACATTCATGAAGAGCATAAAGACACTGTTACAGGATATACACCTTACCCATTCTGGGGCAGTTGTGCAGGAGAATTGTGCTGCTTCTACCTCTGGTTTGTCTTCACGTGGTCTGTGTATCTTTACCATAAACTCGCAGAATTCTCCTCAACAACAGGGTTGCCATAACTGTGGACAAATAGGTCACCATTCTGAGTCTGCAACAATCCTCAAGTTGAAGGAGCTGATCCCAAGGAACAAGCCGGAAAAGAACAGTCAACCTAGAGGCAGAGACACTATTGGTTAACAATTCTTTCCAGTATCCTCTAATTCCCCCTCCATTGCTGACTCTGAACCTGCTGATAAGGAGGCTCCTCCTATCCTCCTCCTGTTTCACAATATCTCTGATGACTCTGACCTGGATGATTCTGATATTGAGGTTGCTGACGCTGTGTTCAAGAATGTCTCCATCTTGCTCCCTCTCTAGATGGTCTATAAGGAGTTCCCAGGACTAAGATGCATGATAGAAAAGTGGGACAAAGAACTAGCAGAAGCCCAAGACATTATGACTGTCCTCCCTCCCTTTGGTTGTACCACCACTTGTGTGGAAATATCCATCCAAAAGATGAAAATTAAGGCTGTGTTAGACACAGGGTCTCCTATTAATGTTGTCTCTTCAAAGCTTGTCAAGAAGCTCAAACTTGCCCCCAACCTTAACTATCATCAGTTGTATGGCACAGCTGGGCTGTCCATGACTTGCGCTATAGGAGCTTATTCTGCTCTGCCTATGCAATTTGGCAAGCTACTCTTGGCCGCGCCTGCTGTTGTCCTGGAGAATGAGAGCTATGATCTACTAGTTAGTACTTAATTCTTAGGGAATATAATGAGATCATCAACTTAAAGGATGGCTAACTCTCTATCTTAGGATATGAGGTCCCTTTGATTTTTGAAGAGCCAAGTAAAGTTCCTGGGAAGCGCCTCAAAACATGCACCTTGGAATACCCCACTGGTGTTTTCACTATGAAATACTGTACCCATTCCTCCAACATGAAGTGCCCTCCCATGGCTTGTCCTACGTCTGAGGGGATTCCTCTCTTGGACACTTCTGCTGTGATTAAACTGCCTGGGTCTTAAACTATCCTAGACTCTCAAATATCATATAAACTGCCCAAATGTACATTCTTAGAGTTGTACTCTCCTCCCTTGCTAGGACACAACAAACCCTATCTCTGCCCAGGAATCTTGGATGTCTCTAATAAAAACCCTGTTCTACTGCTGGTTGCTAACTTGACTACTCTCCCCATACATGTGTCTAGAGGGCAGGTTGTTGGCTATGGCAAGTTATTGAATGCTCATGAAGTCCTATCTCTCCATCCCTTTGGTATATTTCAGGACTTTAATTTACCTGAGGATGAGCCACAAGTCCTATCTTTGTTCACCGCCCAAGACTTACCGCAGCTATCTCCAGCTCAACAGAAAGAGGTGCTTGACCTACTGGATCAGTTTTTGGATATATTTGCTAAGAATAGCACAGATTATGGGTTAGCCAAAGGTGTCATTCACCTGATTAAACTGGTGATGCTCCCCCATTTTGTGCTAAACCCTACTGCCACAGTTGTGTAGAGGATGCTCAGGTGTCTAAAGAGCTCAAGCAACTTCTAGACGCTAGACTGCTTGCTCCTTGTAAAGTCCTTGGGCCTCCCCCTTGCTCATAATGAAGAAAAAGATGAAAGTATTGTATTGTGATGGACTACTGACGCTTGAATTCCTTAACCAAAAAGGTTCCCTACCCCTTACCATGCATTGAAAATGCTCTCTGCCGCCTTGGGGGCTCTAAGTTCTTCTCTGACATGGATCTGGCTTCTGGTTACTGGAAAGTTGACCTCTCTCCCAAAGATAGACAGAGGGCTGCACTAATCACTTCTGAAAATTTTTTAAGCCTACACAAAAGCTGCAAGGGCTCTGAAATGCTCCAGCTACTTTTCAATAAGCCATGGACTCCATCCTCAGTGATTTGAAGCTCTCATGTGTTTGAGTGTACTTAGATGATATAAATGTCTTTAGTGCTACCTTCACCAATCACCTGGCTCATCTTAAGGAGGTTTTCATAAAGATTTGTGAATCTGGACTTAAGTTAAACCCATCTAAGTGTGCCTTCTTCAAGGAACGCCTTGAGTTCTTGGGGCATGAAGTGACTCAGACAAGAATTTGCCCCATGACTAAGAAAGTTGAGGTCATTAAAAAAATGCTTCCGCCCATCAACCTGCAAGAATTCCAAGTCTTTTTGGGCATGATGGGATGCTATAGACAATTAATCCCTGATTTTGCGGACACTAGTTAACCCTTGGTCCAGCTGCTGTGTAATGTCCCCTTTGAATGGACCACCAGCCAACAACAAACTTTTGAAACCCTCAAACAAAAACTCAATGAGGCTTCCATCTTAGTATATCCAGATTACAATAAGGGATTCATCCTATATAATGATGCTAGTGACCTGTCTATTGGGGTATCTTGGCTCAACTGGACAATGAAGGTGTGGATCACCCTGTAGTCTATACCTTTTGTGTCCTGAATAAGCATGAGAAGAACTACAGTTTAACCAAGAAGGAGTAAAATGCTGTGTTGCATGCTGTCAAGCAGTTCTGCCATTACATTTATGGCACCCATTTCACTGTGGTTACTGTACCTGCTTTGCTTAAGTAGTTACAACAACTCAAGGAACCAGAAAGACAACTAGCTAGATGGGCTCTCTGCCTGCAAGGGTATGAATTCACTGTGTTGCACTGCCCCAGGATTCAACATCAGAATGCTGATGAACTGTCCAGAATGTTCATCTTTGCTCTACGCCCTGTGAGGCTAACAGGTTGTATGAACTAATTAGATATCCTAATTCATTTGAGAACAAGAATAAAGAAGTTTGAGTAGCCCTTTCTAAATTGTCTGAAGATACACTCATTTGTGACAATCAGCTTTTCAAGAAAGTACAAGACCACTACTTGCCTTATGTAAGGCCTAGTCTTTGCCTTTTGTTGGTGCTCCAAGCTCATAAAGAGATGGGACATGGAGGCGTTGCCAAGACCCATGCCTGGCTCCAGAAGAATTACTTCTGGGAAAATCTTTGCTTGCTGATCCCAGATGTTATTGCTAGTTGCCATGATTGTCAACTTCAACAACCTAAAGCCACCACTCATGAGTTCAAGCTAGTCCCCCTCAACACGCATTTCACACTGTCAGTATTAATGCTGTAGGGCCTCTCCCTTCTCCCACTCTGGTTGCTGCTTTATCCTAATTGCTGTTGATCATTTTAGCAAGTGGGTATAAGCTTGCCCTACTAAAAACATCACTGCCAAGACAACCACCGCCTTTTTGCTGCAAGATGTATTCTTCCGCCATGGTTGCCCTCAAGTGTTGTTGTCTGACAATGGGACTAACTTCAACGCCAAGTTAGTCACCTCTGTGGTTGAAGCCTTGGGGTCTCATCAGTTGTTTTCTGCCCCCTATAATCCTTCCATCAATGGGACAGTTGAGCGCGCAAACTCAACTCTGGTTTCTATTATGAGGAAGCTTACTTACTCTGACACCGCCAACCAGGATCTATAATTATCAGCTGCTCTCTTTGCCTATTGTCCTAGAAAACATTGTGTCACCAGGTATTCCCCTTTTGCTATGCTGTATGGCTGTGAAGCCACTACCCTGTTGCTCTTGGGGGCCCCTTACTCTTCTCTGATAAGGCTATGAACCCAGATGAGCATATCAAAGATCTAGTTAACCCCATCATTAATATACAGACTACTGCCTACACATACGCCTATAAGACCAAGCTGCTTGAGCTCTTCCCTTACAATGCCAGGAGATCCCCCCTGCCTGAGTTCAACATTGGGGACCACGTTCTGTATTATCAATACAGAGTAGGAGGAAAAGCTCATAAGCTAGACTTGTTGTGGATTGGGCCCTTAGAAGTGAGCTTCAAGTGAGGACCAGAGTATATGGTAAAACCCCTTTCTAGCAGTTGATCTTTTGCTCACGTGCATGCCAAGTTCCTCCGCAAGTATCACCCCCTTAAGGCCAATATAGAGGGGGTGTCACAGATTGAATGTATTAGACATTAAGTTGTCCATCTAGGAATTGAGCAACAGAACGGTTGCACGATTGCTTTATTGCATCCAGGTTTTAATAAGGTTAATGACTTTTAAAACACCCTTAAAAAGGGTGTTCAAAGCGCCTTTCAAAAGTGCATAAGGCACAGGCTTTACTTCTGAGGTTAATAATGGAACAACAAAGTTATTTCCATCTGCCTCCTTAAGGAAAGCCACATGAAACCAGTTGTTCTCTTGCGTGGGACTTTTAGCTGTGCCAATCCACTCTCCTCCATTTGGGAGGTCCTTCTGTCTGTGCCTCCCAGCCCCTGGTGGCAATTCCCCTGCCTCACACTATATAAGTGCAATAATATCTAAATAAACACTAGTTTTGTCTTATTATCTTCTTATATTCTTCTGTCCTTACCCAGGCTGTCACTATACCACACCAGGTATAGTATTAAGATAAAGAATTATTAGGCTAACTATTTTTAGAAATCAGCACCCAGGCTGCATATTTTACAACATTGGCGCTCATGGCTTCTTCAAACCACAGCTTCCTCTCTTCCTACCCCCGCGGCCCTGTTTTTGTGGAGGGAGAGATGACCTTGCCTATACCTGCAGCTCTTTCTGCCCAACTCACTCCAGGATTAACCTTCACTGCTTCTGGCTCTCTATATGGTAGACTCCATGGATCTTTCTATGGTCAACCAGGACTAAGCCAGTGGCTGCCTAACTGCCAATAACTTTTGGAAATTGCCAGCTCCCAGTCAAGTGTGATCTCCTGGATGAACTTCCTTGAAGAAGCCCTTACCTCATTGATACCAATCCAGCCTGACCCCATGGCTGAAGCAACTGGCATAAAATGCGTCTCCTCTCCTTGGAGCCTGCCTTGGTGAAGGAAGTATGCTGTCAATATTCTCCTCATTCTTCTTCTGGTTGTTCTCCTGATGAAATCTCCCTTAATTCTGGTACCCTCTAAACTGTTAGCCGCTCTGGCCCCTGCTCTGACCCCCCAAACCTTGCTCAAAATATACCAGAAGCTGTTCACTCTTAGCTGGAATAGCTCTATGGATGAGCAAGATAGAACATGTACTTTCTTCCTTGGTACCCACCCAGATGAATCAGCATGATGCCCTGGAGTTCTATGATCATCAACAGAAAACTCCTAAGCCAGAAGACATCTATAACAGCTGCAACATGGAATTCTCTGCTCTTTGGGATACTATAAAGGTTCAAGAGAGACAGATGGGGTTTCTGGAAGAGGAATTAGTTCTGGCCTTTCAGGAAAAGAAAGAGTGGCTAGATGAGTTGGATGCTCAACATGCTCTCCTTGACTCCCTTCAGGACCAACTAAGCAAGCACCTTGAAGATGCCTCAGCAATTAGCACCCCTGATACTCTAATGGGATTGCATGGTAATGCTAAAGCTGATAGTTCCCCTCTCAGAAGATCCATACTACATTGCCCCTTCCTGACTCCCACCACTGTCACAGAAGCAATGGAGAGGATGTCTCCTTCATTGCACCTTCAGCAGGTAGCCTGGAGTCTCCCTGGGAACCTGATAGCAATCCCTCCATCACTTCTGATGGTTCTGAAGCAACTAAACCTCAAGATAGTCAGAGCAAGGAAAAATTAACTGATGATTCTGGCATTGAGGAGTACAATGAGGATCACTCATAAAACTACTACGCAGCCAGGACAAGGAGAAATCATTGGCTGCATTTGTGGTTTCACCTCTCTCCTCTCCCCCCATTCCTCTCCCCCCTGACAAGCCTGTGCCTGACCCTGGCACTTGTTGTCTCTTTACAACAGCGCCTTCTGATGCCCCTCCGCTGGTTGACTTTGCCTCTCAATCAGAAATATTGCATTTTTGCACTGTGAGAATGCAAGAAGATCTTGCCTACTAGGTCCCCACATCCAAGTTCTTCTTGGCCATGGACCTGATACCTGACTACTGGAAGATTGATCTCCCTCCAGATTACCCAGAGATGTGTGTCATCCTTGCTAACCAAAGGCTGTTCCAACCTACCAGGATGCCTCAGGGTCTCTCTAATGCCCCAGCTACCTTGCAACAATCTATGAATGCTATGATAGGGGACCTCAAGCCCTCATGTGCCCTGGTCTATCTGGATGACATTAAAGTCATCTCTTGTATCTATAACAAACACCTGGAACCCCTGGAAGAAGTGTTCAAACAACTGCACTACATCAATCTGGAGTACGCCATTGGAGAGCTTCCAGTTGCCTATACACTGCATAGTAAGAAGGTCAAGGTGCTACCTCTCTCAATTGGGGAAGCCAAGGGTATCCCAGTCTACGCCTCCTGTAATGTGACTATCCCACTTGGCTCTCAGGTGATCCACAATACAGGTCTCTCGCTGGCTCTACTGGCTGGCACTCATGGAGAAATATTTGGCATCCCTAATGCCTCCAGACTAGAACCATGGGTTGCATCAGGCATCCTCATGACAAGTGAGAAGGAGGTATCCATACTCTTGGTCAACATGGGTTGTGAAGCTATGGTTGTCTCCAAACACCAACTTCTGGCTTATATACAACTGGAAGAGCATGACAACCTGCAGGAGACTTCCCCCCTTTGCAGACTTCTCTGAGTTGGGTCTACCCTGTGAGCAACAGCTGGTGCTATTGGTCATAAGCATTGACTCCCTATCTGGCTCTCCAAAGAGCAGAAGGTTCAAGCTATGGATCTCTTTGCCCAGTATAAGGATGTGTTTGCCAAGGATGATTATGACCTGGGCAAGGCTGCAGATTTTGCTCATCATATTGACACCCAAGGCAGTCCACCTAACTGTTCCAGACCTATACAGCACAGCCAAGACAATCATGCTGTGGCTAACAAGGAGCTTCAGAAGCTATTGGGATCTGGATTACTGGTCCCCAGTAAAAGTCCTTGGGCTTCTCCTCTCCTGATTGTCAAAAAGAAGGATGGCAGCAACCGGGTGGTGATTGACTACTGTCAACTGAATGCTATTACCAAGAAGGATTCATATCCCCTCCCTTGTATTGACAATACCTTGGACCAACTGAGTGGCGCCAAGTTCTTCAGTGCCATGGACCTTATCAGTGGGTACTGTCAGATTATCTACCCCCTGCTGATCAAGAAAAATGTGCAATCATCACTGATCAAGGGCTATTCCAACCCACAAGGATGCTTCAAGGTCTTTTCAATGCCCCAGCTACCTTCCAGCGGGCCATGGATGCAGTGATGGACAACCTCAAACTCACCAGTGTCTTGGTCTACCTGAATGACATTAACGTGTTCTCCTGAGCGTTTAATGATCACCTACAACACTTGGAGGAAGTCTTCCAGAGGTTACTTGCAGCCAATCTCAATCTCAAGCCATGCAAGTGCAACTTCTTCAAGGAGAATCTTGAGTTCTTGGGGTTCATCATTAGCCAAGATGGGCTCTGCCCTATACCTCTGAAGGTGGAAGCCATCCAGAAAATGCAGATTCCGGCCAATAAGCAGAACGTGCAGGTCTTCCTTGGGATGATTGGGTACTACCACTGCTTCATCCCCAACTTTACATCCCTGGGCGACCCCCTTTTTCATCTTCTCTGAGCTGATAAGGAATTCTCCTGGATCCCAGCGTGCCAATATGCCTTCAATGCTCTCAAGGGAACACTGAATGCAGCCCCTGTACTGGCCTACCCTGACTTTTCCAAGCTGTTTGTGGTTCATACAGATGCTAGTCTGACTGCAATTGGGGGTGTTTTATCTCAACTGGACTCCAAAGGACTTGAACACCCTGTTGGATACTGCTCACATACGCTTAATGTTCACAAGAGGAACTACACTGTCATCAAACAAGAGTGTCTGGCTGTGATATACTCCTAACAACAATTCAGAGTCTATCTCCATGGGGTACATTTCACAGTTGTAACAAACAATGCCTCCTTGCAATGGCTGAAGACCCTCAAGGACCCCAAAGGACGTCTGGCGCGTTGGACCATTAAACTTCAGGCTTATGACTATGAAATCATTCATTGAGCCAGAGCATCCCACCAGTATGCTGACTGTCTCTCCCGCCTTTCCACTGTTGCCTTAGTATCCCCCATGGCTGACATTCTCTATGAAAAGCTTACAGAGGATCCTTCTTCATGGGGAGAGGAGCCATTAGAGATACAGAGGGCTCTCAAGAATTTAGCTGTTGATACCAAGGTCTCAAAAGGACAACTCCTGAAGCTTTGTGAAAACTTTTGGCTACCCTATATACGCCCATCCCTACACATGGACTCAGTGGTGGCCACTCACAAGACTACTGGCCATGGTGGCATACAGAAGATGTTAGCTCTGCTACAGCAGCACTGCTTCTGGGAAGAGAGGCACACTGATGTATTAGATATGCTATCCACCTGTCATGACTGCAACATTGAGAGACCTAAGGTTGCCAAGTTTCAACACAGACTTGTACGCCCTGGGTTTGCCTTCCACACTGTAGCCATTGACGTAGTGGGTCCCCTGCCAGCTACCAACAGTCACAACAAGTTCATCATTGTGGCTGTTGACCATCTGACTAAATGGGTAGAGGCCAAGGCAATTACCAACCAATTTGCACTGGTGAAAGCCACGTCCCTCCTAAGAATATCATATACAAACATGGTTGCCCCCAGATTCTGCTGACAGACAATGGTACCAGCTTCACCAGTTACATCATTCCCCACCTCAACCAACTGATGGGAATTTGTGGGACACTATCCACTCCTTACCACCCACAGACAAATGGCATGGTAGAGCACACTAATGGGAGCCTGATCCAGATACTCTGGAAGCTCAGCCACCAACATGAGACTGAATGTGATACCTTCCTGCCTGCGGCCACCTTTGCATATAACATTGGGTACCATTGTGCCACTGGCAAGCCATCCTTCTAACTGCTCTCGGCCGGCAACCAGGACTTCCCCCTTTACTATATTCCTTGGAAAAGCCCAGCCTGACTGTGTCCTCAGAGGGGTACCTCAACAAGCTGGTTCAAACTCTTATTTTCTTGCAATCAGAGGCCTACACCGTAAACTCAAACCATAAGTTGCAGGACCTAGAATGAGCTGCATCCAAACGCCCTGTATTACCCACTTACCTGATGGGAGAATCAGTCTACTTCTTCAGCAATAGAGGGTACAGCTGTGAATATAAACTTGCCTCCCTTTGGCAATGCCCAGTTCAAGTTATCCAGAAGACTGGCCCCAACTCCTACACCCTTAAGGAGCCCCATTATGGGCAATTGATCACTAGAGTACACACTCAGTATATGTGTGCTGCTCCTAGTGACCAAGAGTAAGCCCTAGTGAGGACAATAACCTAAAAAACAAAGGCCTAATAAAAGATTCCATGGGTTGTTGTCCTGTTTGCAATAGTGTTGTACCAAAGTATGAGGAATAAGAATAAAAGAGCAAGGTGTTTATTAGAGACTGACAAGACTCTTCTTGCGCCACACCAACTGTTCTATTACCTGAAGAGGCAGCCAGGAAACACAACTGGTTACCTACAGATCCGCAAAGCCAATGTCCAAGGATTGGGCAACAAACCCCCACCTAATGAGACATATGATTGACCCCAACACCATAGCTGCTACCTAGAGACGCCAAGCCATTCTTGACCCTGTTGTCTAATCCAGTGGAGGGAAATGTTGCCAATTGAATGGATTAGAGATTAAGTCGTCCATCTATGAATTTAGTGACAGAACAGTTGCGCAATTGCTTTAGTGCGTCCTGATTTCACTAAGGATAAAGACGTTTAAAACGCCTCTAAAACAAGTGTTTAAATCACCTTTTGAATGTGCACAAGACACTGGCTTTATTTACAAGGTTAATAATAGAACAACAAAGTTATTGTCACCTGCTTCCTTAAGAAAACCACATTAAACCATTTGTTCTCTTCTGCAAGACTTTCTGCTATGCCAATCCACTCCCCTCCCCTCCATTAGGAAAGTCATTCCTTCTGTGCCTCCCTTCCCCCGGTGGAAATTCCCCCCGCCTCACACTATATAAGTGCAATACTATCATAATAAACACTAGTTTTATCTTATTATCTTCTTATATTCTTCTGACCTTACCCAGGCTGTCACTATACCACAACAGGTATAGTATTAAGATAAAGAAGTAGTAGGCTATCTATTTTTAGAAATCAGCACCCAGGCTGCATATTTTACAACAGGGGGGCAATGCCATGAATGCCGCCATTCACCATATTTCAATTTTGCCTTTGTTGGGTTTTTTCAAGGATGAATCTCTCTCTTTTGCTTTTGCCCTTTGAAATGAGGCTGGCTCCAAATTGGAAAATTCAATTGTTCAGTTTCCTGATCCTGCGCAACTCACTTGCCCCACTCATGCTTGTGGTGAGTGATCCTACCGTCCTGGTAGTGTTTTGTGGTATTGTCTACCACTATATAATACATTTCATATTTTCCAATAAAATAAGCTATATTAATTTTTGACTTTGTGTCTTCACATACTTTAGCGCCTCTCTAGCCACGCCTAACAGATATTATTCAATCAGGGCCACAAGTTAATCACATAGCCTTTCCTGCCATTTCAACTGAGACTTAGTAAAAATTCAATCCTAAGGTTAGGATTTCCCGTTGTGACTCTGTGCCATGCCTCAGATCACAACGCCACTTGGATCCCCAGGTCATACAGGCCAATAGCAATCAATCAGAAAAAGAAGAAAAATGTCTACAAAAGACCTTTTTCCCCACCAAGCTAGACATGAGGTTGGTGATAAAGTCTGGGTATTGAATACTAATAAAAGTAAATTGCAGCTAGAAAAAGTGGGCCCTGCCATCATCCTAAAGGTAAAAAAAACAACGCTTACCTTGTGCAAGGACTCAGGAAACACAAACAAGACAAAGTTCCCCACCATGATTGACTGATACCCTGCAAAGCAAGACAGAAACAATGTGAGACCTCCCTACCCACCACCAAACAACAGTTAGTCCAGAATGGCGCCCAGGATCCTGACAACTTCCCTGACAACCTGCCCCCAGAGGAGGCCAACCTTTAGTTGGGGGGTGTTAAAACAGCAGGCTCAAACTGTCAGCAAGGTTCCAAGTAAGAGGGTTTGTGAACTGAAAATATTATTCAGCTACTTATAGCCAGATTAGGAAGTCAACTTTAATTTCCAAATACAACAACATGAACAGAAGCTGATCCCCTACAGTGGATGACTTGTTTTGGCGCTTGATTTATTACAAGGATTAAGTCACCACCTTCACTATACCACTGTGAGTAAAAAACTATCACGTTCCTACTATACAAAATTTACAGTGACCATAAAATACATATCTCTCAATAAAGAATATTATCTAGTTTCCATATATTTCCCCTTGTAACTTTGCTAAAATGGCACAGTTACGACAAAAATCAAAGAAGAGTATGGTATCTATACTAGATAAAGAAGAGGCAATGGCCAGAATTAATTCCTTCTGCAAGTTAACATAATAATGTCAACAATTTATCAATATTCATTAAGTCTACATGATTTTAACATTTGTCCACTGGCATCTGACTTCTCCCAAACTAAGCTAATTCTTACTATTGAATTATTAATTCAGATTATAGTTTTAAAAGAAGCAGTCTAAATTTTTACGCCAATTAAACTAAGGCTTACTTTCAAGGTCCAAACCTAATATAATCTACTATAATAAATGAGCTGTCTTTGTTCTTTACATATAGTTTGGTTCAATTCAAGTATCTAGATGTCAGTCCAAAATAAATGTTGCAATAAAGTTTCCAGACTTGCCTGCCAATGTATCTTACAATACACAGGGTGCACTCAATGAGTTGCACTTGACGTATCTAACAACATGAACCAATCTGATGGCAATATCAAACTGCAACCACTTTCTCCTAATTAGAAGTACTATCAATATAACCTGCTGATCCCTGAACAAGTAATTCTTTGGCTTTGAATCCTACATAGAACATGCCACTATGCCACCCTCTTTTGGCATTGTGGCTTTCCCCATATAGTATATTAATCACAATATTCTACAATAAACAATACCTTATTCTATTCATTACTGTCCTTCCTATTGGACTGTTGTCTTCCCCAACTCAAATACTGAACTCTAATTGGTTTATTTGCAACAGTGGTAGCAGAAGTAGGTTCACAACCTACCTAAAAAATTCCCCCAAGATAGGACAGAGTACAGACTGTATGGCTAATCCTCATCAAGAGACTTTAATGCTAATCTCCAAGGGGGACATCCCCAACAGGTATGCCATCTACCAAGATCAACTGATACTTATAAGCACGTATAATTGACTCCGCCTTGGGCAGCACAACACAAGTGTCACCCCGCCCAAGTCAGACCTTTCTCAAAGCACGCTCAACCTCCAGCTTGAATCCTTTGTGGGTGGTGTTGAAGGGGCTAACATTGTCAGTTGGCTCCACTCTACCAAAACCCGCCTCTGTATCTGTCAAGTACCTGAGTCTATTTGGCTTGCTATGTGTCTGGGCGTCTCATGGGGCCTGCCACTGTGTGGTTCACCAACTGGGCCAGCCAAGAAATAGATGTCATTTGGGTGTTGTTCAGGGAAGCTGCAAAGTCCTGCTACAGTGAAACCTAATCACCCATTGTGGTGGGAACTCCCCTACTGGCCATTAAGCAGACTGGGTCTGTCCCTGAATATCTTGCTGCCTGGCAACAAGCTCTTGCTGCCACACCAGAAGCTGTGACTGATGGGGATTTTATTCTCCTTACCTTAATGGTCAATGGGCCCGAACCCTATATCTGCAAGTGGGTTTCCATAGGTTGCTGCACCTCCATCAATGACTGCTACAAGGCCATTGTAGAGGACAATACCCAGGCTTCAATGGGCTTCTTCAGATCCAATGACACACCATCCCAACCTCGTCCTGCACCTGGCAGTGACCACAACTAAGTAATCCACTGCCAGCACTGCCAACAGGAAAATGTAGTTAAGCGTCCCTTCAATGGGGAACTCCAACTAGCACAAATTGAGGACCAGGGAAAAGCCTGGGGGTTGTAGCTACAAGAAGTTCACAACCCCACTTGACCCTCACTCTCAATCCCTCCTTTCTAAGAACCCCTGTGACTACAATGTGCATGAAGTTGAAACCCTCAATGTATTCCAGGTCCACAGCAACAACCCTGTTCTCCAAGCAAGCCACTCTTCAAATAAAGTAACCCGCTTGGCCTATCCCTTCTTTTTTGTGGGAACATCCACAAACTATTGGTAGATACTGGGGCCAACCACACTATGGTTGACCAGGCGTTGGCTGACTCTCAACAATTAGACCAAGTAACAAGCAGGTTCAAGGCAGTACAAGTGGCTGATTCTTGTAGAGTGGCAATTACCCATGAGATGGTACCCTTCTCTTTGAGAATGGGGAACATACAGGTTAAGCTCTCTGGGCCAATAATGGCAGGGCTCAGCCATGATGTCATTGCTGGCCTTAACTGCTTTGTTACAGCTGTCCTACATTGACTGGGATACATCTGAAATCACCCTCAACAGAAATGGGATGGACTTTCAGATATATCCTGTCAAAATGAGCAAGTTGCTTCATGATACTGTGTTTTTCAGAATAACAGAAACAGGCTTGTATGATTTCAAGGGGGAAACTAGACTTCAACCAATGCTCAGTTGAAGTTATCTGCTCTGAACCACCTGTGGCCCCTACCTTGACCATGTTACCTTCATCAGCGCTTGCCACACTCCTCAAGGAATATAATGACGTGTTCAGTGAGACACTTGAACAACTACCTCCTCCCTGGGAGATCCAGCATGCTGTACAACTGCAAGGGTTGCTTCCCAAAGAACGCTCTCTCTATTGCCTGACACCAAAAAAAGATGAGACTCTCTGCCAGCACCTTGTAGAAGCACTTGATAAGGGTTTCATCTTCTCTTTGCTCTTGCTATACAGGGCTGCTGTCTTCTTTATAGCCAAGAAAGATGGGTCCCTTTTATTGGTCACAGACTACCGCGCCTTAAATGAGGTGACTGTTAAGAATAAATACCCTCTGCTGTTGATTGACGGCCTGTTTGACACACTTGTGAGTGAAAAGGTCTTTAGCAAGATTAATCTCACTGCAGGGTACAACCAGATCCACATTGCACCAGGGGATGAGGCAAAAACTGCCTTCTGCACACACTATAGGTTGTTTGAGTGCCAGGTCATGAACTTTGGAATTACCAACACTCCTTCCACCTTTGCCATTTTGATGAACAAAGCATTTGAGGAATTGATTGGGAAATGTGTTGTTGTGTACCTTGACAACATTATTGTCTTCAGTCAAGATCAATACATACACCCCCAACACCTCTGTGTTGTCCTTGACACCCTTTGAAAAAACCAGCTAAAAGCTAAACCTTCCAAATGAGAGTTCCTCAAGTCAGAGCCTTTGTTCCTTGGGCACACTATCTCTTCCCAAGAGATAAAGCCCAACCTGCCCAAATCAAGGCAATCACAAACATGCCACCTCCCACTGATGTGGGCCTGGTGTGTACATTCTTAGGCATGGTTGCCTATGTGCGCAAGTTTATTCCCAATTGGGGGAACTAATTGCATCCCTCACTTAGCTCCTAAACATAAAACAGCGCTTTCATTGGACCCCTGCCAGAGATCAAGCCTTTGAGACGTTGAAGCAGAGACTTAAAACTGGGCCTGTTTTACAATTCCCCAATTGGAACTGCCAATACAAACTTAAGAAGGACACCTCTGACAGGGCCATAGGGGGCGTACTGCAGGTAGAAACTGACAAAGGTGTCTTCCTCCCTGTGGCATACAAGTCCAGGAAGCTCACTGACTTGAAACAACATCACCCTATACACAATAAAGAGTTGGCAGCAATTGTGCACTGTGTAGAGAAATGGCGCTGTTACCTGGAAGGGGCAACCTTTCCACCCCGCGTCCTGACAGATCACAAGTCACTCTGGTACTAAAACACACAGTCCCACTTGACACGCCGCCAAGCAGGCTGGGTTGAGCGTCTATCCCCCTACCAGCTGCGCATTGAGTACAAGCCTAGGAAGGAACTTGTCACAGCTGATGCCCTATCATGACTCTATGCCGTGTCTATCACCAGGATGATGGCTTGGATCCAGACTGGCCAATGCTTTACCTCT
Organism: Entomophthora muscae; assembly: GCA_014839935.2. Taxonomy (NCBI): domain Eukaryota; kingdom Fungi; phylum Entomophthoromycota; class Entomophthoromycetes; order Entomophthorales; family Entomophthoraceae; genus Entomophthora; species Entomophthora muscae. The sequence continues at coordinate 237,203 of QTSX02007123.1, read as the reverse complement.
GTACTGAGGCAACTTGTTATGAAGGCCTTGACTTAGTAACCACCTCCAAGATGAAGGACAACAAAAGTCAATTCACCACCTATGCTGGCAACGTCTGCTGCCAAGCAGAGACAGGTGAGAAGACACCTTACATTCCCACCACACAACAAGGCAACACAATACTGCATTATCACCACACCTTGGGTCACACCAGGGTGCAACTTCTTCAAGATCATGAAACAAAAAGTTTGGTGGCCGTGTATGCGCCAAGATATCTTGTATCTCCTCAAAACATGTGAGCTGTGCAAAAAGAATACATCTAACCCTGCACCTCCCAAGTCTGTCCTGCCCATCAAGGCCATGGAACCCTTCAAACTGTGGGCCCTTGATGTAGTTGGGCCCCTCTCCAAATACAGACTTGGGAAACAGTATATCATCACAGCCATCAATTACTTCACTTGTCGGCCAGTGGCCTTGGCAACAACTAACAACAATGCCACCACCATAACCTGCTTCATTGGCAAGGAAATTGTGGCCCACTTTGGGCGCCCAAGCGTCTCATCACAGATGAGGCCCCAAACTTGTTGGACATGTCATGAAGGCATACTGCGCCAAGAATGCCCTCCAACGGATAGTTACCTCCCCCTATCATCAGCAAGCCAGTGGAAGTGTAGAGCAATTAAATGGCTCCCTGGTCCAGATGATTACCAAGCTCTCACAGGAGCACCACAATACTGCGTGGACTGAACACTTGCCCACTGCTCTACATATTTTACAAGCAAGAATTAACAGAGGCACCAGGTTCATTCCCAGCGCCTTGGCCTTTGGGACGTCTAATGGTCTGAAAGGAGTTGATCAGGGGAATTTATGGTCTACAGTTCCCAGAAAGCCCCCTGTTGACAATTCCATCCCTAAACCAATGACGTGCCAAAGTCCAAGAAATCAAGCACAAACAAATTGAGGGAGGGACAAAACACCTTGAAGCCAGGTACGCTGGAGGTGACCCTGTCTACACCCTCAACCCCAATTCATTCAAATTAGAACCCAATCACCTAAGACCCTTCAAGATAGCTGTGGTCTATGACAATCACACCTATCAACTCAAAGATGCCCAAGGGAATACAAAGAGGCTCCACCATGATTGCCTCCACCCCTGCCGCGCCATCCCCACACAAAGGTTGTTTGTGCAGACCTTCCCGGATCTTCTGCAGACTCTGATCCTGGTGTCTGACAACAAACAAGGGGCAAGGGGGGTGTTGCAACCAAGTTTCCAGACTTTCCTGCTAATGTATCTTACAATACACTGGGGGAGCTCAATGAGTCACCCCTTGACGTGTCTAATAACATGAACCAGTCTGGTGACAATGTTGAATGACAGGCACTTCCTCCTAATTGGGAGCACTACCAATTTGACCTGCTGATCCCCGCACAAGTTATTCCTTGGCTTCAAACCTTACATGGAATACACCACTATGCCACCCCCTTTTGGCTTTCCCCATATAGTTATTAATCATATTATTCTACAATAAATAATACCTTATTCTATTCATTCCTGTCTTTTCTATTGGACTGTTGTCTTCCCCAATCAAATACTGAACTCTAATTGGTTAAGTTGCAACACTCACCTAATTTTAGAACAATTATTATCACTCTAACAGAGAGTATATTACCTCAGGTTGAGTTTCTGAGACCACCCACATGCGGGGCAGAAAGATGTTCTGTCAATCTTTTTGTCAACTTATTTTCAATTAAATTTGAGCCAACCATGATTTTATTCATATATTATTTTTTAATTTACAATAAATCAAAAATACAAATATAATCTACTTACTAATAAAAGCTATGATTCATATATATAATTATTTTTAATATTTTTTGTATTTATGAGGCTCAATTTTAAATATTTGCCTTTTTAAAAGCTAAGTAAATTAATTTTCACTGTTAGAAAATAAAATAAGTCAATTAAAAGTTTTCTTGATAACTTTTATGGGAAAGAAATCCCTTATTTAGTATTTTTTACTGTTGCAAAGTAAAAAATTTGCATGTGAGAGAAATTATAGTTGGATCAAATTGCACTGAAAATCAGTTGACGGGAAAAATTGACGGAATATCTTCCTGCCCTGCATTTAGTATATCATGATAGTTTGTAACCCATACCTAATATATTTTCACTGCTATGATTTGAAATTTACCAAAATAAATAGATTTTTATCTAAATGACCTATTGATATCAGAGACGTGACTGTTGGGATTAAATATGCTGCTATATTTTTTTGGCTAAAAAGTTAATTCAAATTAGAGAGAAAACCTTTGCTTTAAATTTTCTGAGACCAACGTAATATACTTTCCAAGAAAACTTTCTTATAAACCTTTTTGGGCCTGAAAATAAACTTTATCAGGGAAACTACTTCAAAAAATATAGCTAATTAATAAGATACCTCAGGAGTGTAAAAAGCTATAATAAAAAATTAGAAAAGTATTAAAAAGCTTATTTGAGGCTTATGATTTTGAATAATTGGTATCTTAATTTATTTTGATTGTCAAACTAATCAAGACTGGGTTTAAAAATAATATTGCATATTTATGGCTACTTATTAAATATAAAATAAAATAACTATTGTTGCTGTAACTGTGCTGTTTTAGCAGAGTTACTTGGGGAAAAATATTTAGAAGATATATAATAATCTTTATTTCAAGATAGTGATTATATATCTATTGTGAATCAATGGATAGTAGCAACAGGATTGATGATCATACAGCTGGATGAAAGAGGGGGATGGCTTGATCCTGATAATAAGTCAAGCGCCAAATTGAGATATCCACTGTGAAGGATCATCATCTGTTCATATTGATAGATTTGGTAGTTTGAGTTGACTTCCTAGTCTGGCTTCAGGTGACCGGGTAATTGGATTGCGGGTCACAAACCTGCTTGGTTGGAACCTTGTTGGCAGGTCAAGCCTGCGGTTTTGACACCCCCCCCCGGCTGAAGGTTGGCCTCCTCTGGGGGTAGGTTGTCAGGGAGGTTGTCAGGAGCCCAGGCGCCATATTGAACCAGTTGTTGTTTGGTGGCAGGCAGGGCAGTTTCTCGTTGTTTCTGTCTTGCTTTGCAGGGTTATAGGCGGTTGTGGTGTAAAGTCTTGTCTGGCTTGCGTTTCCCGAGCCCTTGCACAAGGTAAGTGTTATTGTTGTTTACCTTTAGAATGATTGCTGGCCCTACTTTTTTGGGTTGTAGTTTGCTTTTGTCAACATTCATGACCCAGCCTTTTGTCCCTGACTTCATGTCTTTGGCAGATGGGAACAAAAGTCTTTTGTAAGCATTCCTTTTCTTTGGCTGCTTGTTTGCTGTTGGCCTCTATTATTTGAGGGTCTGAGCAAGGGGGACTTGACTTGGAATTTCCAGTTTGGGTCCTGTCAATGCTTGAATGATATTTGGCTGTGTGCTGTATACCAGTTCAAACAGGCTTTTCTGGTGGATCTGTTCACTTGGGGTTGGCACACAAGTAATGCAGTTGGTAGCTGCTTATACCAGTCTTCAGGTCTCCCGGCATTGAGTTTGGCTAGGGCTTGCACGAGGCTACCATTAAGCCACTCTACGCGTCCATTGGCCTGTGGATGGTATGGTGTTGTGACAGTGTGTTTGACTCCATTTTTGGCGAGGTATACATTGGTTGTTTCAGAGGTCAGTTCTTTGCCTCCATTGGTTATCAGGAGTTCTGGCTTTCCAAACCTGCTTATTATTTCCTTGCCAATGAATTGTTGGACATTGTTACCGGTGTGTGTTTTCACCTCTTGGGCTACTGGCCACCTTGTTGCAAAATTGATGGCTGTGATGATGTATTTTTTGTTGTTGTGCTTTCCTGGAATGGGGCCTACAATTTCAAGAGCCCGTACTTTGAACAGTAGTTGGGTTTGAATGGGGAGTACAGACTTAGGCGGGGTTTTGCTTTTGGCAAAAATTTTGCCAACCTCGCACTGTTCTAGCACTTCCTGGATGTTGCGGTATAAGGTTGGCCACCAGGCTTTATGTTTCAGGAATTTGTATATATTTTGGCTCTTAGTATGTCCAAGATCTCTGTGGTAGTGAAGAATGGATTTGACTTGTTGATGTGTGGAGATGTAGGGAATGGTTGTGCCATCCAACATTTTTCTGTGAAGAGTCCCATATATGTCAGCAAAGAGGTGTTCATTCTTAATGACCGTTTCTTTGGTGATATTGGTTGTGCCTGCAGGGAACCCTTTGTCTTTTGTACAGAGCAATAGGAGAGGCCGGTCTGGGTTGAGTCCATTCTCTCCCCTTGAAGCACAGACATACAGACGGGACAGGGCGTCCGCCATGGCAAGCTTGGCCCTGGGCTTATACTGGATAAGCATGTTAAACCTTTCTAAGATTTCCATCCACTGCACTTGGTGGCGTGAAAGGTTCACTTGTGTCTTGAAGTAGATGAGTGACTTATGGTTGGTTAGTGCTGTGAATTCTTCCTGCCGTTCCAGGTAATAGCGCCATTTGACTAGGAAGTGTACAATGGCCAACAGTTCTTTGTCGTGGATTGGGTATCAACACTTGCCATCTGTCAGTTTGCACAACTTGTAGGCTAATGGCAGGAAGTCACCATCACTATTATTAATTTGTAGTACTCCCCAATGGATGCATCTGAAGCGTCAGCTTTCATCTGGTACTCTCTGTCTTGTTTGGGGTATTGTAAGATGGGGGCTATTGTGGGCTTTTCCTTGAGACATCTAAAACAGAGGTCACGTTGGGGGGTCCATACAAACTTGGACTTGGCACCTGTTATGGCAGACAAGGGGGCGGTCAAGACGCCACAGTTGGGGATGAAGCGTTGTACATAGGCCACCATTTCCAAGAAGGTGAAGAGTTCTGATTTGTCTTTGGGGGGTGGCATTTTGCAGATGGCTTGTATCTTCTGGCTGTTGGGTTTGATGCCGTCTTTTGAGACTATGTGTCCCAAGAAGGGTAGTTGCTCTTGGAAGAACTGGCACTTGGAGGGCTTGGTCAGCAGTTTGTGCCGTGCCAAGGTTGCAAAGACTTCCTCCAGGTCTTTGTGGTGCTGTTCCACCAAGGGGCTGTAGACAATAATATTGTCCAGGTACACTAGGGCGTTTTTTCCTATGTGTGGTACAAACACTTCATTCATGAAGGTTACAAAGGTGGACTGGGCGTTGGTCATGCCAAAGTTGAGTACCACACATTTGTGGGAACTGTACTTAGTGCAGAAGGCTGTCTTGGGGATGTCTTCCTCCTTGATACAAATCTGGTTGTAGCCTGCAGTTAGATCAATCTTGGAGAAGATGGAGGCATCTCCCAAGGCGTCAAAGAGATTGTCAATTAATGATAATGGGTAACAAATCTTAATGGTGACTTTGTTCAAGCTGCAGTAGTCTGTGACCAGGCGTAAGGTACCTTCCTTTTTAGCCACAAATAATACGGCGGCCCCAAAGGGAGACTGTGAGGGGCGGATAAGTCCTTTTTCCAATGCCTCCTTGAGATAGGCGTGCAGGGCATTGTCCTTGTTTGGGGTCAGCCTGTAAATGGGGCGTGCCTTGGGTACAGCCCCCTTGAGTTGGATAGAGTGTTGGATGTGTTTCTCAGGGGGTAGCCCAGGTAACGCCTCCTTAAAGATTTCTGGGTGACGGGCCACAATGTTGCAATCTTGCGGCGTGGAGGTGTCCTGGTGGTCCTTGAAGTGTATGATTTCATACTGGCAGGAGTCCCAGTCAATTTCTTTTGGGTTTTCCTTCTCATCCAAGGTCTCTGTGATGCGTACAAAGACGTGGTCTCATAGGAGTTGGTCTACCAAGTCCGGGTAGATTTGGTGGTTGACATCTTCACACTTGATGATCAACACTGAGGTTGCCCAGTCCACGTGGGGGTTGTTTTTCCATAACCAGTCCAGCCCCAGTACAATGTTAAACTTAGGGAAGTCAATGATGGGACCTTGAATGGTGGAGTGGAGGTTCTCAAGCATGACAGAGAAGGGGGCAGTTTCCTTTGTCACGGCAATGTGTGTTCATCAGCCAGGACCATGTTTTTAATCCACAAAGGATTAGTGGCCAGCTTGAATTTATCCACAAAGCTGCTGTTGACTAAAGTTTGGTCTGCGCCCAAGTCCAGGAGTGCTGAGCCTGTGTAACTGCAAAAGCAGAAAGGGTAAGACATCAATTTATTGGGATGTCTGGCAATGGTGTATAGTACCGGGTCTTCCGAGGGCACTTGGATCATTGGGCATTGGTCCACGTCCTTGGGTCAGTATTCATTGTTGGGCAAGTCAGGAGTTGCGTGGGAAGAGCTTGGCTTGCTTAGTGCTCTCCCCAGGCTTTTCCCTCATCTTGGTTGCCTTGGGTGGCGGTGACGCAGAAATGGGTATGGTTTGCCTGGCTGTTATTCCCATTCCCATTCCCATTTGAATCCGTGGGTTTGTGGTTGTTGTTGTTGCTGTTGCCTCCAGGGGGTGGTTGAGAGGAGCGCCTGCTTGGATGGGAGTCCTTGGGCCTTTCTTGTTTCCCAGTCTGTGCCTTGTGTAGAGCGTTGGATGTTTGTTCCGCTTTTTCTGCTTCACGGTACAGGCTTTGCAGGTTGGTAACTTGGTCCAGGTTCACATGTCTCATCACATGCAACTTGAGAGCATTGTAGTACATGAGGTGTGTTGCTGGGGTATCAAAGGCCATGTCAGATGGGGCACAGAGACAGAGTTCCTTGTAGGCGCGGGTGAGTTCTTTAACGGTGCCTGTCTGGGTCAGGTTCTTTACTTGGCATATGATCATGAGTGCCGTATCCTTAAGCATGAACCTTGCCAAGAAGCCCTGTTTGAAGGTGTCCCAGTTCTTGTCAGTGTGCTCTTTGTGCCACTTGTCACACCAGGTGCCAGCGTCATGGGTCAGGCAAATGGAGATCTCTGCAATCCAAAATTGCTGTGGGCATTCCATCTGAGCCAGCTTGCTTTGGGCGGACTGGATCCATGCAGCAGTGTTGTTGTTGTTGGCCCCTGCAAAGGGTTCCAAGGCGGCACTGCAAAGTCTTTGTGCAACATAGGCGGGCATGGTGGTTTTTTCAGCTGGTTGTGGCATTGAGGAAGGTGCCTGGAAGAACCCTTGGGTGGACAGGGCGTTGAAGGCGGGTAGCGGGATCACCGTGTTTTGGTAGAGAACAAAATCATCAGGTATCTTGGTACCAGGGGTATACGGAGTCCAGTCGGGCGGGAGGCTAGACATGATTCTGTCAAGGATTTGTTGGCTGTGGCGTGTGCGGGCAACAGGCAGAATTTTTCAAGATAAGGTAGGATGGAGAACCTACCTGTGCTACCAATGTTGTAACTGTGCTGTTTTAGCAGAGTTACTTGGGGAAAAATATTTAGAAGATAGATAATAATCTTTATTGCAAGATAGTGATTATATAGCTATTGTAAATCAATGGATAGTAGGAACATGATTGGTGATCATACGGCTGGATGGAAGAGGGGGATGGCTTGATCCTGATAATGAGTCAAGTGCCAAATTGAGATATCCACCGTGAAGGATCATCATCTGTTCATGTTGATAGATTTGGTAGTTTGAGTTGACTTCCTAGTCTGGCTTCAGGTGACCGGGTAATCAGATTGTGGGTCACAAACCCGCTTGGTTGGAACCTTGTTGGCGGGTTGAGCCTGCGGTTTTGACATTGTTTTGATTTTAATTTGATATAAAATTTTCAAATATGAGAAATTTGTAAAGATGATTTTTTCAAGGGAACAAAATTCTATTTGAGTTCAAAGACGGCGTTAAAAGGGAACACGGTCATTAGGAAGTTGGGGAAGATTCATTGAGGGGGGCAGGACTCGGCAAATGCACTGGTTGGCACTTGGCTATGCCTTTGGATGATATCCTATGTGAGTTGCTTCTATCATCTTCATGAACTTGGCCGCACCGGGAGTGGTGTGTCCATATTTGTCGATTCTTCCAATGGCTTGTTCCACCAGAGTCATGAACTTCTATTTCATTAATAGCAACTGGTTGGGTCCCTCATCAAAGATAACACTAATTTGGGTCGTGTGAATGGCCCATAGGGCCAGCTGATATACCAAGGCACGGAGGGGTTCTGACTTAAGACTTAGTTTGAAGAACAGGTCAAACTTTGGATTGAAGTGAAAGGCACAACAGGTGAGTCACTTCTATCTAGAATCTACTAGACATTGTACATGAGAAGTACTTGTGTTCTTGGTCGGCATCATTGTATTGACACAATCAAATTCTTTAAGATGTATCATCAAAGATAAATTCAGTGTGTTTTATTTATGACTGGAAATCAGTTATGGAAAAATAATTACCGGATAATCTTCTGTCGTATTATTAGAAGGGTTTGGGCCTGAGCTTGTGTTTACGATCCTGAATAAACACCTCCCCTCATTAAAAAGCGAATTAGTTTAAGAATTTATACAAACGTGGAGTGTTTAGAGGAACGCAACTGATGGTAAATATGGTCAGGCTAGAACATAATTTAGAGATTATTATATTCAAGTCATAAAAATTATTAAACATATGATAGAAATTAGCAGGTGGTTTATTGTGCCACTTTCATAACCAAGTAAACATTATTTTAGATGTGTTTTTGTTTATAGAATACCCTATATACCAGGTATAATTTAGAAAGTTCTATTAGTACATGTCAAATATATTTAAACCTCCAAATCTAAAAAGTTGGTTTTGCATATTATATTTTACATTAATGACTCCAAAGAAGTTTTTTGCAAATTGGGTTTTAGTTTTTGGTTCTATCGCAAGCAAGGTGTTCTTTAACAGCAATAATGGACTAACAGTAGCACCGGTTGTCACACTTGGCTCTAAAGCAACCAATCCAGCGCTAGGAAAGATATTAGACTCTCCGATTACACAGAAGGCTAAGTCTTGTCGAATTCAAAGACGAGGAAGAGGGAAGGGTAGAAAAGGTTCTACAGTTTCAATACCTAGCAAAATAAGTGACCCTAAAGTCTCTAACAGACGCAACACTGAATCTTCATCAATTGTAGTTGGTTCTCGCCAAAAGAAAAAAGATGGTAATTTGCATGTAAAGCGTCAAGCTGCTTCAGTTTATGACGACTCCGAACAGGATGCTGACCCCACAAATCCAAATCAAGACACATACAATGAACCCATACCTCCATATGTACCTTTATGCTAGTATAACTTCATAAGCTCTCAAATAAATTTAGGTTGATTTCCACATCTTAATTCATAAAAAAATCCTAATTTTTTTATTGAATATGCTAAATATTTAAATTGAAATATGTCTAAATATAACTAGCATTATTAGACTTTAAAACTATCATAAATTACAGAAAAAATCAAAATGACATCATATTTTATACAGCTTAGCATAGTATCAATTGGTTGCTTAAGATTTTACTCGCAAGTATGCAAAAATACATCATATAATATATTTAGTCATTTTTGCATCAATAATAGACGCTTATACACTCCTTTACCTGACAGTAAAAGAAGCACAATAATTCACATCTTATATAATCCCTACTATATAACTCTTCTTCCTCCTTAAGCATACATATACTTTATATGCACTTTATTTGTTAGCCACGCTTTGTTGTTACCTTAACAAGATAGGTAAATAATTAAGGCTATAGCATCAGTATAACAGCTATAAAATAGGTCTTTGTCTATATCATAACCAAAGAAAGAGCAACACCCCATAATACATTATATTCAATTAGTTTCTTTATATTGCAAAGTCAAAAAAGACAATAAATTTCTTTTGTTATCTACTACACTTTAGTTTAAAGAAATTGTTTCTAAATATGACTGTCCGTCTTTTTCTATCAAAAGTCATTGGATAAAAACAATTTTTCTAGTATTTCTAGATAAATCAGATCATAAAGGCACACCATATTTCTTCTCCCATAAAAAATTTCTGTTTTGGCTTTGACTTTGATGGAGGAGGCGTGACAACACTGCAGCATATGGAATTTTGCAGACAATCAGAAAATAGTATTGTTAGAAAAACAAAGCCATGGGTAGTAACTTAAGACTTTTTGAAAAAAGCTATAAAAATAAAATACCTTTGAATTTTCTAATTTGGATTTAGAAAAGAGCTGATTAAAAGGGACTTAAGCTTTAGGTTAAAATCTCATCACATTATATAGCACTATATAGTACTATATGTACCAAAAACCATCTAAACTCAGGGATATAATATTATAGCTATTCATATACAAGGGAACAGTGGTAAGGATAAAAAAACCCATTGAAATTTCAAATAAGGCTCAATATCACACCAACATCAGTTTGTATTGGCTACATGGCATGAAAAACTGAACTCAAGTTAAAGAATACCAGAAAAATAAAATAAATTCCTAGTGTTTTGATATAAGTATATAGTATTATAGTTTTAACAAATCTCATTTGAGGAATAGAATAAATTATAAATAACCAAGTTTCCTGCTAATTTTTAAAAAGATGAGCTGATGCTGAATCTGCTTCTTTTAAAGCAAACACTTGTCAAAGATTAAAAGAAGTGGCCACAGACTCTTCAGCTTATCATCCTTGGACTGTATTAAAAGGAATCAAAAAGGTCTCATTAATGAGACATATAGAGAATAATATATGGCTTCAGTATGACTATATTGGATAGAGCTGTCATAATATTGTAGCCTAGACTAGTTAAGTAGGAGTCTTCATCTACAGGAGAGCTGTGGAGTTATTGGAAAGTCCAGAACATGACATGGCCATATCCCATGATATAAATTATATGAGGGGCCAAAGAGCACAGTATTATTATATATAGAATTTTATTATTATTAATTTCCACCAAGGTTACATATACAAGGCCATACTTGCTATAATCATAGTATGAGGTTGGCAGGGGGAGGAGCTCAACCTTAGATGTAGCACCTATGATCCTTAAGAAGTATGTGTAAATTGGGAAGAAGTTGGGCCAAGGATAGGAAGAGGTGATATAACTTGGGTTGTACAGTTCTTTACAATTGGTGAGGTGGGGCTCTTTTACAGTAATTATCTCTTGTCAACTCTTATCCACTGGTCAGTTGGCACTATATAGAGGGCTCTTTAAGTGCTGCAAAAGGAGCAAGGAGTCTTATGTTTGGCTATATACATGGAGACATATCAGTTATTAGCTGGCTTCTAGTGTGTGGCTTTTAGATATTACTATTAAAAGGCAGTGATTAAAAAATGATATATAAAACCTTAATCTGGGGACATAGACTTATTAATTATAGCTGATATCAGCAAGGATATTTGAGAGTTAGGGTGCTTTTTAAATTTGAAGCTGTAAATATTTTTATCTTCTGGCTCTGGATTAGTTTATAATGGTAAGAAGAAAGGAATAAATCATTTTGTCTATTTATGGCAGGGTGGCTTTAGTAGCAAGCTGAGGCATGGTAATGACTGATTATTCAATTTAAATTGGTCAAAGCATCCACATAGAATAGTTTTCTTTAGTGCTCACACTTTTATTTGCCTATGGGTCTTTTAGTAGATGGGTGGTAGAAAGAGTAGAAAGTAATATTGTTTGTCAACAGGATAGAGAAGAGAAACAGTGTTATTAAAAGCAGTGCCAGGATCTAATTGGGAATGGATTTTGGCACTTGTCTTCTATTAACATGAAAATAGATTAATTTCTGTTTGAGCTAAGCTTCAGTTTTATTAGCTTTGTACCATATACATTATAGATTTTCAAGGTATAAAAAAGCCAGCAATCATTACTATAAAACATGGTGCCTTGGCAAAAAACAGATCTTATATATTGTATATTTAAATCTAAAAAATAAATTTAAGTGGATTGCTGCAGGAAAATTGGGTTCAAGCAGGGAAAAGATTCACTGTGCTCAAAATTTCCAACTTTGTCTCTTAAGTTCAAGACCCAACCTCTTAGGAGGTAAAATTACTGTGTACATCGCCACTGTGATGATTTATGTAAATTAAAAAAACACCAGCTAAAAGGATTCTACCTCATCATGATGTATTCCAGAAACAAGTAAGTACTAAGATATTCTAGCAAACTACATTATAGTTTGATACTTTATACTAATTAAATATTTTTGCTCATGATTTATTTATTTATTTATTTATTTTGATATCTGTAAATAAGATTCATAAAAAGCAGATTATTATACTCAGAATTCTTGCCACCCCAAAACTTAGAAATCTACCACCTTCATCATTAATGGTCCCAAAAATTTATAACAAGTGTGAATCAAACTATGCTGATAATTCCCTGACATATAATCAAACCAAATCATTTTTTACTATCTTTATATTGTATTATTCTGTACATTGTCTGGTTTGGGTTTAAAAGCTTATCAACTTTGATTAAATATACTTTCTTCTTCTCATCTATAATGGCATCCTGTCTTTAATGTACATCCTCATATGATCAATTACAACAAGCACTCACTTTATTTTACCTCACAATTTAGTGCATCTGCTTAATTTCTTTTGGCCATATTTGTTTATTCAGAAAAAAAGTTGTCCCATCTTATTTCCAATAAATAAACTGGTGTTGAAACCAAGTGTGGTATTAAGTTTTAAAATGGTACAATGATTCACAGATTTACACTATTTTTAAAGGCCTTTTTTGTACTTTAGTATAACAACCACTAATATCAAGAATTGTTATGGGTTTTTTTGCAAGAGCTGATAGGGATTAAAATTGGTCAGGAACCCCTGTAGCTTGATGCTTATTATATCTAATAAAAGAGAGAAGGTTTCTGAGGTTTCTCTGAAACCATCATCAAACTTGGTGATCAGGGCCTGTAGCACAGGTAGATGTTTAGAAGGGGGTATTTGCTACTGTTGTAACTGTGCTGTTTTAGAAGAGTACAAGGGGAAAAATATTTGGAAACTAGATAATATTCTTTATTGAGAGATAGTTATCATATAGCCATTGTGAGGCTTAGATAACAGGAACATGATTGTGTTGATCACATGGTTGGATGGTGAAGGGGGTGGCTTGATCCTGGTAATGAGTCAAGCGCCAAATCAATATATCCACCATAAGGGATCATCATCTGTTCATGTTGTTGGATTTTGAAATTCATGTCACTTTCCTAGTTTGGCTACAGGTTACTGGGAAGTCAGGTTGCGGGTCATGAGCCTGCTTAATCAGGGGGACAGTCAGCATGTAAACTATCTGCATGTCAACTGTCTGCATGTTGAAACTTTGTTGACATGCAGACATTCAACTTCAATTTGGCACTTAGGCCAAAGCCTACTAGCTGTGCTCTAAATAAACCAATTTTTTATATTGCATTTCATAGTCAGAATTGATAATCAATGAGAAAATAAAGCTATTGCTGACAGCAAATAAGAATAGGCTTAATTATTATTAAAAAATAAGAAGGAAATCACTATTAAAAATACCAAATTATTATACTTTAAATTTAAGCTTGACTTCAATAATGAACCTACACAATGTTAAGATAAAATAACAGTTTATTATATTTCTTAATAAAAAAATACTTGGAATCCGGAATATCTCCATTTATAATAAGTTATTTATATTTATGTTTGGCCCTTTTTTATAGTCCTTTTAGATATAGTGGGTAAATTTTTCAAGCTTTGTTGTATATTATATTAACTAGGTGGTTGCCCCGTCTAAGGAAATAATTAAAGTTGAATTTAATAAATCAATTAAATTTATTTTATTATCTTTTTAGGCTTGAATTACTTATTGCATGTTTAATTAAAATTTTATTTAATTGCTTTATTAAAAGGTAATTTCAATTATATTTATTTAAATTTAAAATTAAAATTGTATACTCCAAGTATAAATAAAAACTAAACCTAAATAATTATAGTATCACTATTAAGTTTAGTAAGGCTAAACTAATTATTTTAAAATTCAGTAATTGATTTTTAATGGCTTTGAAAATGTAGAGCTGATCTGCAGCTTTTAAATAAGTTATTGGACATCAAAATCGGCTTAATATTCACTGAGATACATTGATTTTAGTTTTTGTAGTGTGTATTAAAAGTAAATTTAGATAATATCAAATTGAGTCCGAGCCTTTGATTATGACGCGAACCCGATTGCAGCACTTAACTATATATCTCAGCATCTAGAGCAGCTAGAGCCATCATGCTTGGTACCATTTTGATCAGAATTGTCTGAAAATTTTATCTACATTGTTGCAGTGAACACATTTGAACAACCATTATTCAAAATCCGTAAATCCCCAATTTACCCTTTAAATAGATGAACCGTGCAAATAAAGCTTTATCTCTTGGTTGATTAATTGTTACCAATTTCACATATTTATTGTTCACCACAAAAAATTTTTGGAGGTCATTCCATTCACCAAACTAGTATTGCTGTTTTTTTGTTGTTGCCTGTGTGCTTGTTGATTGTTGCAATGTCTGCTTCCGCGCCCCCCATTTCTGCTGTTGAATCTCCCGCTTGGGCTCCTGCTGCCTCTGCCCTTGCTATTCCCCCCTGCCCTTTCTGTTGGCGACCCCTTGTCTAAGTTCTTGATTGCTCAGCAACTTCCTTGCTTTGAGGAGAATGGGTATACTGCTTGGTTGTATACTTTTGAGGATTATGCTGAGCAATTCAAGCTCTCCGACGAAGACTGCCTCCATGAGGTCAGCCGTTTTCTCCTGGGGGAAGCCCGTGCCTGACATCAGGATGTTCAGGTTGCCACCTGGGCCAATTGGAAGGCCCAAGCTGAACTCCGCTTTGCCAAACATGAACCTGATGCCATCCACCAGTTGGGCCTGTTGAAGATGGTGCACTTTAAATCCTTGCGCAAATTTTTGAATACATTCCAAAAAACCGCTAACAAGGCTTTGAAGCAACACCTCAAAACCAACAGTTCCTCTGACCGCAAGACCACCGTTGAGAATTTCCACAGCCTTGTCTCCATACGCACATTTGTGAACGCCCTTACCCACTCCTACTCTGCGATGGTTCAAGCGGCCAAACCCAATTTGTTGGAGGAAGCAATTGCCTTGGTCTGTGACAAGTATGACATCTGGGTAGAACAAGCCACAGATGAACACACCAAAGAAAATTCTGAATGGAACCCTTTTGCACCAGTTTGCAAACATAATAAGTCTGAGGAAATTGACTAGGAGGTCAAGGCCCACCTTGAGGGTTTGAACTGCCTTTTTGACGCCATGTTCATGGCACAAGAACAAGGACACCAACCCAGCACCAATCCCCCCGCACCTTTCAAAGAGACTGTAACTGCCCTTATAACCCCTGTTGTTACAAATGCTCTGAGGTGGGGCACATATCCAAGGACTGCACTGCACCCTGCTCCATCTGTAAGGAGCCATCCCACTCTAACTTCATTTGTGTGTTCAACCCTATTAACCATGACCGCAAACCTCAAGGGTTGATGATGGCTGAACAAAACTATGAAGCAAGACACGCTCTCTCCTCCTCTGCCACCCCTCAGCCTTTGAATAAAAACTCTACCCTTGAGTACATTGTTGACCCTGATGGGCCCAGTTTCCCATTTACTCTGATCTGTAAGTGTCAAGTTTGCTCCCAAGGCCCCTCCCCAGGTTGCAAACTTATACCCCCACCCATGAAGCGTACGGACTGTGAGGACGCGCTGTCCCCATCTGCATTCTCCCCCTTGCCCATGGTGAATCTGGAGAAGATTTAGAACATCCCAGCAACCCAGATCCATCCCGCGAACCCTCATCCTCCCCCTTGCTGCCCCGCGCATATGTGCGCAACAGCAAGTGAAACCCCTGCCACCCTAATAGATTTGTTAGCTTGGCAATTGAGGATGATTTCAAAAATGAAGATCATTACCCGTGCTTACCTGACCTTGACAAATATCTTCTGTTTGAGGACAACCCACATTACAATATTATAACTGTGGAGTTGGTCCCCAAGTCCCCACGCAACAAGGGTGGGTATTCCAACTTACCTTCTGAGACGCCTTCCCTGGAGGCATCCCCTGCAGGCGCAGCAGCCTGGGGACATAGGGCCACCGGCCAGGAAAGCAAGGACAAAGGCCCAGCAGCTTTTGGGGGCCATCATTGCAGCCACCCTGGCCCATTGGGCCCTGCAATGGTGTCCTGGGTGAATTCCCCTGGGTTTGGACCAATCAGGTCCCTTAATACTGGTGATGGGGTTGGGCACGGCTTATCGGCAGACCCTGCTGATTTGGGTGAGCCAATCAGCTCTGGTTGTAGCAACAAATTTAATGCGCTTTCAGCATCATACAATGTTGTCCTGGGCAGCCAGCCAATCACATTGTGGGCTTGCCAGGATGCCAATGGACCAGCGGCATTGTCCAACCCTTGCAATTTGAATCAACCAATCAGATTGCACGCCCCCAGGATGCCATGGCACAGCGCGTGTTATACAACCCACGTGATTTGGCCCAGCCAATCAACTCCTCCAGCGCTACATGCAATTCTATGCATATGGCTTCAAGTGAGTTCTCCAATTTAGACGAGCCAATCATGTCCAACGACACTATGGAAGTTGACTCAGTCAATATATTGATAAATGATTGCAATTTAGCTGGGCCAATCACACCCAACAATGCAATGGATGTTGACTCACCAAATGCATTGATAAATAAATGTAATTTGAATGAGCCAATCAAACCCCTTGACGCCATGGAAACTGACACACCCAATGTATTGTCCAATAATTTTGATTCAGATGGACCAATCAGATCCAGTGCAGCTGGCGCAAAATTTGCTCATCCTGACCAAGCTGGTTGTCCTACCCCAGGCCATCTAATCAGATCCCACGATGCCAAGAAGACAAATGCACCCAATGTATTGTCCAATTATTGTAATTCTGATGGACCAATCAGATCCAGTGCAGCTGGTGCAAAATTTACTCATTCTGATCAAGCTGGTTGTCCTACCCATAGCCAACCAATCAAACCCCGCAATACCAAGAAAAAATGCACCCAATTTATTGCACCATTATTGCAATACAGACAGCCAATCATATCTGGCGCAGCTGGTGAAAATTATTCCCATACTATTCCAAGCCAATCAATCAGGTATAAAAGGGATCCCAACTGGCCGAACCAGTTTTTATCCGACTCTTCTGAGCCAATGGATACCTTCTACACGCCACCAGAATGGTTTGACCCATTCTGGGTGGCAATCAACCAGCCTAGAATGGATGGTAAGTCCCAGGTAACCTCAGATGCAAAGCAAACCCCTCCCAAGTCTGGTAAGAAGCATTGCAGCCTCAACCAATCAGATGGACCAAAGGAGAGACCTGGCTTCTCAGCTGTGAAGATCCTGTGCCAGCTGATGATGACCATCTCCCTCAAAGACCTGTGCACTGAAAGCCCCAAGTTTCTCCAGAAGATGCACCAGGCCATATCCGTGTTACGCCCCAGGAAGTACAAAGCCCTCTTCCTGACAGGCACAGGCGCCCCGAGAACCACATGTACTGTAAATGGTATACACACTTCTATAATCTTGGACTATGGTGCTTACAGCAACATCATCTCCAAGATGTTCCTGGAATCCCTGCCTTGGCCTGAGGTAACTTCCTCTGACCTCAGTTTCATCCTAGCCAATGGGAGCTGCACTACTGCTCTTGGCAAGGCCATCAAGTTGCGCTTGTGGTTGGGAGGTATCTTTAGTACCATTGAGGCTGCCATCTTTGACCACAACCAGTATACCCTGCTCCTTGGCTGCAAAACTATGAGCGACCTGAGTGTAACAACCTGGTTTGCGGACAACAGCTGGACACTTGAGCACAATAATGAATTAATTGATCTCAATGTAACATTTGACAGTCCTACTGGCCCTTCCTTCCTTTGCAAACCTTTAGCCGCCCAAATCAAGGACAATACCTGGTTGAACAACGTCCAGCAAGCTCAGCTCCAGGAGGTGATCTCTGCGTACAGCTCCCATATTGTCTTGGACTACAACAACCTGCCTGAAGCACCTGGATTCCGCCATGAGATTGATACTGGCAACGCCAAGCCTGTAGCTTCTTGGTTCTACCAACTTCCTCAGTCCAAGGAGGAGTTGGTATGCACTGAAATCCTCAAGCTGTTGAAACAAGGTATGATCCGCCCCAGCAAGTCTCCATGGGCCTCCCCCATTGTGGTTGTACCCAAGAAAGGCAATAAACTCCACATGTGCGTCAATTACATTTCTCTGAATAAGGTGACTATATCTGATCATTACCCCCTGCCCCACATCTCAGATATATTGGCCTCATTTGGTGGTTCACAGTGGTTTTCCAATATTGATCTTTTCAGCAGGTTCCACCAGATCCTTGTTGAAGAGACCAACCAGCCAAAGACCGCCTTTGTCACAAAATGGGGACAGTATGAATACGTCCGCATGCTTTTTGGACTGAAGGGCGCCCCTCGTACCTTCCAGCGCATTATGAACGGAGTCTTCAAAGGTCTTATTGGTGAATTTGTTACTGTCTATTTAGATGATATAACTATCTACTCCAAGACATTTGACAAGCACCTGCAACACCTGAAGCTATGCCTGGACCTTATCAAGAGCGCCAATTTGAGTGTGAATGCCAAGAAGTCCATCCTGGCTGTTTAGCAACTCAAACTCCTGGGACACATGGTCAATGCCTTTGGAAAACGCCATGATCCTGACAAGTGTGATGCAATCACAAACTGGCCCACACCCACCAACACCAACCAGGTGTCATCCTTCCTTGGGTTGATAGGGTACTACCATCAGTTCATCAAAGACTATAGTGAGTTGGCCGCCCCTCTTTTCAATCTGACACACAAGAAGAAGCTGTTCAAGTGGGGACCCCCTGAAGATGACGCTTTCAAGGCTCTTAAGGCTGCCATCACTTCTGATGCAATCCTCGCTTACCCTGATTTCAACTGCAAGTTCCACATCTTTTCAGATGCCTGCACCAATGCAGTGAGCACAGTACTATGCCAGGAAATAAACAATGTTTTTAGACCCATCAAATTTATGTCTAAAAAGCTTATACCTGCTGAGTACAACTATGCTATATATGACAAAGAGGTCCTGGCGGTAATCAAGGCTCTTGAGAAGTTCCGCTACTATGTTCTTGGCCACCCTCTAGTCATTCATACCAATAACTGGGCTGTCAAGTTTATCACCAATGCATCTCTCCCTTGCAGTCGTTGCATGCGCTGGCTCTTGGAACTCATGGAGTATGACTTTGAGATTGTACATATTCCCGGAAAGCTGAACTCTGTTGCTGACGGCTTGTCCCGCCAGTTCTGTTTGTTGATTGAACAGTTGACTTATGAACCCCCTATGGCTCAGTTCAAGGACATGGCCCGCCTGCGCACATCAATTGTCACTGAAGCTGATCTACACAAGTTCTTTGTCTACTCAACCAAGTATACTGTGATAGGTAACACATTGTTTAAAAAGAGAGATAATGGGCTCTGGGTGATCCCACCCAAGGAGGACAGAGAGAGTATCTTGATGAAAGCACACAATGGCGCTGGACACTTTGGCCAGGATGCTACTCTAGCGCGCCTCAAGGAGACCTATTAGTGGCCAGGGATGTATACAGATACCTATAACCACACCCGCAGCTGCATGAACTGCCAACGGTTCAGTAAGCAGATTGTGCATACCAAGCCTGTGGAACCTATTGTAGTCAACAAGATATTTGAACTTTGGGTATTGACTTTGTTGGGCCCCTACCTCCTTCAAAATCTGGAAAAACTTACATCCTGGTTGCTACCAAGTACCTCTCCCGTTGGCCTATTGCTCAGGCTTGCAGCAATAACTCAGCCATGACTGCAGCTTCCTTCATCTACAACAGCATTGTGACGCAGTTTGTCCCCCCAGCTACATTTTTATCTGATCAAGGATCCCACTTCAGAAATTGCATGGTAGCCAACTTGACAAACAAGGTGAACACTGTCCACAAGTTCTCCACTGCGTACAACCCCCGTTGTAATGGCCTCACTGAGAGATTCAACCGCACATTGGTAGAATGCCTTGAGAAGACCACCAAGTTCCAGCCATCTACTTGGGAAGCCATGTTATCCCAAGTCCTCTGGAACTATTGCACCAAGGTCCACAACACTATCTAGATGACACCATTTGAAGCCATGTTTGGAACTAAACCCAACCAAACCTGTGTCCTTAAGAAGGTGAACCAGCACTAGGACTCAAAAGACTGTGAACAAACCCGCCACCAAGCCAAGAAGAACCTATCTGCCACTGCCTCTAAGGTCACAGCAGCTCAGCAGGAGATCAATCACCGTGTACCCAAGTTCAAGATTGGCCAGCAGGTCTTAAAATTCAATAGCGCTTTGAACACCACCTGCTCTAAGAAGTTCAAAGTTAAATGGAAGGGCCTGTACACCATTTATGCCATCAGAAAACACCACAGCTACTTCCTTGAGAACACTGCAGGATTTCAATACCCCCTTCCTGTCAGCGGCAGTTGCTTGAAGGCGTACCAAGCTTAGAATGAAGGAGGAAGTGTTGCGGTGAACGCATTTGAACAACCATTATTCAAAATCTGTAAATCCCCAATTTACCCTTTAAATAGATGAACCGTGCAAATAAAGCCTTGTCTTTTGGTTGATTAATTATTACCAATTTTACATATTTGTTGTTCACCACAACAACATCCTCTAAATTTCATGAAAATCATTTATATTGAATCACAATTTTGTCATAGCTTGCTTACTCCACTGATGTTCTTTTGGGATGAAGCTGTGTCAAGCAAGGTCTACTCTGAACAATATGCAGCCACTTGGATCAGGTAATGCATCCAATTAGAATATTCTATTATTTCACTTGAATGTTAAGAATTTTGAAATGTCCAAGCCAACCATCTCCTTCTTTAAACTAATATTTATATTTACAGTTTAAATTGTATCACTTTAAATTGACCAAGCTCTCTTTTTGTCATCAATTTTATTGTCAGCACAGAGCATAACCATCCAATCATGTAAAACAATCTAAAACAATTGCTGCTTCTCTTCCAGTTTTAATCCACCCATTCTAGAGTTGGTAATCTAGAAAAATAAGCCACTTTGATATGGTTGAATAGGATTAGCCACTAATTTAAAATGCAAGTAATCAAATACAAATTTATTAAAGTTAAAGTGGCTTATATTTCAGTTCAACATGATTTAGACCACACTCCACTGAATTCATTCTGTGTACTTTCAGAGATGCATGTAAGGGATTGAATGTAAGGATGAGCCAAATTGAGCTTTTGGCTTAACAATCAACTTTTAAAATCAAATTTAACTAAAAATCAATTCAGTCAAATCCCTTACAGCTTGAGCCCACTTGAGGTGACATTTTAGACAGACAGACAGACTCACTTATATATATATTAATGGTTTACTATAGCTTTGAAACCACTGGACATGTTCCAGTTAACCATTAAACATTGGATTAAGCCAGATTGTATAGGTTAAATCTAGGATTTATATAGTGGCATTTTAAGTTGACACAAAGGAAACCCAACACAAAAGCAAAAGTGGGACAAGGGGAATAATTTAAGCAAACACAATGACATAATTTAAGCGAGATTCAATAGCAGCTCCACTATAGAAGAAGCCTGACTCCGCCAAAGTTGTCACCTTCACTAATCTAATAAGCAAAAGACGTGGTTTAACAATTTCAACTTACATAATGGTAAGTTTAGAACCCCAAAACTTCACATAATAATTATAAAACTACTTATTACAATATGTGGTACTTAGTTTTTAAAAGTTATATTAATATAACTTCATTATACCCCAAACAAAAAATAGAATAATTTCAGTCTAGATTTTGAACCTGATCTTAATTTAATTAAAATTTATATGTTTTTTAAATAGTGATTTACCTCAATAATACTGACTTTCTACAAGTCAAGTGTCAGAATTAAGACAATATTTTAGGCCAACTGTCTAGAATCAAAATTTTAATACATTTCAACACTTAAAATGTCAACACTAAACATTTAAATGTAGTTTTGTCTAACTTTTTATTAATAAAAAGCCTCAATACTGCATATATTAATAATATTGAAGGTTTTTGCATAGTCTATATAATATTCATCCACAACTTGATATATTTTCAGCTTTAGCTTTCATTTTTTTATACTTTACTCTCAGTAATTTCTCTAACCCCTTTTTCTTTATAGGATAATTCAAAGAAGCCCAGCCTAATAAGAAAAAGCCCAATAAAAAACTTCCAAGGACACTGTTAAGACTAAGGCTTCTTTTTCTACAAAAAAGTGCTTAAGAAACAGCTTAAAAAAGATGAACAACCCCCCACACCTTCAGATTCTGAGAAGAACTCTGATGATAGTTTTACCTCCCATAGCTGGTATGAGTCTGAGGAAGTTAAAGATCCTATCAACAAGAAGAAAAGAAAGGCAAGCTTCATTGCCTCTCCTGACCCCTCCCCTGAGACCTCTCCTGGTGAATATGAAGATGATGAGCAACATGAGTACTTTCCTGGTATTCAACACGCCCCTCCTGGGCCATGGGATGCACAAAAAGCCCACAATATTTGCAATGTTAAGGGCTCCTTTGGGATCCAAAAGAGATTCCCAAAATTCTTTCCATTGATGTCAGTCAAAGGTATCCCAAGCATGGTCAGTGATGAATATGTGTTTAACTGTAATAATCAGAAGCAAGGAAGCAAGAGCAAACATTACACATGTGAAGACAGAAGCTGCCCAGCACGCCTAAACACCCAAGGTTGGGACAAAGTTACCTTGGAAAAGGGGACATACCTGCATGCCTTCCATCACTTTGATTGAGAAGCTGCTCAAATGGTACCTATTCCAAATGGTCCCAGTATCAAAAGACATTAAAGCAACTCACCTGGAAGTAAAGGCCATCAAACACTTGAGCAAAGAGAACCATAAAATTATCCCTGACCATGAACAACTTGTTAAGTATATCTGTGATAGACGCCAAGAACTAAAACCAATTTGAAAAAGTGCAATCCAACTAAAAGACCTGGTCCTTACTCCTGAGTTTCAGATGACCCAGGAAAATGAACAGTTCCTTCTTCACAATGATGGACCTGGTACAAAAGAAAGGATCATATGTTATGCTATCTATAAGAATCTAGAGCAACTGTGTGCCACTGAGACTTGGTTCTGTGATGGAACATTTGCAACATATCCTAAGTTATTCTATCTGCTGTGGGTAGTGCATGCTCAGCTTGATGATAAAGTCCTCCCCTTTGCCTATTTTCTTTTTCCTGGAGCCTCAGAGGAGATTTACCTAAGAGCATTCAAGATTCTACAGGATGGTCTTAAAGCTATTCTCACTGAGACTGGAAAGAATCCTGGTACATCAAAAAAGGCCAATCCTGATGTGTAAAGCCCCATAAAATGAGGGAGTACTTTAGCTAGGTAAGGTACCAAGTTAGAGACTTGCAATCCCGTAAGTGCTGTCAAGATGGGATAGACTGTCATCATCCATCTAAAGACTTTGGCATGTACGTTAAATTGTCCGAAATTACTGGCAAAGTATGTAAGCACGTATAAGACAAAGGTGTAGATTGCTATGTGCTGGGTGGAGCAGGGCAACACCAGCGTGAGCCAGGAGTACGTCTCAGAGGAGTTGAGCTGTGCTGGCTCCTTGTAGAAGTACTTGTTGGGCGGTTTGTTGTACGGCCTATGCTGATGAGAGTGTTGGTGGCCCCCAATCCCAAGGCAGGCTGTGAGGACAACAGAGAAGATTAAGTGGTTCATCTTCTAGTCCTGGGAAAAGGGCAGAAAAAACTTTGTGTTTTAACTTTTTGTTGTGTAAAAGTCTCTTGGGTATTGATTTATGTGATACTATTGGGGGGTAATTTCACTCAATGATAGCACAAACTACCATCAAGTGATTGAGATTTATTATATACTGTCATCCTTAGTGGGGAATGAATAGTACAAAGCATTGGACAGGGGACCCCAAACACTTGGTGTTGTCTGGAATTCCCTTTTGGGAGTGGGATGGGAGTGGTTTTGTAAGCAATGAATTGTTATCATTGGCATGGCATGGGATTGGAGCATCTTCAGGCACAGTAATGCATTTCAATTCAGCTTTTGCAGTTGATGCATTATTTGTAATGCTGGACTGCTTGTCAACCCCCTCCCAATTTGGTAGATTCCAAATTGGGCAGCAGTTCCCCCTCTATTTGGGTTTGGGGAAATTGCCTTTTTGGGTTTCCCCTTTTGGAAATTTCTCCATTTGGAGGGTGGGGTGGGGGGCAGGCTGGCGGGAGTGGGCTGGCAGGGGCTGGCTGGCGGCCGGCCGCGCGGCCCGCGGATGGGGTATAAAACCCGTCCAAATTAAAAACTTTATTTTTATTTTGTTTTTTACAATTAATTGTACACATAATATTATTCTGAGCCACAGTGTTGTCAGGAATATTCCTGAAATGATGACACTGATAAAGATAAAGTCACCCTAGCTGATGAAGAGAAGAAACACAATAGAACCCTTGGCCCCAAAATAATTATCATGGATTATGAGACAGCCCAATACAATGCCTTTGTAAAAACTTTCAATGGAAAGGTACAAGGATGTTTATTTCATTACCAACAATTTATTAATAGACTCCTTAAGGGAAAGACCCTTCTCAGCTCTCTCACACAAGGTACAATTGGTAAATGCAAGTTTCTGATCCAAAATTTTGTTGCTCTTGCATTTATTAAGCCTGAGCATGTTGTACAAGGATTTGAACTTCTATGTAATGACCCTTATGCCTTGAGCCATGAAGCTGAGTTCCAACCCTTCTTTGACTATTATGAGCCACATTGGGTGGGCTGCAAGGTGGTCAGCTGCAGGGGAAAGCCAACGGTAAAGGCAAGCTGGAATTGCTACATAGCTGTCCTCAAAGATAAAATGAAGACAAAAATGTGCTTAGAAAACTGGAATAAACATCTAAAGTCCTCCTTTGGGGTGAATCCCAGACAGAACACCTGTTTGATCACCTTAAGGCTGAACAGAGGAAGACTGCCTCCTCCCTTTGGGATATGAACGTAAGAGGTCCAAAGAAGAGAAGACAGTGCAAGGCTAGCACTTATAAAGAGCAGATTAAGTCAGCTGTCAAGAATAAGTACAAGCTATCTGAGCTTGAGGAGCAGATAGGCAAGATTGCCACTGTAATCTTGTGCAGTAAACCTTCAACTTAGCTTATAATAAACATTCTTGGCTCTTTCTGATATTTCATTATATAATTTTAATGTCAAAACTAATATTATTATTTAAAAAATAATTTATTTTAAAATGAGTGAAAGAATTAATAGTTTTTATAAAGATTTATATGCTAGAGCCTGGATTATATATCTTAAATAGTTGTTTTAGTACTAAAGTATATGTAATTTTGAGTTGCTGTTATATCAACTATTCTTAAAATAAGTGTTTACCTTTTGTTTCTTTTATAATATGCTTTATTTTTATCAAGCTTTTTTTGAAATATAATTTATAAACTTTTTATATGGTAAATAAAAAATTATAGTAAAAACAGTTAACTTCATAGTAAATTATTTTAAAGTGGATTTTTATTATATTTTTAGATAGCTTTGCATTATTTTTTATTTTATTTTTGGATTCTACATGTATACATCACCCTAGATAGTATTTTGAAGTTTAATTTTTATTAAGTAAAATTTTCAGTTAACAGGTTTTTGCTTATTAAAAAAGTGTCAACTTCCAGTAGGCTACATGACAGTAAAATTTATCTAGTCTTTTCTAATGTGTCAACCTGGGTATAAAATTAATTTCAACAATCAACATGCAGACAGTCAACATGCAGACAGTTTAAATGCCAACTGTTCCCTTAGTGAGAACCTTGTTGGCGGGACAAGTCTGCTGTTTTGACACTACAATGACAGTTCAGATCACTTTGCTGCATATTGTAGAAAATTGAGTCTTCCTCTCTTAAAATTGATGAGCTATTAATTGATTTTGATGAACAAAAACATTTTATATACAAGTTTGATCATCTATATGTTTAATAACCTAAAGTTGTGGGTAATATCTGAAGCAAATATGGTAGTAGGTTGGCAAACTGAATTACTGTCAAAGCTGTGACAATGAGATAATGGTCATCAACCAATAAAAGACCTTGGGTGGAGTGTTGTAGCGTTCAAAGCTGACAAAAAATTATTTAAACAAGTAGTAGGTATGGCTGTACATGGCATCAAACAGGGTGGAGTGGGGGGAAACCAGAGGAGGTCAGGATCCATCATACAAATAATTGAATTGCGCTGGTTCTTTGTAATAGCTTTGTCCAAGCCCTTCTAGTGATGGTCCAAAGGTAGCAGGTCCTTGCTGGTAGCCTCCAATCCCAAGGCAAAATGTAAACACAGCTGTGAATATGAGGTGTTTTGTCTTCATTTGGTTTGGGGATTGAGGATTGGTTAATATTAGTCTAGTTACTTAGGTAGTAAGGTTAAATTGATATAATTGAGGGGGTATTACCTCATTGAAAGCACAACCTATCACTGAGAGGGGATCCTTTATTTATAGTATTTCCCACTGTGCAAAGTTTTGCAAGTGGGAGTAAAAACAGTGAATTAAGGATCCCAAAATTCTGGATTGTGAAGGCTTGAAATTGGCATTAAGGATAGGGCCAAACTTTTGTTCACCCACTATCTTTAGCTGGGTGTTGTAAAATATGTAGACTGGGTGCTGATTTCTACAAATAGTTAGTCTTCTACTTCTTTTTATTAGTACTATACCTGTTATAGTATAGTGACAGCCTGGATAAGGACAGAAGAATATAAGAAGATAATAAAACAAAACTGGTGCGTTATTTGATAGGTTCAAAGGTTATATAGTAGAAGCAGGGAATTATTTGACAAGGGAAAGAGGCACCAAAAAAAGGACTTTTCATATGAAAGCAGTGAAGCAGTGATATTGAAAAGTGCCTAGGCATGAAAAAACCCTGTTTCATGCGCTTTGTTAAATGGAGGAAAGTGTCTCTTAAATGGTACAAATATATTATTAGTCACAGAAGTGAAGGCCAGGCTCTATATGCAATTAAACAAGTTTACAGTCATATAATAACAAACACAGCAAAAAAAGAGGGCAATTAGGCAATTGTTTTATTTTTATTGAAATAGACAGACTATGTTTTGGCTGATCTATTATGGAATGCAACACTGGGTGGGCAATTCTTAGCTGGATCCAATATATTCTGGCTGGCCTATTGTCAGGAGTAGAAATGGGTCCAGGATTTCTTCATGGTCTATTTTTATGTTGAGTGGCAGAGTTTGGCATGATTTTGGCCCCAACAATATGGCCTGGGTCCCAGATCTGATTGATTGGGGCCAGGATTGTTGGTCAAGTTTTGGAAATTAGCTTTGGCTTGTTCCCACCTGCATGTTTGGTCCTCTATTTTTACCCTTACTAAAAGGACTTATTTGATTGGCTGCCTCCTTTGGTGACATTTGATTGGCTGAAGGGTGTGTGTGAACTGGGACCCAGGAGGCCAGTCAGCAGGCAGGCAGGACCCTGAAAGGCTGGAGGGCGGGGCTAGTGGGCAGGCAGTAGGCTGGCTTGCAGGTATCTGGGTTGCAGGGGCCTGCACAACTGCAGTGGGTGCCTTTCAGGATGTTAAATTATTTGGTTCATAATAAGTTCCATTTGAATTTATGATATTCTAGCTTTTTTCTGGTTCAGGGGTGGGAAATTTTGCTCATAAGGGGCTGTATTTGGTTCAAACTTTCCCTTTTTGCTCCAATTTCAAATGATGGTGTTAATTCAACTAGTGTCAGAAATATTCCTGGCACTATGATGTAGATCTGAAACCCACACTGTTAATTTTAAGAGTAATGGCTTAGTTAATACATATTATTTAAGGGAAGCTGTATTGAAGCTATTCTAATACATAAATTACATTGATTGAACCTTTAATGGTTGCTCCAGGGAGGCTGATATAGACATCCCCACAATTTATTGAAATGTAGGTAACTTATATTTTAGGTTATGCTTTTATATTTGGCTAACAAGACAGATTTAAAATGGCTGGTAACTTGATAAAGTGGTATTAACAGCAAAATATTGATCAGCCACAATGATGTATTTTATATTGTTCACAATTAGATATTATTTGCTATCATATAAGTAAAGGGTAAGAAAATTGTTTGATTTCATTTTTTATAACTTTTTTAGGATGGGTTTACTGGAGTACTCTTTTTAGATACCTGGGTTTTTTATGGATTCTTAACTTTGTAGGTTTTTTTTAGAAAATAAAAGATTTCATGAATTGATTTTCACTAATTAATGACTGAAAATTACCTGAGAGGAAAATAGTATTAACTAATAATGATAGAACACCATTATAACCTTGCCTGTCATGAATGATATTTCTTCCAAGCTAAGTGGGAAAATCCAACTAGGAGAATCAAACTCAGGACCTGACTCTAATGGTTGTGGAAATCCTGTGGACCCTTGGGCCGTCCGCCCATGTTTTTTGTGGCTAGCCAATGAAAGAGCTTGATTGAGCTGTGATTCAAACCTGGTTAATCAGGGAAATTTTCAGGCTTGCCAGGCTGCAAATTTGCAAAGTATGGAGGAAGGTCATAGGTCAATGTTTGATCCAGGCCAGTCTTGATTACTAGAAGTGCTGAATCAGCACACTATCACTCCTTTAATAACTGATGGGTCATATGGAGAGGGATTTACTGCTCAGATTGATAAGTTGAAATCTAAGGGAAAATTAAATGATTGGCTAGAAGTCCAGGCTGCTGGGCCACATGATATCTGGGCATGTGGTGACCCTGAAATGACTCCCAGTGATGCTTGGACCATGGGACCAGGGTTGATCCAGATTAGGGTTTCTGAAGGTCACTTAGTCCATAATGACAGGAACACCAGTGGCAGTGATGAAGCCATAAAGACATTATCTTTGGACCGTCAGATGGAAGTCATTCCAGCAGAGGAAATGACAGGCCAGAAGATCCAGGATGGGGCCAGAGACTTGGGCCAGAAGAAAATGAGCAACTTAGCAATCAGGTGATGGGCTAGATTCCAAACTTAGCATTTGAAATGGTATTTAAACCCCATGAAGTCTTGACAATTGGTATTGCCATTTTGAAATAAAAATAAGAATATGGGACCTTGGTTCTACCAATTTATTTCTTATTTTGTATTGGTTGTTTTTCATTTTACAACTGTTCCAACAGAAAATCTTGGGCTGACGGCCCATGTTCCTGAAGAAGCCCCCAAAACCTGGCCCGTGTTATATTGTCTTCCTGGAGCACCCTTTGGTCTGCTGCATTTTTCTGACTATCCACTTAAGCCAGAGTATAAGTAGATCACTGTAAAGGATACCCCTGCACCAACCACCTGGCCCAACAGATAACCCCACAAACAGCCTTCCACAAAGGTGCTTGGTGCAAGCAACCAGCTCCCAAAATCCGTGAGGAGTATAACTATTTGCCTGCCTACCAGACCAATATGGAAGCACCCCTGACACCTAAACCTGACCTCTTACACCCCACCCCAGGACTTACTCCTCCCACAGCCAACCAATATGCGGGCATTGCCTACATCACCTTGGCTGGATTAGTTGACACTATGGTTCCAACCACTGGACCCTGGGCCTTAGTAGGCCAATCAGCATCTTATCTCATCAAGTTTGCACCCCTCCTATGATGGAATCTACCCTCCTCCCAATAGAGAAAGTTGGCAGCCAAGGCTAACAGACCTCCCCCTGGGATGTAGTATCCTGACATTACCAGCGCACCAGGTATCAGTAGGGCCTACTGTGATCTTAGAAGCCTTGATATATTACCCCTTGACTTATGAGCAATAGGACAATCAAAAACACCAGAATTGATAATTTTAGTCAATCTCTGATTGGAAAAAGTTTTTTTAGAATCACCTTGTTATGTCAAATAGTGTCACAACATCTTTGATTACTCCCTCTCAAGAAATTTATTCCCCAATCAATTCCCTGACTAATCCTTTAGTTGATGGCATCTTATCAATCACCCATCTATTATGGGGATTAAACCTTTTGAGTCCTAAGCATAACATTACTTGGACAAGCATGATATTTACCATTATGTACATGTACAGTGTGTGGCTTACAATGATACTATATAATACTATAAACCCATATCAAATAAAGTATCATTCTCTTCTAGATTTACCCCTTTATTTTGTTTTATATACTTCTCAGAAGTATATACAAGACAATATAAATAAAATAAGGTTGATATTGAGCACCAGAGCACTTGATACTTCTCTGAGGATTTATAACCTTATTGTAAATTTCATCAGAACACTGCCATTCCCACTAAAAATATTGAAGTGATAGATGATAGCCCATTTTAAATGAAATCATGCACTAAAAAAAGAATAATTGAGGAAGCACCACTACTGCTGATACACTGATTTTTTAATCTTAATAAATTAATTATCCTCACTCTGAATGGGGTACTATACCAATCAGCTAAATACCATATTTCATGAAAAACTAATGCTAGGGGGTTGATGTCAGCATTCTAGGGATAGAATGACTTCATAAGAAAGAATTATAAGCACCAGATGTCATATTTACAAGAGAGTCATCAGCTCCACAATAAGCCTCTCAATAGAAGATTGAATGTAATTAATTGTAATAATCCCTTGTGATATATTGCAGAACTAGTTCATAATAAGACCTACCAAATACTAGAACTTTATTTTCAGCAGCTTTGGTGCTCAAGGGTTCTAAGGGTGCTTTGGAGTAGCTGAGCAGCAACTGGGAACACAACTAGACTAATATCTCCTTACAAAACAGAACCTCTATATCTGGGCTCTGCAAGTAATCTAAGAATTTTAAGTTGTTTGTTATGTCTGTATGGTAAATTTTTTTCTTTTTTGGGGTCTTCTGAGGGTCTTTTATAGTTGGAGGGGGAGGAGGGAAAAGAAAGGGTGAGTCATAATAACTGGGGTCTGGACTGACAGGCACTAAGCTATTCTCAAAAGGCTGAAACATTTTGGAGAATATTCAGAGAGAAAAGGGCTTATATTGGAAGAGATGTGAACATCTGAACATGTGATCTTGGGTTCAGTTGGTTGCAGCAAAAGTAGGGCTGTCTTTAGGGAATTGGGTGTAGAACAGGGTTTCAGAATGCTCTGCTAGATGGTTGATGCTTAGCAAAAGAGGGGTGGATAGTTGCTATACCAAATTACATAGTGGGCGTGAGTGATGAGTTGATCATCAAGGCATCTGCGGCTATCTGCAGATACGTTGATGGGTCAATAATTGTAATATTTTAAATCCTCCTCCAATTGGTTACTAATTGCCATATTGAAAGTCATTTTGATGGGTCACTCTCCAACACATCTCCAGCTAGCTGCAGGTGCGTTGTGGGGTTCCTGTCCACCAGTCCCCGAGTGTGTCCTGGATTGGAGCCAGGGACCGGCTGGAAGGGGTTGTCTTTCTCTAGTAAGGGAAAATGTATCTCAGAAATATGTATAGGGGTTGAAATGGGCTTTTATTCACTCTCAGAAGGAAGATCCCCTTAGAAACCTTCTGGTATATGACCCAGGGGTCAAGGAAAAAATATGAATTTGCCAATACTTGGGGTACTCCAACATTATCTTGGACTCCTTTTATTTGATCTTGGACTCCTGCACCTTAGTATTGGACTCCTGCTCCTTAGACCTGGACTCTTGCTCCTTAAACTTGGACTCTGGCTCCTTGGAATCAAACTTCTGCACCGCGCTTAGGAACCAGCTCCTTATTCTTGGGCTTCAGCTCTAACCAAGCTCCTGCTGGTGATCAAAAGGCTTCCAAAACCTCTTGGAAGAAACTCAAGAGACCCAGAAGTGTCCTCTCAAAGACCTGGAACAACCTCCAAAAAGATTGTCAAAAGACCCGTCAACTTTCCAGCTAGCCACCTTTTTATGTGTTCTTTTCCCAACGGTTCCGCCTTTAAAATGGCTTTCTTCAGAAGCTTAAACCATTGCCGCTCACTTTTTCCTATAATAACTTAAGCTTACATACTTACTTTCTCAAAATATTAAAGTATCAATTCACTATTTTCTTGCTTATACTTTAAGCTTTTGGCTTCTAACCAATCATTTTTATCAGGAAACCTACCAGAACTCAACCAATGAATGTAGAGCGCAGAAATAGACCAAGACTGAAGTTCCACCAGGATCCAACTATGAAAATAATTTTCACAGCTCAAACTGCTCAAAGCAACAACTCTTTGTGCACCAAAGCATTAACCAGTCCATTATTCTGGCACCAGTCTTCCCTGTATTCAACCTGAACCAATTTAAATAGTAGAATACTATTTAAACTGTTCTTTGTGGACCTCTTCAAAGTTTTCCCCATATATTTACAAATATAGTAAAATCCAAGGAAAATTTTCCACCAAATTAACTTTGTATCCAGCTCTTATAGCAACATACCTTCATTTATCATAGGAACTTAATAAATAAATATCTTAACCACACTTCTATTTGCATTCCTTCTTGATTTTAATACTAAACCAAGGCAAAATATTCCACATCTTAACACCTTTGCAAATTGATTTGGCAAAATCTTGGCTCATTTCTCTGGACCGCCAGTTCTTCATTATCATCTTCTGATCCTTCAGCCAGCTCCTGTATCATGATCAGCTAATCCCTCATCATGATCTTCAACCACATCTTCCAGCTTTTCAGCTTAACCAACAATTAGTTCAGTTCAGTCAAAAAACAGCCTATTTCAGGCTCTAAGCAGCTCATCATTCCTCTGGCTACTCTGTTATCATGGACAGATACTCCTGCATCATGATATCTGAGCCAATAACTTATCCTCACTAGGAACCATCTTGGTTCCACCTGCACAATGAACCATTTTGGTTCTAAACTTCAATATGAACCAACAGTCCCTCAACTAGTCTTCACTCTGATCAAACAGTCCTTCTTACTATTTTTCTATGCTGATTCCGTGAACCACCTCAGTTCTTTATCTCAGTCCCCATTAACAGAACCTGTAGACCCAGGCATGAGTCTACATTGAACTGGCGTTTGACTGGGCCCTTGCAAGTGGCAATCCAATTAGGACATCCAACCATAGATCAATGTCTATGCGTTTTTTTACTCACCCAGGTGATTAAGTCTTGGCTTTCAGTAGCATAGTAATCAGCTCTACTTCCCAGAGGCCTGATCACACCAAGTTCTGCAGCTTGCTTCCCCAAGCAAACTGCCTTGATAACACCTCTGAGCAAATTCATGCCCTCCAATGCTCACTTTGGGTTCCCCCAAAGCTCTCATGGGGACATAAACAAGGACACTCTACCAGCCTGTTAGGTAGGATGCTTGCTCACAGACCTCCTGTAAGCGTATCAGGGTATGTAGAGCCCTGAGAGCTCTTCCCCTCCCTGGTAGCCTGTGTTACCCGCCAGGGGTCCAAAACCTTCTCACCCCCTACAGACAAAGTTCCCTGTTTGTTATCTCAGTCTTCACCCTTCCGCAGCCACAGTTCCCTTCCAGGTGAAGAACTATAGCCCAAAGCAGCCAATATCTTCTGCTGGGTGGAGGAAACATCTGCCTCTGGTATTCCTTTTTTACATACCAGCCAGGCCTTACTTACCCTAGGAGTCCTATGTTACCTACCAGGCTCACCTTACTTACCCCTAGTAGTCCAATGTTACCTACTAGGCCTCTACCTGCAACAAACAACCAAATTTTTGCTTGGCCAAGATTAGCCCTGCCTACAAACCACCAAACGTGTGGACCATCACATGTGTTGATTAGTATCTAATCAGAAACACTTCTATAGTATTTGGGGGGCTACTCTCTGACGCAAAACACAAAAAAGGGCAGCAGTTCCCCTTACATTTTCCAAATAAAGAATATGTCTCATTAAGGTAATATTGAGGAGTGGCACCCTGCACCACATGCACCAAGGCCTCAACACACTCACTAATAAGAGAAACTCAATGTATGGTGCTGCATCTCAGGGCAGCAGGGTCAATCCCCACTGTTCTCATCTACCTGTGGTCTGGCATCCTGAGGATCCACCATTTATGGTGAAAAACAAAAACCCAAAAAAATATATCTCCTGGATTGATCAGATGATTCCCAATAGGAACTATGAGAAACTAGGATAACAGAATAATAGTAGAATAATATAGCAGAGTAAATATGTAATACTGTCAGGAAATCCTTATCTATCAGGGTTGACTGAACCATATCTTCATCAATAGGGCTAACAATAGATGTGGTACTGACTGATGCAAGACATCTATTCCAGATGAAAGCAAAAATATATCAAGATTTTTATAGTTTGCAATCCAGAAGAAACCTGAAACATTCTGGGTCCCAAGTCATTAGTCAATCCATAAGCTTCTATAATTAAGTGGTAGCCATTTGTGATTCCAAAAGTAGACCCTCTTCTGTCAGACAAAAATAAGACAGAATATTACAACATCCTTCTTTATCAAGAAATGTGACAAATGACTTCCTGTGTGTTGTATGCATTACACCAAGCACAAGACAGGACCCCACTCAATGGATGTCAAATTAGTTGGTCTCAATCCAGTCAAGGGATATCCAGGCTGAAGAGGAGAAATTAGTAGCCTAGGATATTACCTCATTCTCAAACCACTATTTGGGTTTAGAATCAAACTCTGGAGGTTAAAACTAGTAACTTGAGGATGATAGGCTAGCTAGTAAGAGTTATCTGCAGCAAGATACTAATCTGGCTGCCATCTTTACGCTATAAAAAGCCCTTCCAAGATCACTTGGAAGGCAGACAAAAATAATCATCAAACATTACTACTAATCAAATAGTAGTAGTGCAAGTATTCAATAAGAGTGTATTATTGATACTTCAGAATCCTGCCAAATCATCTCTGCTCAAAGCTGTCAATGTTGCGTCCCAAAGGCCACAGGACTCTCCAATTACTTGGATCCAGCAACAATGGAATTCTACCAGTTGCTGTATTAATCACAACACCATTTGGAAGCACATCTGGCTCCATACAGATTCACTTCTATCAACACAGAAATAATGTTCAACACCCATAATTAAAAAAAATCTCTCTTCTTCAAGAACCAAAAATCTTGACATACTTTAAGCTAAAATAGGTCCAGGTATTTAATTGGTTAATTCATAATGGTACCTGGTGTTTTTTTTGGAAAGTTCAAGAATAAATCCATCAGAGTAGGACTTGAGTCAATTGATAATGCTAACAATGGTAATTGAGTAGGAAAACAAGCAAGGCTTCACAGAAGGAAGGGGTTCATCCAATTTTATCCTAAAAGGTATAAATGCAAACTTTGAAATACAAACAAATTTATTTTCATAAAAAGTTGATTTCTTCTCAGCTATCATTCCTTTTATTTAGAATATTTTTGTTTTTTTGTGGATACAGGCCAAATTTTGGGATCAACAAGGTGAAGAAAATCCCTATAGAAGAAGACCCCCAAGAATACACAGGAAGACTCTTGAGTGATCTGGGTGCAACAAAGACCTACCTGAGGAGGCCTCAAAAGAGGTTAAAGAGGCCCATTGACAGTCATTTGTGAATTAATTTTTCCAGGAAAGAAACACCCACTCAGGGCAATTGTGTATTCTCATTGGTACTAATAACCTCCTTGTTGGGTTGAAAAAGGTTTTTCTGAAGTTCTAAAGTAGCAAAAAAGAATAAGAAGGCTTGAAATTGAGAGTGTAGAAAAGCTTGGAGGTGATAGAAAAAGGGCAAGAGGATAATAACAAATTGAGTTCTAAGGGATTAGCTTGGGCAACTGCCTAAAGTCAAAGGGCAGAGATCAAAATCTTAAAATTGATAGATTTTTTGATCTCTACACTTTTTTACAATAAAATGTTAGTCAAAAAATTTAATATTTTCTTAAATTTGACTTTTTTTTAAAAAAATACTAGTAGCTAAAATCAAAAAACCAAGTTCAAAGTGCCCAAATTGATGCAATTTAAAACACATCTTACTTTAATTTAGATTTTTAAATAGAATTTATTTTTCCCTTTGAATATAGGGGACAAAATTGAAAGTGCAAAAACCAAAGTGCAGAAAATCTTCAATTTAATATTAGACACATCAAAATTAATTTTTTAAATTTAACAAAAAATTATAGATGAAAAAAAGAAATCAAGAGCAAAAAAGCTTTTTTTAACTTTAGGGAAATTTTTTTAATTAACTTTATTTAAATATTAATATAAATTAATATTATAAGCCCTTTATTTTAAAAAAATAAAAAATTTATCTCATTAAAATTTATATAATAATTTACATATAGTTTCTTAATGGGTGCAGAAATTGAAAAGTAGTCAAATCAAAATCCAAAACGGTACCAAAAAACTAGGTCCACTTAATTTTAAATTTTTGCAAAAAAGTTAATATTTTATTCATTATATTTAACTTCCTCAAATCAAAAGTGAGGACATCAAAAATTGACTTTTTAAATTTAGTCACACTTTTTATAAGCTTATAAAATTTAAATAATAGTAAAAACCTTTTTACATTCCTCATGTAGATTCTCAAGTCCTGATATTTAAATTTATAAAAAAGAAATGAAATTTTTTGGTAGGTTTTATTTTTATTATAATATTTAAATATGTGTGTTTTGGAGGTAATTTCAAAAACTATTAAATTAATATACTATTGTACTATGTTTCCCTATGTTATTTCAGGGGACAAAATCAAAGTGCCCAAATCAAAGTGCACAAAAAAAGTGCAGAAATCAAAGTGCCTAAATCAAAGTGCAATAAGATCTTGGGTTTTTTTGAAGGTTTCTCTTTTGAATTTTCTCCTTTCACACCTCTCCTTTCCACCTCTCATTTCCCCTCAAAACTTTTAAAAAAATTCTGCTTGTCAAGAAGGTGGATAATATAAAATCTGTCACCAAGTAGAAAAAACTTTATTTTTCTTCTTCTTTTTCTTTCTTCTCCTCTCTTTTCTTCTCTCTCCTTTCTTATTCTCAATTACCTTCTATTATTCTCTTCTCATTGCTCCTTTCTTATCCTTAATTGTCTTCTATTATATCTTTTCATTGTATGTACAGTAGTTTCAAAAGCTATGGTGATAACCAAAAATAACTCAGATTAAACAAAATGATCCAGATTTAAACAAAATCTAAGTTGTGCAAGATTCAGGATTCAAATAATTCAAGCATTTTTGGTTAACAAATGAACTGTCAAACAATATACAAATTTCACTAGCACATTATAAAAGATATATCAAAAATCAAGCAGTGTAGTTTAAACCACAAACAAAATGAACTGACGCAACAAGTGAGATGAATGCATGCTGTTCTGGAATATATTATAATCCAATCAGGTGATAAGGAGCGCCTTTTGTGGAAGCTTCACATATGAAATTAAGAAGGAGATTATTTTATTTTATTGGATAATACTTTAGACTAATATAGCTTTAGCTGTGGTGGAGATTTAGTTAGATCAAACCTAGGGGTCAGTCATCTGCAGGATGGGTTCAAGTTGCTGGATACTTGGACAGTCATGTGATATTGCTTTGTTGACACTTCCAGCATGCTGAACTTTATATTAAAAAGGCACCAATTGGGTAATGACTGGATGTTAAGTGGGTTGGTAGTAGCTAGAATACTTTTACATTCAGATCCTTGACACAGGACTCAACTGAAGCACCAACATAAAGACTAAAATGAAACAAAATTAGAGCAATCTAGAAGCAATATTTCACAAACACAAAACACAATGTAGTCACACAAGATGTGTAGTATCTTATCATAAAATAGAAAAAAAACAGTTTAGCATCTAATAAACAGATATTAGTTTAGGAGCAGAGGCATTTTATTCATTTTCATGGCTCCTGATTTGTGTAAAATGGTTTTGAGAACTTTCCAAATATGGACTCAATATTAAAATAAAAATAAATCTTAAAATTTTAAACTTCTACTTTTAGTGATTTTATCCCAGGTTTTTTACAATGGTTTTTACTAATAACATTTTTGACAGCACCAGCAGCCAAGACAACTTCAAAGGAGGCAAGGCTCAACACGTGGAGGCACCTTTTTACACTCAAGCCTTTGAGGCGGGTAACAAGAAAGCTGACCTGTACTTGACCCTGACTCCTATGGCTTTGACTTTTTTGAGAGTCACTTTGTGCACCAGCTCTACCCCTGCTCCCTTACCCATCCCTGCATAAGCTGCCAACCAACCCACCAATCAGAATGGCAACCCTGATTTGAAACAACTTTCTGCCAACACCCAACTTGCTCCCCCTACAGCCAATCAGGCTAAAGCTCCTGCGGCCCAGTGTACTAAGTTCTGAATCATTACTGTCCAAATTCTTCAGAAAATCTGTAACACTCAACTAACGTGGCCTGACCTGGGACCAGATTGCCAGCCAATTGAAATTTACCCACGCTATCATAATGCCGGAATTCAATAACCTGATGAATAAGGGGAATCTGATTGGGACAGCCAAGAAGCCAAAGAAGGCCACAGAGTCCCAGGTCAATGAGGCATACCCAATAATGCTTGACCTCCTCCAGCGGGACCCCAAGCTTCCCCTAACCCAGGTCCGGAAGCAACTTGTGCACCATGGCATTTGGGCGTCTGAGCGCATGATGCAGCTCTGGATGCACGGAAAGGTGGCTTCAATTAGGGTTCTTACAAATTTTGCCGGCAACCAATGGGATGGCGCTGAGGGTTCCCCTATGACACCACAATTGAATCAACCCTGGTCAGATGCTTGACAAGTCTAACAGATGACGTCATTTTTGTCTTGTACTACAAGTTATCAATTGCATTTGACAATTTTGGTGAGCAAGGAAAAGCCGCCACCAAGAATGGAAGGAAGAAGGTCAAGAAGGGGACATTCATTGGTGCATTTCTGGCTGTTTCAGTCAAGGGTTTTGTCTACTATCAGACAAACCCTGATTTCATTGATGGGTACTCATACGGCCACATCCTTGGTGGATTGCTCAACTCCTGGGATGGCTCAAATTCCAAATACCGGGTTTTCTTGAGCCACCAGATGGAGGGAAGCTCCACTGCCCTCAAGGCCATCCATGAACACGGGCACCAGGCCTCTGTGTACCCCACTAGTCATGCAGACATCCATCTGGCTGATGTTGTGTTCTTTAATATTGGAGATACACTCCAGTAGCTCCACCCTCAGGCTTTCAACAACCTCTACCTTGGAGTCCTTGATCACAATTTTCTCTTTGGTCACCAAATGGTGGCTGACTTTTTTGCACAAATGGTTTTCCATGTGAACATGGGCAACCAATCACGCAAGGATAAGCGCCTCCAACCCCATGCCACAGCCACCTACCAGCCCATCCAGCCAATGACTGATGAGGAGTACAATGAGCGGTATATGGCAGCCATCACGTGCAATCCTCCTGCCTCCACCCCCACCACCAACACCAACACCCCCCTGCTCGCAAACCCAACCCATCCAATCCCAGACCCCCAGGCCAGCACTACCTCTATGTCTTCCTTCCCGCGCCATTCTGCCTACTAGGCATCATTCTTCCTTGCCTCAATAAACCCCCTGGTCCCAAAAAATTTCTATTTATAATATCTTTATTTTGAATTTCAATTGTTTGTGTTCTCTTTGTTTATAGTTGGCTATATTCTTTATGTTCAGCTTATTTCTATAAAATCATATATTTACTATATTTTATATCTAGATCCTGAACAAAGTTATTTTTAGCACCCAAACACATCCCTTTGTGAAAATATTAACAAGGATTTGGTGATCAACTGAATTTAAATTGGAAAATTTTAGGTTGATTGTATTTAGATAAAGTTGTTTCTGATCTGAATTCAAAACCTTAATGATAAACTTTAAGCCAATCAGGAGCCAAGTGATAAAGTGATTGTTGTGACATAAAGGGTCATTCAATAATTCTTTGATGCATGTGCGCTAATTAATATGATTGGCTGGATGTTTTGCCATTGTACGCCATTGCCACTGTGGCAAGTTGTTGATGGACTAGTTCCCAATCAGCTGCTGGGTTAGCACTAGTCCATCAACAACTTGCCACTGCAGGAATGGCGTACAATGGCAAAACATCCAGCCAATCATATTAATTAGTGCACATGCATCAAAGAATTGGTACAACACGCCATTTTGAAAACGGCATCTTGAAAAACGGCATCTTGAATTTAATTTGAGATGGCGTTTTTTGTGTTAGTAATTTTGAGTCACAAAAAAATAAATAAAACAATAAAAATTTTAAAATTTACATATACTTTTATAATACAGCATCTCAAATTTACGCCATCTCAATTCTGTCACTTCAAGTCAGATTAATTAAATCTTATTTTGCTAACTTTATTTACATATGAAAACACTTAGTGTGGGGCGTGTTTACGCCATCTTGACTTTACGTCATTTCAAATTACGCCATCTATCTTAAACTAAAATAAGTTTATACCCAAACTAAAATAAAGCCTGTGGTATAGTGCCAGAAGATGTTCCTATAGTATTAATCTAAGACACTTATAAAAGGAACAACCTAAAAAGACGCCACTATGATAGTCCTTCTAGTGATTGTCATTGCTGGGCAAAAAAACCAGTTTTGTTATATGTAATTTATAACTTTATTATGCATGGATACATTGATAAGGGTTTCATCAATAAAATATTTTAATAGTGATTTTAATATAGAAGAGGGTGATAACGCCATTTCAATTTACATCACTTCAAATTCCACCAAGTTTCATATCACCCAATTGATTCAAGGCGCACAATGGATAGGGGAAAATAAGGGGAAATTAACTATGACTCAAGGCTACACTATATCAATTCCCCCACCGCAATTCTTGTTCTCCACTTTTCAGAAGTATAGTTTCACGTCAAAACCAACATTAATAAAAAATGTAAGAAAACATATGAAAATTTGCAAATATATATTTTTTCATCTCCTCGAAACAACTGGGTACTTTTTAACCCCAGTTGTATAAGCTAGTTTTTGAGAAATTCAAGTTTTACTCTTTGGTCTGGTTGAGGTAGCTCCACTGTAAATTTGTTAATTTAATACAAAAAATGGTCAAAAACACTATGTTTTTGAGCTATGGCACCTCAATTATGTCACTTCAAAAACGCCATCTTGAGAGCAAGTTTTCAGTCAAAACTCAAAGTTTTGCCAACTTGTGTTACTAATAAAAAAATATTTTTTCAAAAGAATACATTGAAATTTTGATAGTATATATTATTTGATCTCCTCTACAATTCTATGTAAAAAATTGATACTTTTATATTAAAAACATTCTTGTCTTTCTCTTTAAAAACAACCCCCAAAATGATCATATTTTGATACTAATTCACTTTTAGATGCCTCCCAAGTCCATCAACAAAGCTGCGTCCAAGGCCTCCAAGGCCTCAAAGTCCAAGACCACTCCTCCAAAGGCCCAAAAGGCCAAAACTACCCCTAAAAAGCAGCCTGCTAAGTGTAAAGCTCCCCCCAAAATCCCTACACCCTCACCAGAGCCTGAGGAAACAAGCCCAACCCCTCCCCATTCTCCTTTTGTTTACTCCCCGTCAGACCCTCAAGAGAAGTTGTTCAACTTTATCCGCCACTCTGACCCCACTTCAGAGCCTGAGAATGAAGAAGAGCAG
Organism: Entomophthora muscae; assembly: GCA_014839935.2. Taxonomy (NCBI): domain Eukaryota; kingdom Fungi; phylum Entomophthoromycota; class Entomophthoromycetes; order Entomophthorales; family Entomophthoraceae; genus Entomophthora; species Entomophthora muscae. Next base: position 195,763 of record QTSX02007123.1, on the reverse strand, counting down.
GAGCCTGAGCCTGGTGCTCCTGCAGATGAGCCAATTGAGCTCTGGGATCTTAATACCATCCATAATGTATGTAACAGAAATGGCACATTTGCTGTGCCCGCCACATACCCTGTCAGCTATCCAATTATGACAAAGAAAGGGGGTGCTGGCTTTGTCCACAAGGGCTACAGCTTCAGCTGCAACAACGAGAAGAAGCCCATCTGTCAGCATCACTTCAAATGTGATAATGTTGGCTGTCCAGCTAGACTTACCACCTATGGGTTCACTTGTTTTAAAGCCCTGACTATAGGGCATGACTGTACCAAGCCCTTTGATCCACTGTATCAACTGATCCACTGGTTTCTTTGCCAGGTCATACCAACCACCAAAGACCAAACTGCAACTGAGTTCGTAAATGATGCACTCATTAATCTAAATGATACCCAACTGGCAACTGTTGGTGGCGCCTCAAAACTTCAGAGATATCTCACTGACCAGAGATATGTTCTGAGCACTGAAGGCGTCAGTGCTACATCAATTGACCAGTTGATTTTAACTGAAGAGCAAAAGCTTTCACGGCATGAAGAGAGATTTTTCCTTCACAATGATGGGCAACATGCCCCAGAGCAGATCATCTGCTTTGCTACCTCCCAGGATCTTTGCAACCTTTTAAAATGCAAGACCTGGCTTGCAGATGGAACATTCTCAACCTGCCCAAAGCTCTTTAGCCAGCTTTGGAATATCCATGGGCAGGTTGTCAATATTGTTCTTCCCCTGGTCTTCTTTTTCCTCTCAAATAAGAAGCAGGAAACTTATGTCTGGGCTCTAACAATATTAAGGGCCAAGTTGGATGAGATCCTCCCAACTATTAAAGAGGATCCCAAGGAGACTAGAGGGCAGAAGAAAAAGGCCCAGTCAGAGGAAGTCACCCTAATCAAGAAAAAGCCCAAAAGCCTTCCATACCATGAATACCTGGTAGTAGATTTTGAGCAGGCTCAGGCCACTGCTTTTTTTTGAGTCTTCAAGAGCTCCCCTCAGGGATGCTACTTTCACTTTCAGCAGGCACTCTGCTGCCGCCTTCAAAAGTGCTCTGCACTTCATGAGCTGGTCTACACTGAAGGCACAAAGGAAGCAAAGGACGTGTTCAACTGCTTTGCTGCCCTTGCCCTTGTGCAGAAGGAGGAGACAAATGCCTTCTACGACGCCCTCCTCCGCCATCCCTACATTATTGCCAACCAGGCAGCCTTTGCTCCATTCATAGAGTATTTTGAAACTCAATGGGTTGGAGTGTTTCAAGTAGCATGCCACATCAGAAAGGGTGGTGACTCAATCCAGTGGAACTGCTTTAAGCAGGTAAAGGATGGCCTAATCAAGACCACCTCTTCTCTTGAAGGGTGGCATAGTCAATTTGCCACAAGGGTCTGGGTTCAGAAGCCCAAGTTCAACAAAATCATGGTCCATCTCAAGACTCAACAAGCCATCTCCGCCTGCCTCTTTAAAACAGGCATCAAGACCAAGGAGGATCCCCAAGCAAACCAAATAAGTGAAAAAGTATACAGAGATTAGCAAGGTGGTCCTTGCCTACTATCCCAAGGATAGCAAGCTTGAGCATCTCCAAGATATCTCAGTTTCTCTTTCAACCAATGTATGATACTTCCTCAATAAACACCACTCTATCTTCTCTATTACTTACTTTACTTTTATCATTATTTTAATTTTATTTGGTATTTGGTACAAATTTATGTTTATTTTAAAGTATAGTTTATAGTTAAAATATATGAAAAGGGTTGTTTTTGGGATTATTTTAACTTTTGGGCTTTACACAACTAAGTTGCTACTAATTGACCCCATTTTTTATTGCAGATTTGGAATTCTGAGGATTTTTTAAGCCTAGAAATGTTTTTTAAATTTTTATTTTTGGGAATTTTTGGGTAGTTTTTGGAGTTCAAAAAATCTAAAATTTTAAACCCATTTTTTCTTAGTTGAAATGCTGTAAATCAAAATGGTGTTTTTACTAGTAAATTGAGATAGCAGAAATTCAAGATGCTTTATTTTGAGATGGCGTTTTTTGAGATGCCATTTTTGAAATGGCGTGTCCTACCAAAGAATTATTGAATGTCCCTTTATGTCACAATAATCACTTTATCACTTGGCTCCTGATTAGCTTAAAGTTTATCATTAAGGTTTTGAATTCAGATCAGTAACAACTTTATCTAAAAACAGTTAACAATATAATTTTCTAATTCAAATTTAGCTTATCATCCAATTGTTGTTACTATTTTCACAAGGGGCTATGTCAAGCGCCAAAAATAATATGATAGTCAAGGAAACAATGCCAACACAAAGCAAACGACACATATCAAGATGAGCGTAAAACATATACACAATGGGTAAAAAGATGGGATAATGTAGTAAATGGGAAAACAAAAAGGAATAAACAAAGAGGCAACAGTATCAAAATAATACAGAATTTATTGAGACAAAAGCTTATAAAAACATATGGAAAGGTTAGTAAAAATCAATAAGAGAATTGGAAAAGCTTCTGAAGGACCTCAACTTGGTGATTGCCAAAATAAAGGACATTGACCGCAAGGTCAAAGCAAAGGTGAAGTCTGCCGTCCTCACTGGGGGTCAAAATTGACAAGGTGTCTGCAAAGGCACTAATGTCAAAAATGCCTGACACCCCAGAGAAGACAATCAAGCGCTTACTAAATATTCAAAAAACTGTGGTCAAGGGGCTCAAGTTCAAGGCATACAATCTTTCTGCACCGTCCGTCTGAGTTGATGACCCAGAGATGTATGCCCACCTCAAACCTGCCAAGTGTGCCAGGGCAGAGGATACCAAATTGCCTGCACAACTGCTTGCATCAAGAATGGCAAAGCTGGTTGAAGCCGCTGGCAAGGAAAAAACCCAAGAAGGTAACCTAAAAAATTATAATTAATAAAAATTCTTAAATACTTACCTTTTTTAGAAGATGTTGATGGTGAACGCTGCCGGGTCCTGGTCCCTTTTGTCCCCCCACCTTCTATGCCTACTATGATAATCATGTGGCAAGGCAGCTTTTCCTGTCCCCCCTGTCTTGCAGGAGCTTGAAGACAGGATCTATGGTACATTCCCAATGTCCAGGGAGGCATTGGCTGGGCTTTTGCAAGGTGAGGGGGCATCTGAGTGAGCAGTTACTGCCTACAAGGATGCCCAACTGGTCCGCCTGGACCCGGTTAACCTCGGTGGAGTTTACTGTGTAAACTCCATTGTGCTTGTTTGGGACATCCTGGCAACACTTTCATTCAAGAATATACCGGAGATGGGACAGGCTCATGCGGCTGCTTGCTTCTGCTACCCCTTGGAGCATACCATCTCTTACATGTTGGATAAATTTGGGCGCACAGTGTCAAAATTGGCTGTTGCAGACGCAACAGCCGAAAAGAAGACAAAAATCCTCCTGACAGACTTCAGGCTGGCCTGGAGTGCCAACAAGACGGGGTTCCCTGCAGCTATGGAGCTGACCTTTGCCAAAACCAAGCACGAGAAGATTAGCGCTGTATACAACAAATTGTGCGAGTTTACAGAAGCCTTTGCTGGACAAAGGCTTCATCTGGTTGTTTATCTGGGGTTTCTATTCTACTTTGGGATGGGCGCATCTGTAGAGGACCAGGACGGGGGCTTTCTGGGAATCAACAAGGCCCGGCCCGCACTGGAGGGGAAGAAGATCTCCCCTGGGTATGACTCATTAGATCACATCATCCAGGACGCCCTGGTCCTGGCTGGCATCTTCGGGTTTGCAGCCCCGCCAGAAAAGCTGCTCCTTTATTACCACCTCACCATCCTTCCTTTTACCAGCAGGCGCAAATACTTTAATATGCTTGTATCCATTGTCCACGGTGTGGCGGTGGAGGTTGTGCACCATCTCCATTGCAGGGTGGGTACATACCGCCAAACCTATTATAGGCGCACTTAATTTTATCTCTATATCAATAAATATTTTTATACTCTACTATATTTTTATATTATAAATAATTTTTCAAATAATATTTTAGCAAACAAGATTTGCAAAATATATTGCGGAAATGGGTTTCATAAAAGTATAAAATAATATGGTAATAAAATAAATTTCAACCTTACATTTTACATTTAATTTTTTAAAACTATTTTTATATTTATTTGACCAAAGTGATTTAAATATTTTTGTGTAATCCAGTATTGAGCGTTTGGGATTACCTCAGATGGCATAATAAAATAATATATAATAAAATAAATAAATTACTTACATCTAACAATGGATCTTCTGAATGTGATTGCGGGCGTGGAAACATCTAAATATAAAATGATAATTAATAAATCTTTAATAGTAAATAAGAGAATATAAAAAAAGTTAGACACACTAAGCCTTTAATTGATTGGCTGTTTGGCTAGGCACGCAGGGATGAATGAATCAGTGTGGCCATAGAATTTGGCCACAGTCTCAGCTGGGAGGGTATGGATCCTGGCCTGCAGCAAATCAAACAGGTCCTCGGTCCCTGTTGGGGTTCCTCGCTTGACAACTTGCTTGAGCCACCCAAAGACTTCCTCAATGGGATTTAGGAAGGGCAAATAGGCAGGGAGGAAGAGATGGCGCAAATTTGCTGTGGCCAATTGATGGGGGCCCACTGCAATGCTGGTTTCAATTGATGGAAATTCTTCAAGAATATCTACCACCTTGTAGAGACCAACATTGTCCAATACAATTACGTTGGTGAAGCCCAGGCTTGTGCGCCTCAGGTGCTCCTGGACCAATTGGAGAAATGATAGGAAGGTCCGGCTATTGTGGGAGCCTAGTATCATTTGGTACAGCTCAACCCCCTTTGGACCAAGGAGATCCACCATTGAGTATGCTGTGGCGCAGACTTCAGCACCCTGAGCCATTCTGTCATCAGAGCCTTTGGGGACATACCCATACTCATTGCGCATCAACGAGGCAAATGCTGATTTGTCAATATAATAGAATTTCACTGTCCCTTTGGCTTTGAGGGCAGTGTACACCTCAGCGTAATTTTTCTGGGTCTCAATATTGGCTGGGCTGTTCCAATTGTAGGGGGATACAACGAGCTTTTTCCAGGAAAAGTGCATTCCCTTGACCAAATGATAATAGAAGGAAATTGAGGCCTCAACCCCAAAAGCAGACTTGACCATGGCCTGTATATTTTCCAGTTCAAGATGGCAATCTTGGGTTATCCACTGGTGGATTGCCCATTTGTGCTCCTTGGTGAGCATGGTTGAAACACACAAGGATTTCACTGCAGCAAGGACTCGGCCAGTATCAATGAACTTGTTGAAGGTCTTTGAGGCATACTTGGGATCCACCCCAACAAGAGCCACAGCCGCCTTGTAATCACCAGATTCCCACATGAGCCGGAGAAGGATATGCGCTTAATGCCAGGAATGCGCTTGTGAGCGGGCTTTTTAGCGGTGGGGATTGGCTCATTGGTGTTGGGCAAAACACAGGGCATGGGCACCTTGGTGTAAACGCTGCAACCTTTTTTAACACCAGCTGTCCCTCATTGGTTTGGTAGAACTGGGGCTCCTTGTCATCCTCCTGATTGCCATCACTGACGTAGGGCTCATAGCTAGTATCAAGTACAGGTTTCACCTTCTCCAGCATGGCTGACGGGACTGACTCTTGCCGGTCACAACGTCAAACACATATGAAGTAAGTTCTACCTCCTTGTTTCTAACTGTTTTGGTAATGGTAACCTTGGTGGGCTTCCAGGTCAGCTTTGGGACCCAAGGATTTATGCTCTGCACCCTTACAGCTTATGCTCCTTTAACCAGCTGTGTCAGTGCAGCGGCACTATTGATCTCCCCTCTGTCTACTTCCTGAGTAGGCACTTGTGTTGCACTGACTCAATTTTTGACCCGTGGGGCAATCACAACTGCGGCACACAACAGGTGCATTGGTAATCAATTGTTGTGTTTCTTCTATTTTAAGAATTTAATAAAATATTAAATAAATTTCAATTAAGTTTCTCCCTAAATTTAGTTTTTGCTTTTATCTGAATATGGATATTTAATTAATATTTTCCCCCACCTAATATCCCAATTATAGATTTTTTATTTCTTAATTAGTTGGTTTTGGTTTTCCAGCGCCCATTTTAGAATACCAAAATAATTCCCACCCTTTTCCCCAGATTTTACGCCAAATTAAGCATCCAACACAATATTTTTAAAATTTATGTCTCAGATTTTGTGTCTTATTTTAGATACCTTGGTATCATTCTTGTTTAGAATCAATTGCACACAATAATTGAGTGGTTTCATTTACATATTGAGTTGCTATTGTGTTTCAATTTTGGATTGAGTTTTGACTCACTGCAATTGGGGGTATTTTGTCACTGATTTACATAGTAAGCATGTGTGCACCAAAGGTCAACTCACACCATTTTGTTTGCTAATTCTTGTATTTTGGTTTGTATTTTGAATAGTCCCACTTGGCGTGTGAGCAATTCTTTGCTGTGTTGAATCATTTTGCCCATTAACACCAAAAATCCCTGTTAACAGAGTGTATATTTTAACCTGATAGTTTGAATTTGCTTAAATCTGATATCATTTTGTTTAAATCTGAGGTATTTTTGGTTGTCATCATAGCTTTTAAAACTACTGTATTAAAGCAAAATAAGATGTATAAAATTTAACTCTTTGATATACACTTGTGAACTATCTATATCATCTTTTGGTGAAATTAAAGTGTTTTTAACATAAAAATATCCAAGTCCTCATTTTATGAGATGTAAGTGGCAGGTTCTTGATATCTTTGAATATTGTGACTTATTATAAACTTGACCCAGGCCTATATATTTTATTAAGTATATCTTTGTATAGTATAGATTTAATAAGCAAGCAATGTACTTTATATTATTTTAATAGTAAGCTTTTATAATTTTATCATTGAAATAAGATCACTAATAAACTGAAATACCTAAAATAATATGCTTGTATCTTGTAGGGAAAATCTTTTATATTGCTTATAGAGAAGGATAATTATGACTTTACATATGCTGAAAATGAAATTTAACTTTTCTTTTAAACTATAGCTTATAAATCAGTTTTTTGGTTACTTTTATATTTTATATTCAATTGAATATAGTTACATATAAAGTCTATTCTGATTTTGTTTTTGAAACTAAAATAAACTTTCTTTTAAAAACAGTAAATTTAAGCATATTTTAGTTATCTAGCATGCAGTTTTTATTGCTGAAATGAATTTTTTGGGATCTCTATAGTCTAGAAAGAATTTTAAAATATATAGTTTTATATTATAAAGTGTATTTTTTAAGCTTCAAAGTTAACCCCTGGAAAATCAATTTTTGCATTTTGACCTTTGATAATTTCAATTTTGCACCCTACATAGTGTTTTGATGTCTGCACTTTTTGGGGGTCCCATTTTTGATTTCTGCACTTTCAGCCTTAGGAGATTTGACCTAAGGTGCTTGCTTGTCAGCTTGAGTTAAAAATTGCAAATATTTTTCAACAAAACACCCCAAATATCAAGAGCAAGAGGGCAGTAGTAATGGCAAGTCAATAATAAATATTCTTTATCTCTCACAGAGCTCCTCTTCCTGAAAATATTTTTTCCTGTCTCTTGTTGACAGGGCTGTAGATAGACTGATTGGGTATGTGCTTCCTGGTGCCCTAGGTTGCTAAAAAAGTAACTCATCTAATTTAAGGAAAGTTATGATGGCCTGCATTTTTCTTCACTACATCTTTATATCACTTGTTTATGGAAGTACTTCTTGTTATAGGAGCTCACCTAAAAATATTAGTTTCTAAGCCATTTAAGATGAGGTTGAGGATATTTGAGTTATTTTATGGTCTTTGGGGAAAGTATTATATATTTCTATCAGGTAATAAGGTACTCTGCTACAATACCTGTTTTTTTGGTATATAGATAAAGGTATCACTACTATAATGTGAAAATAGATTTTATACAGCATTTTTTGGTAGCTCTTTGAAGGTTCCCAAGCTCACATATGACCCATTACCTAAATAGATTATAAAACAAGCAGCTAAAAGACCATGTAATATCCTGAGGCAAATAACTTAATTAATGTTTGTACTTGTAAGATTTAGAAGTGGATCTATTTGAAGTTTAATCAGCTATATTGTCTACATTCTCTATGCTAGTTTTGAATCTATATAGGTTTAAGATCCAAATCTGCTGCAGGTAGCTTTTCTGAGAGAGAAAGGAGTTTATTTTGGGTTGTCTTAAATGAAGACCATTGTAAAGGCTAAGTAGCACAATAAGGACTTGATAAAGCATAAAACCTACAAGTTTATCCCCTTTATTGATAAAACTTGACAGTTTTGCTGGGAGGGTTTGTTATATGGCCTCTTTATATCCTTTCAAGGGGAGATTTTTTGTCTGAGAGCTGTTGATTCAACCAATTTTACTATCAATATTGTAAATAAACTAGCAACGGAGAATGATTTGTAAATTTAGGGGGAAATTTAATCTGTCAGAAAATTGTGGACCATGATATTTTGTACAGTTTTTCCCACTTCTGGATATATGTTCATAGTTTGTTTCTATATTTTACTATATATAATCATATTGTATGATGACAGTATCATCTTTTGATCTACTAATAAAGTCTAAAGAGGGTCACATTAAAGAAATATGAATTGGATCAATCATCAAGTCAATACAGAATCATCAGTCTTTTTATTCTAATGAACTGGCTTTAAGGCGGCCTGCCTGCCCACATTTTATCCAAGTTAGCTCATGATGCTAGAAGAGACTGAAGTAGCTTTAGGAATCACAGCAGAATGCATATCCTTGTTGGGGTGGTTTTTACAGAAGTATTCTTGACATCTTCCACAGATATGCATCCTTTCTTTCTACCTGGGCTACTTCCAGGGCTAGCTAGCCAGTGGGTGGTAACTAGTTTACAGAGATGATTGTTTCACTTAATTAGAGCTACTATAATACAATAGGCTCAAAGCCTTTTATCTTAGAGTGTTTGGCCTGACAGTCCAGTCCATGTTGGACTCTTCTAGAAGTATTTCAGATGATGGCTCATAAGATGGCTCTTGTTATAGGATATAATTAAAGTTTAGAATAGTAATTATTATGAGAAACATGTTTGAGGTGGTTGTTGAGGTGGACTAATTAATTGCACAATATCTGCATGTTTCATTCATTAATTGGGAATAGAGATTTTGTTAATACCAGGATATAATTTGATCATTGATTCCACAAACCTGTGGCCCAAATTAATTTGTTGAAACCATTACTGAGAGTAATTAACTGCTGGTCCGCATTATTTTGTTGAATCTGTTAATTAGTCAATATCCAGAAATCTTGACATAATCCAAAAGGGAATTTAAAATAGAGCTTTAATAAGAAACCTTTATTTGAAAAAAGTAAAGCATGTATACCATGGTTTTGATTCATCTGGACCACCAAAGTTGGTGTCATAACATTTGAGGGGTTGAGGATTGGCATAACTCTGATTTAGGGCTTGAGATTCACATTGATATTTTTTAACTTGCCTTGTTTCTAGCTCTTTCTTCTAGGGACCTATTTCCAATATTATTCATCAAAATGGGTAATTTCTAACATATTTTATTAGAAAATGCCTAGAATATTAGCATAATATTTAAATGGTATATGAAAATAACAGTATTGGAAACAAGGTGGGTACCCTTATTTTTTGAAAATTAGGTTTGAGCCATATATGTAAAATATAATTCTTGAAGACCTGTTATTTGGTGGCTATATGAGTGCCTACTGTAAATTTCGATATCTAGTGGCAAATGGGCCGGAAAATGGACTTTAATATTAAATAGTATCTGTTAAAAATATTCTGGAATAAAGTATTCAGAGTGGCATGTGATATTATGACTATAAAATTAGTTTGGTTTCAGAAAGATGGTAGAGTAGGCAAAACAGGGCAGGAAAAAGGCCTAGTTTGGGTGTCCATATTGCAGTATAAATAAGATTGATGTAATAGGGCTTGTAAAAATCAAATAGTACAATTAAACAAAGTTCAATCAAATTAAAGAATTAGCTCATACTCCAAAACTGGCACTTTATCTCTCTAAATATCAAACCAATCTAAAACAGATTAGCTTATCTGAAACCAAAGATAAATTTTCATTTTAGTAATTCAAATGCAAATATTATTAAAAAAACTCTTCCTATTATTTTTAATAACTCTAATTTTATTACCAGCTATCCATTTTTAATATCAAATTCCAATTTTATACTAGAATGTATAGATATTTATATTAATTTTAATAAATTAAAAAAATTCCCAAATATCATATAATCTATACATAATTATTTATCAACAGGTGATAAGCAATTCAAGGTTATATTCTTTAAAATATATTGAAATGATATATTAAATTGATTTTACAACCGTTATTGAATAGAAAATAAAATTAGCTATATAGACTCTCTTCCCATGATTAAAAACGTAACCCTTCATCTTAAAAACAAGTAGTTAAATATTATTTTTAATGTTCAGATGTCGGATATAATTAATTCTAAAACTCCATACCCCACTCTACCATATGCAACCTAAATATTCTTAAGTGCTTGTAAAGTATAGCCTGTAAGGATGCACTAATTCAAGCTTTCGACTTGGCTATAAACTTTAAATATAAAATATGGGAAACGAATTCAATCGGAAATCGAGCGTCTCGAGTGCGCTCAAGCTGACGTTACAGACTCACTTTTATTTAGGCTGATTCATAATTTATAGCGACTGATTCTCGATTAGTGCGTTTTTTTAAATAAGATTTTAAACTTGTTTTTAATTGCTAGGTCAGTTTTCAGCAGCCACCAAGCTTATATTTTATTTACACTATAGCTCACTCCTATTTAGATTTGTAAATTTATTGGCTGTAGATTCTTTGCTATAAATAAAATAAAACGTTGCTGCAATTTTTAAAATAACTATTAAATTGGATTTTTTACTTTAAACTCTATAAGACAGCGTTAACAGTATGTTTTAGCTAAGAACAAAGTGCGCCATTTTGACGGGATTGGGCTTGTCTCTAAGGATTACTCTAATCGTCTCATAATAATAAAAAAATTGAAAAGATATTTATATCATGTGGAGCTTTTACAGGAGCGCAACTCGTGATAGAATAAGAACTGAAAATAACAAAATAGTCTGGTTATTCTATTCGAGTGGCCAAAACAATAAGGCCACCATTTACAAGTAGCTAGGGACGTATATTGGATACTATTTACATGGTTTACAAGAACCCAGATAATTGGTTTTCGGAATAAGGAGCACATCAGCTATTATTTAGAAGTTTCTATCAGCACATCTGAAAGATATTTAAACTTTGAATCTGCACCTTCTGTTTTAGATGCTTCGTTTAAATTGGTTTTTGATGTTCGGTTCGATCGCAGGCCTGGCCTTCTTCCAAAGCAGAGGTGGATTGACGGTAGCACCAGCCATAACCCTTGGGCCAGAAGCAACGAATCTGGAACTGGGAAGCATAGTGGACTCTCCAATCACGCGCAATGTCGATCTCAAGCCCAAGCCTTGTCGAATTCAACGAAGAGGCCGAGCGAGGGGTAGAAGAAGTTCCAGCGGTTCAGTGCCTAACAACCGAAGCTCTGAAACCAAAATTTCTGTCAGACGCAACAATGAATCGCCTTCATCAAGTGTGGCCACTTCACGCCAGAAAAAAAAGAAACTCCCGTTTACGCAAAGCGCCAAAATAAACCTGATCATGACGATTCCGAACAAAAAGCAAATCAGCCAGGATTAGATCAAGAAACTTATCCTGAGCCCCTACCTATATATTCACCTAAATGTTAATAAAAGCTCTCTTCATTTTAAAATATTATAGCTTACCAAGTCATTTTAAAATTTAAATCAATAAAAATAATAAAAGCTAACAATTGTATTTGACATTCTAAGTTAATTAAACACAAATATGCAGAATTCTTGACTATATTTATTTACGCTTAAGTCAAGTGCTCAAGTTCCAACCTAAAATTAAACTGATTTTTAAATGATTAGAGCCTGGTCTAAACTTAAATAATAGTCAAGTTTAAAATTACTTAGCTTTATTACAAACAAGCCATCTAACCTGGTTGCCGCTGTATCATTTGATGCACAAATAACACTCTTCGAGTCAACATATGTCAGGTTTCATGCCATTCCTTTTCAAAACTGCATTGATGTCAGGTGTTGATCATGCTCTTATATATGGGTTAAACCAATATAAAGCTACAAAAATCACCACAGCACAAAAATTCTGGATATTTCTGATCTTTTTCTACTTGATGGCACTGTTTCAATTGAATAACAATAGTTCAGAGCTTAAAGAAGTCGGGGGAAACAGCCATCCAAAAGAGACAAAATTTTGGGTTAGGATACCCATTATTTAGATAACTTTAATTGTTTTGGGATCAATAGAGGGGTGAGTGATATTGATTCAATATAGATTGGTGGTGATCTAGATAGTTATCTTAAGGTAAGTGTCTAATACACTCCATAATGTTTGATCTCCACATTGGGAATTTGAGCAATCCCATATTTATGTGGGTTTACAAAAAAATTTATGCAAGCTATATTTCAGTAGGGAAGGGTCCCAGCACAGCTGTTTCAAGAGCCTCATGAACAATCTATGGACAGGTTTTTTTAATTGTATGGGAACATTATGCACAGGAAGTGGTTCCAGGTCATCAGTTTTGAACTCATACCCAGAAAATATGTTCCCAGAAATCTTTTTGTGGGATGATATCAAGCTTTTAGGATTAATTGCTTCTCTCTCATAACAAAAAATTTGTTTTTAGTCAGTGCTTGGTATGCTATAATCCTACATGCCCTATTATTGAGGACACTTGAATAAGTTGATACAAAGTTAGCTATAGTTAATTCTATTTTTGAATCCTCTACTCAGCTGTACGCAAGTATTCTGATAAAGGGATGTAAAAAAGTTTAGGTGATGCCCCCAAGTGATGTTATAAATGTCACTATGAGAGTTAAAGGAAAGCCTCTTTGTATACCCATGGGCTTCTAGTCCTTGTGTGATTTAATTATCAATCTCCAAGAACCCAACTGGATACAATAGGGGTATAGTGTTCAAAAAGAGACATGGTTGTGCCTATTTGTGTACAGCTGATTTCTTGGTGTACACTGCTTGGTTGCACCAAGGGCTATGTAATTGATCAGTGGGGTTTATGTCACCTTTTGGAGCCATCTCCCCTTTTTTAGCAAGTACCCCTCCATGAGAGAAGGGTTTTTCTGACGTGTGAGTAGTGATAGGTGCTTGTCCTAAGTGTTTCAACCAAGATTGATACCTTGATTACCAATGTGTCTTATGGCACACAGAGGGCACTAACAGAGTCACCTCATGACATATCTAACAATATGGAAACTCCTACCACCAATGAAAAAAGTAGAAAATGCCTCCTCATTAGATGCATAGCCAATTTTAAGTGATAATGCCTCAATCAGTTATTTGCCTGTCTCATCATACTTGGATCTTGTTACCCTGCCACCCTCTTGTGAAATATCAGCTTTCTTTTCTATTATATTAAATGGTGCTTCCAAAAAAATTTATTATCTATCCATATTATATCTTATTTTCTCTTGGAATGTTGTCTTCCTAGATCCAAATATTGAACTATACCTAGATCAGATGCAACATGAGCCACCTGGCTAAATGAGGTAATACAAGCTGGGATTTTTCAATATAAATTATATTAATTTGCCAGTGGATAATATTTGGCTTGGTTATTGTCACAGCCCCTAGATGGATAAGAAAATATGCTGTCCATCAGGGGTAAGGCAACATAAAAAATGTATAATTGTGTAATTCTGCTGTTGTGTTTTAATCCCCTTCCTAATTGTCAACTAAATCAAGGTCCTAAATGGAGTAAGTGTAGGCTCAATGAATTACACACACGATCCAACAAAGGGAGCTCAAAGTTTGATTCCACACAGTGGCTGGTTTACGCCAATTCCCTTGATTGAGAAGCGGCATGAAATTGGTTGTTCTGTTGCCTCTTAACTCATGTGCCCCACTATTTATCTAAAGAATAGCTAATCCTATTCCATGATACTACCAAACACCAACCTTCATCTCCCCTATATAGTTACAGTTGCAAGATTTGGGGGCAGATTTAAGAAGAAATAAAACCTAGCTCTCAACCACAATTAGATTTTGGTTTCAACGACAGCCAAAAGCTTGTCACTAACAATTCCTGGGTGGCCAAAGGGGGGAAGAAATTAACTGAACACTAAATTCATAGACAAAGCCAAATATCCAGAACTACTGCCAAATGTCAACCTTTATTAGATTTAAGAATAACAAAGCAAGTTCTTTTACAGCTCTGATAATTGTTTAAAGGAGAGGATAGGTTTGGAGTGAGAGGTTGGAAATCCCAAACAAATTTCCAAATGATATGAGAGGATACAGGTGCATTTCTTGAGACAGGGAAATTTGAATAAATTCAAATGAAAAAACCCAAACAAAAAACAACTCAACTAGAATTTTGAAACCTGCCTTGGATTCACGTAACACCGCTCTTGCCGCTCTTGCACATATATTTAACCAGGGGTGTCTCTTGGGTGGGTTAGGTGAGGGCATCTTCAAAATAATTCTGCAAGTAATAGTGTGAGGACTCTTCTTGGGCTTTTTAAGTAAAATTTTGAATTGATATCCAGTTGTAATTTAGCAGAGATCCCCAAGCATTTGGTGGGGATTGAAGTGGAGGCTCAAGGGGGAGGCATAACTTTAAAGTCCTACCTTATTAAGTTAGCATCAATCCTCTGGTGGGCACTGCCCACTATGTCTGGGACCTGCCAGTTCCCAGACACTAGCAAGCCAGCAGCCAGGATTGGTTCCATGAAAATGTGTTTTTTCTTTAGTTAGTCAAATTATCTGCAGTTGAAATTCAAAAATTGCAAATTTAAATGAATTGGAAAACAGTTAAATAGATGGTTGATCTTATCAAATATTTTTATTTTGAGTAGCTGGATTTCTTGCATTTAAGTTCACAAATCATGCATGTTGGATATTAAGATCCTGCATTTTCAATAAGTTATAATTTAACAGTGTTGAAAAGTTTATAAGTCTAGTTCAGTATGTTTAACTATTCAATTGGTTAATTAGTTTTTTGAGTAAGTTATAAATAAGATCCATGATACTTTGCTTTGAGCTTAAGACTATATAGCATAATCTTTTAAAACAACATTAGATGCAATTATTTTCATATAATTATATATCATTTATGTATCAGGGATTTTATTTTCATATAAAAAATATCTATGATTAGTGTAATTATACACCTCTTCATACATGTGATGCAAGCCCATTTTGTGCAATAAATTTAGGTACTTACCTTATCTCCAACAACATTGTTCTGAGGAACTTAAATCAGAGACTATGTCATCACTTATAGTATTCTAGAATATAATTTTCAATATCAAAATTAGAGATGACATCACAATTTCAGGGGTTGGTTCATCCAAAAACCGTTGTTGGAAATAAGAAGGGTATATGAATTTAAGCTAAATGGGTTTTGTCAGAAAATTGCGGACCATGGTATTTTATCATCCGCCAGATGATAACCTAAGTCTTCTAACATTAGGAATGCACAGAGAACCTGTGACTTTGGCGTAACCTTTGGCCTGGAATATTTTGTTTCCATCAGAAGTAGCAAGTCTGACAGGGCCCAAGACCTGAAGGATTTGGGACGGTTCTTCCTACTTCTGGATATAGGTTCATAAGTGTCTCTATATTTTACTATAGATAATTATACTTTATGACAACAGAATTATCTTTTGTTCTCCACTTAAAGCCTAGCGGAGGATCATGTTAAGGAAATAAGACTTGGATCAATCATCAAGTCGTTAAAGAATCATCAGTCTTTTATTCTAATGGACTGGCTTTAAGGCAGCCCGCCTGCCTGAGTTTTATCTGAGTTAGCTCACAACGCTAAAAGAGACTGAAGTAGCATTAGGTCCGCACAGCAGGAGGCCCATTTTTTGGTAGTTTTAACGGAAGGTTAACTTGACATCTTCCACAGATCAGTGTCAGGGTAAAGTAGAGAGAGCTTGTTGTAATTGATCAAATGGGGAATGTACCCCCAAATTAGGATGACATTACCAATTAGGAGGAGACAATGTATGTTTACTTGTAAATGATAACCCTTGAATAGTGAATAAGGAAATGTGCAGCAGAAGATTATGCACAGGTACATCAGGAAGACCTTCATTTGGCTCAATGTCAAGGAATCAGCAACATAGATAGGCTCACATTCAATTTTGCGGGGTTCAGGAATCATTTCAGCAGGAGATGAAAGATTACCAGGAAATTGCAGAGGTGAGAAAGCAGAATCTAGCAGTCTGGTTATTACAAATCTGATTATAAAATATTGAAATAAGTGAATCATTGAGGCAAGATATTTATTGAGAGTAAAATATCAAACTACTAAGGTAGTTTGGTGGGGACAATTGTTACTTAAAGCCTTTGGGTACATCTTGATGAGGTGGCCTCCTTGAATAAAATATTTAGGCAGCTTACAGATACCATCAATGGTGGTTCTGTAAGCTGTTACCTGAACTCCTTTGAGGCCAGGATTTTTTGACCAGCAGGCCAAGGATGGGAAAATTGGACATGGGGCATCCACACCCCACTTGGACCCGATTTCCTGTGCCACCACCAACTTACAATCAATTGTTAGATTTAAATCTATGATTGCCACAAGCGGGCAGGGCTTTGGGTTGGGTTTCCCCGGGTGGCGGGGCTTTGGCCAAGCCACACCCAGGAAAACTATGGCCATGACAATTGGTATCCTTTCTGTCTTCCTGGGCCACTTCCAGGGCTATCTAGCCAGTGTTTGGCTACTAGTTCACGGAGATAATTGTTTCCCTAAATCAGAGCTACTCTAATACAATAGGCTTTTGGCCTATTTATATTAGAGTGTTTTGCCTAACGGCCCAGTCCACTTTGGACTCTTCTAGATGTAATGCAGATGATGGTTCTTATGATGGCCCTCTTGTTCTAGGATTCATTTAAAGTTTTAGAATAGTAAATATTATGAGAAGCATGTTTTGAGGTGGTTGTTGAGGTGAACTAATTAATGAGCAGTAATTGCATATTTCATTAATTGATTGCAATGCATGAAATGTTAATTCCAGGATATGATTTGATCACTGATCCCATAAACCTGCAGCCTGCATTATTTTGTTGAAACCCTTCCTAAGAGCAATTAACTGCTGGCCCACATTATTTTGTTGAATCCATTAATTAGTCAATATTCCAAAATCCTGACAGGTTTAAAAAGCATTCTTTTTTAATACAAAGCCATATGAATTCAAGGTTTGGTTTAAGCCAAGATGGAGTATTCTATCCTTTTGATAAAGTATTATAAAAAGGAGCAGGCACTCGTGGTGGACTCATCGTGAAAAAAAATCATGCTTAAATGATTTATTGAATGAATTCTACATATGAACGAATGCTTGAAGGTCTCTTTTTGCCCATAGTATAAAAGAAACCAGAATGAATTGATTTCCCTTCTGTGGATGATGCAAGCGTAACAATTCATAATTTTCGCTTTAAGCCCTTTGCATATATACCAACGAATTTGAACACTTGTTTTCATCGAGACAGAAATGGCGAAACTTTTAATTTATGTTTTTATTTTTGGTTCAATCATAAGCAATGTGTTTTACTTTAACCAAGGCAGACTAACAGTAGCCCCAGCCTCACGCATGGCCCAGAAGCAACTAAACCAGTACTAGGAAGCATATCCGAGTCAACCATTACGCGCAAGGTTACGCCCAAGCCTTGTCAACTCCAGAGAAGAGGAAGAGGTAAAGTAGGCAACATACGATTATCAGCTTCTTCAGTATTTGGTATCAAGCCCTCCTTTAAAAACTTTACTTTCCCACGAAAAAACAAATCAACTTCCAGCTCTGTAACTTCGAATCCCAGCATGAACGATGCTTCAAGTTACCCAAAGCGTACAAATCACCACGCAAGGCACGATGTTTCTGAACTAACCCCCAGTCATCCTACTTCGACCCAAGGACCTCATATGGACCAGTTTCCTTTATATTTACCTAATTGTTGAGTTAAACTTCTTTTTGACAACAAGAATCATTACATATAACCCGCATTTCACACGTCTTTTTGAATAATCAATTTATTTTCTTTTGAGTTCTTGTTTTACCCCTTTGAAGAAGTGATTAAGTGTGCGTCACTGAACGGGATGTATTGCAATGACTAGCCCTTGACACGCTTAGCTGCTGCAAGAGGCGGGTTAACTTATTCACAAAATGTTATTTAAATTGTACTGATTATTTCCCAAAAACTTACAATGATAAAGTCAATGTTTTAGCTTCAATTTCTAATAGTATAATAAATATATTTTTTTAGAGATTCAACTAAAAATAACCAACTAAAAGTTATAAAATACATAAAATATACAAAAGAGGAAAACCATGCTGCATACGATAGTAGAGGTTGTTTAATTTTATTCTGCATTTGGTCAGATTGAGTGGCTGAAGACACAAATAGACCATTTGGGTCATTATTTTTATTATGTCTAGATATCCAATAAAATATTCTATAACCAATTACACTGCTTTATATTAAGTTTATCCATAAAGCAAAATTTTAGTGAGATTGTCAAATGAGTGGATTAAAACCCTGAAACCTTATATTTCGATTATCCTAATCCACCCCTTTGTTGTAGCAATAGTTCATTCAAATTATAAATCTAAAATCTGCCTTTTTATTGACAAGGTTTCATTGCTCACAAATATTTTAGGTTGGAAATTCTGGAAAGACAGGGCAGGAAGATGTTCCGTCAACTATTTTCCGTCGACTGATCTTCAGTCAAATTTGATCCATCTATGATTTTCTTCATATGTAACTTTTTACTTTGAAAAAATAAAAAATACAAAGTAAAGAAAGTATTTCCTATAAAAGGTATTATTTAAAAAATTTAATGTCCTTATTTTATTTCCTAGCTTTAAAATTTAATTAAATCAGCTTTCAAGAGGGTTAAGACTTAAAATTAAGACTCTTAAATACAAAAAAATATAATTAAAAATAACTAGCTGTGTGAAGCCTAGCTTTTTATTTGTAAATAGATCGTTTTTAAAATTTTGATTTATTGTGTTAAAAAAGTACTTATGAAGAAAATTCTAGATGGATCAAATTTGACTGAAAATCAGTCGTCGGAAAATAATTGATGGAACATCTTCCTGCCCTGTCTTTCCAGCATTTCAAAAAATTAAATAATATCTATAGTGACATTAAATGTCGGAAATAAGATCATGGATATTTGAGTTGATCATAATGCATGGCTTATGAGTAAGTATTTTATTGGGCTACACCCAACAATGCATAAATAGGTCATCGTCAATAAAATAGCTTGCCTATAAGTTGGGGATAAAGATAGAGTTTGTTTATCGAGATTCGGTTGCTACTTATTCGCTATACTTGATTAACAGCTCCCCCACTCGGATATTTATCATACACGGTGGTTTTATTTGGTCGGTGAACGGAATTTTCTTGTCGGGAACGGAGTTTTTGAGTGGGCATGCTTTCAGGCCCAGTTTTGCTGCGTCGTCTGAGCCTTTCAGTGCGACTATTAACTCGTCTGGGTGGGCTTGATTGTGTTGAAAGAATCTCTCCCGAGAGTCGTGAAGTTGCATTTTGATCTCTGTTCAAAGCTGGAAATATACTTACGCCCTTAGCGCCCGCAAAAAATATAGTTGCGCTACTGGGCAAGATGGAAATAAAGACCAGGAAGATGTACAAATCAGTCTTTGAGCAGGAATATGACAGTATATTTATAATGCTTTATAAAGTCACTTAAGACCTTGTTGGGAAATAAACAAGGATACCCTATTATATTCCCCATTCTTCTTAAGATAATTCTGTGTTCAGTAGAGTTATGGGAATTATTTCCACAGCCTAGCTTGCCCAAACACGTGTTCCTGTTAAACACCACACGGATGTGGATAGATATATGACCTTCCCTGGCAAGAATGATATCATAAAAAGTCTGGAGCCTTGCCCACCATTTTACTGTTTCACCTTAACCGACCAACTCTTCTTGAAGATCCAAGATTAAACAGTTATTCCACTGAGTAATAAAATAGACTGTTCTTTTCAAGTCAAATGCCTATGCGAGCTATGATGGCAAACTTATCTCACAACAACCAAGCTTAAATTAAGCAAAGCCAGTATTTTCAATCATTAATTCTTGACAATACACAGATTGTTGGAAAACTGCAGACCCGAGTAGTATGCCGTCAGCCAGGGTGGAATCCTATATACTCTAACATAAGCAAAGCACAGAAGAACCCTGACTTTGTTGTTTGACAACAGCCCTTATGGTCTAAAATACAAGGATTCCGACCGGGTCCCTGGCCAGAAGGCGGGGGACATTATTTTGAACATCTGGATGAACGGTTCAGTTCAAACCTATACATGAGTTTTTAAGCTATGGCGGCAAGTGAAATCAACTCATCAGCAAGAGAAATAAACTCGGATGCAAACAAACATAGACCCCACTAAATTTATATCGATCAGCAATAGATCTGGGTTTACTTCTATTTTGTTGGTAACTATATTTATTTGGTTTAAAGAGGGAGCTGATTATGCTTGCATCTGAGTTGTTTACCTTACATACGAGCTGAATTTTCATAGCGCCATAACTTTGAAACCTACTTTACTTCTATATCAGTAATTTTCTGTATGACAACATTATCATCTTTTTCTCTAGCTTCTAATATAAAAGATACTTAAAAGGGCTAACAATGAAGGGAAACGTTTTTATTCTAAGTCCAAAGGAAGAAGGGATATTCAAAACCAATCTTTATTTATAATACACATGGGAATATTACCCAGCTTATCCCCACATCAATCCAGGAATCCTACATGCTTTTCTGATAAAAAAACCAGAGAAGCATTAAAAAGCACAGCAGATGGCCCAAATAAAAGATATTTTATACATTATAGATATAATATTACACAGTATACCAAGTAAAGTTGCCCTGGGCCTTTGTCAAGTGTATAGTGCAGCAGCATCCAACAACTGTTTCCTTCAAAGAGCAGAGACATTGACTTTCTTGGCCACAACCCAGGGCTAGCAGGCCTTTATATGGCTGCTATGTGTAAGAAGGTATGTAGGACTATTCCTGTTACAAAAGTAACAGTTTCAAAGCCCCAGGCGGGAATCAAACCTGCTCCTAGCCACCAGGCGGGGCTAGCGGGCGGAGGAGTTTTCCTGCACCTGGATTTTTGCTTTTCAAAGCAAATCCAGGTGTGGGAATCATTCCCGCCCTGGTGGCAGCTGAGGGGCCCATTTCAGCCCAAAAGCTATGCCCAAGCATTGGTGGGTTTGGCTGGGCCTGGGCAGGCTATTTTTAGCTGTCCAGTAAACCCAGATCAAGCCCGCCCTCCATTAAGTAATTTGGGGTCCCCAATTGGGGACCCCTTTTTAATCAAGTTCTTTGGGCTCAAGAGAGCCTGTCAAGCCAGTCCAAAAATGGTGATCAAATTGGGAAAACCCCCATAATCCCAGAATCCAAACCTGCCAGAACCAATGACCAGCCAAGCCAAGATGGACCACCAAAAAGCCAAACAACTGTTCCTGAAAACCCCAAAAATGACCATGAAGCAGCCAACCAAACAGCAGAACCTGAGATGTTAAGCCTTGACACACAGATAGCACCAGAAAAATGCCCAGAGGCACCTGCATGTGAGTAAGTATATAAATCAGAAGCACTTGAAAAAGTTTTGTATCATCATCCTTACCAAATAAAGTTGTTATGAACCTTTGGTTCACCAATATGTTTCCATACCTATTTTTGATACTCTTCCATCTGCATACACCCAAGCGTCAGTACCCATCCATTGGGATAGATAGTCAGACTCCAGTTGATAAAACAAAGCCTTTGGCTACTACCGTCCACCCAACGCTCCATTTGGCCCTGTGCATTTCACTGAGTATCCCGCCAATCCTGACCACAAACCCTGGACATTGGAAGACTTGCAGTGGTACACCTTCCCAAACGCACCCAAGGAACCCTACCAAATTGTCCGTGACGGCAAAGCAATCACCATCTACCCTTTGATCTTCAACAGGAATTACAAAAATCCTGCTGCCTACTTGGTTCCCATGGAACCGCCCCTTACACCCAAACCTACCATCTCAACCCCCCACTTCTGATGCCCCTGGCCAGAGTAGTCAATTCCTGGGAGTGCTTTACCTGGCGCTCACAGGATTGATTAACTCTGCCTTTCCAGCAGCTGTACCTTGGGCTATGGCTGGGAAGGCCCTTTTCTACCTGGTAAAGTTAGGTTTATCATCTGGTAGGCCATGCCAGTACCTGCATTGACTCCTCCCTCACCTGCTGGAGCTCCATGGTACTCTTGGTATCCTGAAAATTCCTGTAACAGTGGAGCCTTGCTGAAATTTCAAAGTGTTGATAAAACAGGGGGAAAAACAAAATGCTGAAAGCATTCAATAACAACAAATATCTCAATAATAAAGTTGGTAAATAATACCTCCAAGTAGAAGCATTTGGAAAGGACAACCAAGAGAAACCAAGGGAAAACATAAGGCTGGCAACAATTATAGGAAACAAGGCTGGGGTTTCTAATAAATTATTTTAAAACCAGCCCAACTATTCCCTCAATTTTGGGCTCAAGGTTGCGCCAGGTAGCCCAGATTTGGCAGACACCACAAAATTGACACCATAATTAACAAGAGGCCGTACCAGTTTAAGGTGATAAAAATTTCCATTTCACTGGAACAGTCTTGGCCAAAAACTGTTAACCAAGATTTTCAAATACATGTGGTCTCATTGAACTGCTGGGGTAGTTCTGAGCTCCAACCCAGCTTAGATAGGTGTTTGGGAGGGAATAATTGCACTACAAGGGGAGATTTTTTTGACTGAGCCGTCTGAATCAGCCAAAAAGTTATGCCGTAGTATTTTGATTTTGGGGCTGGAAAACACAAAGTTGCCTTTATTCTGGGGCTTGAGGCTTCAAACAGCTTTCCCCCCAATATTTGTTGAGATATTCACACATTTGGCCACAACCCACTTCTTGTTAATTGCTTGGTTGATTTCCCATAATGTTTAAGGCCTCCTTTTGGCCCTGGCTGTCACAAATGACATTTCAATACTTGTATTGAAAACCCAAGAGTTAAACCCCGGCTCCCAGAAGGCAGATCCAACCCTCCAGACCAGTTCAGGACCCGCCAATCTGTTAAAAGACGGGCTTGAATCAGTAAATCACTCTGCGTTCCGCCGGCCTACTACAAAGGACCCTTCAAAAATGACTCAAGTCACTCAAAGTGGACAGGGGACCGCCAACTCACTAAATTGCGTACTCGAGTTAACAAATTACTCCAAGACCTGCCAGTCTCCCAAGGACAATTCCCTAAATAGTCATCAGATTGATGCTAACCTGGAGCCACCAAAGACCCAAATCTATGCAGCGGTTGCAGCTTGCCTAAAGGAGGTTAAACCAAACCCTATTCTCAACTCTGCCAATGACCTGCCGGCATGATGCCCAGAAGGGTTAGTACAATTGGACTACTCAGGTGACATAGTGAACAGTGGCGGCAAAATGAAGCATCACCTTTCCGATTTTCCAGAACAGGCACAACCTGGATCTGCCGCCCTTGAGACCCCAAGCCAAGACCCATGCCCCGCCAGTACCTTGTCTGTGAACCTGAACCCTGCAAAAATTGAAGGAGCAAAATCCCATGGTATAAAAACCCTGGCGGTATGGTGAAGACCACATCGTCATTTTTGATAATAAAGTTTTATGAACCTTTGGTTTGAACAAATCTTACCCTATCTAGTCTTAGTGATCTTCCATCTTAATTCCAGTCAAGTAGACCACCAGGCTGCTGCCCTCCCCCAAAGCCAACCTGCCAAATTGCCCCAGGCATTATACTGTCCCCCGGGAGCCCCCTTTGGGCCTGTGCATTTTACTGAATACCCCCCAACCTGGCCTATTCAGAGTAAAACTTGGAGACTATCCTCATTGCCAACCCCTTGGCCAGGACTAGAGAAACCAAATACATAGGACGTGAAGGAAAGTGGTAAGAAAGGCCGCCAAGATTGTTCAAAGACAAGTACAATTATCTGCCTTCCTACTTTGTTCCTATGACTCCTCCCTTAACCCCACAACCAGACCGCCCGCTGGAACCTACTGCCGCAGCCAAGACCACCTCTACCCAACTGTTTGGAGTACTCTACATTACTTTGACAGGTTTGGTAGATTCCGTGGTCCCCAACTCCAGACCCTGGTCCTTACTTGGGCGTTTTGTATCTTATATTATCAAGTTAGCACCCATTCTATGGTGGGCCTTACCCGCCGGCTCGGCTGCACCTCACCCCAAGCCGCCCAATGCCTCTACCTACGGCTGGCTTCCTGACACTGGCCCTTAATGTTTAAATTTCTGAAGGCGGGCAATTCCAGATAAGATGGAACCATCCATGACAAAATGAACCTAAATGAGGACAATAGTAGCCTTTATAGGGTTCTTCATGTCCTTAGTTGTAGAATTCAGCTTATCAAGAGGTGGGTGGCTGTTGAGCTGCTAGTGATGGAATGAAAGACAAGTGGGATAAAGGATAACATTTGAGAAAAGTGTTCACAACAAATTTGGTTGGTAAGAAATCCAACAAATGTTCCTTATATGCTCAAGAGCTTATATGGTCAATTGTTCTTGATGTTGCCCCCTTGTCCCTCTTCCAGCACTGTCTTGGTAGAACATTTAAGCTCTAAGTTTCTGATCACTTTTTTATAGGGATGTATGGGTGTATCTCTACGGTTGAGAATGTAAGTTTGGCTAGGGATTAAACTACCCTTGAGATGGTTTCATTTGTCTCCTGCTGCTCAATTTCTGGACCTGGCTGCATATTTAAAATTATTTTGCTTTTATGGGCTTCTGATCAAGGGGTCATTTATAAGAAAATCTGATTCTGATCCCTTTGGATCCTGGTTTGGCTATTCCAGGCTGCTAACTTTATCCTATAGCAGGCCATTCTAGTATGGGTACAGCTGCTTAAACCATAACGTCACATGGGTACTAATGCCCTTATTGGTCAGTTTGGGCTATGGCACTCCCAGGCACTCCCCAATGCTTTCACATAGAGCCTGTGCCCCAGGGGAGGACTCACCCACTTGAAAAATTGCTTCTCAAAAACCAAGCAAGAATGCCATCAATTCTGAGCACAGATTATGGTAGAAAGCACTCCTGTGCTTGAATTTGCTGTTTTATGGTGGTGAGTAGGGTAGGGACAGGGATAGCAATTGTGTAAACATAGTGCCACAAAACCATTTTTTTGAATGGTTAGGATTGGGTCACAATTTATGACATACTCTGTTGTGTAGATCATAAAATATAAATGGAATGCAGTTTTCAAATATGAAACACATGGTTTTTTTTGTGAAGGGGCACAGGATGTAAAATTAGAGCAAGTTCAGTTGTTGGATCATATTTTAGCTAAAATTTATTAGGGCTTTACCTGTATTACCTCACAATAATATATTTGATTGTACCACAGTTTGCTTTAGATAATTATAGTAGGAAATGGATAAAGATATATATAAATATCTACTTCAATTGAAAGTAATAGCCTACATACTTATGATTGGACACAGCACAAAACCAAATTAGATTGCGCTTAGTCACTTCACAGCCCATGCAGACTTGGGCTGTGACTTTAGGAGCAGGGCACAGAACAGGACAGTGGAAATTGGACCTGCCCCCTAAAAGCACGATTAAATCTTCATGGATGGTGATGGGATATGAAGGACAAATTTTTTTTGCCCAACCACCAATGCCAAAAACCCAATTGTGACAGACTAGCTTGGTCACTAATCAAATTGTGTTGATTTTGGTGCCTGGCTCTACTCTAATGGTGATGAGCCATGGGTCCTATCCCTTGTACAGGCCTTTTGAGATGTCTTGGATTTTCAGTTGTTGCAATTATGCCTTATATCAATACTATAGGAATATCTTATGAAAGTATAAAAATGCTCTGGCTTACTGATGATATGTATGGATACAGTTAGGTGATAAGTGTCAGATCGTGATCCATCCTATGTATTAATTATGTGATTAAGTTGGTAGGATATGGGTTAAGTGTGACTTGCCATGGTTGATTTTTAAAATTTATTGTTGGGATACTATAATATATTTTACTAGTGGAGCCAAGTTTATTTTTTGTTTATTTTTTAGCGTTCATATTTATGAACACAAATGCTATCTAATAATTAATCTGGGATGGTGGGGTTTGATATCGTTTCTGAGATGGCGGGACCTACTGATTCTGGAAAGTATAACTATCACAAAAACTGACAAGTCGGGGTTTCTTTAGAACTTAAAGGTTCATGCTGTATGGTAAAGAGTAGAGGATAATCATAGAAATAGCTTGTAGGTTGAGTGAGTATACGTATTTCTGTTATATGTATCTATCTGAGATATCGCCGCTAGCGATTTAAGATTAGAATAAGCCTTGAAAATAAGTTTGTTTCAGCTGCATCAAGGTTTCCAGATTATGTAATGTTTTGTTTACTTGAGTGGTCAAAGCATATCTCCTTTTTGATCTCTTAATTTAGCCCATAAACCTTTTTGGCTGGATTTAATAGCTATCAGTAAATGATTAAAGTTACTTGCAAGGAATACATTTCTTTGATACTTGTTTCGATTTAACTTATTTCGTCTTAGTCTTGCTTTTTTGCTTAAGTAAGATGTATAGTATATGGTTGATAGATAAACGATCCGATAGATGAAGCACCAATTTAATATAAGCCTTTGAAAATAGTGCAGGATTTAATATTTTAGTTTTAAATTTTTAAGCAGAAAAGTGGCAATTAAAATGGTTTAAAACCCCTGGTTGATCACTTGATTCAGCCAACCAACCTCCAGTTTTTAGCAGCTCCTAGCTTCCCGAAGGTTGGTGTGGCTACCGCGCCCGGATAACCAGAAGCGACCCTAGAAGGATCAAATTTATATTAACTATGCAGGGAGGCTTAGAGATCTGCCTAATCATGACATGGAGAGGCTGCAAGCCACAGATGTGCCGGATATCATTGAAACGTTTGGTTTGTGCAAAGCTGTTCCTCCATAACCCAGCTGTGACAGGTTTGGCAACTGATCCCCCAAATTAGGTAGCAAGGTTAAGTAGGCCAGCGGTAGATTTGAACCAAGCGGAAGCATAATCTGCCAAATTAAATTGTTTAAAATAATCAATCAATTCAGTGAAAATTTATAAGCAGGACTTAAGTACAAGCGGAAGGATTATAAAGTGTGATTATGGATTATAAATCCTAAATGAACGATGCTCCTAAAGTTAGATGCTTGGTAAGAACTTCAAATAAATTGGTGTTTGAATACAGTGGTGATTTCCGCATTAAATTAATAGCTGAACAGTTGAATTTCTTATAAAATTATGTATTTGATCTACAGACTTTTATTTGTGGCTAGCATCACATTTAAACTGTAATTATTTTAGGAGAGAATATGCATTATTATTCCAAAGCTATTTAAAGGGGAACGAAGTGAATAGGGGAGCCATGAAGGTTACAGGATACACTTTGCTCGTGACGCTTGGACTGACCCGCGGTGCCATTAACTACAAGAGCTTCTCCAATGCGATCAGTAGCGTGTTTGGAAATGGCGCTCAACACGTAGAGAAGGCCACAGACGAGGGTGAAAAAGAAAGAAACTTTCTTGCAGACAAAGATACCCCGCAACTACTCTCGAAGCTGACCCAATCCTCTAAGGGATCGACCCCTGAGGAGATCGCCCCAAGCCGCTTCAACCCCGCAAGCAACCACTCCGAGTATGTTGCTTCCCACCCCCACTCCGAGGCAGAAGCTTATCGCATGGTAGATTTCTGCGGGCTCGCGTACTGCCTAGAGGACTCAATCAAAAGCCTGAGCTGCAAAGCCTGCAAGCACATAGGAGGCGGTGTTGAAGTACTTGACATTTTTACCGACTCGACTTATAAAGGCCGCTCAGTGCTTATGCTGGACAACAAGCATAAGCAGATTGTGCTGATCTACCGAGGATCGATCTTCCTCTCCAACTGGATCGAAGATTTCAAAGTAACCATGGACACCGTGCCTTACGCTAAGGATGCAAAGGTTGTTATTGGGTTCAAGCAGATGCACCAAGCCCTTTTTGGCAATATTATCGGCCCACTCAAAAAGACTCTCAACGAGTATCCCAGCTGGCCGCTTATCATTACCGGACACTCCCTTGGGGGATCACTGTCGACGATGATGGCTAGCGAGCTGCTGCACCGCAAAACCATCCCCCATAGCCGGCTTAACGTGATAACCTTTGGCGAGCAACGCGTAGGCAACGTGGCGTTTGTGCGCTGGTACAACAGCCAGCCAGTGCGCATCACCCGAGTTGTCAACGAGAACGACGTAATCCCCCACTACGTCCCCACTTCCCTTGGCTACGTCCATCATGCCACTGAGCTGTACATCCACAACAATAAGACCCGCGTATGTTCCAACGATAAATTCGAGGATCCCACATGCTCCCTTTCAAGATACCCCTACCTCTCGATCATCAGCCACAACAAAGCATGGGACCTATTGCTAGGCCCCTTGGCATGCTGACGCTTACAAGAATCCATATCACTGATATTAAGTCCTATTAAAACGTATCAATTATACCCATGCACGTATTGAGAAGATCACTTGCATCTTTTATAGTTTAAATGATACAAATAACTCTGCTTGTACCAGATTCCCTACCTGAAACTCCAGCGCGTATCCTCAGTATTAGGGTTGGGACGGACAAAAATCTACACAATTGGTTTTGTGACTTTGTCAGTTGAGCACAATTCATTTTGCGCCCTTCATGTCACATCACAATTCATGCAGACTTTTTGTGTTTTTAGGGAGCAGTACACAATTTCAACTGCCACATTTTGTGCCCTGCTCCTAAAGTCACAAAACAAATCTGCATGAATTGTGATGGGACCAAGCACAATCTCATGTGGTTTTGTGTTGTGTCCAATCATAAGTATGCAAGCTATTCCTTTCAATTGAAGTAGATATTTATAAACATTTTGATTGGCATTTTAATATAATTATCTAAAGAAAACTGTGGTACAATCAAATCTATCATTGTGAGGTAATGGCAGGTAAAGCTTTAATAAATTCAATTTAAAAAATAAAGTCCCACAACTGAACTTGCTCTAATTTTACATCCTATGCCTTGCACAAAATGATACCATATGTTTCACCCTTGAGAACCATTCTAATTTTACATCCCGTGCCCCTTCACAAAATGAAATCATCTGTTTAATATTTGAAAACTGCTTTCCTTTTATATTTTGTGATCTACACAATAGAGTGAGGCACAAATTGTGACCTGCTCTAAAAGTTACAAACAAATCCACCCAGATTGTTTTGTAATCCAGTCTAAACCTTCCAAAAAATGGTTTTATGATACTGTGTTTGCACAATTGCTGTTCCTGTCCCTACCCTACTCAGTATACATTAGGGTTTTCAAAAACAAGAAATCAAATTAGACTTATACCTGTGATGGATACAGGTTCCAAGCTCTGCAGAAGCATACCCAATAATTTTGACCGCCCTGCCCGGCAACCGCCAGAATTAACTCATTCCGCAAGTCAACTTACTGAATGTCAACAAATTGTTGACATTCAGTAAGTCGACATTATTTTGGTATTTATCCACCAGAATTGGGCATTTCCAAAACTAAGCTAATTTTTCATAGTGAATTATTAAGTCAGAATTGCAAAATTAAAAAGGAACAGACATAATGTCGACACCATTTAAACAAAGGCTTAATTTTAAGCCAAAAAACTAATATAATTTACTATGAAAATGTAAGTTTCTTTGTACTTTTACATTAAGGTTGACTACAGTAAGTAATATCTAGATGTCAACCCCAAATAAGAATCCATAAATTTCTTAATTAAAATACACAATATTCTAAAAATTACTACTTTTTATATTTTATACTACTGTTTTTATTAAATATATATTAAGATAAGCATTAAACAAAGACATATGCCAGCTTTCAGAGCATTCTTTGTATTATTTAGATATTTACTGTCATTTTAAACTCACTGGATAAACTATAGATTATTTCCGGAAGTCCACTTAAGCCAACACACATATGTTAAAACTAGAATTTATATATGTAATTATAATGTCAACTTTGTGTCAAATCAATGTGTCGCCTAAATTGCAACAAAGGAGTTTGGCTAAGCAAACAAAGTGACATAATTTAAGCAAGATTTAATAGGAGAGTTGCTATAAAAGAACACTGACTGCCTGAATGTCAACACCTTCACTTATTTATTAGTAAAACACTGTCACTTAACAAAAAGCACACATACAATGGTATGGTAATTCAGGCCAAAGTACCCAGGGCTGTACTTCAGACTTCCCTCTACAATCCCTATTATTTAGTTTTCATAAGTTACATATGCAAATCTTTAATTTTTTAAATTTAACAATAATCAAATTTGGCCTTAAAAAACCAACTCTGGAAAATATTAACCAAGCTTTATAAGTGATTTACATAGTGTTTTTCCACTTTAATGCTGACTGTCAGTATGTTGACGTCAAAATTAAAGCGTTTTTTATGCTGAAAAACTAAATTAAATATTTTTGACTACTGTGACTACCAGAATGCCAACTTTTTATTTAAACATGGGTTTTTCCCTATTCTTTAATAATAAACTAGCTCTAAAATTACTTTCTATACTTCTATAAACTATTTACTTTATAATAAAATTTAAAACAAGTGATTATTATTTAATTTTATTCATGTCTCACATGATTATTCTTACTTTATGAACTCTACTCTAATTATTATAGGGCAAATCTTACAAGAAGCCACAAAATAACCCCAAGCCAACCAAGAAAGTACCCAAAGCCTCTAGAAAGGCCCAAAGTCCCTACCCCAACAAAAAACCAGCCAAAGAGCCCTCAACAAAACAGAAGAAAAAGGAGAAGACCCCAGACCCTGAAAGCAAAGAGCCCTCCCCTGCCCCCTCCTCTTCTCCAAGCTGGTACCAATCAGAAGGAGATGAGGTTTCAATAAACAAGCAAGGAAGAAAGAAGATACCCAAGAGTCCAGAACCCCAGCCAAGCCCAGATGAATCAAGCTCAAAGGAATCAAGTCCCAAGGAATCAAGCTCATCCCAGTCCAGAAAGCGCAAGAATCCAACTCCAGATAATTCCCCTCCACCACCCAACAAATCTGCACCTCCATCCTCCTCATCAAGTATCAATAAAGAAAATACTGATGATTTACTGCCTACTATCATAAAGCACCAATTGTCCCATGGGATCCCCTAAAGGTTCACAATATATGTAACGTCAAAGGAGAGTTTAAGCTCCCAATGAAGTTCCCTCGGTTTCCCCCTCTAATATCTGTCAAAGGAGGTGCAAGTTTAGTCTGTGATGACTATGTTTTCAAATGCAACAATCAGAAGAGAGCAGAAAGAAGCAAGCATTATGTATATGAAGATAGAAGCTGTGCTGCCAGAATCAATACAGAAGGATGGTATAAAGTCACTAGTGAAAAAGGAGAGCACACATGCAATGCTCCAATAAATCTTATTGAAAAGCTTCTAAAGTGGTGCCTCTACCAAATGGTCCCAGTCTCCAAAGATGTCAAGGCTTCTGATCTCGCAGTTAAGGCCACCACACACCTAAGTAATGAGAACCTGAAGCTCATCCCTGACCGCGACCAGTTAGTAAAGTACATATGTGACAAACGCCGTGACCTAGTCGCCATAAGAAATCAGCCATGGTTCAAGGAGAGTTAGTCTTGACAGAGGAGTTAAAGATGTTCAATGGTGATGAGGTATTCCTTTTACATGATGATGGTCCTACAGCAGAGGCAAGAATTATATGCTATGCTACACAACAGAACTTGGAGCAGTTGAGGGATTCAGAGATCTGGTTATGTGATGGTACCTTTGCAGTATGCCCCCGCCTTTTTTACCAACTATGGGTTGTACATTCTCTTATTGAAGGCAAGGTGCTCCCATTTGCCTACTTTCTGCTTCCTGGGGCAACAGAAGAGATCTATACAAGGGCCTTTAAAATCCTTCAGGAGGGCATCAAAGCCCTACCCAGTAATAGAAAGAGTCCCCCTGGCCATAACACTAGAGCCAATCCAGATGATGATGAAAAGGATGAAGCCACCCTTGCTGCAGAAAAAGAAGCTCAAGATAAAGCACTTGGCCCCTCAACTATAATCATGGACTATGAAACTGCCCAGTATAACTCTTTTGTAAATATCTTTGATTGAGAGGTACAGGGTGTTTTTCCATTATCAACAGGCTGTCAACAGGCAACTAAAGGGTCTACCTGAGCTTAGCAAGCTCCACCGTCTAGATACATCAGGAAAGTGCAAGTTCCTAATTCAGCAGTTTGTAGCACTAGCCTTTGTAAAGCCAGAGCATGCTGGACAAGACTTTGAGCTCCTATGCCAGGATCCATATGTCAAGAAACATGATGGCGCCTTCTACCCTTTCATTGAATATTACAAACCACAGTGGATTGGACGTAAGGTTACTAAGCACCGGAGCAAGCCCAGAGCCAAAGCCAACTGGAACTGCTACCAGGAAGTTCTTAAGGATGAGATGAAAACTACTTCATCTTTGGAGGGCTGGCATAATCATATCAATTCCTCCTTTGGAATCAAGCCCAGATACAACACTTCTACGAGCATCTCAAAGTCCAACAGGGGAAGACTGCTGCATCCATCAGAGATATTGAGAACCACCCATCTAAGAAGAAGAGAACCACCAAAGAGAAACAGTATCAAGAGAAGATCAAGGACGTTGTCAAGGCTAAATATAAGCTTTCAGAGATTGGGGAATACATCAAGAAGATTGCCACAGTTCTTAATGGCAACCAGGTTATTACAGTCTAGCTTTTCATTAAATTTATTGAGTATTGCCTGATTTTTTATATAGTTCTTATATATTAAGTATAATATTTTTAAATAAATAGTTATTCTAACTAACTCATTAATAATTTATGGTGCTATTTTTATAAAATCATTGATTTTTTATTGATAGTTTGATGCTTTAGACTGTATTGCATGGCCTATATTGGTATTTTACTAGTAAATTATATGTTTTTTGTAATTTACAATATAGAAAAAAACTTTATATTCCTGTTTCTGATTGCTATATTTTGCTATAATACGTGAATTTTATGTAGTACCTTTTTTTATATTAGATTTATTTTGTTTTTATATGTGGGAAAAAATTTATTATAGTAAAGATAGCTAATTTCATAGTAAAATAAAAGAAAAGTGTATTTTTATGATTTTTTTAATATTCATGTATAATTTTTTATAGACTTTTTAAAATCTATGTTGTCACATTACCCTAAAAAGTTTCTTGAAGCTTAATTTTTATTAAGTAAAATGTTCAGGAAACAGGTTTCTGCTTATTAAAAAAGTGTCGACATTTAGTAGTCTGCATGAGTTAAAACTTAATTCTGACTTTTTAATGCTGTTGACATTAAAGTATTTTTAATCCTGATTATTGACATATAGTAAGTTGACTTGCGGAATGAGTTAATTTTGGCGGTTGCCCCCTGCCCCCCAGAGAAACAATCTCAAATACAATTTAGATAAGCATCTGAAAGTATAATGTACCTGCTAAGCATGTTCTCCTACCCAACATTTATATTTTTCATGGCATGCAGTATCCCAGAGTTGTTAAAATTATCCATACAAAAAATCTTTTACAAGGCTGCCATCCAGAACAGCTATGGGGCTAGGTCCATCAGAATCAAGTAGCATATGATCCTATTGAATTCTAGCCCATATTGGAGTAACCTGCAGAGGTTTGTCTCAGATTTGAGTCTATGTGGATGGGGATGATTCAATCCTAGGAAGGTTATTCAGCTTGATTTAAAACTCCATACTTTTTTATGAAAGATGTGTAATAGATATATCTTTATTCTCTAAGCATAATAAATACATATCCTTATTTATTGTTATCTCCTTCCCTTGGTTTCACCTGTTGAGTTTATATCAGATACCAAAGCATATACCATTGTTCCATAGGGAGCTAAGGTCAATCCCACCCAAGAAATCCCTGGAAACCCCCATATCTTGCAAGTCAAGGAATCCACATTATTTCACCCTCACTTCTACCAAGCAGGTTTATCAGGTGTAAGCTAAAGAACCAATCCAACTTGAAGTTAAATCCCCCAACCCCAAATAAACCTAATCCAGATCAAAGAAAGACAGAAGGGAACCCCAAATACCTTATTAACCAACCTAAATCCATATACTTTTATCTGTCTCAGATCTCAATCAGTTCCATCCCAGGGCAAGATGATATCACTCCAAGCCAGCATCCCAACCAAACCAGTAAGAGCTCCCTATTTAGATCCAGTAAGACATACATCCAGATAGGACAGACATTAATAGGAATAAGACACATTTGTTTTACAGAGCATACATACAATATGCTACATCCAGGAGCCACAGGTTGCCAGGGGTGTATCAGGAATGCCTTGTCTATTTTTCCTGACAACAACAAGGAATGTTTAATAGTTCCAGGGTCTGGGAACTCTTCTCCTAATTTGGGCTTTCCTCCAGGACCTAAAAATGGGTTATTAGAAGGTAGCACCAGCTCCATATTACCTTTGGAAGGCATTAATTCAAGCCTGGAGTGTCAGGGATCCAACCTGTGGGGAGTTCCTGAGAACTTGCAGGCGGATGGCCCGCGGGCCCAGCAGGGAGAGCCCACCACAGGATTGGGGCTAACTTTATAATATAAGATAACAATTTTCCAAGGACTGCCCAAGGTCCGCTTGTAGGCACCATGGAATCAATCAATCCAGTGAGGGTGATATACATCACCCCAAATACTTGGGTGATAGTGGATTCATCAGTGGCAACAGATTCTTGCGGGCGGTTGGGCTGCGGGGTGTGGGGCGGCATCATTGGAACCAAATATGCAGGCAGGAAATTATACTTTTCTCGGAATAGCAGAGGAGGTATGGTAATTTTGATGCCTTCTCTGTAAATGGTTTCAGTCTCTCTAGTTCTAGCTTTAGGGTCGTGGATGAGGATCTCCTCCAGAGTAAACTCCAAATACGCCAGGTTGGATGGGTACTCGGTAAAATGTACTTGGCCAAAGGGAGCTCCTGGTGGACGGTAAAGTTTGGGCGGCTGGTCTGCAGTTTCTTGGGGTAGGTGAGCACAGGGAGTGGAGCCGCAAGGAGTAGACTGTAGATGAAGTAAAACTAATAACAAGTATGGTATGATCTGGTTAAACCAAAGGTTCATGTCACTTTATTGCAAGGATGGCAATGGGCATCTTCCTGGAGGCCCAGGGTATAAGTATGCCCATCTGTCATGGTAAAACTTTCACAAATTCTGTTGGCCCAGGTTTTCCTGATTACTAGGTCTTCCCAGTCTTTTGTGGCATCAATTTTGGGGGTTTTTCTTTGGCTGGTTCAAACTGAGGAAGCTCAAATTCCCTATTCAGGTTGTGGGATTGGTCTCCTCTGGGTGGCCTGCGTTCTATGGGAAAATTCTCTGTTTCCCCTTCTGTGCAGGCCCAAGTTATTTTGGAATCAGTGGCTGGTGCTGCCTGTTGATTGGCTGTCTTATCAGGAACCCCCAGTGTGGAGAGTATTGGAGTAGGTACATTTGGTTCATCAAGCTTAAAAGAATTTTCTGAAGTTGAATCCTGTTCTGATTTGAGCCCAAAAAACTGCGGGCGGCTGGCCCTGCAGGCTGGCGGCCCGCGAGATGCTGGGGTTTGAGTTTTGTAGTTGGGGCTTTTTGATAAGCATAGTTGATAAGAGTTTGTCACTAGTGACACAGAGGCCATTCTTTCTGTTGATATGGGGATCAAACCCAGGTTCTCTTGCTCACCTTGTGATTGCCTAAACAAAGTTAGTATTTCTGATTTGAAGTTACCTTTTCCACCACGCAAGATGGCTTCCTGCAGCCAATCAGAGGTTGTGACAGGGCCAGGAGCCTTTGAATTTGCATTTGGTTCTAATCCTGATGCTGTTGAAAATCAATAGGGCTCTGTACTTGTTCTGGATACTCCAGACAACGGAGCCTCTCTTTCTGGTGGTTTTTTTAACCACCAGAAGCCCCCAAAGGAGATCTCAAACAGCTGGGGTAAATAGCTCCTAGCTGTTTGAGAAGCTCAATAGGGGGGTTGGGGGCTTGGTAAAAGAATATTTTCTTTTAATTTCTCTGATTAAATCAGAAAGGTGTTCTATGCCAATTTTTCCCCTTTAAATTCCCCAAACTGTGCTCCATTCCCCCAAGCTGCAAATTTGTATACACCTGATGCCTATATAAGGCTCTGTCTTGTCAGGATTATTAATTGTTCAGTTAATAAAGTCAATTTCCTCTACACCAGTTGATTCATTCTTGCTTGTTCTCTCAGTCTTGAAATCCAACACCATGATACTACTCAAGTCTTCCCAATGGGGACCATTTGGGTAAAAATGGTTGGTTTGGTTGCTCCTTGTCTAGTCTTTTACTGCAAGTGTATCCCTTGGAACCAGAGCCAATTCTGGCTTATCCTCTTCTCATTACCTTGAAAAGTCATGGCGCCAAGTTATACCAGGTGTATGGTACACCACCACTCCATTGTCACAGAACCCCCCCATTACAGAGAAACCGCAGGTCATGGAGGCCAGTCAGCCTGCTCCTTCCTTATTCCATCCCATGGCTTTGGCTTTCCTTCTCAGTTATCTCAGAGCTTACTTCCTTTTGGGAAGATTCATTCCCCTTCTAGGTTGATATTGCCTGCTTGGAGAACTATCCCATATGTGAATGGTCTCCATCCCCATTGGTTCTCTAGTCACAGGGTTGAATCCATCTGCGGCCCTACACCTTTTGGGTGGTATATTTCCAAGCGGATGGGTTCCTGACAGGTGGCATAGCAGCACGTCTCACATAACGTTTGGGCAGGAGATGGCTTGCAGGAGGGATTGGCTGACCAAATCAGCAACCCTGCTAATTAGGGGATAGCGTCCCTGAACCAGCTTTGCCCACAGATCTATCCATACTGTTATTCACAGCATAGGGCTGCCCTTTGAGCGCCCCCTGAGTATTGTGAGATATGTTAGTGGAGGGGGGAAAATCTTTGTTGCAAGATTTATCCTGATACAGTTAATTGGTTAGAAGGCATGTCACCCAGCTGCCTGTTTATAGATTTTTTGGGTTGAACCCAGCCATCCTTGGTTGTACAACCCAGTGCAGAGTTGAGTAGCCAATATCCACTTATTCCCCCCTGGATTCCGCGTCAAAGTTTGGCATCCAGGGCAGTTTATTCCGGGTCAATTTCCCAGATGATCTATCTCCCTCTGTCGTAAATTGCGCAATTAATGCTGTTTTGATTTGGCCTTTGAATATTGATACTTGCAAATATTTGGCTGGTTTTGCCTTTGAGTTCCAAAATTCCCTGCCTTCTGTAAGTGGGTCTGGTTCAATATCCACCCATTCTAGATTATTGTACCTGTCTGTGGTTGATCCTTGTATGACCTCATCCCAGCGTGACCCCCTCAGCCACTATGTCTTCCTATTGAGTGATCACTGTCTCTTGTCAACTATTTAAAGTAGAATCATTACTTCTAATAAAGACAAGTTATCCACATTTGCATTGGCTTTTATAATCTTAAAGCTTTTCCTGTCCTTTATGCCAAAAGGACTTTTACATCTTTTTTCCAGGAAATTAAGGTATGTGCCCTTAATTTTGCCCTGAAGGCTAACCCAAGACTAGCTTTGAACCTCAAATCTTTTGTAATAAAGATTTCCTGCTGTGTCCTCTAGGATGTTGTCCCCTGGAGCCAAACATGACACCCTCTATCTGGCTTAGAACTGGGGTTGTGTTGATGTTGTCTGCCCCACATCTAAAGGTAATATACCTGCTGGCTGGGTTGCTAAAGTGCATATTTCTTGCATTGATTTTATATCCCGTTGCAGCAGGTCATATCTTGTCATCAATATATATAGCAGCTAATATGTGCTACAAGCCTACTGAACCAGTTCTGGTAGATATTTTATTCTGCTATATACAGTAGCTCAATTATTTCTTTCTGGAGCCTGAGATGCTTATGATAAAGTTGGGCCATTCTATCTACTGCTGTCCTGGATCACTGTTAGCAGCAAGCCTATTCTTATGATGGGATCTATAACCACTAAAGCTTTGGATATCTTTTAGGTGATATATGCCATCTAGAAAGACTCCATCTTGAAAATGTGTCCAAAAATGCCATCTCAAAAGACACCATCTAGAAAACGCTATCTAAAAAGACGCCATCTTGTTCCCTATCTTGGATTTCTGGTTAAACACCACCAGATAACTTAAAATATTGATGAAAGCCCAAAAAGTTTCAAAAACTATAAAAAAACATATGACTAGACTCAAAATCATCCAAGGATTCTAAATCTACAATAAAAATGTGGGGTCAGCTGATACTAACTATAGTGCGCAAAGCACAAAGTCAACACATCCCAAAACGGTGATATTTTTGCATTATATTTTAATCCTAGATTAAGCATGTATATAATAAAAATAAAGCTAAAATCAAATATCTGAAAGAAAGAAATTATTTTTAAAGAAAGTGGATTATACATTAGATCCAAGGGCTGTGATAAAGCCTTTGAGATGAGTAAGGCAGCCTTCTTTGGTGTAATAAGCCAAAACCTCCTTGGTAACACTTGTGAACTTGAACTGCTGGTCAGCATGCTTAGATACAACAGCTTTGTCTTTGACAGCCTGGGAGTATAGCTGATCTCCATGAGCATGCTGAATCTTCAGTTTGTTGATAATTACATTGAACATAGGCTTTTTTACCTTAACCAGGAGGGAAAATTGATTATGCCAACCTTCAAGTGATGAGGTGGTCTTAGTTATGCCTTCTTTGAGCTGCTTATAGCAGCTCTAATTAATTGAGTTGCTGCCCTTGAAGATGCAGCAATGTCTCTGGAATACACCCAGCACTGTTGCTCAAAGTACTGGATGAAAGGAGAAAATTCTTCTTAGTTACCAATAATGTAATTATTATTGAGAAGCTTGTCGTAAAAAGGTTAACATCTTCTTTATGACCATGGCCAGAGCAGCAAAACAATTGAAGATCTTTCTGGCCTCCTTTGTGCCATCCTTGCATACCAGCTTATTGAGGGCTAGGTTTTTCATCAGGTTCTTGTGCAGAGCCTGGCGGTAGTGGAAGAAGCAGCCTCGGGGCCTGCTCCTAAATACCTTGATAAAAACGTTGGCCTGTGCAGCCTCAAAGTCAACCATCAATGTGGTATGGTAGGGAAGGGACTCCGGCGCCTTTCTGGTTGTGGCCTGTTGCTCCTGGGTGGCCTCTGGGCTGAACTTCTTCTTATTGCAGCCCCTTTTCTCAGTTGGCTCTTCTCCAAGCATGGGCAAGATGGCATCCAGTTTTTTCTTGAGTATATCCAAGGCGTGAATGTAAGTCTCTTCCATTTTATTAGGGAGAAAGAAGAAGACAAAGGGGATGGTGTGTTCATTGACTTGATCATGGATGGCCCAAAGCTGATAAAATAGCTTTGGACAAGAGGCAAAAGTCCTATTGGTAAACCAGGTATCACACTTTAGAAGGTGTACAAGATCCTCTTGTGTTGAAAAGCACAAAATACGGTTTGATGAACCTTGCCCATTGTCGTGTAGCAGAAAGGGCTTTCCAAGCATGATAGTCTTCTGGACTTCCAAAAGTACAAGCTCATCATTTCTTCTAGTGCTGACGTCAATATTGGCATCAATTGACTGTTGATCAGTCACATACTGTTGGAGTCTGGTATTTTCTCCAACCCCCTCTCTCTGATCCTCATTCAGGTAAAGGAGAGAATGTGTTACCAGCTCAGTTGAAGTCAAGTCCTTGTTGAAAGTAATGGCTTGGCAAAGGTACCAGCGCATAAGATAATAGACAATCATATCTGAGCCCAAACAGTCATGCTCAATGGTGAGCTCCTTGACTTAGGTGAACCCAATTGTAGTTAATTGCACGGGGCAGCCTGGACTATTAAACTGGTAGTGTTGGTGCACCTTATTTTTTCTCTGGTCATTGCAGGTGAAAAGGAAGCCGTCCTTGAAAAAGCCAGCACCCTCATTCTTGGTCATAATGGGAAAAGAGTTGGGGAAATCAGACAGAACTTTAAATTGCCCATTGACATTATAGATATTAGCAACTGCACGTAAGTCCCACTCTAGGATGGGCTCCTCCTCTGAGGCTGCAGAACCATGGTCACCAGAGTTGTTTTTGGAGTCTCTTTCATTCTCATCTTCATCATTGAAGTGGATGTGCTTCTCCTGGAGATCAGAAGGAAGTAGACAAAGTGAGAGTGGGGAGGGGTGGGGCTATCAGCCTCAGGCTTGGGGGAAGGCGTGGGGGTCTTGGAAGGCGTTTTTTCTTTAGGAGGCTACTTGAAGAGGTTAGAATTGGTCTTTCTTGCCTGAGCAGGAGAAACTGTGCTCTTGGTAGGCTTGGGGGTAGCGTTGGAGGTAGGCTTGGGGGCATCTAAGAGTGAATTTGTATCAGAAAAGTTCAAATTTGGGGACAATTTTTAAAGAGAAAAATAAGAATGTTAAAAATATATAAGTAGTCAGTATTTTTACATTGAATTGTAGAGAAACTATCAAATTAATACAATAGTTTTAAACCTGTTGAGATAAACGTATATTAGTCAGCTTAGAATGCATGAACTCAGTCTAAAAAAAACCAAAATCAAGGAATTTATATTAAATTACAATAGATTTTGATCCACTTTGAATTTGTTTTTAGACTGAGTTCATGCGTTCTAAACTGACCAATATACAGTTATCTCAACAGGTTTGAAAACTACTGTACTATCAAAATTAATAAAGTTTTTTATGTAAAAATTAAAATTTTATTAGTAGCTCAAGTATGCACAATTGTAAGTTTTGACTGAAAACTTGCAAGTGAAATGGTGTTTTTAAGATGACGTAATTGAGAAGCTATAGCCCAAAAATATTGTGATTTTAACCATTTTTTATATTAAATTAAGAAATTTACAGTGGAGCTACCTCAACCAGGCCAAAGATTAAAACTTGAATATTATTAAATATAGCTTACAAAACTGAGGTTAAAGTACCCAGTTGTTTAGAGGAGATCAAAATATATATATGTACAGTTTCAGATGGTTTCTTACGCTTTTTATTTAAGTGAGATTTGGCGCTGAATTGTACTTTTTAAAAGTGGAAACAGTCAATTTGTGATGGTGTGCTCTTTATAGCGTCCTATGACACTATATGTTAAAACAGGTTAATTCTTAGTGCCTCATTGGTGGGCGCCACTCCTATTGGACGCTTAAAAGCTTAGTAGTTTTTTAATGAGCACATTTTGCACAATATAAACACCCTCATTACTAAATAAAATCACTAGTAAAACATTGTATTGTTGAAACCCAAATATCAAAGTTCATACTATGATAAGGAATAAGGCTAGCATATTAAACATGGTATTTTGAATGGCTGTATTATAGGGGGTAGTACTATGATGTGGTGCTAATTTAGGTTGATTTATTATATGGAGTTTTAAATTAATACCATACTTTATTCCCAATTAAAAAGGAAAAGGATTGGATTTATCACATAAAAGTATGATTGTATAGACAAAAAAATCAAAGATAGTGCTGCTGTGCTGTTTTAGCAAAAACTTAGGCACCACAGCGCCAACTTAAAATTATTCCAGGCGCTGTGACGCCAACTTGCAAATATTTTAGTTGCTGTGGCGCTGCTTTTCAGTGAATTGGATTTTTCATTAAAATTATAAATCTACTAATGATCCAAAATATCTTTTTTTGATTATCTTATTGATCTAGTGCTTAGAAATATGATTAATAATTAGATTAACCTTTTGGGGATTCAAAAATGGCGCTGCAGCGGCGCTTGATGTAAAAGTAAAGCGGTGCTTTGGCATCCAAAATATTTGCAAGACGGAGCCGCAGCACCTGGAGTTTTTTTTGGTGGTGCAGTGGCGCTTTATGTATGATAGAAACAGCGTGGCGGTGCATGTCATTGGGTATTCTGCAGTAATGATCCAAAATATACTGCCTATTGAATATATATAAATTTTATATTATAAATTTATGACAATGAGGTTGCAGTAATTCTATTCTGTGAGCTCTTTAATGATTGGCATCATTGATTTTGTACTGTTAATTTATAGAGTTGGCTGCTGTAATCCCAATCTGGAGCTCCATCATAATTGGCATCATTGATTGGTCAAAATTTCCAACATATCCCCCTTACTTACAAAACACTACTTCCTTCTTCATCAGATGAATCCCAACACCAACATGCGCCAAGCCTACAACAAAATGATGGCTTCAATGGACTAACAAAGCGGCGCACTTTTCAAAAAATGCCACACTCAGTTTGTATTGCTTTCTTGAATTGACTTTGGGCCAGTGACTAACAGTTTTGCAAACAGGAATGCACAACCACTGTGGCAGCTTTGAGCGTAGTACTGCGCCAAACTCTAGTGCTGGGGATTTCCCTGATGAGGACTCCATGTTTGAGGAACCTCTTCCTGTCAGCAGTGCGCCCCCAGCGGCAATCCTTCTGGTGCTCAGCACCCATTTCCTCAATGCCTTCCTTCCACTGGCGCACCTCCCCCTACCCCATCTTCTTTGCTCCGTGCCTGCTGCAACTCCGACAATGTTGTGGTGGACTATACTGATCTTCTTATCAAGTTTGGGAACTGCCACCATGAGGAGACAATGTACAGATTTTTACAGGCACTGCATTCTGATGAGGATTCAATGACCCCAATTTGGGCAGGGGAGTTATACCACAGCTGCTAAAATGCCTCCTGTTTGGCTGCCAAGGTTTGTCTAGGGCTGCAGTCAGCTAAATTGCTTCCCAGTGAAATCTCTGCCCAACACACTTGTACCATTGCCATCCACAATGAGCATATTGACAAGGTAGCTTGGGTTTGGGCTCTAGAGCTTGCAAAGCTCCCAGCTTTCACCAGACCTTAGACTTGCTTGTCCAAGCCAACACCAATTGTTGATTCTCCACCACATTCAAGGCGTTTATTCAGGAAGTTGGTACTGGCAATGCTTCTTTGTACCTTCCTTTGGATGCTGCAACTTGCTACTTTATGTGGTATTCTCCTGAGAGTTGTCAGCCTGGGTAAACTAGTTGTTGCTTGGAACATTACTGCTCCCTGGCTTACCAGCTCTGTGTCCCCCTACCTCTATATTATAACTACATGGAAGATGTGTTGATGGACTGCTTCACCATGGGTGCTGCATTCTCTGCTTGTGGTGGCTGGGGCTGTTTGGTGCCAGTTAGTCAGATCTGGCTTTCTTTTATGCAACTGGTCTTCTATGTATTGCAACTCCCAGTTGGCCTGGGCCCAAATGCTGGTGATCCTGGCCCACATTGCCAGCGCCTGGACACCAACTGCTATAAAATCTCCTCCCATGAGCACCCAGTTACCACTATTTAACGCCCCGCCAAGCATCACTGCTCCGCCAACTGTCAGGCCTCTCCTCCCGCCATGTCTTCCGCTCAGCAGTGTGGAGGTGCCCGCAACACATGGAATCAATCCCACTGAACCTGCCTTTTCCTTTTCTTGCAATAAACTTGCTTTTGCTTATCCTCTTTTTTATTATTTCTGTTATTTTTCAGCTCTTTTTTTAAATATTAAGTTTTTAATTGTTGTAGTTATCTTCTAAATTTAGTGCTTATAGAAATATTATTGATTAGCAGAGTTTTTATGTTGGGAATTCAAATCTTGTGCCACTGCAGCATAAAAAATATTTTCAAGGTGGCGCAGGAGCGCTTAAAGCTAGGTAGTTTTGGAGTTGATATATTAAGTTTTGGTAACCTTATTTGATTTGAGATAGCAGTTGTGTGGGGTGACCCCACCTGGCCAAATACCCACAGAACTGGACCATCAATAGAAACAAACATATTGGAGAGCAATACAGCTTCCTAAGAGAATGGCTTTTGGGGTTCAATACATCATCACTCACCTGGCAAGCTGAGGTATAGTATACCCCCTTCTCACAAGAGGCATGTAGGGACAGCACAACATTTGCTGCTAGGACCATGGTTAGCTACATGACTGGCCCAGGGGTGCTAGGGCCCACAAAAATGTTGGGACTTCTGGGTCCATTGCTACAGTTGGCTCAGAAGGACTGATTCCTGGACCAGCCCAATAAATATGATGTGATGTCTGTGTGATTCAGAACAAATTTTATCAGTTAATCTTGCTACAGGTGCCCCTCCCAGATATATTTTCTCTAGGTGCCAGTTTTAGTCAGAAATCTACCCCTGCTGTGTACTGAGGCGCAACACAGACAGACAACAATGAATCCTAACCTTAGGATTGGATTTGTACTAAGTCTTGGTTAGATGGCAGGGAAGGCTATGTAATTACCTTGTGGTCCTGATTAAATAATATCTACTAGTTGTGGCTAGAGAGAGGCGCCAAAGTACTGGGAAACACAAATACAAAAATGTGAATAGAACTTGAATTTTATTGGGTATAAAGATTGGGAATATATAATTTGTAACTATATCACAAAAAAGTATATGGACAGTAGGATCACTTGTCACAAGTATGAGTGGGGTGAGTGAGCTGAAAAGAATCAGGAAACCAATCAATTGTATTTCCTAGTTTGGATACAGACTTATTTTGAGAGGCAAAGGCAAAAGCAAGAGATTGGCCCTTGAA
Source organism: Entomophthora muscae (assembly GCA_014839935.2). NCBI lineage: Eukaryota > Fungi > Entomophthoromycota > Entomophthoromycetes > Entomophthorales > Entomophthoraceae > Entomophthora > Entomophthora muscae. The sequence goes on along the minus strand of QTSX02007123.1, from coordinate 151,035 downwards.
ATAACCTATCAAAGACAGAATTAAAACATGGTGAAAGGTGGCAGTCACAACATTACTCCCCTCTAGATTGGCCTTAGGGGGGTAGTATTTGCGGAGAAACTTGGCATGCACTTGGACAAACAGGCGACCACTAGAGAGGAGTTTCACAGTGTACTCTGACCCTTGTTTGAAGGTCACTTCTAGAGGCCTGACCCACAATGTATCTAGCTTGTGAGCGCGTCCTCCTACTCTATGCTGATAGCAGAGAACATGATCTCCAATATTGAACTCAGTCAAAGGGGAACATCCAGCATTTTCAGGGGAGAGCTTGAGCACCTTGGTCTTATATGAAGAGGTATATGATGTGTCCTGTATGTTGATTATGCAGTTGAATAGATCTTTGATATGAGCATCATGATCCATAGCCTTATTAGAGGATGGTAGTGGCCCCCAGGAGCAACAAAGTGGTGGCCTCACGTCCATACAGCATAGAAAAAGGGAATATCTAGTGATCTAATGATTACTGAAACAATAAGTCAAAAATTGCAGCAGGTAAGTATAGATCCCAGTTTGCAGCATTGGAGTAAGTGATTTTCCTCATGATAGAGACCAAAGTCAAATTTTCATGCTCAACTGCCCCATTAGCAGAAGGATTACAGGGGGCAGAGAAAAAATGGTGTAATCCTAAGGCTTCAACAACAGAGATTACTAACTTGGCATTGAAGTTAGTCCCATTGTCAGACAAAAACACTTGAGGGCAGCCATGGTGGTAGAATATGTCTTGCAACAGAAAGGCGTACATTGTTTTGGCATGATGTCTTTAGTAGGGCAAGCTTCCACCCACTTGCTAATATGATCAACAGCAAATAGGATGAAGCAGCAACTTGAGCAGGAGTGGGGTAGAGGCCCTACATTGTCTATGCTGAAAGTGTGGAAGAGGCGTATTGCAGAGGGGACCAATTTGAACTTGTGCAAGGCAGCCCAAGGTTGTTAGAGCTGGCAGTCATGACAACTAGCAATGTTTTCTGTTGTGAATGCCGCCATTTACCATGTTTTAATTTTGTCTATGATGGGTTATTTTGAGAGCAAAACTCTTGCTTTTGCCCCTCAAAATGAGTCCAGTTCAAAATTGGGGAATTCAACTATTTGGTTTCTTGATTCTGTGAAGCTCACTTGCCCCACTCATGCTTGTGGCAAGTGATCTTACTGTCCTAGTACTGTTTTGTGGTATTGCCAATCACTATATATTTTATTTCATGTTCACCAATGCAGTTTAAGTTCTATTCACATTTTTGTCTTTGTGTATTCACGTACTTTGGCGCCTCTCTAGCCAAGTCTAGTAGATATTATTCAATCAGGGCCACAAGGTAATTACATAGTCTTCTCTGCTATTTAACCAAGACTTAGAACAAGCCATGGCAGTAGCCCTTGGGATAGCCTGTGAAGGGACCATGTCTTGCCTTCAATTACAGTTCATTTGAGCAGCATACTATGAGTTGATTGTAGATCTGCAATTTCCACAACATCTCCTTGCAGCAGTTGGTTCCGCTGAACATCTACTGTCCTCCTTTGAGCTGCCTGACTTAGCTCATCACCAAATGGTGTTGGGGCTTTACGTCCAAGAGATCTTGTCTCTGCAAGCCATTGTCACTTATCATTGGGTTCAGCTTGCTGCTTACCAGCAGTGGATCCACTCCCTGTTTTCTTTGGTATCTAATAACCAGCACAACTACATTACCCCCTAGGCTCGCTTGGTTACTTCCATCAAGCAAATATGCCAGTCTATCCCCAAGTACGTCAGGGAGCCTCTGCATGAGTTTCACCAGCTAGAACAGCCCTGGCAAACCCAATTAGATTACACCCTGAATGCCTACCTCTCTGACTTTGACCAACTGGTACAACAGCTCAATTTGCTCAGTACTTTTCCCTTTGATTAACTGCAACAAGTAGCAGACCTTGCTGCTAGAGGCCTCTGAAAACTCAATGAAGAGTCTGATCAAGAACAGGCCACTACAGCTACCTCCATTCCAAGCTCCAAACTCTAGGAAAGAGTTGTCTACAGCCTGGTCAGATGCTCTGCTCTCTCCCCCATCTAAAAATTTGATGGATAGAGAGCATAGACTATGGAATGCCATTTGAGAGCTACAAGCGTCTACCTGTAGTCAAGGTTGCCCTACTGAGCGCCTCAGCTTGATCCTCAGGTGCTTACTTTAACGGCTCAAGTTGCAAATTTATGCAAGAGGTTACTGCCTTACACAAAATGATGGCAACTGCGCTAGTTTAACTGGAGTTGTCAATGAAGATGGCTGTTGCCCTGGCATTTCAGAAGCCCCCCACATTCACTGTTCTAGAGAGTTGATGACTCTAGCTAATGAAGTGGACCACTTGAAATAAGACCACTCAAAGCTTGATAAAGACGTACAGGAAAGGAGTGAGTTAATCAATTTGGTGAATGAAAGGTTCACTCCTTTCCTCAGAGTGGGTCCTTCTCTTACCTCCCAGCTGGCTGAACTTTACACAGTAGTAACAACACAATTCCAGCACCTAGAAGCTACTGAGCAAAAGATCACCTTATCTGATAATTTGGGTGCCTGCACTGCTGAGACCCTGACTACTCTCAAAGAGAGTGTTTGTCAGCTGTGGGCCAGACAGCCCCCCTCCAAGTCTGAAGCAGAGTTCTCCCCATGCATAAATATACTCAATAGCAACAATGATGGTTCTACTCCAGAAGCACACTTAGAACCCACCTTGAAGCAACTCTAACCCCAAAACTTCTACTATTGCAGCTTTCCTAACTATCTAAAAAAACTTCTATGAGAAGGGACTCTGATGAGGTTAAGAAGGAACACATTTTACATTGACTGAAATTGACCTGCCAGGAGGTAGTAGTGCCTGAGTTGCCCACCATTGAGACTTGAGTAGACATAAAGAAACTACTGATTGACAAATTTGGTGATGACTTTAGTTTTGAAGTGAAGAAAGACGCCTTCATGCACATTGCTTTCAAACCAAACTTGACTCTAGATGAATTTGCAGATAGATTCTACATGGAAGGACAGCAATTAATAACCAGCTGACATCACATGAATCTTACATGGCTTGCACTCAAGCCCTCAAAGAAACCAACTTATGTGTCTCCACTGTAAGGCTCATAAAGCCATACTTTCCTCTATGAAGTGCATAAAGACACTGTTGAAGGATATGCACCTTACCCATTCTGGAGAGGAAGTGTGGGAGAATTGTGCTGCCTCTAACTCTGGTTTGTCTTCCCGTGGCCCTCATATCCTCACCATGAACTTGCAGAATCCTCCTCAACGCCAAGGTTACCATAAAAGTTGCCAGATAGGTCACCATTCTTGAGTCTTCACCAATCCTCAGGTTGAAGGAGCTGATCCCAAGGAACAGGCGGGAAAAGAACAGTCAACCAAGAGGTAGAGACACTCTTGGTTGACAATTCTTCCTAGTCTTCTTCAATCCCCCCTCCATTGCTGGCTCTGAGACTGCTGACACTGAGGCTCCTACCATTCTTCTGATATTCCACAAAATCTCTGAAAACTCTGACATGGACAATTCAGATGTGGGGGATCCAACACCTATGGGTATTTAGTTCTTGCCATCCTTAAACTATTGCAGTCCCTTATAAGTTATGTTCTGGGAAAACTAAAACACCACCAAGCCACTACCTGAAGCCAAGGAGGTTGTCTCTTGCTCATACCTTACTCAAGCTAAGAGATTCCCTGTGCTTGTAGAGTCTTCTGAAGAAGCTGCTGAGGTTGCTGACGCTGTTTCAAGAACGTTTCAGTCTTGCTTCCTCTCCAGACTGTCTATAAGGAGTTTCCAGGCTTGAGATGCATGATCCAAAAAATGGGACAAAGAGCTAGCAGAAGCCCATGACATTCTGGGTGTCCTCTCTCCCTTTGGTTGTACTACCACTTGTGTGGAATTATCAATAAAAAGGTGAAAATCTAGGCCATCTTGGACTCAGGATCTCCTGTTAATGTTGTCTCTTCAAAGCTTCTCAAGAAGTTCAAACTTGCCCCTGAGCTTAACTATCATTAGTTGTATGGCACAGCTGGGTTATCCATGACTCGCACTATAGGGGCTTATTATGCTCTTCCTATGCAGTTTGGCAAGCTACTCTTGGCCACGCCTGCCATTGTCTTGGAGAATGAGAGTTACAATCTACTAGTTGGTACCCAATTCCTTAGGGAATACAATGGGATCATCAACTTGAAGGATGGCTACCTCTCTATCCTAGGGTACAAGATCCCTCTGATCTTTGAAGAACCTGTTAAAGTCCCTTTAAGTGCCTCAAGATGTGCGCTTTAAATATCCCACTGGTGTTGTAACTCTGTATACTGTACTCACTTTTTCAACAAGAAGTGTCCTCCTATAGCTTGCCCTGCGTCTGAGGGGATTCCTCTCCTGGCTATTTCTGCTGTAACCATTTCCCCTGGATCTCAAGATATCTTTAACTTCCAAATATCATATGAGTTGCCTAAGTGCACATTCCTAGAGTTATAATCTCCTCTTTGCTAGGGCACAAAAAACCCTACCTATGCCCAGGAATCTTGGATGTCTCTCATAAAGGCCCTGTTCAATTGCTGATCACCAACTTAACTGCTCTCCCCATAAATGTGCCTAGAGGGCAGGTTGTTGGCTATGAAAAGTTGCTGAATGCTCCTGATGTCCTATTGAACCATCCCTTTGGTATGTTTCAGGATTTTAATTTACTTGAAGATGAGCCCCAAGTCCTATCCCTGTTCACTGCACAGGATTTCCCACAACTATTGGTTCAAAAGAAAAAAAATTCTCAATTTGCTAGATAAGTTCTCAGATATATTTGCTATAGATAGTACTGATTATGGTCTAGCTAAAGGCAAATTCACCAGATTGATACTGGTGACACCCCCCTTTCTCTGCTAAACCATATTTCTGCAGTTGTGTGGAAACTCAGGTGTCTAAAGAGCTCAAGCAGCTATTAGACGCTGGGCTACTGGCTCCTTCCCAAAGTCCATGGGCCTCCCCCTTGCTCATGCTGGAAAAGCGGGATGGTGGTCATTTTATTGTGATGGACTTCTGGCGCCTGGATTCCTTAACCAAAAAGGATTTCTATCCCTTATCATGCATTGATGATGCTCTCTGCTGCCTTGGGGGGCTCCAAACTCTTCTCTGCTATGGATCTAGCATCTGGGGACTGTCAGGTAGATTTATCTTCCAAGAATAGACAGAAGGCCACACTTATTACTTCAAAAAGACTATTTGAGTCTACACACATGCCACAATGGCTCTGCAACGCCCTGGCTACTTTCCAAAAAGCCATGGACTGATCCTCCGTGATTTAAAGCTCTCATGTGTCCTAGTGTACTTAGATGATATAACAGTCTTCAGCGCTACCTTTACTGATCACTTGGCTTACCCCAAGGAAGTGTTGCAACCGAGTTTCCAGCCTTGCCTGCTAACGTATCTTACAATACACAGGGGGCACTCAATGAGCCGCCCCTTGACGTATCTAACGTTATGGATTAATCTGATGGCAGCAGCAAATGGCGGGTACTTCATCCCAATTAGGGGCGTTGCCAATTTGACCCACTGATCCCCGCACAAGTTATTCCTGCGGCTCCAAACCCTACATGGAACTCCCCACTATGCCACCCCCTTGTGGCCTTGTGGCTTTCCCCATATAGTATATTAATCACAATATTCTACAATAAATGATACCTTATTCTTATTATTCTGTCCTTTCCTATTGGACTGTTGTCTTCCCCAATTCCAAATACTGAACTCTCATTGGTTCAGTTGCAACAGTGGTAGCAGAAGTAGGTTTACAACCTATCTTCAAAACAAAATTCCCCCCAAAAAAGGACAGAGTACAGGCTGTATGGCTACTCCACAACAAGAGATGTTCCTTCCAATCCCCAAGGGGGGCATCCCCAAAGGTTATGTCATCTATCAAGACCAGCTAGTTCTCATCAGTGTATACAATTGGCTCTGCCTTGGGCAGCGTGACACTAGCGTCACCCTGCCACAGTCATACCTGTCCCAACATATGCTCAACCTCCAACTAGAGTCCTTCACTGGCGGTGTCAAAGGAGCTGACATTGTCAGTTGGCTCCAGTCCACCAAAACGCGCCTTTGTATCTGTCAGGTCCACGAGTCCATGTGGGTTGCCACCGCATCTGGCCGCCTTAAAGGGCCTGCCGCCGTGTGGTTCACCAACTGGGCCAGCCAGGAGTTTGACGTCACCTGGGCAACATTTTGAGACGCCACCAAGTCCTGATATAGTGAAACCTTCTATCCCATCATCTTGGGGACTCCCCTCTTAGCCATCAAGCAGACTGGTTCTGTCCCTGAGTATCTTGCCACGTGGCAACAAGCCCTTTCTGCCACCCCCAAAGCCGTAACTGATGGGAACACCATGTTGCTCACTCTCATTGTTAATGGGTTAAAACCCCATATCTGCAAGTGGGTCCCCGTTGGCTGCTGCACCCCTATCAACAACTGCTATAAAGCCATTGTAGAGGCCAATAACCAGGCTTCAATGGGCTTCTGTTGCACCAATAATGCTCCGCCCCAACCACGTTCTGCACCTAACAATGGCCAAGGTCAAGTGGGCCATTGCCAACCTCATCAACAAGAAGGTGCAACTAAACACCCCCGCAAGGGGGAGCTCCAGCTAGTGCTAATCAAGGACCAGGGAAAAGCCTGGGGGTTGTAACAACAAGAGGCCTTATAACCCCAAATGACCTGTCCTCTCAGCCCTTGCCTGCAAAGAACTTCTGCGACTACAATCTTCACAAGGTCAAAAATCTGGATGTCTTTCAGGTCCATAGTGATGACCCCATGTTGCAAGCCGCCCACTCCTCAAATAAAGTAACACACTTGTCTTATCCCTTCCATTTCTGTGGGAACACCCACAAGCTACTGGTAGATACTGGGGCCAATCACACCATGGTAGATCAAGTGGTTGCATACTCCCAGAAATTAGATTGAGTACCCAGCAGATTCAAAGCAGTACATGTAGCTGACTCTCACAGGATTGCCATCACCCACAAGGCGGTGACCTTCTCCATAAGGATAGGAAACGTCCAGGTTAAGCTCTCTGGGCCAATCATGGCAGACCTCAGCCACAACTTAATTGCTGGCCTTGACTGGCTCCAGCATAACTGCCCCTACATTGACTGGGATACCTCTGTCATCACCCTCAATAGAAACGGGGTGGGGTTCCAGATCTACCCCATGGAAAAGAACAAACTACTACATGACACTGTGTTTGTCAGAATGACAGAAACAGGCTCATATGATTTCAAGGGGGGGAGACTAGACTTTAATCAATGTTCAGTTTGAGTTACCTGTGCAGAACCATCTGCAGTCCCTCCCTTGTCAACATCACCACCACCAGCGCTAGCTGCACTCCTTGAGGAGTACGAGGACGTATTCAGTGAAACACTCAAACAACTACCTCCAACCCGGGAGATCCAGCACGCTGTACAACTTCAAGGATTGTTACCTAAAGCACAACCATTATACCGTCTCACACCAAAGGAAGATGATACCCTCCGCCAGCACCTTGTAGACGCACTTGATAAGGGCTTCATTTGCCCCTTGCTCTCTCCATACGGGGCAGTGGTCTTCTTTGTAGCCAAGAAGAACGGATCCCTTTGCCTGGTCACAGACTACCGCCCCCTAAATGAGGTGACAGTTAAAAATAAATACCCCTGCTGCTGATTGACAACCTGTTTGATACACTTGCAGGTGCAAAGTTCATTAGCAAGATTGATCTCACTGCAGGGTACAACCAGGTCCGCATTGCACCAGGGGATGAGGCAAAAACTGCCTTCTGCACATGATACAGGTTGTTTGAGTGTCGTGTCATGAACTTTGGAATGACCAACGCTCCCTCCACCTTTGCCATGTTGATGAACAAAGCCTTTGAGGAATTGATTGGAAAGTGTGTGGTGGTGTACCTTGACAACATTATTGTCTTCAGTCAAGATCAAACCACGCACCTCCAACACCTCTGTGCTGTCCTCAACACCCTTTGGGGAAACCAGTTAAAAGCTAAACCCTCCAAATGTGAGTTTCTCAAGTTAGAGTTGTTATTCCTTGGGCACACCATCTCTGCCCAAGGAATAAAGCCTTATCCTGCCAAAATCAAGGCAATCACTAGCATGCTGCCCCCCACTGATGTGGGCCAGGTGCGGTTATTCTTAGGCATGGTTGTCTATGTACGCAAATTCATCCCCAATTACAGGGAACTAATTGCACCTCTCACTGAGCTCCTCAATACCAAACAGCGCTTCCATTGGACCCCTGCCAGAGATCAAGCCTTTGAGACGTTGAAACAAAGACTCACAACAGCACCATTACTGCAGTTTCCCAACCAAAATTGACAGTACAAACTTGAGACTGACGCCTCTGACAGGGCCATAGGGGGCGTGCTAAGGGTAGAAACTGACAATGGCGCCTTCCTCCCCGTAGCATAGGAATACAGGAAGCTCACTGACTCAGAACAATGTTATCCCATACACAACAAGGAGCTGGCAGCCATTGTACACTGCGTTGAGAAGTGGCGTTGTTACTTGGAAGGTGCAACCTTCCCACCCCGCGTTCTGACGGACCACAAGTCACTCCAGTAGTTCAACATGCAGTCCCATTTTACACGCCGCCAAGCAGGATGGGTTGAGCGTCTATCCCCCTATCAGTTACGCATCAAATATAAGCCTGGAAAAGATAAGCCTGGAAAAGAAATTGTCACAGCCAACGCTCTTTCACAACTCTACGTAGCGTCCATCACTGGGGACAACGGGTTGGATCCAGATTGGCCCATGCTCTACCTGTGCCCGGAGGCAAACTGCTATGAGGGCCTTAACTTGGTCACCATCTCCAAGCTGAAGGACAACAAGAGCCAGTTCACCACTGATGCTGGTAATGTCTGCCGCCGGGCAGAGACATGTGAGAATGTGAGATTAGGCTGATTGACCACACAACAAGGGGACACCATCTTGCATTACCACCAAACCTTGGGTCATATCAGAGGGTGTAACCTCTTTGAGATTATGAAACATAAGGTCTGGTGGCTGCGCATGCGCCAAGACATCTTGGACCTCCTTGAGATGTATGTGTTTTGTGAAAAGAATATGTCCAAACCTGCACCTCCCAAGTCTGTCCTACCCATCAAGGCTATGGAACCCTTTGAACAGTGGGCCCTAGACATTGTGGGACTGCTTCCTGAAGACAGACTGGGTAAGAAGTATATTATCACCGCTATTGACTACTTTACTTGTTGGCCAGTGGCTTGAGCCACAACCAACCACACTGCCACCACTGTTACCCGCTTTATTGGCAATAAAATTGTGGCTTGCTTTGGGCAACCCAAGCGTCTCATCACAGATGGCGGGCCTGAACTTGTTGGACATGTTGTGAAGGCATACTGCGTCAAGAATGCACTCCAACATATAGTTAAGATCCCCTACCATCCGCAAGCCAACAGACATGTGGAAAGGTTAATTGGCTCCCTGGTTCAACTGATTGCCAAGCTCTCACAAGAGCACCCTAACACTGTGTGAACTGAACATCTTCCCACCGCCCTACTGATCCTGCAAGCAAGAATCAACAGGGGCACTGGGTTCAGCCCTAACACCCTGGCCTTTGGAACACCTGACGGTCTGACAGGGGGTGAACAGGGGGAAACTACAGTCCAAGGTCCCCAACAAGCCCCCCTTAGTGCCAACTCCCTCCCTAGACCAATGGCGTGCCAAAGCCCAAGAGATCAAACACAAGCGGATTCCAGGAGGGACAAAACACCTCAAAGCTAGATACGCCATAGGTGACCCCATCTACACCTCAATCCCAATTCTGCCAAATTAGAGCCCAACCACCTAGGGCCCTTCAAGGTAGCTTCAGTCTATGACAACCACACCTACCAACTTGAGGATGCCCAGGGGAACACCAAGAAACTTCACCACAATTGCTTGCAACCCTGCTGTGCCATCCCCACACAAAGGTTGTTTGTGCGGAACTTCCCTGACCTTCTGCAGACTCCAGTCCTGGTGTCTGACAACAAGCAGGGAGCAAGGGGGTGTTTCAACCAAGTTTCCAGCCTTTCCTGCTAACATATCTTACAATACACAGGGGGAGCTCAATGAGCCGCCTCTTGACATATCTAACATTATGGATTAATCTGATAGCAGCAGCAAATGGCGGGTACTTCATCCCAATTAGGGGCGTTGCCAATTTAACCTGCTGATCCCCGCACAAGTTATTCTTTGGCTCAAAACCTTACATGGAACTCCCCACTATGCCACCCCCTTGTAGCTGTGTGGCTTTCCCCATATAGTATATTAATCACAATATTCTACAATAAATGATACCTTATTCTTATTATTCTGTCCTTTCCTATTGGACTGTTGTCTTCCCCAATTCCAAATACTGAACTCTCATTGGTTCAGTTGCAACAGAAGGGTTTGTTAAGATTCAAGAGGCTGGCCTTAAGTTAAAACCATCTAAGTGTGCTTTCTTCAAGGAACACCTTGAATTCTTGGGTCATGAGGTGACCCAGAGGGGATTTGCCCCATGACCAAGAAAGTTGAGGTCATTGACAAAATGCTTCTGCCCACCAACCTGCAAGAAGTTCAAGTCATTCTGGGCATGATGGATTACTAAAGAAAATTTATCCCTGACTTTGCCAACACTAGCAAACCTTTGGTCTAACTGTTATGTTATATCCCTTTCAAATGGACCGCTAACCAACAACAAGCTTTTGAAACCCTCAAACAAAAACTCAAAGAGGCTCCCATTTTAGTATATCCAGATAACAAAAAGGAATTCATCCTATATACTGATGCTAGTGATCTGGCTATTGAGGCTATCTTGGCTCAAATAGATGATCAAGGAAAAGGATCCCCCTATAGCTTATACTTCTTGTGTCCTGAACAATTATAAGAAGAATTACAGTGTCACAGAGAAATAATGCCTTGCTGTGTTGCATGCCGTCAAGCAGTTCTGCCATTACATGTATGGCACCCCTTTCACAGTGGTCAGTGACCATGCCTTGCTTAAGTGGTTACAACAGCTTAAGAAACCAGAAGAACAACTAGCTAGATGGGCTCTCTGCCTGTAAGGATATGACTTTACTGTGCTGCACTGTCTTGAGATTCAACATCAAAACGCTGATGGATTGTCAAGAATGCCCATCCTTGTGCTACACCCTGCTAAGGCTGATTGACTATATGAACTAATTGGATATCCTTTCTATTAGGAGAATGAGATAAAAGAAGTTTGAATTTCCCTATTCAAGCTAACTAAAACATGCTCATTTGCAACAATCAGCTTTTCAAGAAAGTACAAGACCACTACCTGCCTTATATAAACGGCCTAGTCTTTGCCTTTTGTTGGTGCTTCAAGATCATAAGGAGAAAAGAAATGGAGGCATTGTCAAGACCTATGACTGGCTCCAGAATAACAATTTCTGGGAAAGCCTTTACCTGCTGATTCCAGATATCATTGCTAGTTGCCACAATTGTCAGCTTTAATGACCTCAAGCTGCCTCACACAAGTTCAAGCTAGTCCCCCCTCAACACAAATTTCATACTGTCAGCATTGACGCTCTGGGACCTCTCCCCTGCTCCCGCTCTGGTTGTTGCTTTACCTTAATTGCTGTTGATCATTTTAGCAAGTGGGTAGAGGCACACCCTACTAAAGACATCACTGCCAAGACAACTGCCGCCTTTCTGTTGCAAGACATATTCTTCTTCCACAGCTTTCCTCAAGTGTTATTATCAGAAAATGGGACTAAATTCAACACCAAGTTGGTAATCTCTGTTGTTGAGGCCTTAGGATCACACCAGTCTTTCTCTGCCCCCTGTAATCCTTCTGCTAATGGGGTGGTTGAGTGTGCAAACTTGACACTGGTTTCTATCATGAGGAAACTCACTTACTCTGATGCTGCAAACTGGGATCTATACTTAATCTCTGCTCTCTTTGCTTATTGTCCCAGCAAGCATTGGGTCACTGGGTATTCCCCCTTTGCTATGCTGTATGGACGTGAGGCCACCACTCTGTTGCTCCTGGGGGCCCCCTACTCTCCTCTGATTAGGCTATAAGCCCTGATGACCATATCAAAGATCTAGTCAACCAAATCATTAATATACAAGCTACTGCCTACACGTCTGCATATAAGGCCAAGATACTTGAGCTCTCTACCAACATTGCTAGACACTCTCCCTTGCCTGATTTCAACATTGGGGACCGTGTTCTCTACTATCAGCATAGAAAGGCAGACGCACTCACAAGTTAGATACATTGTGGGTTTGACCTTTGGAAGAGACCTTCAAAAGAGGATTTAAGTACACTGTGAAACTCCTCTCTAGTGGTCAACCATTTGCTCGCATACATGTCAAGTTCCTCCGCAAGTACTACTCCCTAAGGCCAATCTAGAGGGGGCAATGTAGTGAATGCCACCATTCACCATATTTAATTTTGCCTTCAATGAGTTATTTTGAGGGTGAACCTCTTGTTTTTGCTTTTGCTTTTGCCCTTGAAATGAATCTGGTTCCAAATTGGGGAATTTAGTTGCTTGGTATCCCAATCCTGCACAACTCACTTGCCCCACTCATGCTTGTGGTGAGTGATCCTACCATCTATGTACTGTTTTGTGATAAAGCACACAGTATATATTCCATTCCATTTATACCAATAAAGTTTAAGTTCCATTCAAATTTTTGTATTTGTGTTTCCCAGTACTTTGGTGCCTCTCTAGCCACGTCTAGTAGATATTATTCAATCAGGCCACAAGGTAATTGCATAGCCTTCCCTGCCATTCTAACCAAGGATTAGTATGAATCCAATCCTAAGGTTAGGGTTCCCTGTTGTGTATCTGTGCTTTGCCTCAGATTGCAACAATGTCTGGAATCAACAGGAAGATGTTCTCCCAGAAATAATTTTTCTGGAGCCAGTCATGGGTCTCAACAATGCCTCCATGTCTAGTCTCCTTATGATCTTGGAGCACCAGCAAAAAACCAAAGGCTGGGATGTACATAAGGCAGGTATTTGTCAAACACCTTTTTTAAGAGCTGTTTGTTGCAAATGAAAGTATTCTCAGATAGCTTAGCCAGGGCAGTGTTGAGGGTCTGGATGTACAAGCATTCTGGCTGCCGCCAACCTACTTAACATTCAGCTAATGCCCAATTTGGTGCCCTTCCAATATACCGTTTGACATACCAAGAATGGTAACCAAGCAATATAAAATGACTGTCCAAGTATCCAGGGCTTGAACCCATCTTGCACATGACCAACCTCTAGGTTTGATCCAACTAAATCCCCACCACAATCAAGTCTATATAAGTCTAAAGTATTATCTAATAAAATATACTTCTCTTCTTTCTTAATTCTATATTTGAAGCTTCCCCAAAAGGCGCTCCTTATCACTGGTAGCAACTACAGTTTTTTGACCACACCCATGAAAGAGAAAATGACTGACAAAAACCCGCCCACCTTTGCTCACATACTCAACCAGGCCACATCACAAGAGACCTGGAAAACATACTTCCACGCCCACGACATCAACAATGATATACCTAGTGATGCACCATATGTGAAGGTCTGGTCATGCCCAAAGCATGCACCAAGATAATTCAATACAGTTGCTTTCTTCAACCACAAACAAACGCATAACCACCTATCACAGATGAAGTTACCAACACCAATTACATTGGTATTGACAAGTTCTTTGGTAAAAACAAAGAAAATGTCATCAACTGGCTATACCACACAGCCGCCAAACTCTGCGCCAGTTGCATCCCCCATGAGAAATGGGTCCAGGAAGCCAACAAGTGCCTGTAAAAGGCTGCAGCTAACTGGTTTGCCACCTGGTTTTTCTCACAAACTGACAACCAGATTAACAAATGGGAAGAGTTCAAAGCATCCATCACCCACAATTTCCGCGTCACCAAATCCTTCCAAGACATTGCAATACAGCTTAGTGATCTTCCTCAAAAGAAAACTATTGCAGCTTACACTAATGAATTTTAGGAGTTAAATTGCAAAAACCAAAACCCAGCACAAGCCCATAAAGTACATACCAGAGCCTCATTCATTAACAGAATCAAACCCTCTGATGCTGCCCTCATCCACCCAGAGGCTAATACCTCCATGTCATGCTCATTGCAGAAGCCAAGCACGCGGAAAAACGTGCAAACATGGAATATACTGCATGCAACGGCAATCACCCTTCAAAAGGCAATGGCACAGAAAACTCCAATGGCAACAAACATCAGAATACCAACCATAACAACGGCATCTCAATTTTCAACAATGGCAATTGCAGCCAAAGCGCAAACTGCTCCCGTCCCAAGAAAGAGGACACCGCTGAAGTAAACAATGCTAAAATAGCAACTTACTAAGAATCTGACCCCACACTCTCTGACCTCAAAGGTCTCAAAACAGAGGAACAGGGAAAAGAGGAGGGGGAACAGGCTTAAGTGCCCCTGTCTCCCCCCAACTTGACAAGAAACTGTACCAAGGCACAAACTTTGCTGCTCTCATCCCACGTGTCCCACAATCCTCCATTTTTATGAATTTAAAAATTAAAGATCTCTAACAACTTCTTGTATACCCTTGCACTTACAAATCACATACACATAAAATTTTATTTGACTCTGGTGCTTAACACACTATGGTTAGCAAACCATTTGTAACTAAGTACAAAATACCAGTTGTGAAATCCAACTTCAAATATGCCAGAATGGCAGATAAATCAAAGGTTCTACTTGAAGGCAAAACAACTCCCTTCATAATTGACCTCCAAGGCATACAAACGTCCATCAAAGGACTTGTTATAAACAACATAAACTACAATATTGTAGCAGGAATAGACTGGTTCACCCAAGTGTACCCCAGCATATGTTAGAAAACAAAAACCATGACCATCAAACACAACAGAGTAAATTTTAACATCCTCAATGAGCCCAATGACCTCATTTAAGAGACACAGTATTTCTGCAGGTCATAAACCAAGATGACTCAGAACATCTAACCAAAGATAGTACCCTCCACATAATGAGGTACAATGAATTTAATAACATACAAACAACCAAGATCCAATACCCAGAACTTGTGGCACTCCTAAATGAATACACCCATGTATTCAAGGAAGAACTCACTGAGCTACCCCCCAAACAGGAGGTCAAACATGACATTGACCTATTTAAAGCCATGCCCAAACCTGCCCCCCTCTACAGAATCTCCCCCATGGAGACAAAACCCTCAAAACCCATATTGAGGACAACTTAGCTAAAGGATTCATTTGCCCTTCTGAATCCCTGTGGGGGCAGCAGTCTTCTTTGTAAAGAAAAAGGAGGGCACCCTCTGTCTAGTAACCAACTACAGAGAACTAAATGCAAGCACAGTATAAAATAAATATCCCCTCCCACTCATAGAGGATCTGTTTGCAGGACTCTCAGGAGCCAAATTTTTCTCCAAAATTGACCTCACCTCAGGTTACAACCAAGTTAAAGTAAAGGAAAAGGACATACCAAAAACTGTGTTCTGTACGCAGTTTGGATCCTTTAAATGTAGGGTAATGAACTTTGGTATGACCAACGCTCCTGCAACGTTTGTCACCATGATGAACCAAGAACTAAATGGTCCCTCAAATACATTATGCTACCTTGACAATATCATCATATTCTCAAAAACAAAAGAGGAACACCTCACACATGTCTGCAAGACACTCAATTGACTCGCAAAGCACAAACTTTATGCAAAACCAAGTAAGCACCAATTTATGGAAAAGGAACTCCTTTTCTTGGGCCACAATGTCTCTGACGGTGGCATAAAAGCAGATCCAGAAAAAATAAAAGCCATAAACAACATGCAACGCCCCACATCTATTAAACAAGTTAGATGCTTTCTTGGTATGGTAGCTTACCTAAGGAAATATATCAAAGACTGCGGAAAACTAACTGCACCAATCAATGACTTTACCAAGGGTAATGTCAAAAAGAAATTTATCTTGACACCAGAATGTGACAATAATTTCCAATTATTAAAACAAGCTCTGATTGAAGCCCCAATCTTGCAATACCCTAATAACAACTGGTGCTACAAGCTCAAGTCGGATGTCAGTGACACCGCCATTGGCGCAGTCCTGCACATCTGCCATCCAAGGCAGCAAGACTTCCTAACAGTATTAAACAAAAGTAGAAAACTAACCAACACTGAGAAGAGGTACCCAATACACAATAAGGAATTGCTAGCAATATATCACACATGCAAGAAATGGAGATGTTATCTAGAAAGACACTTAAATGTCTGAGTACTAACTGACCATAAATCCTTAATCTACTTTAAAAATCAGAACACACTTGCACGGCAACAAACCAAACTGATTTCCCTGCTAGAGCAGCTTGATTTTGACATCCAATACAAAAAGGGGGCAGAGCTAGTTACGGCTGATGCGCTCTCTAGACTATGTCATACTAGAGAGGATCACCCTGACACCTGGACCCTGACTGGCCAAATAATACAATACTGAGTATAAAACCAAAGAAAAAAGACCCCTCACCACATCAACTGACCAACAATACATTATTAAGAAACAAAAAGTATTTACATGTATCAAATGGCACTTTATACCAAATTATTAATGACAAACATGTCCTGTACTGCAGTTCAAATTTTTCCATCTAATTCTCTAAAGAAGAGGGATACCCAATCAATTCATATAGTCAATCAGCTTTAGCAGGATGTAGAGCAAGGATAGGCATTCTGGACAATCCATCAGCATTTTGATGTTGAATTTCAAGACAGTGCAGCACAGTAAAGTCATATCCTTATAGGCAGAGAGCCCATATAGCAAGTTGTCCTTCTGGTTCTTTGAGCTGCTGCAGCCACTTAAGCAAGGCGTGGTCAGTGACCACAGTGAAATGGGTGCCATACACTTAATGGCAGAATTTCTTGACAGCATGCAATACAGTGAGGCATTCTTTCTCTGTGACACTATAGGTCTTTTAATGTTTGTTGATAACACAAAAAGTATACACTACAGGGGGATCCCTTTCCTTGATCATCTAGTTGAGCCAGGATGGCCCCAATACCTAGGTCACTAGCATTTGTATAGAAGACAAAATCCTTGTAATAGTTGGGATAAACAAAGATGGGAGCCTCTTTGAGTTTTTGCTTAAGGGTCTCAAAGGCCTGTTGTTGACTAGCAGTTCATTCCAAGAGAATATTTTGTAACAGCTTAACTAGCGGTTCACTGGTATCAACAAAGTCAGGGATGAATTGTCTATAATAACCCATCATGCCCAGAAAGACTGGTACCTCTTGAAGGTTGATGGGTGGAAGCATTTTTTCAATGGCCTCAACTTTCTTGGCCATTGGAAAAATCCCAGTGTTGGTCACTTCATGGACCAAGAAATTCAATATGTTCCTTGAAGAAGGCACACTTTGAAGGCTTCAGTTTGAGGTCAGCCTCTTGAATCTTTAGGAACACTTCTTTGAGGTGAGCCAGGTGATCAGTAATGATAGTGCTAAAGACTGTTATGTCATCCAAATACACTAATACACAAGAGAGTTTCAGATCACAAAGGATGGAGTCCATGGCTTGTTGAAAGGTAGCAGGAGCGTTGCAGAGCCCTTATAGCATTTGTGTAGGCTCAAACAATCCTTCAGAAGTATGAGCACAGCCTTCTGTCTATCTTTGGAAGAGAGATCAACTTGCCAGTATCCAGATGTAAAGTCCATAGCTGGTAAGAACTTATAGCCTCCAAGGCTTTGGAGCGCATCATCAATACACGGCAAGGGGTAAGAGTCCTTCTTGGTTAAGGAATATAACCTGGGTAATTCATCACAGTGAAGTGACCTTGGTCTTTCTTTTTCAATATGAGCAAAGGGAAGGCCCATGTACTTTGAGAAGGAGCAAGTAACCCAGTGTCTAATAGTTGTTTAAGCTCTTTAGACACCTGAGAATATTCTACTTGACTATGGCGGTAAGGTTTGTCCCAAAAGGGAGAGCATTGCCAGTAACAATTTGATGAATAACTCTGTTGGAAAGACCATAATCAGTGCTATCTTTGGAAAAGATATCTGAAAACTGATATAACAGATCAAGCACCTCATTCTGCTGAACCAGGGATAGTTGTGAGAAATCCTGCACAGTAAACAGAGATAGGACCTGGGGTTTGTCCTCAGGTAGTCAAAATACTGGAAAGTAGCAAAGGGGTGTAGCAACATAACATAAGGAACATTCTCCAGCTAACCATAGCCAACAACCTGGCCTCTAGACATGTTTATGGGGAGAGCAGGTAAGTTGGCCACCAACAACTGGACAGGATCTTTATGAAAGACATCCAAGATTCTTGGGCATAGGTAGGGTTTGTTGTGCCCTAGCAAGTGAGAAGATTATAACTCTAGTAATGTGCGCTTAGGCAACTCATATGATATTTGGAAGTTAAAGATATCTTGAGATCCAGGGGGAATGGTTACAGCAGAAATAGCCAGGAGAGGAATCCCCTCAGATGCAGGGCAAGCTATAGGAGGACACTTCTTGTTGGAAAAGTGAGTACAGTATACAGAGTTACAACACCAGTGGGATATTTAAAGCGCACATCTTGAGGCGCTTAAAGGGACTTTAACAGACTCTTCAAAGATCAGAGGGATCTTGTAACCTAGGATAGAGAGGTAACCATCATTTAAGTTGATGATCCCATTGTATTCTCTAAGGAATTGAGTACCAACTAGCAGGTCATAGCTTTTGTTCTCCAGGACAACAGCCGGCGCTGCCAAGAGCAGCTTTCCAAATTGCATAGGAAAAGCAGAATAAGCTCCTATAGCACAAGTCATGGACAGCCCAGCTGTGCTATACAAATGATGATAATTAAGGTTGGAGGAAAGTTTGAGCTTCTTGACAAGCTTTGAGGAGACAACATTAATAGGAGACCCCATGTCTAAAAAATCCTTAATCTTCACCTTTTGAATGGATATTTCCACACAAGTGGTAGCGCAATCAAAGGGAAGGAGGACAGCCAGAATGTTTGGGTTTCTGCTAGCTCTTTGTCCCATTTTTTGATCATGCATCTCAAGCCTGGAAACTCTTTATAGACAGTCTAGAGAGGAAGCAAGACTGAAACGTTCTTGAAACAGCGTCAGCAACCTCAGCAGCTTCTTCAGAAGACTCTACAAGCACAGGGAACCTCTTAGCTTGAGTGAGGTATGGGCGAGATACAACCTCCTTGACGTCAGGTAGTGGCTTGGTGGTGTTTTTGGTTTTCCCATATCATAGCTTGTAGGGGACAGTAATGGTTTTTGGAACTGCTAGCACTGAATATTCATAGGCATTAAAATTGTCAATGTCTGAATTATCCATATCAGAGTCATCAGAGATATCATGTAACAGCAGCAGAATGGGAGAAGCCACAGAGTCAGCAGGCTTGGATTCTGCAATGGATGGGGGAATCAAGGAGACTGGAAAGGATTGTCAACCAAGAGAGTCACTGCCTCTAGGTTGACTGTTCTTTTCCTGCCTGCTCTTTGGGGTCGGCACCCCTAACCTGAGGATTAGTACAGACTCAAGAGTGGTGACCTATCTGGCCCCAGTTATGGCACCCTTGGCGTCTAGGAGGATTCTGGGAGTTCATAGTGAGGATGTGAGGACCACAGGGGAAGGACCAGAATTAGAGGCAGCTTAATCCTCACTTACAATAGCTTTAGAGTGGTTAAGGTGCATATCCTGCAGCAGTGTCTTTATGCTCTTCATAGAGGAAAGCATGGCCTTGTGAGCTTTGAAATGGAGGCAAATAACTTGGTTATCTTTGAGGGCTTGAGTGCAAGACATGTAAGATTCATGTGCTGTCAACTGTCTGCTGGTTATCAATTGCTGTCCTTCCATATAGAGCCTGTCTGCAAATTTGGCCAGAGTCTCTTTGGGCTTGAAGGCAATGGGCCTGAAAGAATTGTTCTTTACTTCCAAGCTAAGTTTGCCACCAAACCCATCCATCAGAAGCTTTTTATCTGTTCCCAAGTATCAATAGTGGGCATTTCTTTTACCACCACCTCCTGGCAGGTTGGGTGAGGCAGGTTAGAATGTGTTCCTTCTTAACCTCATCAGAGGCTCTCCTCATGGCTGTTTTGTAAATGGTCAGTAGCACTGCAATGGTAGAATTTTTGGGTTGAAGACTTGTTTAAAGGTAGGCTTTAAGTGAACCTCAGGAGTAGGGCCACCATTGTTGCTATTGAGCAAATTTTTACGTGGGGAGAATCAAGCTTCAGATTCAGAAGGAGGCTGGTGTGCCCACAGTTGACAAACACTCTCTTTGAGAGCAGTCAATGTCTCAGAAGTGCAGGCATCCACACTGTTGGCCAGGTCAGCCTGTTGTTCTGTAACATCTAAGTGCTGACCATGGGTGATTACCACAGTAGAAATACCCGCCAACCAGGAGGTCGGGGAAGGTCCCACTGAAAATCAAGGGGTGAATCTGTTGTTTACCCAGTCAATTAACTCACTCATTTCTTGAGCGTCCTTGTCAGAGCTGAAGTGGTCTTGCTTCAGATGGCCTACTTCTTTGGCTAGAGCAATCAACTCTCTAGCACATTGAATCCAAGGATTCACTGGTAGTACAGGGCTCCAACCATCTCTGTTAATAACCTCAATTGGGCTAACAGCAGTTACCACAATCTCACGCAAAGTGGCAACTTCTTATTGGAGCTCAGCAACCTGAGCCGTCAAAGCATCTGAGGGTCTGGCTGTGGAGTTTCTGCTGGGTGTCCCTGACTGGGATTGGACGCACAAAGCTCATGAATTCTGTCCCATAGTTTCTGTTCCCTATCCATCAGATCATCCAATGGGGGAGAAGGAGGAACATCTGGCTTGGGTGTAGACAACTCTTTCACTTGAGTTTGGAGCTTGGAATGGCAGTAGCTGTAGTGGCCTGTTCTTGATCAGACTCTTCATTGAGTTTTCAGAGGCCTCTAGCAGCAAGGTCTGCTACTTGTTGCAGTTGATCAAAGGGAAAAGTACTGAGCAAATTGAGCTGTTGTACCAGTTGGTCAAAATCAGAGAGTAGGCATTCAGGGTGGAATATACTTGGGTTTGCCAAGGCTTTTCTACTGCTGAAACTCATGCAGAGGCTTCCTGACGTACTTGGAGATGGACTGGCGTATTTGTTCTATGGAAGTAATCAAACAATCCTAGGAGGTAACAGAGCCGTGTTGGTTATTGGATACCAAAGAAAGCAGGGAGTGAATCCACTGCTGGCAAGCAGCAAGCTGAACCCAATGATAAGTGACGGTGACTTGCAGAGACAAGATCTCTTGGACGTAAAGCCCCAACACCATTTGGTGATGAGCTAAGGCAGGCTGCAGAAAGAAAGACAGTAGATGTTCAGCGGAACCAACTGCTTCAAGGAGATGTTGCAGAAATTACAGATCTACAATCAACTCATAGTATGCTGTTCAAATGAACTGTAATTGAAGGCAAGGCATGACCCCTTCACAGGCTATCCCAAGGGCTATTGCCATGGCTTGTTATAAGTCAGGGGTACCCATGGGGATAGCCACTAGACATGGACCATTCCCAAGGTTCAATACATTGGGGACAATAGGGGGTCCACAATGTCTTCCTTGATAGGAGGACTGGTAATTTCAGGTGAAGTCAGCTCTTGTATAGGTGGAGGCAAAGGACCTGAAAATTTAGTTGCAAAGGGGACAACCAAGGGGCTTACAGACCCTGTAGTGAGCACCATTTTTGTTGTGTTCTGAGGCAAGGCACAGACACACAATGGGAAATCCTAACCTTAGGATTGGATTTGTACTAAGCCCTGGTTAGAATGGCAGGGAAGGCTATGTAATTACCTTGTGGCCCAGATTGAATAATCTCTACTAGCTGTGGCTAGAGAGAGGCGCTGAAGTACTTGGAAACACAAAGACAAAAATGTGAATATAACTTAATTTTATTAGTGAAAGTGAAAATGATTATATACTGTGTAGCCTTTCCACAAAATAGTACATGGACAGTAGGATCACTTGCCACTAGTATTAGTGGGGCAAGAAAGCTGAAAAGATCCAGGAAACCAAACAATTGTGTTTTTCAGTTTGGATAAAGACTCATTTTGAGAGGCAAAGGCAAAAGCAAGATATTTGTCCTCAAAATAACCTATCAAAGACAAAATCAAAACCACATAAATAGCGGCATTCACGACATAAGCCAGCTAACCTTTCATATATCTTGAACCTTTTTCTTTCAATTGATGATGTTACTAAACCTCTGGGTATAATCAACCCACCAGAGGGGGCCACCTATTGAGCTAAATATCAATAAGATCAGGTAGATAAATGGCTATTTTCTTTACTTTAACCAGTATAGATATCAACAGATAAAGTTAATAGGCTAAACATATCTATTTGCTCAATAATCTACTGATATCATCTAGAATTTGGATAGAACCAGCTGCAAAGAATCATATTAGAAATCTATTCCAGAAGCTATGGAGGTCCAAATCAGAACCCACCCTGGGTTAGCCGGTATTACTGTATATCCCCTTTCCCTATTCCTGACGAAGCCAAACTTTGTTGCTGTGGAAGAGCAGAGTGGCTTTAGCTGCTCTCAGATTGGCTGAAGAATGTACCCTAGCCCTAGGAGTCTATTTTCCACTTGGAACTAGAGTGCTATATTAGCCTGATATGTACCTTTCCTGGATTGGTCTCCTGTGGCTAAACATTCAGATGGATACATCATTCGCCTTCCCCCTGATACAGGACTACTTATGGCTATAGGAATACCAGCGTAAACTTGTATATAGCTTTAAGCTTTATAAGGATAGTTTTAGAAAATTTTATTCGGCTAGGGTAACTTTGGGAAAGTGTTTTTTTAAATAGTACTCAAATTTCATATGGAACTGGCTGCCCTGGATGCTGGGAAACAGGTCGTAGCGTTGGAACAGGGGGTACATAATCTTTACCACAGTGGAAATCAGCCATCTGGATTCACTTGGGAAACCCCTGAACAGCAAGGATCGAGGGATCCCGCTTGACGCTAAATATTGGCTCTTGTTACCAGTGCTGATAGATCTTTTAAAGGGGGTTATAGCTTTTAGCCATACTAAACTCTAAGCTTATACCTCAACCTTTAGATATCCGGTTAATGCTGATAGGCATCTCTATAGATCGCACAGTTGTCCTGGTTTATAAGTTGGGTGGGATGCCCGGTAGATCTTTAAAAATAACCTGATGCAAGCGTGGTGAAGCCAAAAAGGTAAAAGGTAGTAGAGTTAATCATTTAACATAACTTGTACCTGACCTTGAATTGTTTGAACCAGTTGAAAACTTTGTGGTTCTGTACCAAGCTTTTCTAGCTTGGATTGGCTAAGTTTGGTGATGGTTAGGGCTTTCAAGCTGTCAAGACGATGGTTCCTGAGTTGGTTGGCTATGGTCCCATCTGTATAAACGGGGAAGGTTAAATCCTCTAGTGAGGAAGGTTTGGTGAAGAAAGCTTTTGAGCAATGTTTATATCCAAGTTATTTTTAAGCTCTTAAACATGGATGTATGTTTCAATCATAAGGGATTCAATAAAATATATTTATTATGGAGAGGATAACCATGTGGTCAGAATTGAAAGGGGTAGTAAGGTGATTTCCTGGGTAGGTGAAAGTAATCAAGATGAGAATAAACGAGATGGATTACAAGGCTTTTGGGTTATTAGATGGTGATTTTCAGGGCACTGTCAACCAGCTAATGAAAAATCAAAATGGGAATGTGACGAGTTTTATCTTATCTATGGCTTCTTTTAGACATTAAGTTCTTGTAGTCACTTTATATCTTTCCTTACAATTGGAAGAGTACCTTTTATTAGCCATAATATCAAAAATTATGATCCATTTTTCTTTCAACTTTTAACCTCATCTTGGAATTGTTTAATCAACCCTGCTAAGCTTATATAAGCATGCAGCTCAATCTGCATTCTCAAAACCAAGAAATAACGCTATGCTAATCAAAAGGAAATGTGTCATTTTTCTACCCCGTTACTAAACCGGGATATTACGCCTGGCCTAGAGGAGAATTACTATCAATCTTGTTCAAGCGGCCCGTTAACTTCAAATTTAGTAAAAAATACTTTATAAAAACTTAAGGATCTTATACCCACTTTTATAGGCTGGGCAGGCATTTTTGGTATCCACCTCATCCCCAAAACTCTTTTATTTTCTAGGAACCCAGATATTGCATTATGATACCATCTGTAGTAATATATACAAGAAATTTATTTTAAATACTCGAATCGATGCTATACCGTCATCAAAGGGTTCCCAGGAACGATAGATTTTGAAATGCGGTGAGTTACAAAGTTTATATGTCAACAGTCCTCTCACTTGACTAGGTTTGATATGTTATGCTTTTTGGAGCTTCATCTCCATTTATTAAACCCCAAGCTTTCTAAAAATAGATCCTCAACCGTGACACGTTATTGAGCAACATTTCTTTGAATGTTGGCTTGGAGGCGGAGTAAAAATCGTCAGGTTGGTTGCTTTTTTATCGGCCACCCCTTGACGAAGCCTTTCCTTGGCTGTAAGTTAGGTAGGTTTTTTATGGACGGTCTCATCCCGATCAGTATCGATCTTTAGGGTTTCTTGTGAGCTACAATTGCATAAGTAATTGAAAGTTTCAATTAAAATTTTAAATGCTGGATATTTAAACGGCTTTTGTCGGGAGGTTGTCTAGCCAGGCTTCAGGTGGAAGATGCGTATACCTATGATTTAGGATATTCGTCGCAAGTAAGGCTTGATCAGATTGGAAATCACCTACAACTCATTAGCATTAAAGGGAAGGGTGTTTTACATCAGAAATATCCCGCTGTTTAACAATTCAAGCTTTTCTGTCGTTGGTTATTTGATTCCTCCAGCTATTTAAGGTAGTTTGGCATCATTTATTATCCCCAGAAAGAGATTGAGTAGGAGAATACACAGGATGAGGTCCATGTTGCTTTTTCTTCCACCGTTGTGTACTGACGGTAGTGGAGCTTTGATGTTCTTTATAGCGAACAGCCAAAACGAGGAAGAGCTATTCAAAACTTTCTGGATTTAGGAGAAATAACACAGTTACATTCAAAATATTTTTAAAGGCCAAGCACCGGTAGCAGACTTCACACAGGTTAATTTCGTATTAAGCCGGTTCAACTTTAGCATTAAGCTTGAGTTATTCAAGGAAATTTAAAGTTGGGGCTTAAAAGCTGCGGAACGGATAAGTTATTTTTCGGAATGTTTGCATCTACGCTCCCATTTACCTTCTGATAACATACTTATAGTGACACGGTCAAATAAAGGTAGGTTTAACAGAGGAGATGCGATACTTGATAAAGTTATAATCATAGCCTGGTGCTTATCCTTGTTCGGAAAACACTTTTTATTCTGGGCTGGTGGAGCTTGTATTATTCATTTATAGAGCCGTGGCATTCGAGGGGAAATGTTTTTTCTCGGTTCGCCGCAGCCAATCAATGCTTGTTTGGAATGGTTGAGATTTAGAGTGGGCAAGTGCTTCGATTCTACCCAAGAAAGCTAAATAAATTTGTACTCTAAATAGGGTTTAAGCTTCAAGAAAAGTTACTTTTGTTGATTTAAGTTGTCTGTAATATTAACAAGTTTAAGTATTCAGTAGAGAAAACACTAGTGGAAATGTGATGTTTGGACGTCATCAGTCAAATATATACATAATTCATACACAATCGAATAAAATAATATAAATGGCATCAATGAAACAGCATATATCAAGTATCAGCCGAATACCAGTGGTACCAGGATGAGCAAGGTACTTGTGTTTGCCCTTTTAGCCCAGCAGCTCCTTGCAGCAGTGTTCTTCTTTGGGCGGGGAGGGTTGGAGATATTTCCTGCAGTAACCAACGGCCCCCACGCCACCACCAAAGCCTCTGGTAAAATTTCGGATTCACGGGCACGGCCGGCAGCGCAGATCGGGTGTCGGCTGCAGAAGCGGGGCCGGGGGAAGGGACGGGTACGAAGAGTTCGACCCATGACTCCCAAAGCGACCTCATCGGTAAAGAAACCGAACCAACGGCACAAGCGCAAACGCGACCAAGATAGATCCACCCCAACCTCGAAGAGCCCAGATCCTTTCCCACGCGACTACGCAATCTACAACGCCCGCAGAATCCAACCTTTAAAGGACGAAGACGGCTTGAACTACCGTTCCGATAATAGACCTGCTCCTTCTACCCTTTCTTCAAGTACTGATCAACCCACCCAGCTTCTCACCTGCTAGTATAAATTAAACTTTTATCGATTAAATCTAATCATTCCGTTTATGCTGGAGTTACCATAACCTTTATCACACCCATCCCGTTCCTAAAATAAGAACCTAGCAATTCTTATTTATAGCCTTTTATTAAAACTCCATCAAAAACAATGGAGCTGATATCGATCCACCCGACATTAAAAACTAACTTCCTTTAAACGTTTAAAACATGGACATCAAGGGTAGCTTCCTCGATCACCATCCTCCCCTGCATTGCATAATCCAGTCACTCCCTGCTTCAGTCGATCAGATCCACTGAATATTTAAATGCCATAGGTTGAAATAACTTTGAAAAAATTCCTACGTACTGGCTAGGGTAACAATCAACCGGCGTTGCAAAAACACAATCATTGGTTTAGCAGCAACAATCCATACATTATGGATGATTTAGATAGGAACTAGGTAGCTCCATGACCAAACCAAATGTGAAGGTTATATTTTACCAATTTACCGCAGATACATAATTGGCACCAAGCCAACTTTAAGGCCAAACTTGGCTGGCTGCGGCAAGGTGGAACAGTAGTCCCTTGATAAAATTTGGCTATCCAACTCCCAGCTGTACCTACAAAAGTGCGCATCACATATCTAAATGTTCTACAGGGGTTGGTATAGTAAACCCAAAAGTCCTCAGCCAATGAAAGTGATAAGGAGTGCCTTTGGGGAAGCTTCAAATATGGAATTAAGAAAGAAGAGAAGTATATTGTATTGGATAATACTTTAGACTTGTATAGGCTTGGCTGTGGCAGGGATTTAGTTGGATCAAACCTAGAGGTTGGTCATGTGCGAGATGGGTTTGAGCCACTGGATACCTGGACAGTCATGTGATATTGCTTGGTTACTATTCTCAGTATGTCAAACGGTATATTGGAAGGGCACCAAATCAGGCAATGGCTGGATGTTAAGTAGGTTGGCAGTAGCCAGAATGCCTGTACATCCAGACCCTCAACACCCCCCCTTAAGAGGTTACTCTGGTGCATCAGGAGGGGGCTTTGTTTTCACGGCTGCCGCCTGATGCTCCTGGAGCTGTTTACTAGTTGGAACTAGTCTGGTCGAGTGTTCTCCTTTACTGAGGCAGAGACAGGTTCTGTGGTATTTCTTGACAATTGGGGTTTTGGCACCTTGGAACTTTACTAGGTAGGTGTTGTGATCTGGTCTGTACTTGATGATTCTTCTTGGTCCCCGGTGACCAAGTCTAGTTTCTTTCTGTTGCCAGCTAGAACCAGATGGGGGAGTTGATAGGAAGTGGTTCCTCTGTGGAGGTTACCTTTTGTGATTTGAGCCTTTTTATTTCTGCTATTTTAGCTTTGAGGCAGATGTGTTGTAGATTTGGTTCTTGTTCTACTGTGGGGGGTTTCCCCGGGGGATCTTTATGTATGGCTGTTTGTTGCAGGTGATTATTTCTGGTTTGTACCCGTAGGCTAGCTCAAAGGGTGAATAGCCTGTTCCTTGATTGGTGCAGACTTGGGATTGTCATGTTCTGAGGCGCGGCACAGAAACACAACTGGAAATCCTAACCTTAAGATTGTATTTGTACTAAGTCTTGGTTAGATGACAGGGAAGGCAAATGTGTTTAACTTGCGGCCCTGGAAGAATAACCTCTACTAGTTGTGGCTAGAGAGAGGCGCGGAAGTACTGAAGACATAAAGACAAAAATGAGAATAGAACTTAATTTTTATTGGTGAATATGAAATGGAATATATAGTGGTTAGGAATACCACAAAACACTACCAGGACGGTAGGATCACTTGCCACCAGCATTAGTGGGGCAAGTGAGTTGCACAGGGATCAGGAAACCAAACATTTGTACTTCCTGAATTGGTCATCAACTCATTTTGAGTAGCAAAAGCAAAAGCAAGCAATTTGTCCTCAAAATGGCCCACCAAAGGCAAAATCAAAATACAGTGAATAGCTGCATTCACGGCATTGCTCTCCCCTAGATTGGCCTTAGGGGGTGGTACTTGCGGAGGAACTTGGCATGCACTTGAGAAAAAGGACAACCACTGGAGAGGAGCTTCACAGTGTATTCAGACCCTTGTTTGAAGGTCACTTCCATTGGGCCAATCCACAGTGTGTCCAGCTTATGCACGCGCCCACCTACTCTATGTTGGTAGTAAAGAACATGGTCGCCAACATCAAATTCAGGCAAGGGGGAGCGTCCAGCATTATTGGGAGAAAGTTCAAGCATCTTAGTCTTGTATGCAGAAGTGTAGGCAGTGGCCTGTATATTGATGATGCGTTGACTAGATCCTTGATGTGGTTGTCAGGATTCATGGCCTTATCAGAGGAAAGCAGGGGGCCCCAAGAGCAATGGGGTAGTAGCCTCTTGCCCATATATTATAGCAAAGAGGGAGTACCCAGTGACACAATGTTTGCTAAGGCGGTACACAAAGAGAGCAGCAGGTAAGTATAGGTCCCAATTAGCAGCGTCAGAGTAGGTGAGCTTCCTCATGATAGAGACCAGTGTTGAATTTGCACGCTTGATGGCCCCATTGGTAGAAGGGTTGTAGGAGGCAGAGAAAAAATGATGGGACCCCAAAGCTTTGACAACAGAGGTTACCAGCTTAGCATTGAAGTTGGTCCCATTATCTGAGAGCAACACTTGAGGACAACCATGGTGGTAGAAAACATCTTGTAACAGGAAGGCCTCAGTTGTCTTAGCTGTGATGTCCTTTGTAGGGCGAGCCTCTACCCACTTGCTGAAGTGATCAACAGCAATCAGGATAAAGCGACACCCAGAACATGAGTGGGGGAGAGGACCTACTGTTTTGATGCTGAAAGTATGAAAAGCATGTTGAGGGGAACTAATTTGAATTTGTGGGTAGCAGCTTAAGGTCTCTGCAGCTGGCAGTTGTGGCAACTAACTAGGACGTCTGGGATCAGCAGGCAAAGGTTTTCCCAGAAGTAATTCTTCTGAAGCCAGTCAAAAGTCTTAGTAATGCCTCCATGCCCAGCCTCTCTATGAGCTTGTGACACCAACAAGAGGCAAAGACTGGGTTATACATAGGGCAGATACTGATCTCGTACCTTTTTGAAGAGTTGATTGTTGCGTATGAGGATATCTTTGGATAGCTTGGACAAAGCCAGTTGGTCCTCTTCTTTTCACTTTCCCAAGAAGAAGGGTATCCAATTAGTTTGTACAATTGGTCAGCCTCTGCAGGATGTAAAGCAAGAATGGGCATTCTGGATAGCCCATCAGTGTTCTGATGTTGAATCCCAGGGCAATGGAGCACAGCGAATTTGTAACCTTGCAGACATAGGGCCCATCTATCTAAGCGCCCTTCTAGATCCTTAAGTTGTTGTAACCATTTAAGCAAAGCTTGGTCAGTGACAACTGTGAAATGGGTGCCATACACGTAGTGGCAGCACTGTTTGACTTCATGCAACACAACAAGACACTCCTTCTCTGTGACACTATAATTCTTCTCATGCTTGTTTAGCACGCGGGAAGTGTAAGCCATAGGATGGTTTACACCCTTGTTGTCTAGTTGGGCCAGATAGCTCCAATAGCAAGATTGCTAGTGTCAGTGTATAGAATGAACTCCTTATCATAGTAGGAATACACTAGTGTCAAAACGCAGGCTCAACCCGCCAGCAAGGTTCCCACCAAGTGGGTTTGTGACCTGCAATCTGATTATCAGGTCACCTGAAGCCAGACTAGGAAGTCAGCTTGAATTACCAAATCCATCAATATGAACAGATGATGATCCTTCACGGTGGATACCTCAATTTGGTGCTTGACTCATTATCAGGATTAAGCCACCCCCTTTTTCCATCCAGCCGTGTGATCACCAATCTTGTTCCTTCTATCCTTGATTCACATGAACTATATAATCATTATCTCTCAATAAAGATTATTATCTATCTTCTAAATATTTTCCCCGTGTAACTCTGCTAAAACTGCACAGTTACAACATTGGTAGCACAGGTAGGTTCTGCATTCTACCTTATCTTGAAAAATTCCGCCTGTTGCCCGCACACGCCGCAGCCAACAAATCCTCAACAGAATTATGTCTGGCCTCCTGCCCAATTGGACTCTGTATACTCCTGGTACCAAGATACCTGATGGTTTTGTCCTCTGCCAAAATACGGTGATCCTGCTACCTGCCTTCAACGCCCTGTCCGCCCAAGGGTTCTTTCAGGCACCTTCCTCAATACTGCAACCAGCTGATAAAACCACCATGCCCGCCTATGTTGCACAAAGACTTCCCAGCGCTGCCTTGGAACCCTTTGCTGGGGCCAACGACAACAATGCTGCTGCATGGATCCAGTCCGCTCAAAGCAAGCTGGCTCAAATGGAATGCCCACAGCAATTCTGGATCACAGAGATTTCCATTTGCCTAACCCATGACGCTGGCACCTGGTGTGACAAGTGGCATAAAGAGCACACTGACAAGAACTGGGACACTTTCAAACGGGACTTCTTGGCAAGGTTTGTGCTTAAGGATACAGCGCTCATGATCATATGTCAAGTAAAGAACCTGACCCAGACAGGCACCGTTAAAGAACTCACCCATGCCTACAAGGAACTCTGTCTCTGTGCCCCATCCAACATGGCCTTTGACACCCCAGCAACACACCTCATTTACTACAATGCCCTCAAGCTGCACATGATGAGACATGTGAACCTGGACCAAGTAACCAACCTGCAAAGCCTGTACTGTGAAGTGTAAAAAGCAGAACAAACATCCAACGCTCTACACAAGGCACAGACTGGGAAACAAGAAAGGCCTAAGGACTCCCATCCAAGCAGGTGCTCCTCTCAAACACCTCCTGGAGGCAACAGCAACAACAACAACCACAAACCCACGGGTTTGAATGGGAATGGGAATGTAAATAACGGCCAGTCAAATTGTATTTATTTCTGTGTTACCGCCACCCAAGGCAACCAAGATGAGGGAAAAGCCCGGGGAGAGCACTAAGCAAGCCAAGCTCTTCCCACGCAACTCCTTACTTGCCCAACAATGAATACTGACCCGAGGATGTGGACCAATGTCCAATGATCCAAGTACCCTCAGAAGACCCGGTACTGTACACCATTGCCAGACATCCCAATAAATTGATGTCTTACCCTTTCTGCTTTTGCAGTTACACAGGCTCAGCACTCCTGGAATTGGGCGCAGATTGAACTTTAGTCAACAGCAGCTTTGTGGATAAATTCAAGCTGGCCACTAATACTTTGCAGATTAAAAACGTGGTCCTGGCTGATGAACACCACATTGCTGTGACAAAGGAAACTGCCCCCTTAATTGTCATGCTTGAGAACCTTCACTTCACCATCCAAGGTCTTGTCATTGACTTCCCTAAGTTTGACATTGTACTGGGACTAGATTGGCTACAGAAAAACAACCCCCACGTGGACTGGGTGACCTCAGTGTTGACTATCAAGCGTGAAGGTGTCAAACACCAGATCTACCCGGACTTTGTGGACCAACTCCTACATGACCACGTCTTTGTACACATCACAGAGACTTTGGACAAGAAGGAAAACCCGAAAGCAATTGACTGGGATTCCTGCCAGTATGAGATCATACACTTCAAGGACCAGTGGGACACCTCCACGCCTCAAGATTGCAACATTGTGGCCTGTCACCCAGAAATCTTTAAGGATACATTACCTGGGCTACCCCCTGAGAAGCACATCCAACACTTGATCCAACTCAAGAGGGCTGTACCCAAGGCACATCCCATCTATCAACTGACCCCAAATGAAGACAACGCCCTGCGCGCCTATCTCAAGGATGCACTGGAAAAAGGACTTATCCGCTACTCACAGTCTCCCTTTGGGGCTGCCGTGTTCTTTGTGGCTAAAAAGGACGGTACCTTATACCTGGTCACAGACTACCGCGCCTTGAATGAAGTCACCATTAAGAATTGTTACCCATTGCCATTGATTGAAAATCTCTTTGACGCTTTGGGAGGAGCCACTGTCTTCTCCAAGATTGATCTAACTGCAGGCTACAATCAGATTTGTATCAAGGAGGAAGACATCCCCAAGACAGCCTTCCACACCAAGTACAGCTCCTAAGAATGTGTGGTACTCAACTTTGGCATGACCAATGCCCTGTCCACCTTTGTAACCTTCATGAACAAAGTGTTTGCGCCACACATAGGCAAACACGCCCTGGTGTACCTGGACAATATTATTGTCTACAGCCCCTCAGTGGAACAGCACCACAAAGACCTGGAGGAAGTCTTTGCAACCCTGGCACAGCACAAACTGTTGGCCAAGCCCTCCAAGTGCCAGTTCTTCCGGGAGCAACTACCCTTCTTGGGACACATAGTCTCAAAAGACAGCATTAAACCCAACAGTCAAAAGATACAAGCCATCTGCAAGATGCCACTTCCCAAGGACAAATCAGAACTCCACACCTTCTTGGAAATGGTGGCCTATGTTGACGCTTCATACCCAACTGTGGCGTCTTGACTGCCCCCTTGTCCGCCATAACAGGTGCCAAGTCCAAGTTTGTATGGACCCCCCAATGTGACCTCTGTTTTAGACGTCTCAAAGAAAAGCTCACAACACCGCCCATCTTACAATATCCCAAACAAGACAGAGAGTACCAGATTGAAACCAAAGCCTCAGATGCATCCATTGGGGGAGTACTACAAATTGAGAATAGTGATGGTGACTTCCTGCCTGTAGCCTATGAGTTGCGCAAACTGACAGATGGCAAGTGCTGATACCCAATCCACAACAAGAACTGCTGGCCATTGTACACTGCCTAGTCAAATGGCACTGTTACCTGGAACAACAGGAAGAATTCACAGCACTAACCAATCACAAGTCACTCATCTATTTCAAGACTCAAGCAAATCTATTGCGCCGCCAAGCGCGGTGGATGGAACTATTGGAGAGTTTTAACATGCTCATCCAGTATAAGCCTGGGGCTGAGCTTGCCATGGCAGACGCCCTGTCCCGGCTGTATGTCCGTGCTTCAAGAGGAGAGAATGGGCTCAACCCAGACTGGCCTCTCCTAGTGCTACGTACAAAAGACAAAGGGTTCCCTGCAGGCACAACCAATATCACCAAAGAAACGGTCATCAAGAATGAAATCCTCTTTGCTGACGTATATGGGACTCTTCACAGAAAAATGTCGGATGACACGACCATTCCCTACATCCCCACACATCAATGAGTTGATATCATTTTTTGCTATCACAGAGATCTTGTACATACTAAGATCCAAAATCTATACTAATTCCTAAAGCATAAATCCTGGTGGCCAATCCTATACCGCAATGCCCAGGAAATGCTAGAACAGTGTGAGGTCTGCAAAAAGTTTGCCAAAAGCAAAACCCTGCCTAAGTCTGTACTCCCCATTCAAACCCACTACTGTTCAAGGTATGGGCTCTGGACATTGTGGGCCCCATGCCAGGAAAGCACAACAACAAAAAATACATCATCATAGCCATTGATTTTGCAACAAGGTGGCCAGTAGCCCAAGTGGTGAAATTGCACACCAGTAACAACATCCGACAATTCATTGGCAAAGAAATAATCAGTAAGTTCGGAAAGCCAGAACTCCTGATAACCAATGGGGGCAAAGAATTGACCTCTGAAGACACCAATGTGTACCTCACCAAAAATGGAGTCAAACACACCGTCACAACACCATACCATCCACAGGTCAATGGACGTGTAGAGCGGCTTAATGATAGCCTTGTGCAAGCCCTAGCCAAACTCACCGCCAGGAGACCTGAAGACTGGTATAAGCAGCTACCAACTGCATTAATTATGTGTCAAACCCAAGTGAACAGATCCACCGGAAAAAGCCTGTTTGAGCTGGTATACGGCACACAGCCAAATATTGTCCAAGCATTGACAGGACCCAAACAGGAAATTCCAAGTCAAGTCCCCCCTTGCTCAGATCCTCAAGTAGTAGAGGCCAACAGCAAACAAGCAGCCAAAGAAAAGGAACACTTACAAAAGGCTTTTGTTCCCAACCGCAATAGACATGAAGTCAAAGACAAAGTCTGGGTTATGAATGTTGACAAAAGCAAACTACAACCCAAGAAAGTAGGGCCAACAATCATTATAAAGGTAAACAACAATAACACTTACCTTGTGCAAGGGCTTGGGAAATGCAAGCAAAAAAAACCTTACACCACGACCGCCTAAGGCCCTGCAAAGCAAGACAAAAACAACAAGAGACCGCCCTGCCTTCCACCAAACAACAACTGATTCAATATGGCGCCTGAGCTCCTGACAACCTCCCTGACAACCTGCCCCCAGAGGAAGCCAACCTTCAGCCAGGGGGATGCTGAAACCACAGGCTTGATCCGCCAGCAAGGTTCCAACCAAGCGGGTTTGTGACCTGCAATCCAATTATCCAGTCACCCAAAGTCAGACTATGAAGTCAGCTCAAATTACCAAATTCATCAACATGAACAGATGATGATCCTTCACAGTGGATACCTCAATTTGGCGCTTGACTCATTATCAGGATCAAGCCACCCCCTTCTTCCATCCAGCTGTGTGATCACCAATCTTGTTCCTTCTATCCTTAATTCACATGAACTATATAATCATTATCTCTCAATAAAGATTATTATCTATCTTCTAAATATTTTTCCCCGTGTAACTCTGCTAAAAACAGCACAGTTATAACACTAGGATTAGTGCCTCTTTGAGTTTTTTCTTAAGAGTCTCAAAGGCTTGCTGTTGACTGGCGGTCCATTCAAAAGGAACATTACATATCAGTTGGACTAGAGGTTCACTAGTGTTGGCAAATTCAGGGATAAACTGTCTGTAGTAGCACATCATCCCTAGAAAGACTTGCACCTCTCACAGGTTGGTGGGTGGAAGAATTTTGTAAATGCCTCAACCTTTTTAGTCAATGGGCAAATCCCTGTCTGAGTTACTTTATGGCCCAAGAATTCAAGACACTCTTTGAAGAAGGCGCACTTGGAAGGTTTTAGTTTAAGGCCAGCTTCCTTAATCTTTAGGAATACATCTTTAAGATGAGCCAGGTGATTGATGAAGGTAGCGCTGAAAACCATTATATCATCCAAGTATACTAGGACACACAGCAACTTTAAGTCACAGAAGATGGAGTCCATGGCCCTTTGGAAAGTGACTGGGGCATTACAGAGTCCCTGCAGCATGCGAGTAGGCTCAAAAAGCCCTTTAGATGTAATGAGCGCAGCCTTTTGGCATTCCTTGGGCAACAGGTCAACTTGCCAGTATCAGGATGCCAGGTCTATTGCGGAGAAGAACTTAGAGCCTCCAAGACGTCGGAGAGCATCATCAATACACAGCAAGGGGTATGAGTCCTTCTTGGTCAAAGAGTTCAATTGGCGGTAGTCTATCACAATATGATGACCTCCATATTTCTTTTTTAAGATTAATAGCGGGGATGCCCAAGGACTTTGGGAAGGTGCCAGCAGCCCAGCATCCAACAGTTGTTTGAGCTCTTTATATACATGTGCGTCCTCTACATGGCTGCGGCAATATGGTTTAGCACGGAAGGGAGGAGCGTTGCCAGTATCAATCTGATGGATAACACTTTTGGCTAACCCATAGTTGGTACTCTCCTTAACAAAGATGCCAAAAAATTGGTCTAGCAAGTCTAGCACCTCTTCCTTTTGAACCAGGTACAGCTGTGAAAAGTCTTGCACAGTGAAAAAGGATGGGACTTGTGGTTCATCCTCAGGTAGGTTAGAATCTTGGAATGTGCCAAAGGGCTGAAGAGACAAGACATTCAGGAGCGCTCAACAACTTGCTATATCTGACAACCTGCCCCCTAGACACAGTCATGGGGAGTGCAGTCAGGTTGGCTACCAACAATTGAACAGGGTCCTTATGGGAGACATCTAGGATTCCAGGACAGAGATAAGGTTTGTTGCACCCTAACAAGGGGGGAGAGTACAACTCCAAGAAGGTTTGTTCAGGTAGCTCATATGATATCTGGGAGTCTAAGATGGCCTGAGAGCCAGGGGGGATGGTGACAGCAGATGTGGCTGTGACCGTACTACAGTCACATTGGGCTGTGGTTTCACAAAGAGGTTGAATTGTGATGAATTTCATAGGTTGAAATTCAAACCAATAGGATTAGCCTGGAGAGACTTTCCAGTGTAGCAATGATACCCAGGAATCAATTAGGCTGTATTAATTGAGGGCTGTAATGAATAATCTGAATGATTCAGATTATGAGGCTAGGTGTCTCAAGCATAATTTATTAACTGGGAAGGTTAATTAATTGATACCCTGGAAAATGATTGATGGGGATTTAATCATAGGGCCAAAATGGGCTTGACTGTGTCAAGTAAAGACTAGGTGTCTTAAACTGATTGATTAACTGGGAAGTTTAATTAATATATATATACTGGAATATGATTAATGGGGATTTAATTATAGGGCTGAAATGGACTTGACTGTGTCAAGTAAAGTCTTGTTATCTTCAAACAGATGAATTAACTGGGAAGGTTAATTAATATATGCTTGTAATATAATTAATGGTGATTTGATTATATTGTTTAATTTCCTTAACTGTGTCAAGAAGTTTGGTTAAGGTTAGCCAAAAGTAAACCCCTGAATTGTGGTTTAAAAGTGCTGTGTTGGCAAATTCATTGGATTAAAAGCGCTGCTGCACCGCCTAATGGATTTGCAAAGCGCTGAGGCGTTGCTATCAAATTTTTCAGGCTCTGAGGTGCTGGGGCGCCGCCTGGGAAAGTTCCTGGGCGCCGCGGCGGTGCCTGGTTTGAGTTTCAAAGTTTTTTGATGGGGTTTAAGGTGAAAAATCATTAAATGCGGAAAAACAGATAAATGTAGACAATGGTGTCTATGCATTCAGGATTGATAGGCTGGTTCCCAGTTGGAACAAGGATAGCTTGGATCAGGAATATGTATATTCCACAGGGTTTTGGCGCCAGAAGTCTGGAATGCTTCAAGCCAAAGCAATACATTTCCATGGAAAGAATCAGGCAATTCTGGAATGTATTAGGGCACATTCTTATAGGTTAAGAGTGTGAAGATCTTTTTGGTAAAGATCTGGATTGGATGACGACGTTTTGTCAAAAACCATGTGATAAGAATCTAGGTGTGATTCCAGAACTGGAGGGGTTTTCAGAAAATGTACCCCAATTGGTATATAATGGAAACATGAAAATAATTAATAAAGGATGATGCTTATTGTGACAATGGTTGCTTTCCCCCAATATTTTTATGCTTTGTGTTTTGGCTTTTGGTTGAAAGAAGACTACCATGGAATGAAAGAGATGGTCTGCAGCTAAGACTATGGGAAGCAAAAAATGTGGAAATGATCACCAGATGGCAACAAGTTTAACGCCAAGATTGCTTGCCTGGAATCCAAGCTCATTGAAGCTTACCTAAATGATTCCCTGTCAAACTGTAAAAGAGTCAGACCAGGATAACAAAGAAGCAAGCATGAATTTCCTGGATCCGTCACAGTGGCTAGGAGAGGGATCCCTTCAGACGCAGGACAAGCCATGGGTGGAAATTTCATGTTTGAAGAGTGGGTGCAATATTTGAGGTTGAAAACCCCAGTGGGATATTCCAAGGCACATGTCTTGAGACGTTTCCCGGGAGCTTTAACTGGCTCTTCAATAATCAGAGGGACTTTGTATCCCAGAATAGAGAGGTAATCATCTTTCAAGTTAATTATCCCATAATATTCCCTAAGGAACTGAGTGCCAACTAAGAGATTGTAACTCTTGTTTTCCAAGACAACTGCTGGCACAGCTAGGAGAAACTTGCCAAACCGCATGGGTAGAGCAGAGTACGCCCCTATGGTGCGGGTCATAGAAAGTCCAGCTGTGCCATACAACTGATGATAATTAAGGTCAGGGGCAAGTTTGAGTTTCTTCACAAGCTTGGAGGAGACAACATTGACTAACAAGCCAGTGTCTAAAATGGCCTTGATCTTCACTTTTTGAATGGATATCTCTATTCAAGTGGTAGTGCAACCAAAGGGTGGAAGGACAGCCAAGATATCTTGAGCCTCTGCTAGCTCCTTATCCCACTCTCAATCATGCATCTTAATCCTGGGAACTCCTTATAAACAGTTTGGAGAGGGAGCAAAACAGATACATTCTTGATGACAGCTTCAGCAACCTTGGCAGCTTCTTTGGACAACTCCACTAGCATAGGGGACCTCTTAGCCTGAGTGAGGTAAGGGCAAGAGACAACTTCTTTGGCTACAGACAAAGGCTTAGCAGTAGTTGTAGTCTTTCCTGATTGTAACTTATAGGGGACTGTAATGGTT
Source organism: Entomophthora muscae (assembly GCA_014839935.2). Classification (NCBI taxonomy): domain Eukaryota; kingdom Fungi; phylum Entomophthoromycota; class Entomophthoromycetes; order Entomophthorales; family Entomophthoraceae; genus Entomophthora; species Entomophthora muscae. The sequence continues at coordinate 112,540 of QTSX02007123.1, read as the reverse complement.
TCAGGAAAAGCCAGGACAGAGTACCCATATGTGTTGGCGTCGTCAGTATCAGAGTCATCCAGGTCAGAGTTGTCAGAGATATTGTGGAACAAGAGGAGAATAGGAGGAGCCTCACTATCAGCAGGCTTGGAGTTAGATATAGAGGGAGGGATTGAAAGAGACTGGGAATAATTTTTAACCAATAGCGTCTCTGCCTCTAGGTTGACTGATCTTTTCCTGCCTGCTCTTTTGGATCAGCTTCTTCAACCTGTGGGTTGGTGCAGACTTGAGAATGGTGACCTATATGACCACAGTTGTGGCAACCTTGGCTTTGAGGAGTATTTTGCAAGTTTATGGTAAGAATGTGAGGACCACGGGAAGACAAACCAGAGTTAGAAGTAGCTCAACCTTCCCTAACAACTGCTCCGGAATGGGTAATATGGGGTTCCTGGTCACCAGTCCCCAAAGTGTGTCCTGAGTTGTAGCCAGGGTCCGGCTTGGAGGAGTTGTCATTCTCCAACAGTAGTGAATGGCTGATTAGGAGCTTATACTTGGCCTGCATAAGAGCAAACTCCTCCAGTACCTTCCCAATTACTAGGCAAGCGTCTCCACCATACTATTGTACTTCAGAAGGCGCCAGCCCTTCTGTAGGTTGATACCAATCTTGTAATAGTCTTGCAAACTCTCCCCCAATAAACTCTCTTCCACTATTTGTCATTTCAAGATGCCTAGTTGCCTTCTCTCACTCCTCCTGGGAAGACTTACTAGAGGCAAAATTCCTGCACCCTAGGCAATAGGATTCCTTGTCCCCTGGGCTAGGTTAGAAAATGTGGGGTAATTGACTCATTGGACTTATATCCTTTCTTAGCACAGGAAATTTGGATAGGGGCCGTAATAGGCGCTTTATTCACAGTCAGAAGGAAGATCCCCTTAAAAACCTTCTGATATATGACCTTGGGATAGGGAATAATGAGGGGTTTGTGCCAATGCTTGGGGTCCTTTAATAATCTCTTGGACTCCTTGTACTTGGTCTTTGGCTACTGCTCCTTGATCTTGCGCTTCTGTGCTTTGGTCTTGGTCTCCTGTGGTCTTTTCCAGCTCTGGCTTCCTATTCTTGGTCTTTGGCTCCTTCTGTAGCTTTTTTGGCCTTTTTAATCCACTTTATCCAGTCTCCCAAGAGCCTCAGATAGCTCTCTCTTTTTATAGCCCCTTGTTTCAGACCAAAAACCTCTCTTAGAACTCCAGTTTTTCAAAGCTAAAACTATTCTGTTTTTCTCCTTCTATGATATATTAAACCTTTAAACTTACTTCAGCCAATGAAACCCCTGAATTTTATGCTTCTGCTCCTCATTTTTTAGGCTTTAACTCTCAAGTTAAAGCCCTTAAAACACTGATCAAATAGACTCCGGCTTGCAGCCAATCACACACCTTGATTCAACAGTTTAGCCAAAAGGATTTCCCCAGATGACCCGTCCTTAACCCTGGTTTGAACCCAAGGCTGTCTCACTCAGGGTAAACAACTGCTCTGCGTTTTGAACGGTTTTGCCGTAATTCTTGTCATGTTTCCCCAGCAAATCTCGAGCGCTTCCACATATGTTTTACTTAGGCACATTTTGACCCACCAATTTTTCAATGTTTCTCTGTGTTTATCTGTGTTTCTTTCAGTGTTTTGCAACTTTGAACCTGCTTGCTGATTGTTCTTTTGCCTCTCCTAGTTGTTCTTGGCAAAATTTGCTCTTTTGCCCTTACAGTTTCTCTGTTCTTTTTTCCAGCTTCTTTCTGGCACATTTTCTCCTCACTCCTTCTTTTTAAAATAACATATAGTTCTAACAAACTATATGTTTTTTTTCTTCTCTTTCTTTTTTATATGATATTATATCCATTTTTAATCATAATTAGGGAGTATTTAATTATTATTTAACTGCTTCTTTTTATCTATTTTCTTCTCAAAAGACATCAAAATCAGCTCTTCCAGCCTCTTCATCCAGTCTGGCTAGTTCATCCTTTCAGCTCTTCAGTCTCTCACCACAAAATTCTGGTCCTTTGGACATCCTGCTTTATGATCAGCTAGTCCTGCATCATAATCTTCTTGTTCTTTAACTTCCTCTCAGCCAGTTCCTCAACAAATACTCACTAGGAACCTCCTTTGTTCCTTCCACACATCAAACCATATTAGTTCCTACAATTCAATATGAATTACCCGTTCATCAACTAGCCTTCACTGTGATCAAACAGTCCCTCCTGCTAGTCTTCTCTGTTAATTCTGTGAACCACCTTGGTTCTTTATCTCAGTCCCCATTACCAAAACTTGTAGACCCAGACTGAGTCTACATTGAACTGGCATTTTACTGGGCCCTTGCAAGTGGCAATCCACTTAGGCCATTCAACCATAGATCAATGTCTATGCATTGTCTTTACTCACCCAGGTGATTAAGTCTGGGCTTTCAGTCAAAGAGTAATCAGCTCCACTTACCAGAGGCCTGATCACACCAAGTTCTGCAGCTTGCTTCCCCAAGCAAACCGCCTTGGTGACACCTCTGAGCAAATCTATGCCCTCCAATGCTCACTTTTGGTTCCTAAAAGCTCCCATAGGGGCATAAACAAGGACACCCTACCAGTCTGTTAGGTAGGGTGGTTGCTCACAGACCTCCTGTAAGCGTATCAGGGTACATTGAGCCCTCAAAGCTATTCCACTCCCTGGCAGCCCGTGTTACCAGCCAGGGGTTCAAAACCTACTCCCCCCAGACAGACAAAGTTCCCTGCTTTCTATTTCAGTCTTCACTTTTCTGCAGCCACAGTTCCCTGCAAGGTGAAGCACTATAGCCCAAAGCAGCCAATTTCTTCTTCTGAGTGGAGGCAATATCTGCTCCTGGTAGTCCTATGTTACCTACTAGGCTCACCCTACTTACCCCTAGTAGACCATGTTACATACTAGTTAACAGCGTCACCAGATAACCACACATTGTCACTCTTCAGCATATTGTCTTTATTTGAAGCCAATTAACCTTTGCCTGCAAAACAGCACACATGTGGATCACCACAGGTAAGGTGCATGTCCTGCAACAGCGTCTTTATGCTCTTCATGGAGGAAAACATAGATTTATGGGATTTGAAGTAAAGGCACAGAAGCTGTTTAACCTTGAGAGCTTGAGCGCAAGCCATGTAAGCTTCATGGGCTGTCAATTGTCTGCTTGTTATCAGTTGCTGTCCTTCCATGTAGAATCTGTCTGCAAACTCAGCTAGTGTTTCTTTAGGCTTGAAAGCAATATGCATAAAAGCGTCCTTTTTTTCAGGCTAAGGTCACCACCAAGATTGTTAATCAGAAGCTGCTTCATATCTTTCCACGTCTCAATGATGGGAAGTTCAGGCACCACCACCTCCTGGCAAGTTGGATGTAAACAGGTCATAATATGTTCTTTCTTTCCTTTGTTTGATGCTTGTCTCATGGCAGTTTTGTAGATAGTTAGGAAAGCTGCAATGGTTGAGGTTCTGGGGTTTAAGACTTGCTTAAAGGTAGGCTTGAAGTGTGCTTTGGGAGTTAGACCACCATTGTTGCTATGGAGTACGCTTATACGCAGGGAAAACTCTGCCTTGGATTCAGAGGGGGGCTGTCTAGCTATAGCTGACAAACACTCTCTTCAAGAGTAGTCAGGGTCTCAACAGTGCGGGTACCTATATTGACAGCTTGAGTGGTCTGTTGTGCAGTAGCATCTAAGCGTTGACCTTGGGTGGTCACTATTGTGGAGAGCTCAGCCAGTCAAGAAGTAAGGGATGGCCCCACTGAGAGGCAAGGTGCAAATCTATCATTCACAGATTTGATCACATCATTCATCTCTTGTATGTCTCTATCCATTTCAGTGTGGTCCCGCTTGAATTGATCCACCTTGTAAGCTAGGTCAATTAATTATCTAGTGCATTGGATTCAAGGTGCTCCAGATAAACCAGGGCAGCAACCATCTTCATCAACAACCCCAACTGGACTAGCAGCAGTTGCCATCATTTCACGTAGGGCGGCAAGTTCTTGCTGTAGCTCTGCAACTTGAGCAGTCAACTCAAGCACCTGGGGGTCAGGTTGAGGAGCCTCAGCAGGACGTTCTTGACTGCAAGTAGTAGTATGTAGCTCTCAAATAGTGTCCCATATTCTCTGCTCTTGATCCACCAAGTCATCACAATGGGGAGAGGACGGAACATATGGCTTGGGCGTAGCTAATTCATTCACTTGACTCTGGAGTTTGGTTATAGCAGCAGCAGTGGCAGCTCTTTCTTGATCAAATACAGCATGAGGTCATTAAGGTTGTTGGCAGCAAAGTTTGCTACCTGCCGTAGTTGCTTGAATAATATGTGCTGAATGAATTGAGCTGTTGCACAAGTTGTTTGAATTTGATGATATAAGCGTTTAAAGTGGAATCTAATTGAGTTTTCCAGGGTTGATCTAGCTGGTGAAACTCTTGTAGCCGCTCTCTCACGTATTTGGGGATGAACTGGCGCATTTGTTTGATAGAATTAACCAAACAGGTCTGGGAGGTAACAGAGTTGCGCTGATTGTCAGATACCAAGGAAAAAAGGGAATGGATCCACTGTTGGTAGGCAGCAAACTGATCCCAGTGATGAGTAACCGCTGCTTGTAGAGACTAGATTTCTTGGATGTGGAGCCCCAACATCATTTGATGATGGGCCAAGGCAGGCTTCACAAAGGACAATAGTAAGTGCTCAGCGGAGCCAGCTGCTGAGAGGAGATGTTGTGGAATTTGAGGAGCCACAATTAACTCATAGTATTTGGCACGGCTAAACTGTAGCTGAAGGCAAGGGATGGCCCCATCCCAAGCTATCCCAAGGGCTACCAACATGACTTGTTCTAAGTCAGGAGTACCCATTGGGTAAGCACCTAGGTGGGGACCATTCCCAAGGTTCAGTACAGTAGGGACAATAGGCGGGCCGGTGATGTCTTCCTCAATAGGAGGACTGGTTACTTCAGGTGAAGTCAACTCTTTTATATATGGAGGCAAAGGACCTGAAAACGTGGATGCAAAGGGGATAACCAAGGGGCTTACAGCCCCTGTAGTGAGCACCATTTTTGTCATGTTCTGAGGCGCGGCACAGACACACAATGGGAAATCCTAACCTTAGGATTAATTTGTACTAAGTCTTGGTTAGATGACAGGGAAGGCTATGTGTTTACCTTGCAGCCCTGGAAGAATAATCTCTACTAGTTGTGGCTAGAGAGAGGCGCAGTAGTACAGAAGACACAAAGACAAAAATGTGAATAGAACTTAATCTTTATTGGTGAATATGAGATGGAATATATAGTGATTAGGAATACCATAAAACACTACCAGGACAGTAGGGTCACTTGCCACAAGCATGAGTGGGGCAAGTGAGATGCGCAGAGTCAAGAAACCAATTAATTGTATTTCCTGATTCAGTCATCAACTCATTTTGAGAGGCAAAAGCAAAAGCAAGAGATTTGTCTTCAAAATAGCCCACTGAAGACGAAATCAATACATGGTGAATAGCAGTATTCACAACAGGGATACTAATAATACATGTTTCACGTATAGTTGCCATGTGTTTTTGCTTTGCCATCCATTATTTTCTCTAGGGTCCTGATAAGGCTGTCATTGAGTTGTTCCACTCTGCTGTTGGCCTGTGGCCTGTACAGAGAGGTTGTGGAGTGTTTAATGTTTTTGGATTTTAAGTTGTTGTTTACTATGTGACCTGATAACTTGGTTGCTCAATTAGTTATGATGTAGTCTGTAGTACCATAGTTGGCTATGATTGCTTTGATAATGAAACAGTTGATGGTTTCTACTTTATGATCTTTGTTTTCCCAGCAGATGGTCAGCGTGTGGCAAATACAATAGCTACAATTAAGAAACGTTGGTTTGTTTTTGTTTCTGGGAAAGGGCCCACTACATCCAGTCCCCAAACCTTGAATGGTTCAGGGTCTGGTACTGGGTTGACTGTTGGCTTTGAGCCTTTGTAATGGTGTATTTCTTGCACACTGTGCACTTTTTCAGAACATCAACTATATCTTGTTTGAGGTTGGTATACCATAATATCTCTTTTTTTGTGAGTTATAGGTTGTTAGCCTTTGTATGTCCTAGTTGTGATGATGTCTTAGATTGGTGTCAACTCTTTGTGTGAGTGGGATGTATGGGGAATTTTTGTCATTAATGATTTGGTATACAGTGCCATTTGATACATGGAAATACTTTTTGTTCCTTACAATGTATTGTGGGTCAGTTGATGAGTTGAGGGTCTTTTCCTTTGGTTTTATACTCAGTGTTGTACTGGTTTGGCCAGTTAGGGTCCAGGTGGTTGGGATGATCCTCTCTAGGCTGACATAGTCTAGAGAGAGCATCAGCTGTCACCAGCTCTGCCCCCTTTTTGTATTGGATGTCCAGGTTAAGCTGTTCCAGAAAGGACATCCATTTAGCTTGTTGCTGTGCACGTGTGTTCTGAGTTTTGAAATAGAGCAAGGATTTATGGTCAGTTAGTACTCAGACGTTTAAATGTCCTTCTAAGTAACATCTCCATTTCTTGCATATGTGATATATTGCTAGCAATTCATTATCTTGTATGGGGTATCTCTGCTCAGTATTAGTTAGTTTTCTGCTTTTGATACAAATACTGGCAGGGTCTTGCTGCCCTGACTGGCAGATATGCAGGACTGCGCCAATGGCAGTGTCACTGGCATCCAAATTGAGCTTGTAGCACCTGTTATTATTAGGGTATTAAAAAATTGGTGCTTTAATCAAAGCTTATGTTTTAATAATTGGAAATTCTAGTCACATTCTGGTGTCCAGATGAATTTCTTTTTGGTATTACCCTTGGTTAAGTGATTGATTGGTGCTTTTAGTTTTCCACAATCTTTGATGTATTTCCATAGGTAAGCTAACATACTGAGAAAGCATCTAACTTGTTTAACAGAGGTGGGGTGTTGCATGTTATGTATGGCTTTAATTTTGTCTGGATCTGCTTTGATGTCACCGTCAGAGACAATGTGGCCCAAGAACATGTGACTGTACTACAGTCACATTGGGCTGTGATTTCACAAAGAGATTGAATTGTGATGAACTTCATGGGTTGAAATTCAAAACAATAGGATTGGCTTTGGAGAGACTTTCCTGCGTAGCAATAATACACAGGAATCAATTAGACTGTACTAATTGAGGGGTAATAAATGATCTGAACAATTCAGATTATGAGACTAGGTGTCTCAAACTGTCTAATTAACCATGGAGGTTAATTGATACCCTGGAATATAATTGATGGAGATTTAATCATAGGGATAAATTCACTTGACTGTGTCAAGTAAAGACTAGGTGTCTTAAACTGATTGATTAACTGGGAAGGTTAATTAATATATATACCCTGAAATCTGATTAATGGGGATTTAATCATAGGGCAAAATGGACTTGACTGTGTCAAGTAAAGACTTTTTGTCTTCAAACAGATTAATTAACTGGGAAGGTTAATTAATATATGCTTGGAATAAAATTAATGAGGATTTAATTATATTGTTTAATTGCCTTGACTGTGTCAAGAAGTTTGGTTAAGGTTAGCCAAAAGTAAACCCCTGAATTGTGGTTTAAAAGTGCCGTGTTGGCAAATTCATTGGGTTAAAAGCACCGCCTGGGGAATTGCTGGGCGCCGCAGTGGCGCCTGGTTCAAGTTTCAAAGCATTTTAATGGGGTTTAAGGTGAAAAATCATTAAATGAAAAGATAACTAAATGTAGACAATAATGTCTATGCATTCAGGATTGATCAGCTGGTTCCCAGTTGGAACAAGAATAGCTTGGATCAGGAATATGTATATTCCACAGGGTTTTGGCGCCAGAAGTCTGGAATGCTTCAAGCCAAAGCAATACATTTCCATGGAAAGAATCAGGCAATTCTGGAATGTATTAGGGCACATTATTATAGGTTAAGAGTGTGAAGATCTTTTTGGTAAAGATCTGGATTGGATGACGCCGTTTTGTCAATAACCATGTGATAAGAATCTAGGTGTGATTCCAGAACTGGAGGAGTTTTCAGAAAATGTACCCCAATTGGGGTTATAATGGAAACATGATAATAATTAATAAAGGATGATGCTTATTGTGACAATGGTTGCTTTCCCCCAATATTTTTATTCTTTGTGTTTTGGCTTTTGGTTGAAAGAAGACTACCATGGAATGAAAGAGATGGTCTGCAGCTAAGACTATGGGAAGCAAAAAATGTGGAAATGATCACCAGATGGCAACAAGTTTAACGCCAAGATTGCTTGCCTGGAATCCAAGCTCATTGAAGCTTACATAAATGATTCCCTGTCAAACTGTAAAAGATTCAGACCAGGATAATGAAAAAGCAAGCATGAATTTCCTGGATCCGTCACAGAACAGGAGTTCCTTTTCCATAAATTGGCACTTAAATAATTTGCATAAAGTTTTTGCTTTGCAAGTTGATTGAGTGTCTTGTGGACATGCATGAAGTGTTCCTCTTTTGCTTTTGATAATATGATGCTAATGTCAAGGTAGTATAATGTATTTGAGAGACCGTTTAGTGCTTGGTTCATCATGGTGACAAACGTTGCAGGAGTGTTGGTCATCCCAAAGGACATTACTCTAAATGGAAGGATCCAAATTGCATATGGAACACAGTTTTTGGTATGTCCTTTTCCTTTACTTCAATCTGGTTGTACCCTGAGGTGAGGTCAATTTTGGAGAAAAATTGGCTCCAGAGAGTCTTTCAAACAGACCCTCTATAAGTGGAAGAGGGTATTTATTCTTTACTGTGCTTGCATTTAGTTCTCTGTAGTTGGTTACTAGACAGAGGGTGCCCTCCTTTTTCTTTACAAAGAATACTGCTGCCCCCACAGGGATTCAGACGGGCAAATGAATCCTTTTGATAGATTGTCCTCAATATGGGTTTTGATAATTGGATCTCCATGGGAGAGATTCTGTAGAGGGGTGCAGGTTTAAGCATTGCTTTGCATAGGGTGATGCCATGTTTGACCTATTGTTTGGGTGGTAACTCTATGAGTTCTTCTTTGAAGACATGAGTGTATTTGTTTAGAATGCCGCAAGTTCTGGGCATTGGATTTTGGCTGTTTGCATATTGTTGAATTCAGTGTACCTCATTATGTGGAGGGTACTATCTTTGATTAGATGTTCTTATTCATCTTGGTTTATGACCTAGACAAAAACAGTGTCTCTTTTAATAAGGTATTGTGTTCTTTGAGGATATTAAAATTGACTCTGTTGCATTTGATGGTCATAGTTTTTATTTTCCAACATATGCTGGGGTTCAATCAGGTGAACCAGCCCATACCTGATATAGTATTGTAGTTTATGTTGCTCATGACAAGTCCCGTGATGGACGTTTGTATACCTTGGAGGTCAATTATGAAGGGAGTTTTTTTGCCTTCAAGTAGAAACTTTGATTTATCTGCCATTCTGGCGTATTTGAAGTTGGGTTTGATAACTGGTATTTTGTACTTGGTTACAAAAGGTTTGCTAACCATAGTGTGCTGTGCACCAGAGTCAAATAAAATTTTATGTGTATGTGATTTGTAAGTGCATGGGTAGACAAGAAGTTGTGAGCAATCTTTAATTTTTATGTTCATAAAAATGGAGGATTTCAGGACATGTGGAATAAGAGCGGCAAAGTTTGTGCCTTGGTACAGTTTCTTGTCAAGTTGGGGGGAGACAGGGGCACTTAAGCCTGTTCCCCCTCTTCTTTTCCATGTTCCTCTGTTTTGAGACCTTCAAGATCAGAGAATGTGGGGTCAGATTCATAGCAGGTTGCTGTTTCAGCATTGTTAACTTTGACTGTGTCCTCCTTCTTGGGATGGGAGCGGTTTGCAGTTTGGCTGTGATTGCCATTGTTGCAATTGTAGTTGCCATTGCTATGATTGGCGTTTTGGCGTTTTTTTGCTATTGGATTTTTCTCTGCCATTGCCATTTGAGGAGTGATTGCTGTTGAGTGCAGCATATTCTATGTTTGCGTGTTTGTCTGTGTGCTTGGCTTCTGCAATGAGCACAGGCATGGAGGTATCAGCCTCTAGACAAATGAGGGTGGCAACAGAGGGTTTTATTATGTTGATTAATGAGGCTCTGGTATGTACGTTGTCAGCTTGTGCTGGGTTTTGGAGTTTGTGGCATATTTCCTTGAATTCATTGGAGTAAGCAGTGATAGTGATCTTCTGAGGAAGCTTGCTGAGCTGTATTGCAATGTCTTGGAGGGATTCAGTGATGCAGAAATTGTGGGTGATGTCTGCTTGAACTCTTCCCAGTTGTCAAGCTGATTGTCAGTTTGTGAGCCAACCCAGGTGGCAAACCAGTTAGCTGTGGCCTTGTACAGCCGCTTGCTGGCTTCCTGGACCCATTTTTTGTGGGGGATGCAGCTGACGCAGAGTTTAGCAGCTGAGTGGTCTAGCCAGTTGATGATGTAATCTTTGTTTTTTTCCACAGAACTTGTCAATACCAATGTATTTGGTGTTGGTAACTTCACCTCTGATAGGTGGTTGTGTGTTTGTTTGTGGTTGAAGAGAGCAACTGTATTGAATTATCTTGGTGCATGCTTTGGGCATGACCAGACCTTTGAATATGGTGCATCCACTAGGTATATCTTTGTCAATGTTGTGGGCGCAGAAGTATGTTTTCCAGGTCTCCGGGGTGTAGCCTGGATAAATATGTGAGCAAAGGTAGGCAGGGTTTGGTCAGTAATTTTCTCTTTCATGGACATTGTCAAAAAACAGTAGCTGCTACCAGTTATAAGGAGCGCCTTTTGGGGAAGCTTCAAATATGGAATTAGGAAAGAAGAGAAGTATCTTTTATTGGATAATATTTTAGACTTATATAGATTTGGCTTTAGCAGAGATTTAGTTGGATAAACCTAGGGGTTGGTCATGTGCAGGATTGATTTGAGCCACTGGATACTTGGACAGTCATGTGATATTGCTTGGTTGCCATTCCTGGTAGGTCAAACTGTGTATTAGAAAGGCACCAAATCAGGCAATGACTGGATGTTAAGTAAGTTGGCAGTAGCAGAATTCTTGTACATCCAGACTCTCAGCACCACCAAAAGGCAAAGACTAGGCCTTACATAAGGCAAGTAGTGATACTGTACTTTCTTGAAAAGCTGATTGTCACGTATGAGTGTGTCTTTGGATAACTTATAAAGGGCAACTTGGACTTCTTCTGTCTTTTTTCCCCACAAGGAAGAATATCCAATTAGTTTGTACTACCTGTCAGCCTCAGCAGGGTGTAGAGCAAGAATTGGTATTCAGGACAGTCCATCAGCATTTTGATGTTGAATCCCAGGGTAATGCAGCACAGTGAAGCTGTATCCTTGCAGGCAGAGAGCCCATCTGGCTAGTTGTCCTTCTGGTTCTTTGAGTTGTTGTAACCATTTAAGCAAAGCTTGGTCAGTAACTACAGTGCAATAAATGCCATACAAGTAATTGAAGAACTGCTTAACAGCATGCACCACAGAGAGGCACTCTTTATCTGTTACACTTTAATTCTTCTCATGCTTATTCAGAACACAAGAGGTACAAGCCACATGGTGATCCACACATTCATCATCCAATTGCGCAAAGATAGCTCAATGGCCAAGTCACTAGTGTTTCAACCGAGTTTCCAGACCTGCCTGCTAACATATCTTAATACACAGGGGGCGCCCAATGAGCCACCCCTTGACATATCTAACGGTATGGATTAATCTGATGGCAATATCAAATGGCAGGTACTTCATCCTAATTAGGAGCGTTGCCAATTTGACTTGCTGATTCCGTACAAGTTATTCCTTTGCTCCAAACCTTACATGGAACTTCCCACTATGCCACCCCCTTGTGGCCTTATGGCTTTCCCCATATAGTATATTAATCACAATATTCTACAATAAAAAATACCTTATTTTTATTATTCTGTACTTTTATATTGGACTGTTGTCTTCACCAATTCCAAATACTGAATCCTCATTGGTTCAGTTGCAACAGTGGTAGCAGCAGTAGGTTATCAATCTACCTAAAAAAAAAACCCCCAAGAAATGACGGAGTACGGGCCGTGTGGCTACTCCACAACAAGAGATGTTCCTTCCAATCCCCAAGGGGGACATCCCTGAAGGTTATGTCATCTATCAAGATCAGCTAGTTCTCACCAGTGTATACAATTGGCTCCGCCTCGGGCAGCGTGACGCCAGCATCACCCGCCCCAGTCAGACCTGTCCCAGCGCATGCTCAACCTTCAAATAGAATCCTTTGCTGGTGGCGTCAAGGGGGCCAGCATTGTCAGTTGGCTCCAGTCTACTGAAACCTGCCTTTGCATCTGCCAGGTTTCTGAGCCCATGTGGGTTGCCACTGTGTCTGGTTGCCTCACGGGGCCTGCTACTATGTAGTTCACCAACTGGGCCAGCCAGGAACTTGACATTACCTGGGCAGCATTTTGAGATGCCGCCAAGTCCTGTTACAGTGAAACCTTCTCCCCCATTGTTGTGGGAACTCTTATTATAGCAATCAAGCAAACTGGTTCCGTTCCTGAGTACCTTTCTGCCTGCAACAAGCTCTTGCTGCCGCCCCAGAAGATGTGAACAACGGAAATGCAATGCTACTCACTCTCATAATCAATGGGTTAAAACCCCATATCTGCAAGTGGGTCTCAGTAGGTTGCTGTAACTCCATCAATTACTGCTATAAGGCCTATGTGGAGGCTAACAACTAGGCCTCAGTAGGCTTCTGCCGTACCAGTGACACTCCACCCCAACCACGTACAACATCTGGCAGTGGCCACACTTGAGTAGGCTGCTGCCAACCACATAAACAGGATAATGGGACTAAACTCTCCCTCAAGGGGGAGCTTCAGCTAGCACAGATTGAGGATCAGGGAAAAGCCTGGGGGTTGTAGCAAAAAGAGGCCTTACAACCCCACCTGACCTATTCCCTCAATCCCTGCTTGCAAAAAATCCCTGTGACTACAATATTCATGAAGTTGAAACCCTGGAAGTCTTTCAAGTTCACAGTTATGACCCTGTATTGTAAGCAAGCCATTCCTCAAATAAAGTAACACACTTGTTCTATCCCTTCTGTTTCCGTGGGAACACCCACAAATTACTGGTAGATACCGGGGCCAACCACACTATGGTGGACCAGGAGTTTGCTGGCTCTCAGCAATTAGACCAAGTTCCAAGAAGGTTAAAAGCCATACAGGTAGCTGACTCCTGCAGAGTGGCCATCATCCACAGGACGGTACCCTTCTCTGTGAGAATGGGGTACATCCAGGTTAAGCTCTCTGGGCCAACATGGAAGGACTAAGCCACAACATGATTGCTGGTCTTGACTGGATTTGGCACAACTGTCCCTACATCAATTGGGATACCTCTTTCATCACCCTCAACAGAAATCAGGTAGGATTCCAGATTTACACTGTGGAAATGAGCAAGTTACTCCATGATACTGTGTTTGTCAGAATAACAGAGACGGGCTCATACAATTTCAATGTGGGAAAACTAGACTTCAACCAATGCTCAGTCAAAGTTATCTGTGCTGCACCACCAGCAGTCCCTCCCTTGACATCTTCACCATCACCAGCGCTTGCTGAACTCCTCAAGGAGTACAAGGATGTATTCAGTAAGACACTTGAACAACTACCTCCTCCCTGGGAGATCCAGCACGCTGTACAACTTCAGGGATTGTTACCTAAAGCACAACCCATATACTATCTTACACCAAAGGAAGATGAGACCCTCTGTCAGCACCTTGGCGACGCGCTCAATAAGGACTTCATTTGCCCCCCTCTCTCCATATGGGGCAGTGGTCTTCTTTGTAGCTAAGAAGGACGGGTCCCTTTGATTGGTCACAGACTAGGCGCCCTAAATGAGGTTTTAGTTAAAAATAAGTACCCCCTGCCACTGATTAACAACCTGTTTGATACACTTGCAGGTGTGAAGGTCTTTAGCAAGATCAATCTCACTGTGGGGTATAACCAGGTCCGCATTGTACCAGGGGATGAGGCAAAAACTGCCTTCCACACATGCTACAGGTTGTTTGAGTGTTGGGTCATGAACTTTGGAATGGCCAACGCTCATTCCACCTTTGCCATGTTGATGAACAAATCATTTGAGGAACTTATTGGAAAATGCGTGGTTGTGTACCTTGACAATATTATTGTCTTCAGTCAAGATCAAACCACACACCTCCAAAATCTTTGTGCTGTCCTTGACACCCTTTGAAAAAACCAACTAAAAGCTAAACTCTCCAAATGCAAGTTCCTCAAGTTGGAGCTACTATTCCTCAGGCACACCATCTCTGCTCAAGGGATAAATCCCGACCCTGCCAAGATCAAGGCAATCACCAGCATGCCATCTCCCACCAATGTGGGCCAGGTGCATACCTTCTTGGGTATGGTTGCCTATGTGCGCAAGTTTATCCCCAATTGTGGAGAGCTAATTGCACCTCTCACTGAGCTCCTCAATACCAAGCAGCGCTTCCATTGGACCCCCATCAGAGATCAAGCCTTCAAGACATTGAAGCAAAGGCTCACAACTGCACCAGTCCTGCAGTTCCCCAATCAAAACCAATAGTACAAACTAGAGACTGATGCCTCTGACAGGGCCATAGGTGGTGTGCTAAGGGTAGAAACTGACAATGATGTCTTCCTCCCTGTGGCATATGAGTCCAGAAAACTTACTGACTTGTAACAATGCTACCACATCCATGATAAAGATTTGGCAGCCATTGTACACTGCGTCAAGAAGTGGCTCTGTTACCTGGAAGGCGCTACCTTCCCACCCCGCGTTCTGAAGGACCACAAGTCACTTCAGTACTTCAACATGCAGCCCCACCTGACACGCTGCCAAGCAGGATGGGTGTAGTGCCTATCCCCTTACCAGTTACGCATTGAGTACAAGCCTGGGAAGAAACTTGTCACAGCTGACTCTCTTTTGCAACTCTACCTAGCGTCCATCACTGAGGACAATGGTTTCAATCCAGATTGATCCATGCTCTACCTCTGCCCTGAGGCGACTTGCTACGAGGGCCTTAACTTGGTAACCATCTCCAAGTTGAAGGACAACAAAAGTCAGTTTACCACTGATGCTGGTAACATCATCAGCCGTTGGGCAGAGTCAGGTGAAAAGACGCCTTACATTTCCACCACACATCAAGGGGACATAATATTGCACTACCATCAAACCCTGGGTCACATCAGAGGGCATAAGCTCTTAAAGATCATGAAACAGAAGGTTTGGTTGCCGCGCATGTGTCAAGACATCTTGGACCTCCTCAAAATGTGCGTGTTGTGCAAAAAGAACACATCCAAACCTGCACCCCCCCCAAGTCTGTCCTGCCCATTAAGGCCATGGAACCCTTCAAGCAGTGGGCTCTTGACATTGTGGGGCCACTCCCCAAAGACAGACTAGGAAAGAAGTACATTATCACTGCCATCAACTACTTCACTTGCTGGCCAGTGGCCTGGGCAACAACCAACTACACTATCACTACCATTACTTGCTTTATTGGAAAGGAAATTGTGGCCCACTTTGGGCAACCCATACATCTCATCACAGATGGTGGTCCCAAACTAGTTGGACATGTCATGAAGACATACTGTGCCAAGAACACACTCCAATGTATTGTTACAACCCCCTACCATCCTTAAGCTAATGGACATGTGAAACAGTTAAATGGCTTACTGGTTCAACTGATTGCCAAGCTCTCACAAGAGCACCCCAACACCGCATGGACTGATTACCTGCCCACTGCTCTACTCATCCTTCAAGAAAGAATCAACAGGGGCACCGGGTTCAGCCCCAGCACCCTGGCCTTTGGAACACCTGTCTGTCTGACAGGGGTTGAACAGGGAAAGCTACAGTCTAAGGAGCCCCGACAAGCCTCCCCTAGCAACAACCCCATCCCTGGATCAATGGCGTGCCAAAGCCTGGGAAATTGAACACAAGCAGATTGCAGGAGAGACAAAGCACCTCAAAGCTAGATACACCGTAGATGACCCCGTCTACACCCTCAATTCCAATTCTTCCAAGTTAGAACCCAACCACCTGGGGCCCTTCAAGATAGCTGCAGTTTATGAAAATCACACCTACCGACTTGAAGATGCCCAAGGAAACACCAAGAAGTGTTAGAGTGAAATGGTATGCAGCATGATTCAAGGAAATAAAATGTGGATATAATAAACAGATTGTGAGTTGCTTACCAAGCAGTAGACCAAATTGGGAGGACAGTTTCAACATCTTGGATCCAACGGTGGTGTAGCAGAAGATGGAGGTCAAAATTATCAATAAGCAAATGATTTGCAAAGGGAAATTAGAGAAAGAATCTGAAGGCATTAGCATGTAAAGGGCGGACCAGGGTGCTGACATGGAGTTGACGGCAACCTTGACCGCCACAACAGCTAATCTTTCAAGGACAGGGGCTAACAGCCCCAGATAAGCCATCATTTTGGGATAAACTTTCTTTTATTTTGAGGGAAAATAAGCTATCTAGAAACAAGTTTCTAGAGGTAAATGGGGGAGTCTTAAGGGAATTCAGGCTGGGAGAGGAGGGGGTTTGGTGGCATCTGATTGGCTGGCAAGAATATTTTCAGCAGTTGGTGGTCCTGCATTGGAATTAGAGTCAATGGCGTCATAATTTGGAAACTTTTGGCAAGCAGCGGGCCGAGCACTACCATCCCCAAATAGTGTATAACGCGTAATTTTCTTATCATAACTATTTGGGGAAAAATGAGGCAAGCCTAGATTTTCCAGGGCTATTTGGGCGACCCCAGCTTTGATCCATTTTTTGTCTATGACAGCATTTAAGTTATCTATTTCTTTCAAGGGTTTGGCTTTGGTTCTTTGTTGGTTTCTGGTTTTACAAGGATGCTCTATCTCTTCCATTTGATTTTCTACTGTAACAAGAAGCTTCATCATGATTGCTTGCACCCCTGCCACGCCATCCCCACACAAAGGTTGTTTGTGCGGACTTTTCCAGCCTTTCACAGACTCCAGTCCTGGTGTCTGACAACAAGCAGGGGGCAAGGGGGTGTTGCAACCAAGTTTCCAGACTTGCCTGCTAATATATCTTACAATACACAGGGGGCGCTTGATGAGCTGCCCCTTGACATATCTAATGTTATGGATTAATCTGATGGCAATATCAAATGGCAGGTACTTCATCCTAATTAGGAGCGTTGCCAATTTGACTTGCTGATTCTGTACAAGTTATTCCTTGGCTCCAAAACTTATATGGAACTTCCCACTATGCCACCCCCTTGTGGCATTGTGGCTTTCCCCATATAGTATATTAATCAAAATATTCTACAATAAACAGTACCTTATTCTTATTATTCTGTCCTTTCTATTGGACTGTTGTCTTCCCCAATTCCAAATACTGAATCCTCATTGTTTCAGTTGCAATACTAGCATCAGTATATAGGATGAATTCCTTATTGTAGTCAGGATATACTAGGATGGGAGCCTCTTTGAGCTTTTGTTTGAGAGTCTTAAAGGCTTGCTGCTGGCTGGCAGTCCACTCAAAAGGGACATTACGCAGCAGCTGGACCAAGGGCTTGCTAGTATCAGCAAAATTGGGGATAAACTGTCTGTAGTATCCCATCATGCCCAGAAAGACTTGAACTTCTTGCAGGTTGGTGGGCAGAAGCATTTTGTCAATGGCCTCAACTTTCTTATTCATGGGGTAAATTCCTGTCTGAGTCACCTCATGCCCCAAGAATTTAAAGCATTCCTTGAAGAAGGCGCACTTAGATGGTTTTAACTTAAGTCCAGCTTCATAAATCTTTATGAACACCTCCTTAAGATAGGACAGGTAATTGGTAAAGGTAGCATTAAAGACAGTTATATTATCTAAGTACACTAGAACACACAAGAGCTTCAAATCACAGAGGATGGAGTCCATGTCTTGTTGGAAAGTAGCTGGAGCATTGCAGAGCCCTTGTGGCATTTGT
This sequence comes from Entomophthora muscae, assembly GCA_014839935.2. Taxonomy (NCBI): domain Eukaryota; kingdom Fungi; phylum Entomophthoromycota; class Entomophthoromycetes; order Entomophthorales; family Entomophthoraceae; genus Entomophthora; species Entomophthora muscae. The sequence continues at coordinate 94,622 of QTSX02007123.1, read as the reverse complement.
GTAGGCTCAAACAATCCTTCAGAAGTATGAGCGCAGCCTTCTGTCTATCTTTGGAAGAGAGATCAACTTGCCAGTATCCAGAGGCTAGGTCCATGGCAGAGAAGAACTTGGAGCCCCCAAGGCGGTGGAGAGCATCATTGATGTGTGGTAAGGGGTAGAAATCCTTTTTGGTCAAAGGATTCAGTTGTTGTTATTCCATCACAATACAATAGCCTCTTTCCTTCTTTTTCAGTATGAGTAAGGGGAGGCCCATGTAATTTGGGAAGGAGCAAGAAGTCTAGCGTCTAAAAGTTGTTTGAGCTTTTTAGACACCTGAGCATCCTCTACACAACTGCGGCAATAGGGTTTAGCGTGAAAGGGGGGAGCATCACCAGTATCAATATGGTGAATGATGCCTTTGACTAAACCATAATAAGTGCTATCCTTAGCAAAGATATTGGAAATTGATCCAAAAGGTCAAGCACCTTTTTCTGTTGAACCAGGGATAGCTGCGGAAAGTATTGAGCAGTGAACAATGATAGGACTTGGGACTCATCCTCAGGTAAGTTAAAGTCCTGAAATGTACCAAAGGGATGGAGTGATAGGACGTCAGAAGCATTCAACAACCTTCCATAGTCAATGATCTGCCCTCTAGACACATGTATGGGGAGAGCAGTTAAGTTGGCAACCAGCAGTTGAACAGGGTCTTTATGAGAGGCATCCAAGATTCCTGGACAGAGATAAGGTTTGTTGCTGCCTAGCAAGGGAGGAGAGTACAACTCTAAGAATGTACACTTGGGTAGCTCATACAATATTTGGGAGTCTAGGATAGCCTGAGACCCAGGGGGAATGGTCACAGCAGAAGTGACCAAGAGACAAATCCCTTCAGACGCAGGACAAGCCATAGGAGGGCACTTCATGTTGGAGGAATGGGTACAGTATTTTAAAGTGAAAACACCAGTGGGCTATTCCAAGGCACATGTCTTGAGGCACTTCCCAAGAACTTTAACTGGCTCTTCAAAGATCAAGGGGACCTTGTATCCTAAGATAGAGAGAGCCATTCTTTAAGTTGATGATCCCATTGTATTCTCTAAGGAATTGAGTACCAACTAGGAGGCTGTAGCTCTCATTCTCCAAGACAATGGCAGGCGCGGCCAAGAGTAGTTTGCAAAAATGCATGGGAAGAGCAGAATAAGCTCTTATAGAACAAGTCATGGACAACTCAGCTGTACCATAAGACTGGTAATAATTGAGGTTGGGGGCAAGTTTAATCTTCTTGACAAGTTTTGAGGAGAAAATATTAACAGGAGATCCTGTATCTAGGACGGCCTCAATCTTCACCTTTTGGATGGATATCTCTACACAATTAGTAGAACAATCAAAGGGTGGGAGGACAGCCAGAATGTCTTGGGCTTTGTCTAGTTCTTTATCTCATTTTTCAATCATGCATATCAAACCTGGAAACTCCTTGTAGACAGTCTGAAGAGGGAAAAAGACTAAAACATTCTTGAAAACAGTGTCAGCAACCTCAGCAGCTTCTTTGGGAGATTTGACAAGCACAGGAGATCTCTTAGCTTGGGTGAGACAAGGGCAAGAGACAATTTCCTTGGCTTCAGGCAGAGGCTTGGCAGTTGTATTAGTTTTCCCATAACATAGCTTATAAGGGACTGCAATAGCTTTAGGGACAACCAGGACAGAATACCCATAGGCATCAGGATCTTCTATATCAGAATCATCCATATCAGAGTCATCAAATATGTTATGGAATAGCAGCAGAATGAGAGGAGCTTCAGAGTCAGCAATGGAGGGGGGAATTAAAGGAGACTAGGAAGAATTGTCAATCAAGAGCGTCTCTGCCTCTAGGTTGACTGTTCTTTTCCTGCCTATTCCTTGGGATCAGCTCCTTCAAGTCAAGGATTGATGTGGACTTGAGAATGGTGACCTATCTGTCCGCAGTTATGGCAACCCTGTTTTCAAGGAGGGTTTCTGTGAGTTCATGGTAAAAATATACAGACCACGTGAAGACAAACTAGAGGTAGAGGTGCACAATTCTCCTACACAACTGCCCCAGAATGGGTAAGGTGCATATCCTGCAACAGTGTTTCTATGCTTTTCATAGAAGAAAGCATGGTATTATGGGCTTTGAAGTGAAGGCACAGAAGTTGGTTCACCTTGAGGGCTTGAGCAAAAGCCATGTATTCTTCATATGCAGTTAACTGGCAGCTTGTGATCAGTTGTTGTCCTTATATGTAGAATCTGTCTGAAAATTCAGCTAGGGTCTTCTTTGGATTTAAAGAAATTTGCATGAAAGTGTCCTTCTTCACTTCCAAACTAAGGTCACCACCAAATTTATCAATCAGAAGTTGCTTTATATCTTCCCAGGTCCCAATGGTGGGCAGCTCTGGCACCACTACCTCTTGAAAGATCAATCAGGCAGGTTAGAATTTGTTCCTTCTTAACCATATCTGAGGCTCTTCTTATGGCAGTTTTGTAGATAGTTAGGAAAGCTGCAATGGTTGAGATTTTGGGGTCAACCACTTGCTTAAAGGTAGGCTTGAAGTGTGCTTCTGGAGTTGGGCTACCATTGTTGCTCTCAAGTACATTTATACGTGGGAAGAATTCTGCTTTGGACTTGGTGAGAGGCTGTCTGGCCCACAGCTGGCAAACACTTTCCTCAAGGGTAGTCAAAGTTTCAGCAGTGCAGGAGCCTGTATTATTAGCTAGGGTGTTCTGCCGCTCAGTAACATCCAGGCGCTGACCCTGTGCAGTTACTACCATGGACAGTTCAGCCAGGTAGGATGTAAGAGACTGACCCACCAAAAGACAAGGGGTGAACCTGTCAATCATTGAATCAATTATCTCACTCATTTCTTGTACATCTTTATCAAGTTCAGAATGGTCTTTTTTCAGATGATCCACCTCATTAGCTACAGCTATCAACTCTATAGCACAATGAATGTGGGAGGCTCCTGACAATCCAGGGCAACTTCCATCTTTACCCACAACTTCAGTTGGACTAACAACAGACGCCATCACCTCACGCAAAGTAGCAACCTCTTGTTGTAAGTCAGCAACCTGGTTTTTTAGAGAGAAACACTTGAGGATCAGGCTGGGGAATTTTGATAGGGCAATCCTGACTGCAGGTGGATGCTCTTAACTCTTGAATGGCATCCCAGAGCCTCTGTTCTCTATCCAATAACTCATCAGATGGAAGAGAAGGCAGGGCATCCAATTTGGAGGTAGACAGTTCATTTACTTGAGTCTGGAGTTTGGCAATGGTAGCGGTAGTAGCAGCCCTTTATTGATCAAATTCCTTGCCAAGTTTGCAGAGGCCTATGCAGCATGGAACGCTACTTGCTGTAATTGTTTGAAGGAGTAAGCACTGAACTTGATGAGTTGCTGCACAAGTTGTTAAAAGTTGGTGAGATAGGCGTTTAGAGTGGAATCTACTTGGGCACATCAGGGCTGTTCCAACTGGTGAAACTCATGTAGACACTCTCTGACATACTTGGGGATGGACTGGTGCATTTGTTTGATGGAATTGACCAAGCGGGATTGGGAGATGACAGTGTTGCGCTGATTGTCTGATACCAAGGGAAATAGGGAGTGGATCCATGGCTGGCAGACTATGAACTAATCCCAGTGATGATTGACGGCGGCCTGTAGCAATGAAATCTCCTGAACGTGGAGCCCTAATACCATTTGATGATGGGCTAAGGCAGGTTGTACAAAGGGTGACAATTATTGTTCAGCAGAGCCAGCCACTGAGAGGAGATGCTGTGGAAATTTTGGAGCTACAATCAATTTGTAGTATTCTTCTTGGCTAAACTGAAGCTGGAGGCAAGGGATGGCTCCGTCATGGGCTATTCCAAGGGCTACTGCCATGACTTGTTCCAAGTCAGGGGTACCCAAAGGGTAGGCCACTAGGCAGGGACCACTCCCAAGGCTCAGCACAGTAGAGACAATAGGCAGGTCAGCAATGTCTTTCTCAATAGGAAGACTGGTAATTTCAGGCAAAGTTGGCTCTTGTATAGGTGGAGGCAAAGGTCCTGAAAACGTAGTTGCAAAGGGGGGTAGCTAAGAGGCTTACAGCCCCTGTAGTGAGCACCATTTTTGTTGTGATCTGAGGCGCGGCACAGAGTCACAACAGGAAATCCTAACCTTAGGATTAATTTGTACTAAGTCTTGGTTGAAATGGCAGGGAAGGCTATGTAATTACCTTGTGGCCCTGAATGAAGAATATCTACTAGACGTGGCTAGAGAGGCGCCAAAGTACGTATAGACACAGACAAAAATGTGAATAGAACTTAATTTTATTGGAAAATAGTAAATGGAATATATAGTGGTTTACAATACCACAAAACAATACCAGGACAGTAGGATCACTCTCCACAGGCATGAGTGGGGCAAGTGAGTTGTGCAGGATCAGGAAACTGAACAATTGTATTTCCCAATGCAGAGCCAGCCTCATTTTGAAGGGCAAAAGCAAAAGAAAGATATTTGTCCTCAAAATAACCTAACAAAGGCAAAATCAAAACATGGTGAATGGCGGCATTCATGACAGCCAGCTGGTGAATTTTTCAGGCGCTGGGGCGCCGCCTGGGAAAATTGCTGGGTGCCGCAGTGGCACCTGGTTCAAGTTTCAAAGCATTTTAATGGGATTTAAGTTGAAAAACCATTAAATGAGAAGATAACTAAAAGAGGCAAGAATGCCTAGGAATTCAGATTTGATCATCTGGTTCCCAGTTGGAAAATTGATAGCTGAGCTTTAGGATGTGTAATCCACAGGGTTTTGGCGCTGAAAGCTGGGGAAGCTTCATGCTGAATTGGTACATTGGGATGAATGGAGTCAGGTGACTTATTCCCATTGAAGTTTGTTTCTAATAGGTTGAGAAATATATGTGATCTTTTAGGTAAAGTTCTAGGTTTGGATGACTCAAATGTCATAGACCACCTGATGAATCATAGGTTGATTCAGGAATCTGGGGAATTTTCAGCTGAATATGCCCCAAATAGTATATAGGCAAAAACAGCTAAATTTTAATAAAGATATGTTGTCAATTTTGACGCTTTTGCCTCAATTACTTTTCAATTGTTATGAATTCTTTGTTATTGTTTGAAATAGCAAAATTTGAAGTACTTTTTGTGAAAATCACTGCTGCCAGGAAAGAAGTTCCTAAAAGTTTGCTGGAGGAAGCTTGGGCAAGTCTGGAGGTCACCAAGACTGTGCCTGAGGAGGCTTTGGTGGAATTAAAAGCTGTGTTTGAAGAATTTTTTTCCAATTACTTTGCAAAAAAAGGAACTCCCACTCAAGGAAATCAAATCTATGCATGGGATTTTTAGTACCTGTTAGTAGGATTTGCTGAAATTTTACAAGTGAAAGTCAGGGAAAATTGTGAGATTGAGGCTTTAAGAGGAAGAGAGGAAAAGAGTGTCAAAATTATGGCACATTGGAGAGATGGCAAAAGAGTGTTGTCTCACAAAATTGCCTCCCTGGAGGCAAAGCTCCTCGAAGCTTCATCACAGGAAGGTACCAGTAACAAGAGTCAAGGGCAAGATAACAGTAAGTTTGACTGTTTAGACCTGGATCCGTCATAAACATGATATCCTCAGCTGCTCTAGATAATCATATAAATATTCAAAAGCTGGGATCAGGCTTGCGTCATAATCAAAGGCTTAGAACAATTTGATATATTTAAGTTCACTTTTAATACACACTAAAAAACTAAAATGAATGTATCTCTGTGAATACTGAGCAAAATTAATATCCAATAGCTTATTTTAAAGCTACAACAGCTCTACCTTTTGAAAAGGATTTAGAAAATAAAAAATTTAATTTTAAAGTCATTATTTTAGCTTTACTAAACTTAAATGTAATCCTCTGCTTACTTAGATACATATTTTTTAATCTTTTACTTGGATATACAATTTTACTTAAGTAAATAAAAGTTGAATTAATTTAAAAAGAAAGCCTTTTTAAATAAGAATTTTAATTAAACATATTATAAGTAATTCCACCCTAAAATTACAATAAAATATATTGAATTGATTTAGTAAATTCAACTTTTTATCTGTCCTTGGACAAGGCAACCACTTAGTCTTAAATAATACTGATGATTCATTAATTAAAAGGAAACTGTATCTGAAACCTTTATATATTTTTATTGATTGATTGGGTAAACTAGTCACAACTGCTAAAATGACATTAACCCTACTTTAAGCTCTGATAAAGTGTGAGGTTTGCAAACCCATCTGGTTGGTTATACCGCTACTCCCGGGGTAGACTTCTGAAGACGGTGCTGTTAATTAGTGGATCATGATTGATCCAAAGGCGCCGCTCTAAATGTGATCCTGGAGCTAGGGAGCAATTTGAAAGGACATCCAACTGAGCCATAGTGGATTCTAAGAGGGAAAAGAGTTTAGTGCAAATTACCTTTCCACTGTATAACTATTTCCTTTAATCAATAATAAAGTATCAAATTATTATCATTAAATAAGTTTAATATATGTATCGGTGGTTGACTAGAAGTCCTAGCTTAATATTGAGTAATAGTATATTGTAGAGCTCGAGTTAAGTAAACATAGCAAGGATAACCACAGCGATCTATGACAACATCTAAATAATTGCATATGGATTTAATCATATTTAGGTAATATTTACGGTAAGTTTCCATTCTGCTCATTGTTAGTCTAGTTAAACTATTAATATATTTTTAAAATTAATAAATATGCCAGTTCACTTAATATAAACCCCCATAAAATAAAATGCTTAAGGCTGTGAATACCCTATAAAGTACATTTGGTATTAGCTCTTTAAGTTACCTTCAGAAGGAAGTTCTTCTTCAGCTTCCATTGATTCCTGGGTACTTTCAGTCTTCTCCGTATGATACCCCTTTGCTTTGACTTTTGACTTTCCTGCGGGGCTTTTGGAGCCTGCGGCGTCATTTGCGCCGGATTTACGTGACTTTCTCGGGCCCACCCGTTTTACCACGGGCCGCGTAAAATGATTACTCTTGGCTTTGGATCTCCGCCCTCTCCTCGCAAGACAGTGTAGTTGTTCAGCTGATCTGGTGACGATTGGTCCAGAGATTAAACTTGTCATTTCTTCTGCCGAAACCGCTGGGATGACGGTTAACCCTTCAGATCCTCTAAAGAAAACCGCACTCTCTACAAGCCAGACGTGGAACAGGACCACCTTGGATGCTATCATTTAATGAATTGGTTTTTTAGCTAGCCTGATACCGATTCACAAATAAATGCCATGTTATAAACACATCAGCAAGTTTATTTTTTGTGACAATATATCCCTAAGAGTTATTTCCTATCCAATAGGGATCGGCTCAAGAGCGACTCCTGAAAAAAACAACATATAATCGGCTACAAAATAAGTTATTGTAATGAAGATTTCCGACTAGGGATATGGCTACTTCGGCCAAGCCCCGAGCACCTGCGGTCAGTTTCTGGCTCTGGGTCCTTAAATATAACTATTTGTTTTAAAACTTTAAACACGAGGAGTTCCGTTTTTTATGTAGCGGCTCAATGCCGAACACTAGCCCGGGCTAGCCGAAGCATCCCTAGCTAAGAATGAAACAAAATTCTAGATATTACCCCAATCTAGAACTTCTTGTTTGACTATGACATCACTTTATCTTATTCCAGGGTTAACCCTAGTTATGATCTAAGGTACTGAAGTGCAAGACCTCGGATATCCACTATTTGGCTCAAGCAGAGGACAAGAGAATCACCGACCAAAAGAGACAGTAACCTTCCTATCTCTGTGGAAGCTCCATGCATTCAAGAAAATCAAAAGAGAGTTAAGAGTGAAAGATAGATTTTTTTATTAAAATTGAGAGAATAGTGAATTTAAACAAAGTTATAAACCCTCTGGAAGCTTTTTGGTCAATTGAAATAAAACAGCTTTGGTACAGATTATTGTAAAATCTACAATTACTCCCTCTCAGAGAATAATTCTCCAGGTGATTCCCCTTCTAATCATTGAGTTGGTGGCACTCTTATCATTTGCTCATCTATCACATGGATCAAACATTTGAGTCCTAAGAGGAATACTACTTGGAGAAAGCCTCATGACCACCATGACATACTTGGAAATTATGTGACGTCTCATGATACTATATAATACTCTAAACTCATACCAATAAGGTATCATTCTCTTCTTAATTTTCCCCTTTATCTTGTTTATTATATTTCTTAGAAGTATATACTTGACAGTGGTAGTGCAGGTAGGTTATCCATACCTACTCAACTTAAAGGAAAAATCCTCTAAAGAAAAGAACCCAGCATATGGCTGTTGTGTTTGGCTCCTGGGGACAACATCCAGGAGGACACAGTGGAAAATCTTTATAACAAAAGATTTGAGGTTCAAAGCTAGCCTTGGGTTAGCCTTAAGGGAAAAATTATAGGGCACATACCTTAATTTCCTGGAATACAAGATGTGAAAGTCATTTTGGCAAAAAGGATAGGAAAAGCTTGAAGATTATTAAAGCCAATGCAAATGTGGATAAACTTGTATTTATTAGGAGATTTGATTCTACTTAAATAGTAGACAAGGGACAGTGATTACTCATTAGAGAGACAGAGTGGCCAAGGGGGTCACGTTGGGATATGGTCATACCAGGATCAGACAAGGGAAGGTATGGTATTCCAGAATGGGTGAATATTGAACCAGACCCATTTGCAGAAGGTGAGGAATTTCCAAAATTGAAAATGAAACCAACCAAATATTTGCACATATCATTATTTGAAAGGCAACTGTGGTAAGTTCAACTCCCTGGTGATTGACTCCCTTAAACTTGGCTCCCTGGTAGTCAACACTATAGTAAAGAGAGAATTCAGCTTTTGCCCTGATTGACAACTGGAAATTGACACTTTTTTAATTAACAGATCTTGATGTACTGAAAACTTTTAATATAAAAACTTAAGCTATACAGCTATGGTATACTAAAGGGACCCAAGAGAGCTCAGAAATGCAATAAAAACAGTGTCTTAATTAATAGAAATAAGGAGAAATAAGCAATTATTTCTCATTTTACTATGTAATTTACACTCTTCATTATAATTTTTTTATTACCATAAAAATTAAAATTCCAATGAGACAAAAATAAACAAAAACACAACAAATAAAATTATACAAAATATGAAGAAATTTTAATGTTTATTTGATATAGTCCATATAAGCACAACTGTGAATATCATATGTTTTATTTGGAAATTAACAAAAATTAAGATTTTTACTCACTTTCAACTATAAATATTCATCTCAAACTTGCCATGCATACATAGAATAATCACTACTATCTAATTAAGTTAAAAAACTTAAAAATAAAAAATAAAAACTAGATGATCAAAGCTAATAAGTAAAAATTAAAGTTAAAAAGTTAAAATTTAAAAGTAAAAATCATATAACTGAGCAAGCAAGCAAGTTTATTCCTTGTCATTCTTTCCCCAATTCATTTTGGCCCCTTCTAAGAGGGCAGTGGCAATAAGCTCAAGCTGTTGCTTAAGCTCAGAGGCCTTGTATTTGTGCTTGGCTGCACCCTGGATGGCCTTGGTGAAGAGGGTACAGCAGGTTGTTGGCTTGGTGAGGGGGGACACGGTTGTTGAGATCACACAGCTTGGAGATAGTTTTCTCCTGCTCGTGCTGCAAGAAGGAAAATAACTTATTGAATTTAGGGTGGAGACCAAAGTTGAGCTTGAGGTGTTTGTGGTAAGCCTTTAACGCTGAGGTGGTCTTGAGCTCACCATTCACTGCCGCCTGGTACACATTCCAGCTGGCCTTGGCACAGGCCTTGCCTCGCCTCTGCGTGACAACCTTCCCAATCCACTGGGGCTCAAAGTACTGGAGAAAAGGCTTGAAATCCAGGTGCTTCACTATGTAGGAATCCTTTGAGAGCACCTCAAACCCCTGTGCAGTATGCTCTGGCTTTAAAAAAGCCAAAGCACTAAATTGTGCTAGCACAAATCTGCAGGTGTCCAAAGTATCCCTCAGGCTCAACCTACTAAGCTTGGCATGGACCTGCACGTTACAAGCAACTGCTTGGCGGAAGGGGAAGTGGCACTCCTGCACCTCCCTGCTAAAAAGCTGCTCAAATGCATCGAACTGAGTAGGCTCAAAGTCCATAATGCACATGGCAGGCCCAAGAGCTCTCATCCTTACCTTTTCCTCCAAGTCCAGGGTGTCCTGGTCCTTTTCAGAGGCAGGTGGATTAGGGCGGGTGTGGGGGGGAGCCTTCTTGGATTCCTCATCATTGACGGGAGGAATGAGGGCAATTGCTTGGCAGAGGATGGAGAACGCGCAGGTATAGATGGCCTCAGTGTCCCCAGGAAGAAGAAAGAACACAAGTGGAATCACCCAGATGTCAATCTGGGTATGGACCATCCAGAGCTGCTTATACATCTGGGGGCAAGTGGCAAAGATACCATCAACTAGCCAGGTTGACGCCCTTTTCAACTCCATCAGGTTCTGCTGAGTTGAGTAGCAGATTATACAGTCCTTGGCTGCAGGCCTGTCATCATGAAGCAGGAAGCGCTCCCCACTCAGAAGCTGCTTAAGCTCATGAGTGAGTGTGAGCTCAGAGAGAACGTCAGAAGCCTTGGGGGGAGGGGGATTGGCAGCAATACGCTTATATGCTGATGAATTTGACCAACTGCTCCTGTGTTGGTACCAACTTGAGATTGTTGGATTTGAGATGTTGGAGGGCCTTGATGGCCAGATCTGATGCTCAAAGATGAGAAGATGTGGGTATTACTTGCACAAGGTACCACTTTAACATCCAAGTGATTGGATGATTGGGGGGCTCACAAGTGTGCTCCCCTTTCTCTAACGTTACTTGCTCCCATCCCTTGGTGTTCAACCGGGCCCCGCAAGTCTTATCCATGCAGACAAAGTGCTTGCTTTTAGTCTGCCGCTTTTGGTTGTTGCAATTAAAGATATAATTGATGGCAACGTAATCAGGGACGCCCTTTATGGACATGATCAGAAAGTACCAGGGGAAGGGCTTGGGAACTTTAAACTCTCCGTCCACATTGCAAATGAGTGGATAGCCAGTGGATCCCAAGCCACATGATCAGAAGCTTTAAACTTCTTGGAGTAATCCTCCAGCTCATCTTGGGGGTCAGATTGGGAAGGAGGGGAAGAGCCATTGGGAGGGGGGGAAGGGTTCTTTGAGGCCTGCTTGGATGCCTCTTTTTCTTACCAGAAGAAGAGGTGGGCTCCTTGGCAGCCTTTGACTTTTTGGTATGCTGCTCCTTGGTGGGCTTGGAGTTGGCCTCTGAATGATAAAATGAGTGGTTGGTAAGATCACCATCAGATTTATTGGGGGAGGATTTTTGGGGGGAAGGTGAAGGGGATGTAGAAGATGAGGATGGAGGGGGGGAGGAGTAGGAGGAGATGGAGTGGGAGGAGATGGGGTTGGAGACAATGCCTTTGCAGGCTTCTTGGCACGCTTGGGAGTGGAGCCAGTTTCTTTGGAGCCTTTGGAGGCTTGGCGCTTAGGCTGTTCTTGTTTGATTTTGTCTAAAGAAAAGTTTAGCATTGTAAATAATAGAAGTATGAAAGATATGAAACACAGAGGTAAAGCAAAGTAAAAGTTAAATGAAAAGTATGCAAACAAAGTTTTATTTATCAAGAAAAAAACATAACAAAGTAAATAGAAGCAAAATAGAAACTCAAAGTATAGATATAAAGATTAAAACATAGAAAATAAGTGAATTTATGATGAAGCATCAAAGAAGTTAGGTTCAGCCTAAATCTTAGTGCTAAATAAATGTAAAAGTATAATTAAAAATAAAAAATTATATGAAAATTATATGGAGAGCAGCAGAAAAAGTAGTAGAATATATTTGCAAAAAAATAAAAAAATTATTATGTGGAATTTTTTATATTGGGAGTTTAAAAATCAAAACATAGTAAAGTGTCAAGTTTGGCACTGTTGATCAGCTGGGAAAAGCTGAATTCTCACTGTCAAGTATTCCAGAGTCAAGCAGAAAAATCAATTGTCTATGTTTTTTACATATAAAATTTGCTTAAACTTAAACCAGGTTGAAAGTTAACCCAAAAGCAAGGCAGTTTCATATGCTCAAAAACAAAAAATACAACATAAGTTAAAAAGTAAATGGGTAGGAATGTGTTTATTGGTGATTAGGGCATGCTGTGAGGAGCTGGGAGTGACTTATTTACCATAGTGTTAGTTAAAACGTTAAGAAGCTCTCTGTACTAATCCCCAAGTTAAAGTGTCAAGTGGGTGAGTGTTGAGTGGCGCTCATAGTGTGTCACATATTAATTTAGCCTTAATTCTGAGCCTTTGATTAGTTAAATCTGAAATTGATCAGGTGTCAAGTGGATAGAGTCAAGCAAAGAAAGTGTTGAGTTTCTGTTTTTTATAAATTACATATGAAATCTCTTAATAAATTGGGCTTAATTTATATGGCAACACTTAATCCAAAAACCCGGGAATGGCATAATGTAAAACAAGTGGGGTATTTGATTAATGTATATACCACTAAATCCAGTATAGTGGTGCTTGGGAGCCTAATCAACAACTATGGACACTAATAATAAAAATATAATAGTAAATAACAAATTTTATATAAGAACATATGTATTTTATTAATAAATTTAAAATTTGGCTTAAAAAGTGTGGAACTGGTCACTTTTGGGTTTAGAGTGTCAAACACAGGTTTTTTCATTTCTTTTAGTAAATTTACTTATAAATTGCCCCTTTAATTGGTATTTTAGCTAACCAATTTATTAAACAGAGTCAAGTTTGAGTAAATTTAACCTTGGTTTTTGGTTTTGAACCCCTAAATTACTAGTAAAAATTAGCTTAAAATTGGTTAAGCCAAAAATACTAATAGATTCACATATGCGGCACTTTGCTCCCTGGTACTGGACAAAGTGTCAAGTACCAGGGAGTCAAGTTTAAGGGAGTTAACATTATCACAGTTGCCATTTGAAGGCCATATCAAAATAACATTAATGGTGCAATTTCTGACATATCCCCCCTCAAGATTGGATACAGGGAGTTGATATTTGCAGAGAAATTTGGAGTGAACTCGAGCAAAGGGGCAGCCGGAGGATAGCAGCTTCACAGTATACTCAACACCCTTCTTGTAGGTGACTTGGCAAGGCCCAACCCAGAGGGAGTCTAGCTTATGATCTTGGCCTCCAGTACAATTTTGATAATAGAGGACTAGGTCACCTTTGGTACTCAGGGAGGGGGGCTCTGGAAGCATTGGAGGGCAAGAGTTCTAAAGCTTTGACTTTATAAGTAGTAAAATAGGCTGTAGCTTGGATTTTGATGATCCAATTAGTCAAGTTTTTGACATGAGCTTCAGGATTGGCAGAGGTGTCAAATTCAATCAACAGGGGTCCCAAGATTGAGGGGGTGGTGGCTTCCTGTCTATACAGCATGGCAAAGGGGGACTGGCCAGTCACCCAATGCCTACTGAGTCTATATGTAAAGAGAGCAGCAGGGAGGAACATATCCCAGTTAGTAGCATCAGAGAGCGTGAGTTTCCTCATTATGGACACCAGGGAAGAATTGGCTCATTTGACAGTTCCATTAGTTGAAGGGTTATATGGCGCAGAGAAAGATTGGTGGGTACCTATAGCTTTGACAATAGACATGATGAGGCAAGCATTAAAATTAGTGCCATTGTCAGAAAGCAAGACTTGAGGGCAGCCATGTTGGTAGAAGATATTGTGCATCAAGAAATTAGCACTTGTCTTAGCAGTTATATCTTTTGTAGCTCTGGCTTCAACCCATTTGCTAAAATGGTCTATGGCAACTAAGATAAATCAACACTCAGACCTAGACCAAGGGAAAGGCCCAACAGCATCAATACTCATAGTGTGGAAAGCATGCTTAGGGGAGATGAGCTTGAATTGTTGTTGGGAAGGGCAAGGACGTTGGAGTTGACACAAATGACAGGAGGCAAGAACATCAGGGATCAGAAGGCTCATGTTCTCCCAGTAGAAGTTCTTGCATAGCCAGTCATGAGTTTTGGCTATACTCCCATGCCCAGTGTCAATGTGAGCTGGAAGATAATGGCTATCCTCATGCTAGGGAGAACATAGGGTAGATAGGCATGGTTGACTTTTTTGAAGAGCTGCCTATCTCAAATTACAGTGTACTTGGATAGGGCTTGTAGCGCCAGTCAAATGTCTTCTGGCTCAGTGGTCCAAGAGTCAGGATACCCTATTAATTTTTAGGTGATCAGTGTCAGCGGGGTGGATAGCTAATATTGGCATCTTTTACAAGCCATCAGCATTCTGATGTTGGGACCCAGGATGGTGTATCACAGTGAAGTTGTACCCTTGTAGACGCAGAGCCCAACACGCTAGTCAACCTTCAGGTTCCTTTAGTTGTTGCAGCCATTTGAGGGATGAGTGATCTGTGACCAATGTGAAGTGGGTCCCATAGATTTAATGCCTGAACTATTTTACATCATGCAGCGCCGCCAGACATTCTTTTTCAGTGATATTGTAGTTCTTCTTGTGTTTATTGAGGACCTGTGAAGAGTAGGCTACAGGCCAATCCACGCCTTTGTTGTCAAGCTTGGCTAAGATGGCACCCACAGCTACTCCACTAGCGTCAGTATACAATATGAACTCTTTATCATAATCAGGATAGACCAAGATAGAAGCCTCTTTGAGCTTGGCTTTCAACGCTCTGAATGCTTGTTGCTGGCTGTCAGTCCACTCAAAGGGGACGTTGCAAAGCAGTTGGACAAGGGGTTCACTCAGTTCAGCAAAATCAGGTATGAACTGTTAGTAGTAGCCTATCATACCAAAGAATACTTGGACCTCTCAAAGATTTGTGGTAGATAGCATCTTGTTGATGGCTTCCACCTTATTATTCATAGGGAAGATTCCAGTTTGAGTGACCTCATTACCTAAGAACTCAAGGTGTTCTTTAAAGAAGGAGCACTTGGAGGGTTTGAGTTTCAAGCCAGCTTTGCAGATCTTGATGAAGACAGCCTTGAGGTGTTCCAAGTGTTTGGTAAAGGTAGCGCTGAATAAATTGATGTCATCAAGGTACACAAGGACACAAGAGAGCTTTAGGTCTTGTAGGATGGAGTGCATAGCCCGTTGAAATGTAGTAGGGGCATTGCAGAGTCCTTGGGGCATACAAGTGGGTTCAAAAAGGCCTTCTGAGGTGATAAGTGCAGCCTTTTCTCTATCTTCAGGAGACAAGTTAACTTGCCAGTATCCAGAGGCTAGATCCATGGCTGAGAAAAACTTGGAACCACCCAGCTGTCTGATAGCATCATCAATTCTGGGCAAGGGGTACAAGTCTTTCTTAGTGAGAGTGCCATAATTTCAGGCTTACACAAGGCCTATGAGACAGGAACCCCTGTAGGGGTAGAGCCTAACCCTGCTGTTCTAGAACTGGTTGACTATTAAAGGAGGACTTATAATAGATATATGAATAATGCTTATTTATTTATAAAAGGAATGAGGGGATTATATAGTCACTCATTCCATCTTCAGGATGAACAAAGGGCAACACAAACAGTCATGTGAACATTTAGGAAAGGTTCTATTGATCCTAGTATATCATGTGAAGGATCTACAGAGATCAGGTGATACTGGATAAGTCTCAGAATAAGGTTTGAGTCCCTAGTTTCAGAGATATGAGCTCAACAAGGAAGGTACTAGTTTGGAGCTTGATAAGAGGAACAATGTATTATTATCCAGTAATAGAATCACAAACACTGCTGTATCTCTGGAAGTACTGAAGATTGGATCAAAGTATAATAAGTCTTTCTAGGGTAGTTTTTCATTTAGAGTGTGATGATGCAATAATATTGATAGGCTAAATATTGGCTAAGCTCGTATTGATAGCACAATGATATTACATATATGGATCAAATTAGTACTAAGCATATCATAGTGAGATATCTTAATACCAAAATTCACAACAGAGAGAGTTCAGGCGGTGATAGTCCATTACAATGTGATTTCCTCCATCCTTCTTCTTGAGGATCAGTAACAGGGAAGTCCAAGGACTTTGGGAAGGAGCCAGTATCCCAGTGTCTAGTAGTTGTTTGAGCTCTTTAGACACCTGAGCATCCTCTACCCTACTACAGCGGTATGGTTTGGCAAAAAAAGGGGGTGCATCACCAGTATCAATCTGATGGATGACCCCTTTAGCTAGGCCATAGTCTGTAGGTCCAGAGGCAAAGATCTTGCTAAACTGATTGAGCAGGTCCAACATGTCTTTTTGTTGAATGGGAGACAATTGGGGGAAGTCAGCAGCAATGAATAAGGAGAGAACTTGAGGACTGTCTTCAGGTAGATTGAAATCACTAAAAGTTCCAAAAAGGTAGAGGGATGTCACTTGTTCTGCCCCCAGTATTCAACCATGCCGTATAACCTGGCCTCAGGTCACCTGCATGGGCAGGGCTGTTAGGTTGGCAAGAAGTAATTGTACAGGCTCTTTGTGGGTGAGATCTAGAATCCCAGGACACAGGTGAGGTTCCTTACAGCTTAGGGATTCAGGTGAGTAGAGTTCCAAGAACAACTTTTCAGGTAGTTTGCAAGAAATCTGAGAATGACTCACCACCTGGGAGCCCAGAGGGATGGTGATAGCTGTTGGGGCAAGAAGAGGTACCCCTTCTGCAGGGAAGGAAGAAGGAGGGGCTTACATGTTGGAGGAGTGAGTCCTATACTTGAGAGAGAAGATACCCGTGGGGTACTCAAGCACACAAGTTTTAAGACGTTTTCCTGGGAAGCGCAGAGGTTCCTCAAAAATCAAAGGTACCTCATATCCCAAGAGCAGAAGATATCTATCTGGTAAGTTCAAAATCCCTTTATACTCTCAAAGGAATTGTGTACCAACCAAGAGGTCATAGCTTTTGTTTTCAAGGACTACAGCGGGGGAAGCAATGAGGAGCTTCTCAAACCTCATGGGTAGAGCAAAGTAGGCACCAATGGCTTAAGTTTGGGCCATGCCAGCTGTGCCATACAACTGCGTGTAGTTGAGGTCAGGGGCCAACTTAAGTTTCTTCATTAGCTTGGAAAATACCACGTTGACAGGGGAACCTGTGTCCAAGATGGCCTTGATTTTGACCTTTTGGATTGATACTTCCACGTGGGTTGTATCTTTCCCAAAGGGAGGCAAGACTGCCAACACATCTTGCGCAGCCTCTAGCTCCTTTCCCCATTTGGCCAGCATACACAGTAACGCAGGAATTTCCTTATACACAGTCTGTAGTGGAAGAGATACGGTTACGTTGTGGAAAAGAGCTTCAGCTAACTCTGCTGCTTCTTCAGAGGATTCAACCAAGACAGAAGGTCAATGGGCTTGAGCTAGGTAAGGGCAAGCCACCATGGTTTTGGATTTACTTGAAGGTGCTTGAGAAGTAAAGGTGGTCTTCCCAGAGCAAAGCTTGTACGGGACAGACACAGTTTCTGGAACAGCCAGAACAAAGTAGCCATATCTATCAGAATCTTCACTATCAGAATCTTCAGGCTCTGAATCACTGGAGAGGTTGTGAAACAGATGAAGGATAGTTGGGCCAAAGGAAGACAGAGCTTTCTCATCAGAAGGAGGGTCAGGGGGAGACGGGGGAGATTGGTCAGCAGAGAGTGTCTCTGTCTCTAAGATGACCTCTCTTTTCCTGCCTGTTCCTTGGGGTCACATCCTCCCACTCAAGGATTGGTGCAAGTACACAAGTGGTGCCCTATTTGGCCACAGTTATGGCAACTTTGCCTCTTAGTCTGTCCACTTGCACCCAGCGTCATAATACGCGGCATACAAGAAGTAGTCCCAGCATTACTGGCTTTATTTTTGTGTACCACCATACCCCATGGGTCAAATGCATGTCTTTCAAGAGCGTCTTAATACTCTTCATGGAAGTGAGTGAAGCCGTGTGTGCCTTAAAGTGTAGGCATAGAAGCTAGTTCACTTTCAGAGCATTTTAACAAGCTTTTTAAGCTTCCCAGGGAGTTAAATGTTGACTGGTGATTAACTGTTGGCCTTCAATGTAGAAGCAATCCACAAAATCATCCAGGATTTCCTTGGGCTTAAAGGCAATGTGCATAAATGCATCCTTCTTGACCTCCAAGTAAGATCCCCTCTGAACTCCTCAATAAGGAGGCGCTTCATGTCCTCCCAAGTGACAATGGAGGGGAGTTTGGGGACCACCACTTCTAGTCATGTGGGATGGAGACAGGTGAGAATATGTTCCTTTTTGAGTTCATTGGTAGCCCTACACATTTCAGTCTTGTAAATTGTTAGAAAGGCAGCAATGGTAGAGGTTTTAGGATACAATATCTTTTTGGAGGTTGGTTTGTAATTTGGGTTGATGGATGAGGACTGACTGTTTTCACCTGGGTTGAGGTCGTTAATGTGAGGATTGCCTTCAAACTTGGATTCAGCAGCAGGCTGTATAGCCCAGAGGAGTCAAAGGCTTTCCTCTAGGGTATCCAAGGTAGAGCTGTTCTGTCCACTAATATCTCTAGCAGTGACAGCAGCAACTCCAAATTTGCCAATCTTAATTTTTTGCACCAATAAGATGCCAGCAATCCCATTGAGGCAAGTGGTCAGAAAAGTGGTCTGAGCAACCAAGGGGATGACCTGTTTATTCATTGTCTTAAAAGCAGGAGAGATTTTGTACCTCCCTTTCCAATGTGTCCTGTCTATCAGCTACATCATTTGTTACTTCTGCAAGCTGATCCAGGGTACATGCGCAGTTGACTCGGGTTTGGCCTTCCAAACCAGGGCAGAACCATGATTGCCATGAGCAGGAGTATTAAGAACTTCATTTTACTTCTCATCTTCAGACTCTAAAGAAAATTCCTCAGAATTAGAGAGGTGTTGCCTTAAATACTCAATTTTGCCTTGCAAAGTAGCTACTTGATCAGTGAGCAAAGCAATGCAAGGGTCAGGCATGGGTTCAACTGGAGGGGGGTTCTGAACAGAGGATTGATGTCAAGTGGAAGCCTTGAGCTCGGCTATTGCTTCCCATACCTTGGTTTCAAAGTCAGATGGGGCCTCAACAGGAGGAGTGGGAGGAGTCACCTTGATAGAGGCTACTCTATCATCCACATAATTTTGTACTTGATATAGAGTATTGCCTAGTGTGGCCTTATCCAGACCATATTGATGCTGCAGATGGCGGCCCCAAGTATCAGCATGAGCTCCAACCAATTCAAGTTGAGTATTAATAGTTCTCAGAATTGGTTAAATTTGCCAACCAGAGTCTCAAAGTCCTGGCAATGTTTTAGCAGAAAGGCCTCAATTTGTCAAAGCCACACCGCTTGATGCTCATCCAATTTGCATAGGCAATCCTTGTTGTATCCAGGGAGCAAGGAACAAAGGGAATTCAGGGAGGAAGTTAAGTACTTCTGAGAGGCCAGCAAGTTGTGCTTGTTATTGGAAATACACACAAAGAGACTATGGGACCATTCTTGAAATGCCAAATTCTGAGCATGGTTGTTTGAGACAGCAGCGGCTAAAGCATTTATAAATTGGTTTTGGGATCTTAATGCAAGTTGATGGTGAACCAGGGCAGGTTGGGTGAATTGGTTGACCAACATGCCAATCATATCCATGGACTCCATCAGTGCAGAGAGAGACCAAAGTCCAAGAGGAAGGAATACAGGTCTTCAGAAGCATACCCAGGACAGAGACCAGGGATAGTGTGCATTGCCACAGTGCCAAAGTGGAGCAGGGAGCGGGCAGCAGCACAAGCTTGCTCATAATTGAGAGAGAAAGCTGGAAGGGGGCCCACGCGGGCCCGGGGGACAGCACCAATACCATGGGAGTTGAGGGGGCATTAATGATGTCTTCTTCTAGAGGAGGACTAGAAACTTTAGGTTGTTTGGGTACTTCAGAAACAAAGAGAGAAGGACCAGAGAATGTAGGTGGGAATGGGGTAACCAAGGGGCTTGCATCCCCTGCAGTGAGCACCATTTTGTTGTGTTTGGCTCCTGGGGACAACATCCAGGAAGACACAGCGGGAAATCTTTATAACAAAAGATTTGAGGCTCAAAGATAGTCTTGGGTTAGCCTTCAGGGCAAAATTAAGGGCACATACCTTAATTTCCTGGAATACAAGATGTGAAAGTCCTTTTGGCAAAAAGGACAGGAAAAAGCTTGAAGATTATTAAAGCCAACACAAATGTGGATAAACTTGTATTTATTAGGAGATTTGATTCTACTTAAATAGTAGACAAGGGACAGTGATTACTCATTAGAGAGACAGAGTGGCTGAGGGGGTCACATTGGGATGAGTTCATACCAGGATCAGACAAGGGAAGGTATGGTATTTTGGAATGGGTGGATATTGGCTCAGACCCATTTACAGAAAACAAGGAATTCCCGAACTCAAAAGCAAAACAAGTCAAATCTTTGCAGCTATCATTATTTGAAGGCCATATCAAAATAGCATTAATGGTGCAATTTCTGATAATGGCACTCCCCACTGTCTAGAGAAGATAAAAAGAAGGTCAGGAGGTCCTATGGGATACAATGTCTTCAACAGTATCCTTTTACCCAGCAAAAAGTACAACTTCCTCAGTAAAGGAGGAGTCCTGAACCTGTCTACAATACAAGACATGCCCAAAATAGCCAATATTATATTTCAGCGTCTTCACTCAGCAGAAATTAGAACCTTATCAGGACTACACTGTGAAAATGCTAACTTCAGGATTCAAAGCACCCCATATAAGTTTACACAAGTAGGCTACCCCCGCAAACTCTGGGCAAATTAAATGGACTTACGTGTTACGTGGGCTGCCTCACGCTTTGTAACCAAATGGTTCAATCAACACCCTAATCACAACAAAGACTGGGACATGTTCAATAACACCTTCCTGGAAAAAAATTCCATAAAGAACTTTGATGTTAAGATCATGACAGAACTCAGAACCTTCAAAATGATAGGAACTATTATGGAGTACATTGTAGCCTATGAAGACATACATGATTGAGCTCTTGACACCATCAAATTTGATGAGGATGGACCACAACTGGGTTTTTACAACAGTTTTACCACGCACATCAGACTACAGTTTGACATGAGCTGTTAAAAACCCTCCAAGACGTGTTTTTGGAAGAAAAACAAGCTGTAAAAAAAAACTGACAACCAAGATGTAACCAACAAGCAAAAAGAAAGCCCCACCACAAAAAAGGACCCTTAACCTAAAAAGCAGAACAATCAAGCCAATAATTCTCACCTTTGAGGCATAAATTGCACAATTCAGGTAAACAGATGATCACTGAAAATGCACCCAAGGAGGGAAAAGCCCAGGGGAGTGCTTAAGCAAGCCAACCTCCCCCACTTTACAAGATTTGTACAGATACTAAGATGTGAACTCAATCATCATGATCCAAGTACCCTCCAGCAATCCCATAATGTTTGCCACCCAAACTGAAATTAATTTCCTCACTTGTGCTTTCTGTTTTTGCATATATCAAGGCACAGCACTATTTGACACTGGAACAGACCAGTGCCTTGTTGATAAGAATTTTCACAACCTTATTGAACTAGCTACAACCAAGAGCAATTTAAAGAGAGTTATTGTGGCAGAAAAACAAAGTACCCCAGTCATTAAGGAGTCAAAACCTTTCCAGGCACAGATAGGAGATGTACAAACTACCTTTGGTGACCCCATGATTACAATACCTAGATACAATGTAGTACTTGGTTTAGATTGGATGAGAAAGATAAAACCTCATAATGACTGGGACTGTGTCACAATTACCATACAACAAGGAGAATTACACCATAATTTTTACCCAACTTACCTTGCCACCTTCATGACAGACCACATATTTGTAAAGATTAACAAAGCAGAAGAAAAAGCACGCTAATAAAATTGCTTGGAACACCTGGACATATGTAATCATTCACTTCAAAATTGTGGAAGTCTCACTTGAACATGACCCAAGATGCCAATAACTTGTCCAATAATTCCCTTTAATATTTCCAGAGAAACTACTAGGCTTACCACCTGACAGAGGTATTCAGCAAAAGATTATTCTAGATAAAAGTGTACCCAAGGCTTGCCCCATCTACCTATTGCACTGTGAGATTTGGCTGATTGACCACAAATGATCAGGCTTTATATTGCATACAGATCTTATCAGTTATACACTCTTTTATTACTTGATTATCATATCATTAAGTCCAGTAAATATATGCCATGTTAATATCAGTATATTATAATTGATATAAATATTTTACAGTGTATAATTGTCAGTGTACAGTAAATATCATTGATTACACAGTGTGTAATTAATAGATGATCAGTCATATTACACCCACTATATCCCACTTGATATTAGATCACCTCAGCCTCATCCCAGCATCAGAGGCACATATATAAATATCAAACTAATGGATGTGCAAAAGGCTATGAAATACCAAATTTTCATTGAAATTACACATCAGATAATGGCAAGGTGGTAAGTTTGACTCCATGGTGATTGACTCCCTGGTGATTGTCACTTTGTCAAGTACCAGGGAGTTGAGTGCTGCATATGTAAATCTATTAGTATTTTTGGCTTAACCAATTTGAAGCTAATTTTTACTAGTAATTTAGGGGTCTGAAACCAAAAACCAAGGTTAATTTTACTTGAACTCAACTCTGTTTAATAATTCAGTTAGCTAAAATTCCAATTTAAGGGGCAATTTATAAGTAAATTTACTAATAGAAATGAAAAAACCTGTGTTCAACACTCTAAACCAAAAAGTGACCAGTTTGACACTTTTTAAGCCAAATTTTAATTTTATTAATAAAATACATATGCACTTATATAAAATTTGTTATTTACTATTAAATTTTTATTATTAGTGTACATAGTTGTCAATTAGGCTCCCAAGCACCACTATACTGGATTTAGTGGTATATACATTAATCAAATACCCTACTTGTTTTACATTATGTCATTCCCGGGTTTGTGGATTAAGTGGTGCCACATAAATTAAGCCCAGTTTATTAAGAGATTTCATCTGTAATTTATAAAAAACTGAAACTTGACATCTTTTTTGTTTGACTTTATCCACTTGCCACCCAACCAGTTTTGGATGTAACTAATCAAAGGCTCAGAATTAAGGCTTAATTAATATGTGACGCACTATGAGTGCCACTCAACACTTTAACTTGGGGATTAGTACAGAGAGCTTCTTAACGTTTTAACCACACTATGGTAAATAAGTCACTCCCAGCTCCTCACAGCATGCCCTAATCACCAATAAACACATTCCTACCCATTTACTTTTTAACTTATGTTGTATTTTTTGTTTTTGAGCATATGAAACTGCCTTGCTTTTGGGTTAACTTTCAACCTGGTTTAAGTTTAAGCAAATTTTATATGTAAAAAACATAGACAATTGATTTTTCTGCTTGAATCTGGAATACTTGACAGTGAGAATTCAGCTTTTCCCAGCTGATCAACAGTGCCAAACTTGACACTTTACTATGTTTTGATTTTTAAACTCCCAATATAAAAAATTCCACATAATAATTTTTTATTTTTTTGCAATTATATTCTACTACTTTTTCTGCTGCTCTCCATATAATTTTCATATAATTTTTTATTTTTAATTATACTTTTACATTTATTTAGCACTAAGATTTAGGCTAAACCTAACTTCTTTGATGCTTCATCATAAATTCACTTATTTTCTATGTTTTAACCTTTATATCTATACTTTGAGTTTCTATTTTGCTTCTATTTACTTTGTTATGTTTTTTTCTTGATAAATAAAACTTTGTTTGCATACTTTTCATTTAACTTTTACTTTGCTTTACCTCTGTGTTTCATATCTTTCATACTTCTATTATTTACAATGCTAAACTTTTCTTTAGACAAAATCAAACAAGAACAGCCTAAGCGCCAAGCCTCCAAAGGCTCCAAAGAAACTGGCTCCACTCCCAAGCGTGCCAAGAAGCCTGCAAAGGCATTGTCTCCAACCCCATCTCCTCCCACTCCATCTCCTCCTACTCCTCCCCCCTCCATCCTCATCTTCTACATCCCCTTCACCTTCCCCCCAAAAAATCCTCCCCCAATAAATCTGATGGTGATCTTACCAACCACTCATTTTATCACTCAGAGGCCAACTCTAAGCCCACCAAGGAGCGGCATACCAAGAAGTCAAAGGCTGCCAAGGAGCTCACCTCTTCTTCTGGTAAGAAAAAGGAGGCATCCAAGCAGGCCTCAAAGAACCCTTCCCCTCCACCTCCCAATGGCTCTTCCCCTCCTTCTTCATCTGACCCCCAAGATGAGCCTAAGGAGTACTCCAAGTAGTTCAAAGCTTCTGGTCATGTGACTTGGGATCCACTGTCCATCCACAATATCTGTAATGTGGACAGAGAGTTCAAAGTCTCCAAGCCCTTCCCATGTTTTTTCCCAATTATGTCTATAAAGGGCGGCCCTGGCTACGTTGCTGATAACTACATTTTTAATTGTAACAATCAAAAGCGCCAAACCAAGAGCAAACACTTTGTCTGTGAGGATAAGACTTGTGGGGCTTAGCTAAACACTGAGAGATGGGAGCAAGTAACTTCAGAGAAGGGGGAGCACACTTGTGAGCCCCCAATCATCTTATAACCTGGATGTTAAAATGGTACCTAGTCCAGGTGATCCCAACATCCTCTCACCTCTGTGGATCAGATCTGGCCATCAAGGACCTCCAAAATCTCAAACCCAACAATCTCAAGTTGGTGCCAACTCAAGAGCAGTTAATTTCATAAGCAATAAGTGTATTGCTGCTAATCCCTCTCCCCCCAAGGCTTTAGACGTCCTCTTGGAGCTTACGCTCACCCACAAGCTCAAGCAGCTTCCAAGTGGGGAGCGCTTCCTCCTCCATGACAACAGGCCAGCCACCAAAGACCTCATAATCTGCTACTCAACTCAGCAGAACCTGATGGAGTTGAAAAGGGCTTCAACCTGGCTAGTTGATGGTACCTTTGCCACTTGCCCCTGGATGTTCAAGCAGCTCTGGATGATCCATGCCCAGATTGACATCCAGGTAATTCCACTCACATTCTTCCTCCTTCATGAGGCCACCAAGGCCATCTACACCCACGTGTTCTCCGTCCTCTGCCAAGTGCTATCCCTCCTTACTGACAACAACAATGCCAAGAAGACCCCCCCTACACCCGCGCCAACCCTCCTGCCTCTGACAAAGACCAGGCCGTCCTGGACTTGGAGGAAAAGGTAAGGATGAGAGCTCTTGGGTCTGCCATGTGCATTATGGACTTTGAGCCTGCTTAGTTCAATGCATTTGTGCAGTTTTTCAGCGGGGAGGTGCAGGGATGCCACTTCCACAACCGCCAAGAAGTTGCTCTGAATGTGCAGGCCCATGCTGAGCTAAGTAGGTTGAGCCAGAGGGATAATTTGGACACCTGAAAATTTGTGCTGGCAAAATTCAGTGCCTTGTCTTTTTTAAAGCAGAGAATACTGTGCAGGGGTTTGAGGCTCTCTCAAATGATCCTTACGTAGTTAAGCACTTGGAGTTCAAGCCTTTCCTTGAGTACTTTGAGCCCCAGTGGATTGGGAAGGTTGTCACGCAGAGGCAAGGCAAGGGCCGTGCCAAGGCCAGCTGGAATGTGTACCAAGCAACAGTGAATAGTGAGCTTCAGACCACCTCAGCTCTAGAGCCTTATCACAAACACCTCAAGGCCAACTTTGGGCTCCACCCAAAATTCAATAAGTTTTTCTTCCTCCTGAAGCACAAGCAGGAGAAAACCATCTCCAAGCTGTGTGACTTGGCAAACTGTGTCCTCCCACCAAGCCCACAACCTGTTCCACCCTATTCACCAAGGCCATTCAAAATGCAGCCAAGCATAAATACAAGGCCTCAGAGATCAAGCAG
This sequence comes from Entomophthora muscae, assembly GCA_014839935.2. Classification (NCBI taxonomy): domain Eukaryota; kingdom Fungi; phylum Entomophthoromycota; class Entomophthoromycetes; order Entomophthorales; family Entomophthoraceae; genus Entomophthora; species Entomophthora muscae. Next base: position 68,792 of record QTSX02007123.1, on the reverse strand, counting down.
CAGCTTGAGCTCATTGCAACTGCCCTCATAGAAGGGGCCAAAATGAAGAAGGGGAAGAATGACGAGGAATAAACTTGCTTGCTTGCTTGGTTACATGATTTTTATTTTCAACTTTTAACCTTTTAACTTTAATTTTTACTTTTTGGTTTTGATCAATTAATTTTTCTTTTTAATTTTTCTATTTTTTAACTTAATTAGATATCAGTGATTGCTCTATGTATACATGGTAAGTTTGAGATGAATAGCTATAGTTGAAAGTGAATGAAATATCTTAATTTTTGTTAATTTCCAAATAAAACATATGATATTCACATTTATACTTATATGAACTATATAAAATAAATATTAATATTTCTTAATATTTTGCATAACTTATATTTTTGTGTTTTTGTTTATTTTGTCTCATTGGAATTTTAATTTTTATGGTAATCAAAAAATTTATAATGAAGAGTGTAAATTACATAGTAAAATTAGAAATAGTTGCTTATTTCTCCTTATTCTCATTAGTTTTGTACACTTTTTATTGCATTTTTGAGTTTTTTGGGTGTCACTTTAGTATACCATAGCTGTATAGCTTAAGTTGTAAATTAAAAGATTTCCATACATCAAGATCTGTTAATTAAAAAAGTGTCAATTTCCAGTTGTCAATCAGGGAAAAAGCTGAATTCTCACTTTACTATAGTGTCAACTACCAGGGAGTTGAACTTACCACAGTTGCCAGATAATTGGTTCCTTACTGGTTTGGGTTGCTATTACAAAGCAGATAATCCTTAGGTTGATATTGGATTGAGTCAGCCATTATACGGCGTTGAATCCCCAACTTGACCTGTCATATTAATAAGCAGAAGGCTTACCATCCAGAAAAGGATTGCTCATTAAATTCTAAAAAGAGAAAATAGAAATACTAGCATTCTACCTCCATAAAGTAGGAGGAAAGAACTGGGACTATTTCTAAGCGTCAACCAAATACAACAAGGTTTCCTAGTGCCATAATAGTTATGTAAAGCTACAGCCAATGGATAATTGACAGTAGGTTAGCTCAAGGAGAGCAAGGCTGTAGCTGAGGTGCCATGTATGCCTTTTAAATGCCAGTAACAACACATGTGCCAAGGACAGCCAATCAGGATAGGCGTAGCCAGCAAGAAATTGTCTATTGCAAAGATAGTCACTGAGAACTGTCTTAAAGGACAATACCAAAGGTTGTTGATGTACATATTGATACAAACATCTGAAATTATGATAACAAGCTCTTAGTTACACCTGGATAGATTAAAGCTGCTGGCTAGATTGTTCTCCAGTCCCAGTAAACGTAATTATATCTAAAGTTCTATTTTATTGTAGTCTGCAGTGCTTTTCATAGGAGAAGGTAGAGTACATTGGCAAGGCTAACATCTTTCTATAGCTTTTAAAAGACAATAAATACCAAAGATTGCTCAACAGATTTAGGAAAGCTTTAAGGAGGTCTTAAAGTTACTGAAAAGCATAGATATACCCAGAACCATCATAAGGGTGCCTGTTCAGAGAAACTGCCACATAGCTTAATAATTTGGAGGGTTATGAGGAGTGAATTTGGTTATTTGTGTCTGAAAGCTCAACCCTTACTGGGTGAGTAAAGAAATTTGTAAAGCATGAGGTATGCTTGCTTCTGATGACCTATGTTTAGGTCACTGATGGGGGTCAAGTCAAGGTTGATTAACTTGTGGAGACTTATTGCCTGAGTCTGAGGTGTTGACTGATGGGGACTATCATGATAGAGAATCTCATGTGGACTATACCTTTAAGGGCTTTAAAAGTTATTTAATAGCTATTTGAGATGCTTCAACATTTCTGTGAAGTAGTTTAATAGAGAAGGAACCAAGAGAAGAATTTTGGAGAAATTCTGGTATAGGAAGCTTAAGGTTTCTCTTAAGTTGGTTTTTTACGTCAAAAATGATGGAAAAATCTGATAAAATAAGAAAAGAAAGACATCTGGGAATTTCTCCAAGGATAATAGTTGGTGTCAGTGGAAGCAGAATGGCACAACAAAGTTGTAAGAGTAGGTGCTTCAAGGTTTCTCTGGGGGTGGGTTGCTAGAGAAGAAAAAGCCAAGCAAAATAGGAAATCTAATGGCTATAGGTTCAAATCTGTAAGTAAATTTAGGGTAAAACATTGAAGCAGACTCAGGAAAATAAAGCAACTAATCATTTCTAATGAAAACAGGAAAGTTTAAATGTAGAAAAACATTTAAGCAAAGAGGGAAACTGTTTTAAACTTGAGGGGGGAACATTGATGGTGCTCTTGGTGAAAAATTTACTGAAAATTTGGGCTTCTGTTAACCTGTGAAGTTTAGCAAAGCACTTCAGATGTTTAAAATTGAAGAGCATTGATGGAATTGGTTAAGTTTAAAGCTTATTTTACTGATGAAGTTTCAGGTGGAATAAGTAAAAGTTACATGAAATATATTCAGACTGATTAGAATAAAGTAGCAGATTTGTTGCAGTAACTTTAAAAACTTATTATTAATGAAAAGTGAGTGCAAAGATAGTTTAAGCTTTTAAGAAAACCAGCCTAAAAGGGATTCAGACTAAAATAAGGGGAAACTATATAAACCCAGTGGTCTAAGAAGGTTCCAGAGGCAGTTTCTGACTAATTGATAATAAGTTTAAACACATCATTGGGTTTTAAACTTGAATAATTATCCCCCTGAGAAAGTGGTGCTTTTTTTAGTGACTTCCAAGGTAGTGTTTGACCCCTGAAAGTCTGCAAGCAGTTGGATTTCCAGAAGATTTCTAAGGGTATATTCCTTCTGTTAATAAAGACTTGTACAACCCCTACCCATTTTTTAGTATTAAGATCATGGATCCTTACCTCACATCTTATATTCTAATGTTGGGCAAAGAATTGTACACAGCAGTATGAAAGGTCCAAACAAAGAAAAACTCCTGGTGAAGAGTAGACCAGAATGTCTGGTGTTGGGAATTTTGACCAAGAAATGATGCTATTTATGACGGAGCTTGCAGATATGAATTGCAGCTGCCAAATTACATAAATTGGTAGTATAAATTATATGCATATTGAATTAGCAGTAGTCTGCTGACCTGAGCCTTAAACTAGCCAATGATAAGCGCTGCTGTGGCAATTAAATAATACATGATTTGCTGCCACAACACTTAAAAAATACACAAGCGCCGCGATAACGCCTAGTAATTGGATTAGGCGCCAAAGCGCCAAACTATTTCTACGTCAAGCGCCAACTGAAAATTATTGCAAGCACCGCCTGGCAAATATTGCAGGTGCCAAAGCGCTGCCCTACTTTTACATAAAGCCAAGGTGCTGGGTTTGATTCCCCATAATCTCGGATTTCCTAAATTAACTGTATTTCTAAGCAGTCAATGTAGGGACACAAATTAAGCAGGATTAATGGCCCCAAAATATACCAAACCCACACACCAGCAAGGATCACCTGTGCTGGGTGAAGCAATTAAATCTCATTGGTTGGCGTGTTTGAAACAACCAAACCTAGATCACTAATTATCCAAAACAAGAGTGTGTTGAAATCTCCTAGAAGATATTGCCAACAGCTCAGGAAGACACCCCCCAAGAGGGTATAAATACTTTCCCCCTAATAATAATAAAATACTTTGACTTATTAGAAGTGCTTCTGTGTGATCATAAGCCAAATCTCCAAAGTAATTATTGATTCCTCTTCCTATATGTTTTTGTTACAACTGAACCAATGAGGATTCAGTATTTAGAATTGGGGAAGACAACAGTCCAATAGAAAGGAAAGAATAATAAGAATAAGGTATTGTTTATTGTAGAATATTATGATTAATATACTATATGGGGAGAAAACCACAAAGCCACAAGGGGGTGGCATAGTGGGAAGTTTAATGTAAGGTTTGAAGCCAAGGAATAACTTGTGCGGGAATCAGCAAGTTGAATTAGCAGTGCTCCTAATTAGGATAAAGTACCCGCCATTTGATATTGCCATCAGATTAACCCATAATGTTAGATAAGTTAGCAGAAAAGTTTGGAAACTTGGTTGCAACACCCCCCTTGCCCCCTGCTTGTTGTCAGACACTAAGACTGGAGTCTGCAGAAGGTCTGAGAAGGTCTGCACAAACAATTTTTGTGTGGGGATGGCACAGCAGGGGCGCAAGCAATCATGGTGAAGCTTCTTGGTGTTTCCTTGGGCATCCTCAAGTTGGTAGATGTGATTGTCATAGACTGCATTTATCTTGAAGGGCCCTAGGTGATTGGGTTCCAACTTGGCAGAATTGGGATTGAGGGTGTAGACGGGGTCACCTACAGCATACCTAGCTTCAAGGTGCTTTGTCCCTCCTGAAATCTGAGTGTTCAATTTCCTGGGCCTTAGCACTCCATTGATCCAGGGATGGGGTTGTTGTTAGGGGAGGCTTGTCAGGGACCTTGTACCGTAGCTTTCCCTGTTCAACCCCTGTCAGAATTTCAGGTGTCTCAAAGGCCAGGGTGCTGGGGCTGAACCCCGTGCCCCTGTTGATCCTTGCTCAAAGGATGAGTAGAGCGGTGGGCAGGTGTTCAGTCCACACGGTGTTGGGGTGCTCTTGTGAAAGCTTGTCAATCAGTTGAACCAGTGAGCCATTTAACCGTTCCACGTGTCCATTGGCTTGAGGATAGTAGGGGGTTGTAACTATATGTTGGAGTGCGTTCTTGGCGCAGTATGCTTTCATGACATGCCCAACTAGTTTGGGACTGCCATCTGTGATGAGACGTTTTGGTTGCCCAAAGTGGGCCACAATCCCTTTGCCAATAAAGCAGGTAATGGTGGTGGCGGTGTGGTTAGTTGGTTGTTGCCCAGGCCACTGGCCAACAAGTGAAGTAGTTGATGGCAGTAATAATGTACTTCTTTCCTAGTCTGTCTTTGGGGAGTGGCCCCACAATATCAAGGGCTCACTGTTTGAAGGGTTTCATGGCCTCAATGGGCAGGACAGACTTGGGGGATGCAGGTTTGGATGTGTTCTTTTCGCACAACACACACGTTTCAAGGAGGTCCAAGATGTCTTGACGCATGCACAGCCACCAAACCTTACTTTTCATGATCTTGAAGAGGTTACAACCTCTGATGTGACCCAGGGTTTGGTGGTAGTGCAATATTGTGTCCCCTTGTTGTTTGGTTGGAATATAAGGCGTCTTCTCTGTTGAGTAACTTGTGATATTGCTGATATGTTCAAAGCTACAGATAGATGTTAGCCTTGCCAATAAACTCTACCTAATCCTATGCAAGAGCACTACAGACTACAATAGAATAGAACTTAGAAGATAATTACGTTTATTGATACTGGAGTACAATCTAGCCAGCAGCTGCAATCTATCCAGGTGTAACTATGAATTTTTTGTCATCCTTTCAGGTGTCTATATCAATATATACTGCAACAACCCTTGTTCTTGTCCTTTCAGGCAGTTCTCAGTGGCCACCTTTGCAATAGGTCTATCTTTGCTGGTTACGCCCATCCTGATTGGCTGTCCTTGACACGTGATATGCTACTGGTCTTAGCAGGCGTCCATGGCACTTCAGCTACAGCCTACGCTTTTCTTGAGCTAGCCTACTGTCATTTATCAATTGGCTGTATCTTACATGCCTATTATTGTGCTGGGAAACTACGCCGTATTTAGTTGATGCTTGAAAATTGTCTCTGTCCAGCCCTCCTACATTGGAAGGTAGAATTCTGGTATTCCATTTGCAGGTTTAATCAGTAATCCTTTTCTGGTTGGCAAACCTTCTGCTTATTAATGCAACAAGTCAAATTAGGGATTATACACCATATAATAGCAGACTCAATCCATTAGTGACTCAAAGGATTATCCGCCGTGTAATACTGACCCAAACCAATAAGGAACCCAATTATACTCCGTGTAATACTGATCTGAACTTGGTATTTCTTAGCCATTTGTATATCACTTGTTTGATATGAACATATACGTCCATCAGGCTTTGTGGGGCTGAGTTGATACAGCATCCAGTAGGGTAGAATAGGTGATATACAATTGATGATTTAGTGATTACACACCGTGTAATCAGTGATATTCACTATATTGGCTAACGTTTATATGGTGTATAATAGTTACATCAATTATAATAAAGCAAGCAATATACGGCATATAATCACATCACATTGGGACAATCAGTGATAATGTGACGTATAATTGTTATATCTATTATAATAAACTAACAATTACACAGCGTATAATAACTACACTTGATTAAGTGATAACCAAATGATAATATGGCGTATAATTGTTACATCTATTATAATAAATTAGCAATTACACGGTGTATAACTGCCATATCTATTAATATATTGATGACCAGTGATAATAAGGCGTGTAACTGATAAAGATCTGCGTGAAATGATTAACCTGATCATTTGTGGTCAATCAGCCTAATCTCACATTCTCACCTGTCTCTGCCTGGCGGCAGACGTTACCAGCATTGGTGGTGAACTGACTTTTATTGTCCTTCAACTTGGAGATGGTGACCAAGTTAAGGCCCTTGTAGCAGGTTGCCTTGGTGCAGAGGTAGAGCATGGGCCAATCTGGGACTAAACCATTGTCCCCAGTGATAGACACTATGTAGAGTCACAAAAGAGCGTCAGCTGTGACAAGTTCCTTCCCAGGCTTGTACTCAATGCGTAACTAGTAAGGGGATAGGCACTCCACCTATCCTGCTTGGTGGCATGTCAGGTGGGGCTGCATGTTGAAGTACTGAAGTGACTTGTGGTCCTTCAGAACGCGGGGTGGGAAGGTAGCACCTTCCAGGTAACAGCGCCACTTTTCAACGCAGTGTACAATGGCTGCCAATTCTTTATCATGGATGGGGTAGCATTGTTCTGAGTCAGTAAGTTTCCTGGACTCATAGGCCACAGGGAGAAAGACGCCATTGTCAGTTTCTACCCTTAGCACACCCCCTATGGCCCTGTCAGAGGCATCAGTCTCTAGTTTGTACTGTCGGTTTTGATTGGGGAACTGCAGGACTGATGCGGTTGTGAGCCTTTGCTTCAACGTCTTAAAGGCTCAATCTCTGATGGGGGTCCAATGGAAGCGCTGCTTGGTATTGAGAAGCTCAGTGAGAGGTGTAATTAGCTCTCTGCAATTGGGGATAAACTTGCGCACATAGGCAACCAAACCCAAGAAGTACACACCTGGCCCACATCAGTGAGAGGTGGCATGCTGGTGATTGCCTTGATCTTGGCAGGGTTGGGCTTTATCCCTTGAGAAGAGATGGTGTGCCTGAGGAATAGTAGCACTGACTTGAAGAACTCACATTTGGAGGGTTAAGCTTTTTGTTGGTTTTTCCAAAGGGTGTTGAGGACAGCACAGAGGTCTTGGAGGTGTGTGATTTGGTCTTGACTGAAGACAATAATGTTGTCAAGGTACACAACCACACATTTCCCAATCAGTTCCTTAAATGCTTTGTTCATCAACATGGCAAAGGTGGAAGGAGCGTTGGTCATTCCAAAGTTCATGACACAACACTCAAACAACCTGTAGCATGTGCAGAAAACAGTTTTTGCCTCATCCCCTGGTGCAATGTGGACCTGGTTGTACCCTGCAGTGAGATTAATCTTACTGAAGGCCTTTTCACCTGCAATTGTATCAAACAAGTCATCAATTAGTGGTAAGGGGTATTTGTTTTTGACTGTCACCTTGTTTAGAGCACGGTAGCTGGTTACCAATCAAAGGGACCCGTCCTTCTTAGCTACAAAGAAGACCGCTGCCCCGTATGGAGAGAGAGAGGGGCAAATGAAGTCCTTATTGAGCGCGTCCACAAGGTGCTGGCAGAGGGTCTCATCTTCCTTTGGTGTAAGACAGTATAATGGTTGTGCTTTAGGTAACAATCCTTGAAGTTGTACAGCGTGATGGATCTCCCAGGGAGGAGGTAGTTGTTCAAGTGTCTTGCTGAATACATCCTTGTACTCCTTGAGGAGTGCCGCAAGAGCTGGTGATGGTGAAGATGTCAAGGGAGGGACCACTGGTGGTTCAGCATGGATAACTTTGACTGAGCATTGGCTGAAGTCTAGTTTCCCCCCTTGAAATCATATGAGCCCGTCTCTGTTATTCTGACAAAAACAGTATCATGGAGTAACTTGCTCATTTCCACAGGGTAAATCTGGAATCCCACCCCATTTCTGCTGAGGGTGATTACCAAGGTATCCCAATCAATGTAGGGGCGGTTGTGTTGAAGCCAGTTGAGACCAGCAATCACGTTGTGGCTGAGCCCTGCCATGATTGGTCCAGAGAGCTTAACCTGGATGTTCCCCATTCTCACAGAGAAGGGTACCGTCTTGTGGGTGATGGCCACTCTGCAGGAGTCAGCTACTCATACAGCTTTAAATCTGCTGGCCACTTGGTCTAATTGTTGAGAGTGGGCAAACGCCTGGTCCACCATAGTGTGGTCGGCCCCAGTATCTACCAGTAATTTGTGGGTGTTCCCACAGAAACAGAAGGGATAGGATAAGTGTGTTACTTTATTTGAGGAGTGACTTGCTTGCAGTACAGGGTTATCAATGTGGACTTGGAAGACATCCAGGGTTTCAAATTCATGGATTTTGTAGTCACAGGGGTTCTTTGCAAGCACAGATTGAGAGGATGGGTCAGGTGGGGTTGCAAGGCCTCTTGTTGCTACAACCCCCAGGCTTTTCCTGGGCCGTGTTCTGAGGCGCGGCACAGACACACAACGGGGAATCCTAACCGTAGGATTGGATTTGTACTAAGTCTTGGTTAGATGACAGGGAAGGCAATAGCATTTTACCTTGCGGCCCTGGATGATGATCTCTACTAGGCGTGGCTAGAGAGAGGCGTGGAAGTACAGAAGACACAAAGACAAAAATGTGAATAGAACTTCATTTTTATTGGTGAATATGAAATGGAATATATAGTGGTTAGGAATACCACAAAACACTACCAGGATGGTAGGATCACTTGTCACAAGCATGAGTGGGGCAAGTGAGTTGCGCAGAGTCAGGAAACCAAACAATCATATTTCCTGAAGCAGAATCCAGTTCATTTCAAGAGTCAAAAGCAAAAGCAAGAGATTTGTCTTTGAAATGGCCCAACAAAGGCGAAATTGAAACATGGTGAATGCTGTTATTCACATCATTGCCCCCCTAGATTGGCCTTTGGGGGGGTGATACTTGCGGAGGAACTTGGCGTGTACGCAAGCAAAAGGGCGACCACTGGAGAGGAGCTTTACAGTGTACTCAGATCCTTGCTTGAAATTCACCTCTAAAGGACCAATCCACAGGGAGTCTAGTTTGTGTGCGCCCACCCACACGGTGTTGGTAATACAGGGCATGGTCACCAACATCAAACTCAGGCAAGGGGGAGAGCCCTGCGTTGTCAGGAGAGAGCTCAAGCATCTTAGTCTTATAGGCGGAAGTGTAGGCAGTGGCCTGTATATCAATGATGTGGTTGACTAAGTCTTTGATGTGGTTGTCAGGGTTCATGGCCTTATCAGAGGAGAGTAGGGGAACCCCCAAGAGCAACAGAGTGGTGGCTTCACGCCCATACAACATGGCAAAGGGGGAGTACCCAGTGACCCAATGATTGCTCAGACAATAGGCAAAGAGTGCAGCAGGTAGGTATAGATCCCAATGGCTGCGTCAGAGTAGGTGAGTTTTCTCATGATAGAAACCAATGTTGAGTTGGCACGCTCAAATGCCCCATTAGTGGAAGGATTATAGGGGGCAGAGAAAGACTGGTGAGTTTCTAGAGCTTCAACAACAGAGGTTACAAGTTTGGCATTGAAGTTGGTTCTGTTGTCTTATAATAGCACTTGAGGACAGCCATGGCAGTAGAAAACATCCTGCAGCAGGAATGCAGTGGTAGTCTTAGCAGTGATGTCTTTAGTAGGGCAAGCTTTTACCCACTTGCTGAAGTGGTCAACGGCAATCAGGATAAAGCGGCATCTGGAGCGTGAGCGGGGGTGAGGACCTACAGCATCAATGCTGACAGTGTGAAAGGCATGTTGAGGGGGGACCAATTTGAACTCGTGAGAAGCAGCTTGGGGCCTCTGAAGTTGGCAGTCATGGCAACTAGCTATGACATCTGGGATCAACAGGCAAAGATTCTCCCAGAAGTAATTCTTCTGAAGCCAGTCAAAGGTCTTGGCAATGCCTCCATGGCCAGTTTCTTTATGAGCTTGTGACACCAAGGAGAGGCAAAGACTGGGGCACACATATGGCAGGTATCGACCCTGTACCTTCTTGAAGAGTTGGTTGTCGCAAATGAGGGTGTCCTCAGACAATTTGGTCAAGGCAATCCAAACCTCTTCTGTCTCACTTTCCCAGGAAGAAGGATAGTCAATTAGCTTGTACAGGCGGTCTGCCTCAGCAGGTGTAGGGCAAGGATCCTGGCTTGCAGATGGTACTTTCTCACCTTCCCAAAGCTCCTCAGCCAGCTTTGAAATATCCTTGGTTAGGTTGGAAAATTTACTCCCAAGGTGTTTTTTCTTCCCAACAGTAAGCCAGGCACCTGTTTCTGTGCTCTTGTCACCCTTAAGAACAGACTGGATTGGACCATCCCCACCTTCAAAGAGGAGCCCAAGGAGACCATAGGAAAAAAGAAGAAAGCTAACACCCATAAAGGAGTGGATATAATTCCAGGAAAGAAGCAGCCAGAGAGCTTACCCTACCACAAAAATCCCATGATTGAATTTTATCAGGATCAGGGTAATGCTTTCACTCAAGTCTTCAAAAGATCTCCTCAGAGAGGCTATCTCTGCCTTTATAAGGCACTCTGCCATCGCCTTCAGAAATTCTCAGATCTCCATGAGCTTGTCAACACAGAAGGAGCAAAGAGGGATTTAACTTATTTTCTGGCATGATCTTGGTGAGAAAGGAAGAATCCATATCTTCTGTGATACCTGCTTCTGCCGTTTGTATATCACTGCAGATCAAGCAGGCTTTTCTCCATTCATTGAGTACTGTGAAACTTGATGGGATTAAGTTTTCCAAGGATCTTTCCACATCATAATAGGCAGTGACTCAATCTGTGGACCTGGTTTAAGCAGGTCAAGGATGGCCTGATTAAGATTACCCCTTCTCTTGAGGGGTGGCATAGATAATTTGCAACTAGGGACAGTGTTAAGAAGTCCAAACTCCACTAAATCCTTGTACACTTATAGTCTTAATAGTTAACTTCTCCATGCCTGTATAAGACAGGCATCATGAACAAGGATGGCTCCCAAAGCAAACAAAGGTAGCAAAAAGGTGTTCTGATAACTACAAGGTGGTCCTTACCTACTATTACATGGATAGAAAGCTTGAGCATCTCCAAGCCATCTCTGTTTTTTGTTCCATGGATGCATTATCCCATTTTTGTAATAGACCCTTCTTCTTCTCCCCTTTATTCTATTTTAGTTATATCATTCTTTAACTCTTATTTAGCATCTATTTATTATCAGTGTATAGTTTAAAGTAAGCTCGTATATAGTTTAGATAAAAGGGCTGTTTTTGGATCACTTAACTTTGGGGCTTTAGGCAACATTGTTGCTGCTATAGGTCACCATTTTATTATTTCAGATTGGGAAATCTATGATAATTTTAGTCTATATGATTTTTTTAAAAATAATAATTTTTTGGCATCAAACTTTTATGCCTCTTGAGATTTTGCGTTTGATTGTTATGCCAAAAATGGAGAAGCCGTGTTTACTATTGCTTTTAGATGGCGTAAACCGAGAAAACGTTACAAGATGGCGAAAATTGAGATGCCGTTTTCAAGAGAGCGTATTGTACCGTGACACTAGACCCGTCATGGGGTGACTTGATGAGAACCACCTGTGTAATGTGAGATATGTTGATGGCTGATTTGTACATCTGACTGCAACATAAATTTTAAGCGATAGGATTCAAACATTTAAAGTATCTGTTTGCTGCTCTTGGTGCTAGACAATCTCTCGATGCAAACAAAATTAGCTCTTCGAGCCCATTTTTAATTGGTTGGGATGATTTTCTTCATTTTGAAAACTGGGTACAATCAGATATTATTGTTGTTCATCTGGCAGGAATATGTTATATTCAGCGGATATAATTTCATAGATGGATTTACCTCCGTTTTTGTCCATATATTTCATAATTTACTTTAAATCTAAGTTATCTAGCATGAACCGAAATACCTGGAAGAATGGCAATTGTTTAGAAATAGTAAACCATGTTGGATTCGTTATCGCTAATATATTGATGCCATGGTTAATATTCGTTTTAAATCGAAATGAGGCTGTGCATTGGGCAGGGGAGTTCTGCGCTGGCATGTTTAATATTCAACTGAGATTGTGATTTTATTCCTGGGACAGCGAGGATATTGATTGGAAATATATTATTCTTCTGGTGACTGTATTTCCGTGCCATTATATGATCTGGTGTGTGGAAATACAGCCAAGGAACCTGATAATTGCAGATGCAATGTATAAATGCTTATTTGGGGACCACTGTATGGTATGCACCTAGTGAAGATAGTGTTGGTAATCAAGCTCGTTGATGCCAGCGTTTTCGTTCATAGCCATGGGGGACTAAAGGTTGTTAATGATGTCTCTAAATCTCACTGCGTCTGCAGCACCCAAACGTTTGGCCCAAGCGATCCGCAGAAGATCACATGCCGCCTTTTGCGCAGGGGTAGGAAAGCCAAAGTCAAGAGATTACGACCACCTGAGCCCACTCGATCAGCAAAAAAAATAAGCAAAAGAAAGGATCAAGTGGGAGCCCAGAGTACAGGAAACAAACATACCCCTCCCAAATTTAGTTCAAGTGATGCTAACACCCCAACAGAAAAGCTTACTATTCCCGCCCACGAGGTTTCAACTTCCTTTTCTGATGATTCCCTGCCAGTTAAAAGGACTCCTAAAAAGAAGGTAGTGTCCTACTGCTAAGGGGTTTGCACATTAATCAATTGACCAAGATACACTATGTAATATCTGGTATTCTTCTTATATATCGGTGTCACAAACAGAATCAGATAGGATTCCGGGTTTGGCCTTTATTTAGGTGACCAAATCAAATCCTTTCTGGGACTGTGGATTCCCCTAACTTGGGGATCAAAATTTTCCATAAAAGATCCAGGTGGGGAAGGCTTTATTTTGTTGTGGTGAATTATAAATGGCTACAAATATTCATAATTTATTCTAGTCAATTTGAATTAAAGTTTTGTAAATGAACTGTATTCTCAGTTCCTTGATCTCTAATAAACCATCTTTATCTCTTTACTACACTTTTTGATACTCATTGTAGCTAATCTGTAGGGCCAGGCACTGCTCTCTCCTGGTGTGGTTTGCCCGTGTATCTCCTTTTTCTATTTGTGTTGAATATTCGATATTTGTTGTTCACTGCAACATTTTCCTCCAGAATTCAGTGGCACTCAATTGGCATCTGATTAAAATATCAGGCTGAAACCAAGGGGTGTGACAATCACAATGATAAATCAATAAAGATTATATATTTAATATAAAAAAACTAAATTTCAAACTTAAAGTTTCAATTTAGAAATTTTACACATTATATTAATTTTTATCAAGTCCAACCAAACCCAACCTATCCATTGATGCAAAATACATGGTCTAAAGTCAAATCTTCCCCCAGTGGCAAAAGAGTGGAAAACATCATCTAGAAAATGTGTCCAAAAACACCATCTAGAAACACCCCATCTTGTACCCTATCTCAAATTCCTGGCTAAACCGCACACTGATAACTTTAAATATTGATAAAGGCCCAAAAGCATTTCAATATATATATAACACATGGCTAGACCCAAAGTCATCCAAGGTTTCATAATCTGAAATAAGAATGTGGGGTCAGCTAGTACCAAATATAGAGCCCAAAGCTCCAAAGTCAACACACCCCAAAACTGTAGCATTTTTATATTAAAATTTGGCCGTATATTAAAACTCTAATTACTAATACTAAAAGTAAAAATTAAATGTTTTTGAAATAAAGTATTTATTGGTAGAGGAAATCAATTAGGGTTTAACTCCTAGAGCCTTGACAATGTCTTTGGGATGGGTAAGGTAGTCTTCTTTGGAGTAATATGTTAAAACCTCCTTAGTAACAATTGTAAACTTGACCAGCTGGTCAGCATGCTTGGAGACAGTAGCTTTGCCTCTTGATGGCCTGGGTGTATAGCTGATGTCCCATGGGCATGCTAAAACTTCAACTTGCTGAAAACCATATTGAACCTGGGCTTCTTTACCTTAACCAGGCAGGAAAATTGGTTGTGCCAACCATCAGGTGATGAGGTGGTCTTGATGCAATGCCTTACTTAACCTACTTATGGCAGTTACAGTTGATTGAGTCACCGCCCTTGCAGATACAGTTCTGCCCCTGGAACACATCTACCTGCCAGTGCTCAAAGTACTGGATGAAGGTGAGCAAAAGCTTCTGGGTGATCAATAATGGAATTGTCCTTTAGAAACTCATCAGAAAAAAGGTTAGCCTCTTCCTTTCTGGCCATGGCCAGGGTAGCAAAGCAATTGAAGATATTTTTGGCCTCCTTTGTGCCATCCTTGAAGACCAGCTTATAAAGGGCTGGGTTCTCTATCAGGTTCCTACTCAGATCCTGGTGGTAGTGGAAGAAGCAGTCTTGGGGCCTGCTCTTGAAGACTTTGATAAAAGCACTTGCTTGAGCTACCTCAAAATCAACCATTAAGAGTTGTATGATAGAGATGAGGCTCTGGCAGCTTTTTGGTTGTGGCCTGTTGCTCCTGGATGGCCTCTGAATCAATCTTCTTCTTCTTGGGGCTCCTCTTCTCAGTTGGTTCGTCATATAGAGTAAATAATGCTGATCCTGTTTTTGCTTGGGGATGGCTACTATGGGAATTTAAGTCACCTCCCTTTTATTAGGGAGGAAGAAGAAGACAGAGGGAACAGTATGCGTGTTCATAAACCTGATAATGTATTGTCCAAAGCTGGTAAAATAGCTTTGGACAGGATGAGGCTCAATGTCCCATTGGTAAACCAGGTATCACACTTTAGAAGTAATGCACTTGAGATCCTCCTGTGTTGAAAAGCATATGATGCAGCTTGCTGCACCTTGGCCATTTTTAGGCAGTAAGAATTGTTTATCAAGAATATTGGTCTTCTGGTCTTCCATTAGCACAAGCTTGTTGATGCTTCCAGGTGCTGATATCAATATTTTCTTCAATTTAGCTTAGATCAGGCACATACTGTTGGAGTTTGGTCTTGTCTCCAACTTCCTCTCTCTGATTCTCATTCTTGTGGAGGAGGGCATTAGTGACCAGCTGAGATGAAGTCATGTCCTTGTTTAGAGGAATATCTTGATGTAGGTACTGGCGTATGAGATAATATTGAATCTCATCAGAGCCTTAACAGCCATGCTCATTGATGAGCTTCCTGACTTTGGTAAAACCAACTTGTAGTTAATTGTGCAGGGCATCCCAGAATATCACAGCAGTAGTAATGATGGGTCATGTTTTTTTATAGCTTGTTGCATGGAACATAAAACAATCTTTCTACCAAGCCAGTACCCCCTTATTGGTCATAATAAGGAAAGAGTTGGGGAAGACACCAGGGGCTTTAAACTTTACATTGAAATTGCAGATATTGACAACTGCATGCAATTCCCACTCTAGGTTGGGCTCATCTTCTGAGGAAGCTGATTCATGCCCATCAGAGTTATGTTCAGAGCCTCCTTCATGCCCAACTTCATAATTTGAGTTGAAGTGATGATCCTGTTTGTCAGATTATGAGTGAACAAAGGGAGAGTGGAGAGGGGGCTCTCAGCCTCAGGCTTGGGGGAAGGCATGGGTGTTTTGGCAGGTGTTTTTTTACTTTGGAGGCTGCTTGGATGGGATCGCCTTGGTCTCCCTGGTTTATTGGGAGTGGAATTGTCCTTTAGAACCTTGAAAATAGTGTTGGGGATAGACTTGGGAGGCATATAAGGTTGATTTAGTATAAAAAAGCTCACATTTGGGGAATTTTCAAAGTGAAAAATAAGAATAATTTTAATAATAAAGTATCCTATTTATACATGGTCTTTTAAAAACTGCTTAAATATATAGTAAAGAAATATAAAATATCTTGATCAAAAACAATTTTTTATTAATACTAAAAGTATACCAACCTTTATTTTTGGCCACAACTGTGTTTCTAGATGGCATATTCAAGATGGAGTTTTTACAATACTGTTGGGCAAAACAGGGATTCTACATTTTTATTTATTTTGATTTGGTATAATCATAGCAGATATATCACAACTGGCCCAAAGCTTAAACCTTCTACAGCTCAAAAACTAACCTATAAAACTAGGGCTAAAATGACCCAGCTGTTTAGAAAAGGGATTTTTGCATGCACATGCAATTTTAAAAAATTCTAACATTTTTTATTATAGGTGAAAAACAGTGTAAACTTTAAACTTTAATACTAGAAACATCTGATTTGTGATTGTATGTTCCATGTAAATTTTCTGCCCCCTTTGGCTTTGGATCACACTGTCTTTCCTTGTTGCACTAAGAAAAACTCCCAAATGTCAGCCAAGCCACTCAATTCTTTAGGGGGTTTGGCACACACTGTAGATGATAGATTTGAACTAGCTTACTGTTGTGAATTGACCTTGGGGACATCTTTGGGGTGAACGTCTGTGTTGCTAACTTATAAAGTATAGTTGTAAGGCCTAAACATGTATTAATACAAGGCTTAAGGACTCTGAAGTATTTACCTTTAAATCTAAGGTAACAACTAAGTAGAGTGTAAAAGCAAGTAGGTAAAAGTATATATTTATTGGGAGAAAGAAGGGAATTTATATAATTTTGTAGCTGCACAATGGATGCAGAGGTGTTATTATCACCTGCACCATTAGCTGAGATATTACTCCATCTTCTGGGATCCACCAGGCTCTTGCATGTTCATTCTTTCCTTTTAGGGTTGATCCAGACAATCCAACAGGGAAGAGTTATTGTGCTTTACTCCAGGATGGACTGCAGTTGCAGCTACCCATTACAGCAATGGCTTTTAGTCCCCAAACCCAATTCATCAGGATTTAATAAAGCAGCTGGAATGTCTTAATATCCAAATTATAATCAGGAATGCAAATACGTTGGATCCAAAGGATTTGAGTGCACAACTAGAATAGCCTCAACCATCAGGATTAAATCCAATGATGATCTTGACCATTTTAATATACATCCTAATTTATATAACTTACCTGGCAGACCCTCCAGCTCTTGTTGCCCCCCTGGGAAGAAACACTGATCAATTTAGACTAACTGTTTGCATGGTGTAGCCCACTTTTGAAAACAATCATAAATAACCAATCAAGAGATGCCATATCAGAACCCACAAAGTCAAATGAACAAAAATGTCTAGGATCAACACCAGCCAATTAAATGGAAGCTTTAAATATTATGGAGCCCTCCAGTCCCCCTGGCTTGGGCCAGCAAAATTTCTCCCCTAGCCAATTTAATTCAGGTCAAGTGGTCATGTGATTGACCAATTGGCAACACATCCCTTAAACATAGCAAGGGGACTTTCAGTCCCCTGCTTGTTCATTCTCTAGTTACATTAAAACCCTAGACCCTGTTGCTATACTGTTTGTTTAAATTAAGTTTGAACTCTGGTTTTTGAGTTTCTTAATCTTTAGAAAATCTTTAGTCATTTTCTTGTTAAATATTACCTTCATTTGGTTTGTTCAAACCTGGTGGCATTTCTGAAACCCCTAAGAAAATTGTTAGCGCATAGCAGTTGTTTAAACTAATTACGCTTAAAAAACACTGTTTGAACTTGAATTTCAAGTTAGTAGTTAATATAATTGCTTACTATTATATTAAATTTTCATTGCCTTTGCCTTTGCTTGCTTTTGAACCCTCTCTTAATATTTTTGCTGCCCAAGTCACCTGAGGCTATTTACAAGGTTACCCTAGCTTCCTGACCTACTCCTTCTTAAATTTTCTTGCAACTGCCCAAGTCACATCAAATTTTATAAAAAAAAAGTCTTGGAAATTTAATCTTTGGATCCTAAATTTCCTGGAGCTTCTGAAAATGATTCTCCTGTCCTTAAGTTTGTGGTATTTTACCTGGCTCCATTTTTGCTGCTCCTTTGGTCCACTTTCCCAGATCTTTGGATCTGCATCTCCTCTTTGGCGCGCCATGTGGGTGATGACCCCTGTCATAAATTAGACTACATGGGTATAATGGTCAAGGCTATTAGTGGAATTAATCCTGATAGTCAATGCTAATTTGGCTTGCACTTAAATCCATCAGATCCAACAGATTTGTATTTTTAATCATATCTCAGATGTTACAATAAGTTGGCTGATCTGTTACATCTAGAATGGATTAAGTTTGGGAATTTTGAGCAGCTTCTATAATAGGCAGCTGCAAGCTGCAGCCACTCCAGGGTAACGCGCACCCACTGTTCCCCGCCGGATTGTCCGGATTGTCCCTAGACATAAAGAATATGGATGCAAGAGCCTGGTGGAAACCAGAAGATCCTGTAATATTCCTGACAATGGTGCAGGTGTTAATAACACTCCTGAATCCATTGTGCAGCCAGTATAGTATATAAACTTCCCTTCTTTATAAATAAATATATACTTTTACCTACTTGCCTTTCTACTCAACTTAGTTGTTACCTATTATTAAAAGGTAAAAACTACATATTCATTGGACCTGTATTAATTTTTGTTTAGGCCTGCTACTGTACTCTACCACAAGCAACAACATAGACGTTAAACCCAAAGACGTCCACAAGGCCCAATTCACAACAACCCCTCAAGACTCTTGCAACTTCCTACCAGTCTCCTCATCTCAGGAGAGGCTCTTTTCAAGAGCCTAAACTGTGATGACTTGGATTTGTACTCTTCCAATCACACCTTACCTGCTCCCCTTGCTGAGGAAGTACCTACATCTGCACCTCCTCTTTGGGAGAGTAACAACTCTGTTCCCCTACCAACACCTGAGGTCCTGGTTCACGTTTCCACTCATACACCTTGGTTGCTCACCAGCCTTGTGCTAATGGAACTGAATGCCTACTTCCCTCAAGTTTCTCCTATGTCCTCCCTCTCAGAGAGGCTGTCCCAGTGATCCACTGGGCGGCATCTTGGTGGTTTGTCTTGCAAGGATGGGAGCAAAACTTAGTTAGTTTATCCCCCTCTCTTACATTCTAGATGCTGTCCTATGACACCCTATGTCAGGATTTTAGGATATTGACTGATTAATGGATCCAACCAATAGTTTTAAGTCAAATCCAAGCAGCCTTAGAATGGTTTCAACAAAAATCTTGGGCAACCTGGCTGCAAGATCAATGAACCAATGATCAAATCATATCCTGGCATTAACAAAATACATGCTCCCAGTTAATGCATGAACCATACAAATATTTTTCAATTAATTAGTTTGCCTCAATAGGCACCCAAATATACATCTCATAATAATTACTATTTTTAACTTTAATTATATCCTATAACAGGAGGGCTGTTATATGGACTATCATCTTCATAATGTCTAGAAGAGTCCACTATGAAATAGGCTGCCAGGCCAAACACTCTAAGATAAAAATCTGAGCCTATTGTATTAGAGTAGCTCTGATTAAGTAAAAAAATTGCCTTTGCCAACTAGTAGATTTTCACTGGCTAGCTATCCCTAGGAAGTGGTCCAGGTAGACAGCTGACTTTGCTTGTTTAAGGGAATCAGCTATACAGTGTGTCTAGAACAAACACTGATGCTGTGGAAGTTATCAAGATATCTTCCTTTCAACATTCACTCCTCCAGGTTTAGCCCCTTTCTATGTTGCCCTAATTCTACTTCAGTCTTTATCTTAGTTCTTTAAGCTAACCTCAGAAAAACACAAGCAGCTGGGCCAGCCTCAGTATTGGTCTATGAATAAAGACTAGTATTCCATATCTGCCTCTATTAGACTTTACAGTGAAGCGTAGTTTATTCCATCACTAAATCCCTTACCCCAATTAAACTATAGTACAGTATTTTTAGAAGCTATGACAATAACCAAAAATACTTCAGATTTAAATAAAATGATTTCAGATTTGAACAAAATCCAAGTTGCGCAAGATTCAGGATTCAATTAATTCAAATATTTTAAGTTGGAAAATGAACTGTTAAACAAAAAACAAAATTTCACTAGCCCATTATACAAAATTATTTCAAAAATCAAGTAGTGTAGTTCAAACCACAAAAAAATAAACTGACACAACAAGTGAAATGGATGGATGTCATTCCAGAGTAAATTATAATCCAATCAGGATTCATATGAGGCACCAACAGAAGGACTAAAAAGAAACAAAATTGGAGCAATCTAGAAGCAAGATTCCACAAGCACAAAACAAAATGAACTCACACAAGATGTGTAGTATGAGCAGCCTAAAATAGAAAACTATCAATTTAACAGCCAATCAACAGATATCCAATTTAGGAACAGAGGCATTTTATTCTTTTCATGGCTCCAGATTTGTATGGAATGGTTTTGAGAACCTTCCAAATATGGACTTGAGATTACAATAAAAATAAATAATAAAATTTTAAAATTTCTACTTTTAGTGATTTTATCCTAGTTTTTTTTCAATATGGTTTTCAATAGCAACATCTTCAACGGCGCCTGCAGCCAAGCCAGCCTTCAATGGAGGCAAAGTTCAGGGTGTGGAGGCACCTGTTTATACCCAAGCCTTTGAGGCAGATAATGAGGAAGCTGATCTGTACCTGACCACTGACCCCTATGGCTTTGACTTGTTTAGTAGTCACTTAGTGTCTAGCTCTGCCCCTTCTCCCGTACCCACCCCCACACAAGCTGCCTGCTAACCAACCAATCAGGATGGCAACCTTGATTTGGAACATCTTCCTGCCACTAGCCAACCGGCCCCCTACAGTCAATCAGGCTTCAGCTCCCACAGCCCAGCGCCCCAAACAATGAATCATCACCACCCAAATTCTCTGGGAAATTGTGGCACTAAACCTACAGGGTCTGTCATGGGACCAGATTGCCGCCCAGTTGCAATTCACCCAAGCCACAAAAATGCGGGAATTCAATAACTTAATGAATAAGGGGAATCTGATTGGGACGGCCAAGAAGCCAAAGAAGGCCCCTGAGTCCCAAATCAATGAGGCATACCCAATCATGCTTGAACTCCTCCAGCGGGACCCCAAGCTTCCCCTAACCCAGGTACGCAAACAGCTTGCACACCATAACATGTGGGTCTCTGAGCGCATGGCGCAGCTCTAGATGCATGGAAAGGTGGCTTCCATATGGGTTCTTACTAATTTTGCCAGCAACCAATGTGATGGAGCTGAGGATTCCCTGTATGATATTGACATCAAGTCAACCCTGGTCCAATGCCTGACAAGTTTTTTAAATGACGTTCTTTTCATCTCTTACTATAAGCTATCCATAGCTTATAACAAATTGGGCGCCCAAGGAAGAGCCGCCACCCAAAAAGACAGGAAGAAGGTCAAAAAGGGGACGTTTATTGGTGCATTTCTGGCTATTTCAGCCAAGGGTTTTGTCTACTATCAAACAAATCCAGATTTAACCAATGGCTACAAGTACAGTCACATCCTATGTGGATTACTTGACTCCTGGGATGGCTCAAATATAAAGCATTGGGTTTTCTTGAGCCACCAGATGGAGGGTAGCTCCACTGCCCTCAAGACCATTCAGGGACATGGGCACCAGGCCTCAGTATACCCCGCCAGCCACGCAGACATCCATCTGGCTGATGTTGTCTTCTTTAACATTGGATCCACACTACAGGAGCGCCACCCTCAGGCTTTCAACGACCTCTATCTTGGGGTCCTTGATCACAATTTTCTCTTTGGTCACCAAATGATGGCTGACTTGTTTGTGCAAATGGTTTTCCATGTGAACATGGGAAGCCAATCACATAAGGATAAGCGCCTTCCACCTTGGGCCACTGCCACTTACCAGCCCATCCAGCCAATGACTAATGAGGAGTACAACAAGCGGTATATGGCAGCCATCACACGCAATCCTCCTGCCTCCACCCCCGCCACCCCCACCCCCCACCCGCAAACCCAACCCATCCAATCCCAGACCCCCCAGGCCAGCACTGCCTCTATGTTTTCCTTCCTGTGCTATTCTGCCTACTAGGCATCACTCTTCCCCGCCCTAATAAACCCCCTGTCACCAAACATTTTTTATTTATATTATCTTTTTTTGAATTTCAATTGTTCATATTCTCTTTGTTTATAGTTGTCTATATTCTTTATGTTCAGCTTATTTCTATAAGATCATATATTTATTATGCCATGTATCTAGATCCAGAACACAGTTATTTTTAGTACCCAAACACATCCCCTTGTGAAAATATTAACAACAATTTAGTGATCAGCTAGATTTGAGTTAGAAAATTATAAGTTAACTGTTTTTAGATAAAGTTGTTACTGATCCAAATTCAAATCCTTAATGATAAAGTTTAGCCAATCATGAGCCAAGTGATAAAGTGATTGTTGTGACATAAAGGGTCATTCAATAATTCTTTGATGCATGTGTGCTAATTAATATGATTAGCTGGATCTTTTGCTATTGTATGCCATTGCTGCTGTGGCAAGTTGTTGATGGACTAGTGCTAACCCAGCAGCTGATTGGGCACTAGTCCATCAACAACTTGCCACAGCAGCAATGGCGTACAATGGCAAAACATCCAGACAATCATATTAATTAGTGCACATGCATCAAAGAATTATTGAATGACCCTTTATGTCACAACAATCACTTTATCACTTGGCTCATGATTGGCTAAACTTTATCATTAAGGATTTGAATTTGGATCAGTAACAACTTTATCTAAAAACAGTTAACCTATAATTTTCTAATTCAAATCTAGCTGATCACTAAATTGTTGTTAATATTTTTACAAGGGGCTGTGCAAAGCGCCAAAAATAATATGGCAATTAAGGAAACAATGCCAACACAAAGCAAACAACACATATTGAGATGAGCGTAAAACATATACACAATGGGTAAAAAGATGGGATAGTGCAGCAAATGGGAAAACAAACAGGAATAAACAAAGAGGCAACAGTATCAGAATGATACAGATATTATTGGGGCAAAAGCGGCAATAGTGGCAAAATTGACTGTAGGGATGTAAAAGTGAGAATTCAAAAGTGAGAATCTAAAAGTGGCTATGTTGACACTTTTTAAATTTTCAAAATGGCTTTTTATAATAAAGTAATTACTTTTTCTTGAATTTTTTAGTTGATAGAATGAATAAAAAGTATTTTATATGACCATAATAAATTTTAATTTCAGATGAGCTGTTTTAATTTAATTTTTTAAATTTTAAAAGTGTCAACATGGCCACTTTTAGATTCTCACTTTTGAATTCTCACTTTTACATCCCTACAGTTGATTTTGTCACTGTTGCCGCAAAAGCTATAAAAACATATGGAGAGGTTAGTAAAAAAATTTATATGAGAGAATTGAAGAAGCTTTTGAAGGATCTCAACTCTGCAATTGTAAAAACCAAAGACATTGACCGCAAGGTCAAGGCAAAAGTCAAGGCTACTGTCCTTACAGGGGACAAAATTGAAAAGGTGTCTGCCAAGTCACTCATGGCCAAGATGCCAGACACCCCCAAAATAACAATTGAGTGTCTTCTTAACTTCAAAAAACTGTAGTTGAGGGCCTCCAGTTCAAGTCATTTGCCCTCTCTGTGCCGTTTGTCTGGATTGACAATCCTGAGATTATGCACATCTCAAGCCAGCCAGCCAAGCAAGCAAGAGCTGAAGATACAGAATTGCCCGCCCAACTGCTTGCGCCAAGAATGACTAAGCCTGCTGAACCTGTCAGCAAGGAGGAAACCCGCAAAGGTACATAAAAAATTATAATTAATAAAAATTCCAAAATACTTACCTTTTTTTAGAAAACATTGACAGTGAACTCCGCCAGGTCCTGGTTCCTTTTGTCCCGCCCACCTTCTATTTGAATTATGCCACTAACACAAACAAACAGCTCTATCTGTCCCCCCTGTCTTGCAGGAGCTTGAAGACAGGGTCCATGATACCTTTCTAATGACAAGGTACACACTAGCCAGGTCAACACATGCCAAGGGGCATCCAAGTGGGCAGTTACTACCTACAAGGATGCCCAACTGATCTGCCTGGACCCAGTGGTTCTCAGTGGAGTTTACTGTGTAAACTTCATTGAGTTTGTTTGGGAAGTACTGGAGATGTTCCCATTCAAGGATGTACCAGAGATGGGCCAGGCCCATGCGGCTGCTTGCTTCTGCTTCCTGGTAGAGCATACCATCTCTTACCTCTCGGAAACTTTGGGCACGCGGTGGCGAAACTGGCTGTAGCAGACGCAACAGCTGTAAAGAAGACAAAAATCCTCCTGGCAGACTTTGGGCTGGCCTGGAGTGCTAACAAGATGGGGGTCCTGCAATCAATGGAGCTGACCTTTTCTAAAACAAAAATGAGAAGAAGATTAGTACTGAGTTCAATCATCTGTGTGAGTTTACTGAAGCCTTTGCTGGGCAAAGACTTCACCTCGTTGTTTACCTGGGGTTTCTCTTTTACTTTAGGATGGCTGCGTCTGTAGAGGACCTGGACAGGGTCCTCCTTGGGATCAACAAGGCCAGGCTCTCCCTGGATGGTAAGAAAGTCCTCCCAGATACAACTCAGTGGACCATGTTATCCAGGACGCCCTGGTCCTGGCTGGCATCTTTGGGTTTGCAGCCCCGCCAGAAAAGCTGCTACTCCATTCCCATCTAACAATACTTCCTTTTACCAGCTGCTGTAAATATTTTAACCAGGGTGTATCCACCGTCCTTGGTGTGGCAGTGGAGGTTGTGTGCCACCTCCATCGTGGGGTGGGTACATACTGCCAAACTCACTATAGGCAATCTTAATAAATTCTCTCTTCCAAATAAACCCATTGCAATTTATAATATTTTTATTATAATAAATTTTTCTAATTCTTATTTTAGCAAACAAGATCTTCAGAATATATCCCAGAGAAGGTCTTAATAAAAGCATAATAATATATTTCAATAAAATCTACTTCTGATTTGGACACATTACATTAAATTTTTTTGATTATTATATTTATTTTCCAAATGTGATATTAATATGTTTGCATAATCCAGTATCAAGCGTTTGGGATACCCTTAGATGGCATAATAAAATAATATACAATAAAATAAATAAATTACTTACATCTATTGATGGATCTTCTGAATGTGATTGCGGGCGTAGAAACATCTAAATATAAAATGATAATTAATAAATGTTGAATAATAAATTAGAGAATATAAAAAATTGGACACACTAAGCCTTTAATTGATTGGCTGTTTGGCTAGGCACGCAGGGATGAACAAATCAGCATGGCCATAGAATTTGGCCACAGTCTCAGCTGGGAGGATATGGATCCCGGCCTGCAGCAAATCAAACAGGTCCTCGGTCCCTGTTGGGGTTCCTTGCTTGACAACTCACTTGAGCCAGCCAAAGACTTCCTCAATGGGATTTAGGAAGGGCAAATAGGCAGGGAGGAAGAGAAGGCGCATATTTGCCGTGACCAATTGCTGGGGGCCCACTGCAATGCTGGTGTCAATTGATGGGAATTCTTCAAGAATATCTGCCACCTTGTGGAGACCAACATTGTCCAATACAATTACATTGGTGAAGCCCGGGCTTGTGCACCTCAGGTGCTCCTGGACCAATTGGAGAAATGACAGGAAGGTCCGGCTAATGTGGGAGCCTAGTATCATTTGGTAGAGCTCAAACCCTTTGGACCAAGGAAAGCCACCATTGAATAGGCTGTGGCGCGGACTGCAGCACGCCGAGCCACCCTGTCATTGGAGCCTCTGGGGACATACCCATACTCATTGCACATTGACAAGGCAAATGCTGATATGTCAATATAGTAAAATTCAACTGTCCCCTTGGCTTTGAGGGCAGTATACGCCTCTGCGTAGTTTTTCCGGGTCTTGATATTGGCTGGGCTGTTCCAATTGTATGGGGATACCCCAAGTTTTTTCCAGGAAAATTGAATTCCCTTGACCAGATGGTAGTAAAAGGAAATTGAGGCCTTGATCCCAAAAGCAGACTTGAACATAGCCTGTATATTTGCCAGTTCAAGATGGCAGTCCCGGGTGATCCACTGGCGGATTGCCCATTTGTGCTCCTTGGTGAGCATAATGGAAACACGCAAGGATTTCTCTGCGGCAAGGACTCAGCCAGTATCAATGAACTTGTTGAAGGTCTTGCTGGAGTACTTGGGATCCACCCCAACAAGGGCTGCGGCTGCCTTATAGTCACCTGATTCCTGCATTAGCTTAAGCAGGATGATGTGTTTGATGTCAGGGATGCGCTTCTGGGCGGGCTTTGTGGGTTCAGACAAGCCAGGATCCTGATTGATGACAGGCTTGCAAGGCATGGGCACCTTGTTGTAGAAGGCTGCAACTTTCTTTTGCACCAGCTGTCCCTCATTAGTTTGGTAGAACTGGGGCTCCTTGTCATCCTCCTGATTGCCATCACTGATGTAGGGCTCATAGCTAGTAACATGTACAGGCTTCACCTTCTCCAGCATGGCTGACGGGACCAACTCTTGCTGGTACACAACTTCAAACACATACAAAGTAAGTTCTACCTCCTTGTTTCTAACTATTTTTGTTGTGGTAACCTTGGTGGGCTTCCAGGTCAGCTTTGGGACCCAAGGATTGATGCTCTGCACCCTAGCAGCTTGTGCTCCTCAAATTGGCTGTGTCAGTGCAGCGGCACTATGAAACTCACCTCTCCTGCCTCCCTCCTGAGTAGGCACTTGTGTTGTACTAAGTCTATTCTTTGACCCGTGGGGGCAACTGCAACCGCGGCGCACAATGGGTGCAATGGTAGTCTGTTGTTGTGTTCCTTCCATTTTAAAATTTAATAAAATACTAAATAAATTTTAATTAAGTTACTCTCTAATTTTAATTTTTGCTTTTATCTGAATATGGATATTTAATTAGAGGTTTTCCCACCCAATATCCCAATTACAGATTTTTTATTTCTTAATTAGTTGTTTTTGGTTTTAAAATGCCCATTTTAGAATAACTGAAATAATTTCCACCCTTTTTCCCAGATTTTACTGCCAAAATCAAACACTCAACACAATATTTTTAAAATTTATGTTTCAGATTTTGTGTCTTATTTTAGATACCTTGGTATCATTCTTTATTACAATCCATTGCACACATTGTGTGAGTGATTTTGTTTACATTGTGAGTTGCTATTGTGTTTTGTTTTTGGATTGAGTTTTGACACACCTTGCTTGGGTGTATTTTGTCACCAATTCACATAGTAAACATATGTACACTGAAAGTCAACTCACACTATTTTGTTTGTGAATTGATGTATTTTGGATTGTATTTTGAATAGTTTTGCTTTGCGTGTGAGCCTTTTGTTGCTGTGTTGACTCATTCCGCCCATTAACGCCAAAAATCCCTGTTGACAGAGTGTATATTTTAGCATGATAGTTGGATTTTGCTTAAATCTGAAATCATTTTGTTTATATCTGAGGTATTTTTGGTTGTTGTCATAGCTTTTAAAACTACTGTATAAGAGCAAAAGACTATACTGCTTTTATACAGTATAATTTCCTATATCAATATATAGAGTCAAAACTATGAACCTATATCCAGAAGTAGTAAGAGATGTTCCATTGCCTCCAGGCTGCAGGCCAAGTCAGACTTGTTACTTTAGATGGCTAAAACAAATCATTCCTGGCCTCAGGTTAAATCAAAGTGAAAAGTTCTCTTGTAATATCATAATTATGGAAGTCTTAGGAGATCTTCTTGATGGATGATAAAATGCCACAGTCCACAGATTTCTTACACCATATGTAAAATAGGTCAGTTAGGGTGCCACATTTGTGGGCATCACTCTTATTGAATGCTTAGGAGCCTAATGGATTTTATAATGATGTATTTTTAAATAGCATAAACACCCCCTTTACTAAATAGAATTGCTAGTAAACCCTTTTTTTTGAAAACCAAATACCAAAGATCTTTCAATGTTAAATAATAAAACCAACATATCAAAAGGGGTATCTTCAATTCTGTGTTACAGGGAGATAGTACTACCAAAGTGGCGTTAAATTGGGGTGATTTTTTATGTGAGGTCTCAAATCAATATCATACTTTATTCCCAGCCAAAAATAAAAAGGCTTGAATTTACCACCTAAGCTATATTAATTTATAGATTCTAGACGCCGTCTACTAGATAGTGTCTTTCATGGTAAATATTTTAGGGCATCCATGTAAGGGCCGCAGTTTAAAAACAAACCAAACAGGGTTCAAACCTGTGTCCTTACCCATCAAGCGCCCATGTGGGCTGCTGTGCAAGCTTGCTAGGGGAATCAACCCCCCAACTAGCTACCAGGGCAAGCAAGAGGTCAGGATGATTGCCCTGGCCTGTTTAGGTCAGGGCAATTGACCCCAGTGGTTAATTTGACTAGGGCCAGCCAATCAGTTGGCTCAGGGGGGCTAGTAGCCCCCAACATCTTGAGAGCCACTGGCTCCAAGCATATAAAGAAACTTTCTGGCTCTCAAGCCACAGCTAATTGTTTTTGCTGGGTACTTGAGCAAATCCATAACCAGTTGGGATTGCTCCAGTCCCCAGTCAGCACCATGACTAATGATCCTGCTTATCTTTCTGGTCTAGTTTCCTCCTCTGTGATTCCTGCTGCTTCTATTTCTGTTCCTGTTGCCTCCTCTGTTTCTTTTCCTTCTGCTCCTGCCCACACTGGGCTATCTGTCCCTACCCAGAGTAATGAAAATTCTGAGTATTGCCTAGAAATACAGGAACCCAAATCACCCAAACCTCAACAACCTAATGATGTAATGATAGAGAACATCACTACCCAGGAGACTGAAAATAACCAATCAGTTGATTACAATCCCCTTCTAAACCATGCAATAGCTACACCCTAATGCTCTTCCTGCTTGTAATGGAAGCCAAACAATCATTATCCAATAATATAACCACAATAAAGATGATACCAGATGCCAGTGATCTAGCTCCCAGCCAAGATTCCCTTGACCAATCCACTTCTTCTGCTTTGATTAATCCCCATTGCCAAGACCAGGCAACTATTCTGGATCCCTTCCTTCTCTTCCTGTTCCCCTCCAAGTGCCTGTGACCAAATGATGGGCCACTGGTGCTTTATTTCACAGAGCCAGCTTTTGGCAGGTTCAGGAAAATTGGTGAGCGGGTGTACACAAGTCCAGTGGGGAGGGCCCACCACAGGATGGAAGCTAACTTTACAATGTAGTAGAGAGATTTTCTGAGCAAGACCCAATGACCATTGGTGGTCACCATGGAATTGACCAAACCTATGAGTGTTATTTAAAGGTCACCAAACAGTTGGGTGGAGGTTGATTCAGCGGGGGCCACTGTTTCTTATGGGCGGTTGGGCCAGGGGATCAGGGGGGAGTCATGAGTACTAAGTACGCAGGCAGGTGGTTGTATTTATTGCGGAATAATAGTGGCTGCTTGGTGTATCAGGTGCCTCCACATCCAATAAGTTCAGGCTCTCTGGTACAGGATTTAGGGTCATAAATTAGAATTTCTTCTAATTTAAACTCGGATTAAGCTGGGTTTGGGGATATTCTGTAAAATGTACCAGGCCAAAGGGTGCTCCTGGTGGACAGTATAACTTGGATGACTTGTCTTCTATTTCTTGGAAAAGGCTGAGGAGGGGCAGAGCCGCAGAAATCTGTCTGCAAATAAAAAAGTGCTAAAATTATATATGTGATGACCTGAGTAAACCAATGGTTCATAACACTTCATTGCAAAAATGACAATGTGAAACTTTCTGGCAGCCCCAGAGTATATGTATTCTCATCAGCCATGGGAAAAATTTTGCACAATCTTTTGGGCCAGGTGGTAGCATTTACCAGGGTTTGGAAATCTTCAGTGGCATCCAAAGTAGATGGTTCATCATTGGCTGGGCTGGAACAGGGAGTCTCAATTTCTTTCTTTGAGACATAAAATTTGTCATCATTTGGCAGCCCTTGTTCTCAGAGAAATTCCTGCAGCACTCTATTAGTGTTGGCCCAGGTTATTATAGGGGTATTGCTTGGGCCAGCCCTCCTATTGGCTAGGCTAAGAGGGTCCCTCAGAGGACGAGCTTCAATTGTGAAATGCACCTCAAAGGTAGGGGTTCTGAGATTTCTCCAAGGTCAAATCTATTCTTGACTCTAGCCCAGAAAAATGTGGGCTGGCGGCCCGTAGGGATTTGGGAAACAAATCCCGGGAATGTGATTCCAACTTTAGAATCAGCAAATAAACTACTGTCACTTGTGACACTTTCCAAAAAGCTACCAGTAGACTCTTCCAAGGAAGACTAAATAAGTGATATAAAAACCACTTCAGTGCAATCAAGTCACGTGCATACAGCATTAAACAAAGTGTATGGTAAACCATGTGATACTAGCCTTTATTTCACACATATTATTACAACCTTGGACCCAAACTTCTCACCAGCTTACCTACCAAACAGTCAAACCCATAGAGCCAATTGTGATGGAATACCAACCAGGGCCCAGCCCTTGAAGGACTAGCTGCTACATACTACCTACACCTCCCCCTATGCCTCAACCTGCTGCTGAGGTACAACCCTATGACCACAGCAGATATGGGATGGTTATCTTAACTGTCCTCAGTCTGGCCAAAGTTGTGGTACCCCACCTTGGTGCCTACTGACTCCTTGCATCTGGCATGATGTACCTATCTTACTCCTTGTCCTTCTTGTACTGGGCATTTTTGTCATGTTATCCCAAAGGATGTGGCCCTTTCATGACATCTTTGTACTACCCCACACTGGTCCTGACAATTTAATAAACAAATCTATACTAAATCCCTTATTTTATAACATCCCTTTAATTATGATTTGTAATAGCTTTTTTGTGATGGTGTTTTTCAGGATGCCTTATTAGAAACCACTATTTAAAAATTGGCTATTGTATGGCTATTATAAAGCTTTTAAAATTTTCTTAAGTAAATCCATATTCCATTACAAAAAACCTTTTAAGATTGTGCTTTCAAAATAGCGTATTGTACCTTAGCTTACTAGTAAAGCAGTTCTTTTATGTTTTTTATCCATGATGCTCATTAAAAAGTATTTATTTTTGTAGCTGTGATGTTTCAGGAAAATCAAATGGGGGAAGGCATGGATTTTACTAGGCAATGTCTTCATTTTAAATCTTTCAGGGACTACCCACCATACCTGCAAGCCACCAGTTGATAGGCTGGTTTGGAGTGAGTTGTATCTGAGGAATAAGTAGATGATGGACCCTTACTATATAAGGTAAATTAATGTATGGCCTACAGGATTTCATCTTTCAAGTGAGGGTGACAGAATCCATTGTATAAGTAAGTCTTAGATAGGCTACACTCAAGTACCTAATTGTGGATTGTTAAGCATAGAGGTTGGGCTAGCAGCTCCTTGACCCCTGGCAAGGAGGAAGAGGAAGGATGCAAATTTGCAACCCGCTCAGGGTTTATTTTTCTGTCTATAAAGGATGATTATTTGAAGAACTATATCTCTGCTTGATCATCATACCAAGACTGAACCCAAAAAGCTAATAAAGTTGATATTATCAGCCCTTTCTAACATCATCAACCTCTCTAGCCTTTAGATCTATTGGGCTCCTTTACTGAATGTTGTGGGGAGTTCAAGCTGATTATGGGGACTGGGCTCTATTCTAACCTTTTAAAAAGTATTGGCCTTATCTGGGACCTGTTCCAGAAATGGCTGCACTCATGATAGCCTGGACCAACTTAACAGCTGGCCAAAGTTTTACTTTCCACTTGTAGCAACTGCTACAAGATTGTTGGTTGGGTAGAAAAGAAATAATGTAAAAGTTCTATACTTTGTCATGTGGCTTTGGGAAAAGAAGTGCCCTATTAGCTAAGATATTGTTCTTGAAGAAAATTGGTTGTGCTCTTTATTTGGCAGATATTAGACAGGAGGTCTCAGCTGGCAGGCTTGGCTTAATGTTCCTTAAACTGGAGACATTTGCAGATCAAGTCTCAGGTATTTTGATTGGGCCAATGGCTTACAGTGAATTGATGCTGCTGTTTTCTAGACAATTTTCTTGGCTGTTAATGTATGTAATGGAGTACAGTAACTTCATTTTTCTGCCATTAGATCTCCAAATTTTACAGGAATAAAAAAGATTAACAGTGAGGAGTGTAATTTTTAGAATATCTAATAAATTTATTTATTGCACCTCGCCTGTATTGGCTATGGTATAGATGTTTATTTATAGTTTCCTGGGAGCACTTTAGTGTATCTCATATATAGTGCTTGTTTCTTGCATTTAAACTGTTCAGGGACCTAGAGCTGCGGCGTCCCACCCCCAGACAAAGATCTTCTTTTTTCTGGCATTCCAGAATATTGGATTTAAAATCAGGTTTAAATATAAAATATTTTACCTTCCAAATTTTCAGAAACTTTGGACAGAATCCAAGTTTTGTCCAGGGGTGGGAAGCCGCAGTCCTAAGGGTACTGAGCATAATTATTTATAAAATATCAAGCAGGGTGTCAATATTATAAAAATAGATTTCATATTGCTAGTGTGTTGATATTATTACTGTTGATATAAATGGTTGGGAAGGTGTTGGTTTTTAATATAAATTTCTAGTGGAAATATTTTATTCCAATTTTAAAAAACTGTGACTTTTCTAACCCTATTGATATGGATACTGTTTCCTGTGCTGCAACCCTAGGGCTGTGCCAGCTTCAAAAAGGGACAATTAAGGCAAATGCCTTAATTATGTCCTCCCTTCCCCTAACCTGTCTTTTGGATTCCCCTATGTTGGGAGAATCCAAAATCTTTTAAAAAAAGAAGGTCTTGGAAGGCTTTCTGTATCCCAGATTTTCAAGCTATTGATAAGGAGCGCCTTTTGGGGAAGCTTCAAATATAAAATTAGGAAGAGAAGAAGTATATTTTATTGTATAATACTTTAGACTTATATAGCTTTAGCTGTGGCGGGGATTTTAGTTAGACCAAACCCAGGGGCTGGTCATGTGCTGGATGGGTTCAAGTTGCTAGATACCTGAACAGTCATGTGATGTTGGTTTGTTGCCATTTCTGGTATGTTAAAGGGTATATTGGAAAGGCACCAAATTGGGTGATGACTGGATGTTAAGTGTGATGGCAATAACCGGAAAACTTGTACATCCAAATCCTTGGCACACCCCTCCCTTAAGGGATTACTTGGGTACATCAGGAGAGGGCTTCATCTTGACGGCTGCCATCTGATGTTCCTGGAGTTGTTTACTAGTGGGCACCAACTGGGTCAAGTGTTCTCCTTTGCTAGGGTGGAGGCAAGATCTGTGATGCTTTTTGGTGATGGGCTCTTTGGCGCCCTGGAACTTTTCCAGGTAGGTGTTCCTGTCTGGTTGGTATCTGATGATTCTTCCTGGTCCTCTGTGTACTGAGTCTAGCTTTTTTCTGTTCCCTGCTAGAGCCCAGACGGGGGAGTTGATAGGGGAGTGGGTCCTCTGTTGAGGTTATCTTTTGGGTTTTGAGTCTTTTTGTTTCTGCCAGTTTGGCGTTGAGGCGTATGTGTTGTAGAGCTGGTTTCTGTTCTACTGTGGGAGGTTTCCCGGGGGCTCTTCACATACAGTTGATTATTGCTGGTGACTATTTCTGGCTTGTACCTGTATGTTAGTTCAAACAGTGAGTAGCCTGTACCTTGATTGGTACAAACCCGGGATACTAGTCATGCATATTTGACATAGAATGGCCATGTGTCTTTGGCTTTGCCATCCATTATTTTCTCCAGGGTTCTGATAAGGCTGCTGTTCAGGTGTTCAACTCTGCGCTGGCCTGTGGCCTGTAGGGCGAGGTTGTGGAGTGTTTGATGTTCTTTGTTTTTAGATTGTTGTTTACTATGTGGCCTGTTAACTCTTTTGCTCCATCTTTTATGATGTAGTCTGGAGTGCCATAGTCTGCTATGATTGCTTTATTGATGAATCAATTTATTGTTTCCGCCTTGTGATCTTTTGTTGCCCAGCAGATGGGCCAACATGTGGCAAAGTTGATGGCTACAATTAGGAAATGTTGATTCATTTTGGTTTCCAGGAAGGGTCCCACTACGTCCAGTCCCCAAACCTTAAATGGTTTGGGGTCAGATACTGGGTTGATTGTTGGCTGTGGCGCCTTGGTGCTGGCATATTTTTCACACACTGTGCACTTTTTTAGAACATCAATTATGTCTTGCTTCAGTTTGGGCCACCATACTATCTCTTTTAATGTGAGATATAGGTTTTTAGCCTTTGTGTGTCCTAGCAGACAGTGGTGTCTTAGTATAGTGTCAACTCTTTGTGCAAGTGGAATGTATGGAATGTGTTTATCCTTGATGATTTGGTATACTGTGCCATTTGATATGTGGAAATGTTTTTCATTCCTTACTGGTGCATCATGGGTTAGTTGGTGTGTGGAGGGATCCTTTCCTTTTGTCTTGTACTCAGTGTTGTATAGGTTGGGCCAGTCAGGGTCCAGGTGGTCAGGGTGATCCTCTCTTGGCTGTCATAGCCTAGAGAGATCATTGGCCGTGACCAGCTCTGCCCCCTTTTTGTATTGGATGTCCAGGTTAAGCTGTTCTAGCAAGGACATCCATTTGGTTTGGCACCGCGCGAGTGTGTTCTGAGTTTTGAAATAGATTAAGGATTTATGGTCAGTTAGTACTAGGACATTTAAATGTCCTTAAAGAAAACATCTCCATTTCTTGCATGTGTGATATATTGCTAGCAATTCTTTATCGTGTATTGGGTACCTTTTCTCAGTGTTTGTTAGTTTTCTGCTTTTTTAACATACTGGCAGGAAGTCTTGCTGCCCTGGCTGGCAGATGCGTAGGACTGCGCCAATGGCGGTGTCACTAGCGTCTGACTCAAGCTTGTAGCACCCGTTGTTATTAGGTTATTGCAAGATTGGTGCTTCAATCAAAGCTTGTTTTAATAGTTGTAAATTCTTGTCGCATTCTGGAGTCCAGATGAATTTCTTTTTGGCATTACCTTTGGTTAGGTCATTGATTGGTGCGGTGAGCTTGCCGCAGTCTTTGATGTATTTCCTTAGGTAAGCTACCATACCAAGAAAGCATCTTACTTGTTTCACAGAGGTGGGGTGTTGCATGTTATTTATGGCTTTTATTTTATCTGGGTCTGCTTTGATGCCACCGTCAGAGACAATGTGGCCCAAGAACAGGAGTTCCTTTTCCACAAATTGGCACTTACTAGGCTTAGCGTATAGTTTGTGCTTTGTGAGTCAATCAAGTGTCTTGTGGACATGTGTGAGGTGTTCCTCTTTTGTTTTTGAAAATATAATGATGTTGTTGAGGTAACATAATGTGTTTGAGAGTCTGTTTAGTGCCTGGTTCATCATGGTGACAAATGTTGCTGGGGCGTTTGTCATCCCGAAATTCATTACTTTACATTCAAACAACCCAAATTGAGTGCGGAACACGGTCTTTGGTATGTCTTTCTCTTTAACTTCAACTTGATTATAACCAGATGTGAGGTCAACTTTTGAGAAATTTTTTGCTCCAGAGAGCCTTGCAAATAGGTCTTCTATGAGGGAAAGTGGGTATTTATTTTTTACTGTACTTGCGTTTAGTGCTCTGTAGTCAGTAACTAAGCAAAGAGATCCTTCTTTCTTCTTTAAGAAGAAAACTGCTGCCCCCACAGGGATTCAGACGGTCAAATGAATCCTTTGGCTAGGTTGTCCTTGATGTGGGCTTTAAGTTTTTGGGTCTCCATGGGAGAGAGTCTGTAGAGGGGTGCAGGTTTGGGCATGGCTTTACATAAGTTGATGCCATGTTTGACCTCCAGTTCAGGGGGTAACTCTGTGAGTTCTTCCTTGAATACCTGAGAGTATTCATTTAGGAGTGCCGCAAGTTCTGGGCATTGGATCTTTTGTGTTTGTATATTATTAAATTCGGAGTACCTCATTATGTGGAGGGTACTTTCTTTGGTTAGATGTTCAGAGTCATCTTGATTTATGACTTGGACAAATACTGTGTCTCTTAGAATGAGGTCATGGGGTTCTTTGAGGATGTTAAGATTGACTCCGTTGCGTTTGATGGTCATGGTTTTTGTTTTCCAACATATGCTGGGGTTCACTTGGGTGAACCAGTCCATGCCTGCTACAATGCCGTAGTTTATGTTGTTCATGAAAAGTCCTTTGATGGACGTTTGATGCCTTGGAGATCAATTCTGAAGGGAGTTGTTTCATCTTCAAGTAGAACTTTTGATTTATCTGCCATTCTGGTGTATTTGAAGTTGGATTTGACAACTGTTATTTTGTACTTGGTTACAAAAGGCTTGCTAACCATAGTGTGCTGTGCACCAGAGTTGAATAAAATTTTATGTGTATGTGATTTGTAAGTGCATGGGTAGACAAGAATTTGTGAGTGATCTTTAATTTTTATGCTCATAAAAATGGGGAATTGTGGAACACGTGGGATGCAAGTAGCAAAGTTTGTGCCTTGGTACAGTTTTTTGTCGTGTTGGGGGGAGACAGGGGCACTTAGGCCTGTTCCCCCTCCTCTTTTCCCTGTTCCTCTGTTTTGAGACCTTTGAGGTCAGAGAATGTGGGGTCAGATTTATAGCAGGTTGCTGTTTCAGCATTGTTTACTTCAGTGATGTCCTCTTTCTTGGGACAGGAGCGGTTTGCGCTTTGGTTGTGATTGCCATTGTTACTATTGGAGTTTCTGTTGCTATGATTGGTGTTCTGGCGCTTGTTGCCATTAGATTTGTCTCTGCCATTGCTGTTTGAGGAGTGGTTGTCGTTGTGTGCGGCATATTCCATGTTTGCGCGTTTTTCCGCGTGTTTGGCTTCTGCAATGAGCACAGGCATGGAGGTGTTAGCCTCTGGGCAGATGAGGGCAGCAACAGAGGGTTTCATTCTATTGATGAATGAGGCTCTAGTGTGTACATTGTCAGCTTGTGCTGGGTTTTGAATTTTATGGCATATTTCTTCAAATTCATTGGTGTAAGCTGTGATAGTGGTCTTCTGAGGAAGATCACTGAGCTGTATTATAATGTCTTGGAGAGATTTGGTGACGCGGAAATTGTGGATGATGTCGGCTTTGACTCTTTCCAGTTGTCAAGCTGGTCGTCAGTTCATGAGCCAACCCAGGTGGCGAACCAGTTAGCTGTAGCCTCGTATAGGCGCTTGCTGGCTTCTTGGACCCATTTTTTTGTGGGAAATGCGGCTGGCACAGAGTTTTGCGGCTGAGTGGTCTAGCCAGTTGATGAGGTTTTCTTTGTTTTTACCAAAGAACTTGTTGATACCAATGTACTTGGTGTTGGTAACCTTGCCTGCAATAGGCGGTTGTGTGTTTGTTTGTGGTTGTAGAGAGCGACTATATTGAATTATCTTGGTGCATGCTTTGGGCATGACCAGTCATTTTTTCTTTCATCAGTGTGGTCAAAAACCATAGTGCTACCAGTGATAAGAAGCGCCTTTGGGGGAAGCTTCAAATATAAAATTAGGAAGAGAAGAAGTATATTTTATTGGACAATACTTTAGACTTATATAGCTTTAGCTGTGGCAGGGATTTTAGTTGGATCAAACCCAGGGGCTGGTCATGTGCTGGATGGGTTCGAGTCGCTGGATACCTGGGCAGTCATGTGATATTGGTTTGTTGCCATTTCCAGTATGTTGAATAGTATATTGGAAAGGCGCCAAATCAGGCGATGACTGGATGTTAAGTGTGATGGCAATAACCAGAATACTCGTACATCCAGACCCTAGACACTATATACTAAATATACTTATAATAAATTTTTTTGACCAAAATTTTTAATTTCAAATTTATTATTTTTAATTTTTAAAAAATAGAGAGAAAAAAAATGAAAAATTTATTTTAAAAAAATCTGAATCAACCACACCCTTCTGTGGGTGTGGAAGAAACAATTCCGAGGAAATCTTCTTTGAGAAGATTCCCTCGAAATCGTTTCCGGATTTCAGACGGGTGCTTCTTTTAAGAAAATGAGCCACCCATCCGAAATCTGATGCAGCCCTACGCAACCCCACTGTTTACTGACATCAAATTTATTACAAAATGTTGATTTTGTTCCCATTTTGGTCGCTTTTAAGGCTGGAAGTGTACCTTGGATTAGGGCTGTGGCGTCTCACCCCCGGACAAACCCCGGATTCTGTCCGGTTTTTCTGAAAATCTGGAAGGTAACATATTTTCTATTTAAACCTGATTTTAAATCCAATATTCTGGAATGCTGGAAAAAAGAAGGTCTTTGTCTGGGGGTGGGACACCACAGCCCTACCTTGGATGTATTGGTAAGCCCCGGCTAGTTTCCGGCGCTGGCCGCTACAGCCAAAACGGCTCTTATAAATTCAATTGATTAAAATAAGTTATCCAGCAAGTGACCAAAATCCAAAGCTGGCCGAAGCAGCACTAGCTACTTAAAATCTTAAGACAGATCCAAGATTGGGGATGCCATATCGTAATCAGCGTGACGGTGCAAATTTCCAGATAAGATATGCTCATACGATTATAAGTTTCAAGTCCTATTAAATCTCTCAGGAGAATTATGTTTTTGGTACCCTGTAATTTTTTCAAAGGATCGGGGCTTGGATTGTATACCACTTTAGCATAACGCTAGGCAGCTTATCAATTATTCTCTTTAGGATCCATCGATCAATTGGAGTGACTCGATTTTCAACCAAAAGTATTGCATTTTTCCAAAAATATTGAAACAAAACTAGACAAAAGGTAATTAAAGCTCGTTCAGCTGAAATCAGATGATGAACTTTTATTGATATCTAAAAGTGTCAAAGCGGTTGGATTAGAAGATGTTTCAAATAAAGAAGAAGTAACATTTATCGGGAATCAAATAAAGTCTATGATTAAGGTATTTGTTCACCTGGCACTAGATTTTTTTGTAATTCTTTCGTGTTCTTAGGTTACTCTTTTTGTTTTTAAGAGCTAATTGGACTAGTTCATTTAGTCTTGATAAAATGACTAGTTTTTCTGGAAGTGATTTATCAATTGAACAAAATATATCATTTGGTATAGTTCCTTTATTTAAAAGAATGAGTAAGTCATCTTTGAAAGATGACTGTACTACATAATTTTTAGATGAAAATTGATATTTTAAAGAGCTTTATCTCTTTTGAGCTTTACTCATCTAGCATATGTAGATAAATGGTCCTATTTCAGTTTATGATTTCATGAAACTTTCGTCTACTTGCCCACGACAAGGCTATTACACCCATTCAGATATTTTCGGGTCCAAAGGAGACTTTGTAACCTCTCCTGAAATTTCTCAAGTTTTTGGTGAAGTAAGAAAAAGTCAATGACAACTCAATGATAAAGTTGATGGCCCTGTGGTATGTTTCACAGTGGCATTCGGCGGGCTGTCCTGAAAAAGTACGGGTCATTGAACTAGGCCCAGGGAAAGGGACCCTAATGAGTGATATGCTAAGGGTAAAAATAAATTACATTCTTATTCATTTACAGGTTTGGAGTAAATTTCCAAAACTCAATTCTGCTGTCAAACAGATTGACTTCTTAGAAGCCAGTGAGCCATTGGCTCGCATTCAAGCCTCAAAGTTAGCACCTGATGTTTCCTTGGGATATCTGTCCCCGCTGGCAGATAAGTCTCCTTCCTCTGAGGATTGCCTCTTGATTGAGAATGCTGCCGGGATCACATCGGAAGCGACAGGACGAAGTTTTCGCTGGTATTCTTACCCCGACAATCTATTTCATAGAGAAAGTAGAAAGAAAATATTGATTGTACTTACAAGTAGATCTTGTTGAAAACACATGGACAATAATTATAGCTCACGAATTTTTCGACGCTCTTCCCATTTATAAATTCAAAGTAACTTGATTTTAGTATTCTGACTAAACTATAGAAAACCTACCAAGGCTGGCATGAAATC
This sequence comes from Entomophthora muscae, assembly GCA_014839935.2. NCBI lineage: Eukaryota > Fungi > Entomophthoromycota > Entomophthoromycetes > Entomophthorales > Entomophthoraceae > Entomophthora > Entomophthora muscae. Next base: position 28,906 of record QTSX02007123.1, on the reverse strand, counting down.
ATGGTTGACCTCGACACCAGCGAAAACAGGTAACTGCTTCATTTCCTCAATGTTAGGTTTACAGCTTCTTTGAGTTTTTTTAATTCTGGCATCATTGCCTTTAAATATTTGCTTATCAGCCATCTATCATTGAATTTATTAATTTCCTAAATATGTTTTCCAAGTCCATTGCACTTTGCATTTTATGAATCTCCCGTCAAGACTCGTGCAACTTCTTTGCTTCAACCATATATTGACAGAAGTTCTTATCAGCAGCTTCTGGAGCTGGAGCTTGCGCCTGAACTCATTCGAATAGGTAACCAGGTTGGGCAACTCCTGGAGCTAGGCGGGGCTGCGTTGATAATTGACTACGGGGAAGATCACCCTGAAGGAAACACGCTCAGAGTAAGTATATTCCAAATAGACTAACTTTATAAGGGCATTCAAAAACATCAATTCTGCCATCCGCTTAGTATGCCTGGAAGAACAGACTTAAGCTCCAATGTCAACTTTTCTCTTATCCGAGAGAGTTTGGGTATCCCTTCTTTAGCAACGCATTTTACGACTCAAGCTGATTTCCTTTTGGAGATGGGCATACAGGAGCGGATACAAATGCTCATGAAATCTTATGTTTCAGCTCACCAGGGAGATGAGCCAAAGATACTTGCCTTTAAATCGGTGCTAGAATCCATGTATGACCGACTAACCAACCCCAATCAAATGGGAAAGCTTTATAAATTTATGGCACTAACAAACGGATCCGCCCCAGTGCCCGGATTCAAATAAAAATAAAACAGGAATATACTTCAAAGCTGGCTGCCCCGTCCAAGGACAGATGAAGGGTTGGATTTAACATCTTGAATCAAACGTTATTAGACTTATTAGCTGTGATTACTGACACCTATTTAATTTTAAAGAATCTTATTTAAGCCGATTCTGATTTTAAATCAATTGAATATAAAGTTATATATTTCAACCATAAACTTGGAATTAAAAACATAAGCGAGCCATGTATTGCTGATGAGTTTAGCAAACTGAACTAATCAATAAGTAAGAGAAATCACTTTTGACTTTCTTAATTCTAGAAAAATTTAAAGCTGGCCTGTAGCTATGAATGAGCTCTTTAGATAAAGACTGGCGTAATATCCTCAGCGATATATATGTTTAGAGTTTTTTTGGGGACTAATAGTGAATCTGAATGGATTGTATTAGTTAGGACCTTTGATTGAGCTTCAAGCTCAATCCCAGCACGCCCCTGTGTATCCCACCATTTGGAGCATTAAAGTCTATCAAAACTTAGTACTCCTGTGACCAAACCATCTAAAAAGGTAATCCAGCTACTCAAACTTCAATAAACAACATTTATCGTGACTTGATATTATTATGCCAGTTTACTCTGCTATCATCCTAAGTGGGTCAATACAAAGGCAAGCAGATCTGACTACGGCTGTAAAGCTTTTGGTGATTTATATTTATGACCATGACTTGGGCTCTAGAGAGATAAGTCAATACTGATGATTGATATCCTACCTGTCCTTTTCTATAGGATACTAGTTGAGTGTAGTATAAAGTGAACAATATACACCTCTTCAATTTCAAGATCTTTGGCCTGATTGGTGTGCAATAAAACATATAAGGATGAGACAAAAGGGCTTTTCATTTAGCTCCCTCAAGAGGTCCAATATCTATTACTCCAGGTGTGTTGCTGTCCCAATAGCTCATGCTGATTGCTGTGACTTGGGCCACCTGATTGATGCAAGTGCACTAAGTCAGCTTTAAGAGCTTGTTTATATTTATGATAAAGAAGCATTATTTCTAATGCATGCCTGACTGAATTTTGAATTGATTGGAGATGGTGCTTCATCTGGCTTCTGTAATTCTATGGTTGCTCCTGATCTATTGGCTGAAAAAACACAAGTATTCATCAATGTGAGGTTTCAGGAATGATATTTTCTCCTCTAAAGACCCAATATCTGGAACAGGATTTGGATCCCGGCCAAGAGCAACCACATGTTGCCAGCCTTGAGAATCAGGGGGCTGCCCACCTATTTTTTTGGGATCAAATCCTCCTTTATTTGAACCACAAATGCCATTGAAGATGAGGACACCAGCGTAGACTTGCCAATAATAGCACCTGTTGGAAATTGTGCCATTATGCTATTTTGATGTGGCATTCAAATAATGATATGTGTGAAGATTTGGTTGGTTTTGCTTTCAATTTTGGGAATTCCTCACCTTCTGCAAATGGGTCTGATACAATATTCACCCATTCTGGATTACTATACCTGCCCTTGACTGATCCTGGTATGACCTCACCCAAATGTGACCCCCTATGCCACTCTGTCTACCTAATGAGTGATCATTGACTCTTGTGTTGCAACCGAGTTTCTAGACTTGCCTGCTAACGTATCTTACGGTACACAGGGGGCGCTCAATGAGTTGCCCCTTGACGTATCTAACATTATGGATTAATCTGATGGCAGTATCAAATGGCGGGTACTTCATCTTAATTAGGAGTGTTGCCAATTTGACCTGCTGATTCCCGCACAAGTTGTTTCTCGGCTTCAAACCCTACATGGAACTCCCCACTATGCCACCCCCTTGTGGCTTTCCCCATATAGTATATTAATCACAATATTCTACAATAAATGGCACCTTATTCTTATTATTCTGTCCTTTCCTATTGGACTGTTGTCTTCCCGGATTCCAAGTAAGAACTCTCATTGGTTCAGTTGCAACAGTGGTAGCAGAGGTAGGTTCACAACCTATTATAAAAACAAAATTCCCCCCAAAAAAGGACGGAGTAAGGGCTGCATGGCTACTCCACAACAAGAGACATTCCTTCCAATCCCCAAGGGGGACATTCCCAAAGGTTATATCATCTACCAAGATCAGCTAGTCCTCACCAGTGTATACAATTGGCTCTGCCTTGGGCAGCGTGACGCTAGCGTCATCCCACCACAGTTGGACCTGTCTCAACGTATGCTCAACCTCCAACTAGAGTCCTTCACTGGCGGTGTCAAAGGAGCCAACATTGTCAGTTGGCTCCAGTCCACTGGAACACGACTTTGTATCTGTCAGGTCCCGGAGTCCATGTGGGTTACCACTGCATCTGGCCGCCTTACAGGACCCGCCGCTGTGTGGTTCACCAACTGGGCCAGCCAGGAGTTTGACGTCACCTGGGCAACATTTTGAGACACCACCAAGTCCTGATATAGTGAAACTTTCTCTCCCATTGTCTTGGGGACTCCCCTCTTAGCCATCAAGCAGACTGGTTCTGTCCCCAAGTATCTCGCCGCATGGCAACAAGCCCTTGCTGCCGCCCCTAAAGCAGTGACCAATGGGAATGCCATGTTGCTCACCCTCATTGTTAATGGGTTAAAACCCCATATTTGCAAGTGGGTTCCCATTGGTTGCTGCACCTCTATTGACAACTGCTATAAAGCCATTGTAGAGGCCAATAACCAGGCTTCAATGGGCTTCTGCCGCACCAACAATGCTCCACCCCAACCACGTTCTGCACCTAACAATGGCCAAGGTCAAGTGGGCTGTCACCAACCTTGTCAACAAGAAAGTGCAACTAAACGCCCCCGCAAGGGGGAGCTCTAGCTAGCGCTAATTGAGGACCAGGGAAAAGCCTGGGGGTTGTAGCAACGAGAGGCCTTACAACCCTGACCGACCCGTTCTCTCAGCCCTTGCCTGCAAAGAACTCCCGCGGCTACAATCTCCACAAGGTTGAAACTCTGGACGTCTTTCAGGTCCATAGCAATGACCCCGTGTTGCAAGCCTCCCGCTCCTCAAATAAAGTAACACACTTGTCCTATCCCTTCTGTTTCCGTGGAAACACCCACAAGTTACTGGTAGATACTGGGGCCAATCACACCATGGTAGATCAAGCGTTTGCTGACTCCCAGCAATTAGATTGAGTACCCAGCAGATTCAAAGCAGTACGTGTAGCTGACTCCTGCAGAGTTGCCATCACCCACAAAATGGTGCCCTTCTCCGTAAGGATGGGGAACATCCAGGTTAAGCTCTCTGGGCCAATCATGGCAGGCCTCAGCCACAACGTAATTGCTGGCCTCAATTGGCTCCGGCATAACCATCCCTACATCAACTGGGATACCTCTATCATCACCCTCAATAGAAACGGGATGGGGCTCCAGATCTACCCCATGAAAATGAACAAGCTACTATATGACACTGTGTTTGTCAGAATGACGGAAACAGGCTCATACAATTTCAAGGGGGGGAGACTAGACTTTAACCAATGTTCAGTTGAAGTTATCCATGCAGAACCACCTGCAGTCCCTCCCTTGTCATCATCATCATCACCAGCACTAGCTGCACTCCTTGAGGAGTACAAGGACGTATTTAGTGAAACACTCAAACAACTAACTCCACCTTGGGAGATCCAGCACACTGTACAACTTCAAGGATTGTTACCTAAAGCACAACCATTATACCGTCTCACACCAAAGGAAGATGAAACCCTCTGCCAGCACCTTGTGGACGCGCTTGATAAGGGCTTCATTTGGACAAGCTCCAGAATTAACTCATACAGAATGGAACATCCTCCATGTCAACAATTCTCAAAACTATTCTTCTTATTTTCAATATTAAAGATTATTTTTTTTCTTTATTAAATAATTGACACTGATAATAGAAGCAATGTTTGATTTTTATTTTGAGCTTTCAATTTAAATTATAAAAGATAAAGAAAAAATAATTTTTGAAATTGTCAACATGGAGGATGTTCCATTCTGTATGAGTTAATTCTGGAGGTTGCCTTCATTTGCCTCTTGCTCTCTCCATACAGGGCAGCAGTCTTCTTTGTAGCCAAGAAGGATGGGTCCCTTTGCCTGGTCACAGACTACTGCGCCCTAAATGAGGTAACATTTAAAAATAAATACCCCCTGCCGCTGATTGACAACCTGTTTTATACACTTGCAGGCGCAAAGGTCTTCAGTAAGATTAATCTCACTGCAGGGTACAACCAGGTCCACATTGCACCAGGGGATGAGGCAAAAACTGTTTTCTGCACATGCTACAGGTTGTTCAAGTGTTGTATCATGAACTTTGGAATGACCAACGCTCCCTCCACCTTTGCCATGTTGATGAACAAAGCATTTGAGGAACTGATTGGGAAATGTGTGGTGGTGTACCTTGACAACATTATTCTCTTCAGTAAAGATCAAACCACACACCTCCAACACCTCTGTGCTATCCTCAACACTCTTTGGAAGAATCAGCTAAAAGCTAAACCCTCCAAATGTGAGTTTCTCAAGTCAAGTTGTTATTCCTTGGGCACACCATCTCTGCCCAAGGGATAAAGCCTGACCCTGCCAAAATCAAGGCAATCATTAGCATGCCGCCCCTCACTGATGTGGGCCAGGTGCAGACATTCTTAGGCATGGTTGCCTATGTACGCAAGTTCATCCCCAATCACAGGGAACTAATTGCACCTCTCACTGAGATCCTCAATACCAAACAGCGCTTCCATTGGACCCCTGCCAGAGATCAAGCCTTTGAGACGTTGAAGCAAAGGCTCACAACAGCACCAGTACTACAGTTTCCCAACCAAAACCGACAGTACAAACTCAAGACTGACGCCTATGACAGGGCCATAGGGGGTGTGCTAAGGGTAGAAACTGATGATGGCGTCTTCCTCTCCGTAGCATATGAGTCCAGGAAGCTCACTGACTCAGAAAAACATTATCCCATCCATGATAAAGAGCTGGCAGCCATTGTAGACTGCGTTGAGAAGTGGCGCTGCTACTTGGAAGGTGCAACCTTCCCATCCTGCGTTCTGACGGACCACAAGTCACTCCAATACTTCAACACACAGTCTCATTTGACACGCCGCCAGGAAGGATGGGTTGAGTGTCTATCCCCCTATCAGTTACACATCAAATATAAGCCTGGCAAGGAACTTGTCACAGCCAACGCCCTTTCACAACTCTACGTAGCGTTCATCACTGGGGACAACGGTTTGGACCCAGATTGGCCCATGCTCTACCTGGCCCTGAGGTGACCTGCTATGAGAGCCTTAACTCGGTCACCATCTCCAAGATGAAGGACAATGAAAGTCAGTTCACCATTGATGCTGGTAACGTCTGCCGCTGGGCAGAGACAGGTGAGAAGACGCCTTACATTCCCACCACACAACGAGGGGACACCATCTTGCACTACCACCAAACCTTGGGTCACATCAGAGGGCGTAACCTCTTTGAGATTATGAAACAAAAGGTTTGGTGGCCGCGCATGTGTCAAGACATCTTGGACCTCCTCAAGACGTGTGTGTTGTGTGAAAAGAATACGTCCAAACCTGCAACTCCCAAGTCTGTCCTACCCATCAAGGCTATGGAACCCTTCGAGCAGTGGGCTCTCAACATTGTGGGACCGCTTCCCAAAGACAGACTGGGTAAGAAGTATATTATCACTGCTATTGACTACTTCACTCATTGGCCAGTGGCCTGGGCAACAACCAACCACACTGCCACCACCGTTACCCGCTTTATTGGCAAAGAGATTGTGGCTCACTTTGGGCAACCCAAGCGTCTCATCACAGATGGCAGGCCTGAACTTGTTGGACATGTCGTGAAGGCGTACTGCGTCAAGAACAGGCTCCAGAATATAGTCACAACCCCCTACCATTCACAAGCCAACAAACATGTGGAACAGTTAAATGGCTCCCTGGTTCAACTGATTGCCAAGCTCTCACAAGAGCACCCTAACACTGCGTGGACTGGACATCTTCCCACCACCCTACTGATCCTGCAAGCAAGAATCAACAGGGGCACTGGGTTCAGCCCTAACACCCTGGCCTTTGCAACACCTGACAGTCTGACAGGGGTTGAACAGGGGAAACTATGGTCCAAGGTTCCCGACAAGCCCCCTAGTGACAACTCCCTCCCTAGACCAATGGCGTGCCAAAGCCCGAGAGATCAAGCACAAGCAGATTGCAGGAGGGACAAAACACCTCAAAGCTAGATACGCCATAGGTGACCCTGTCTACATCCTCAATCCAAATTCTTCCAAATTAGAACCCAACCACCTAGGGCCCTTCAAGGTAGCTGCAGTCTATGACAACCACACCTACCAACTTGAGGATGCCCAAGGGAACACCAAGAAGCTTCACCATGATTGCTAGCGCCCCTGCCATGCCATCCCCACACAAAGGATGTTTGTGCAGACCTTCCCAGACCTTCTGCAGACTCCAGTCCTGGTGTCTGAAAACAAGCAGGGGGCAAGGGGGTGTTGCAACCAAGTTTCTAGACTTGCCCACTAACGTATCTTATGATACATAGGGGCGCTCAATGAGTCGCCCCTTGATGTATCTAACATTATGGATTAATCTGATGGCAGTATCAAATGGCAGGTACTTCATCCTAATTAGGAGTGTTGTCAATTTGACCTGTTTATCCCCGCATGAGTTATTCCTTGGCTTTGAACCCTACATGGAACTCCCCACTATGCCACCCCCTTGTGGCTTTTTGGCTTTCCCCATATAGTATATTAATCACAATAATCTACAATAAACAACACCTTATTCTTATTATTCTGCCCTTTCCTATTGGACTGTTGTCTTCCATAATTCCAAGTACTGAACTCTCATTAGTTCAGTTGCAACACTTGTCTACTATTTAAGTAGAATCATTTCTCCTAGTAAAGACAAGTTTATCCACATTTGCGTTGGCTTTAATATTCTTAAAGCTTTTTCCTTTCCTTTTTGCCAAAAGGAATTTCACATCTTGTAGTCCAGGAAATTAAGGTATGTGCCCTTAATTTTTCCCTGAAGGTTAAACCAAGGCTAGCTGCAAACCTCAAATCTTTTGTTATAAAGATTTCCCGCTATGTCCTCCTGGATGTTGTCCCCAGGAGCCAAACATGACAGTCTGGAAGCAGGGTACTATATGAACCCCTAGGCCCTGCACCCAACTTTATTGCCATTTTTTGAATAAAGGTACATGATATTGGCTTTATCAACCATTGCTGTATTTTATCCTAGCAATCTGCCAGTTCAGCTCCAATCTTCTGGCATATCTGGCTCTCTGCCTGCAAATTTTTGTCCTTCAGGTGCCCTCATCAATCCTGTCCACTTCACAGTGTACCCTTTGAAGCCTGAATATTTCAAATTTACCTCTAAGGATCTACTAGCGCACAACTCCTTGGCTCATACTAAAGAGTTGGCCAGATATAATGGATATGGTCCTTGATTTACCACAGAGCCCTGGCTGTTTAAAGATAAATACAACTTTCTCCCTGCCTACCAACTAGGCATGGAGCTACCTCTCACTCCCAAAAAATACTTGCATTTACCTCTGATCTTACCCTAGAAATTTCAATAAGCTGTTTGAAATAGAGTGAATCATCCTCTTGGGTGTGATTGACACTATCATACAAGCTTCTGACTGGTGTTCTTGTATTGTAAATAACACTATCAATGCTATTTTGATATGGCCTGTATTGGGAATTTCAAGCAAGTAATGATGCCATTTATGACAGAGCTCACAGATTGGGGTTTCTGCAACCAAACCCATAAATTAGTATTATAAAAAATGATGCTAATTATGACAGAGCTTGCAGATATGAATTGCAGCTGCCAAATAACATAAATTGATATAATAAATCATATGCATATTGGATCAGCAGTAGTCTGCTGACCTGAACCTTAAATTAGCCAATGCTAAGCACTGCCACAGCACTAAATGATACATGATTTGTTGCTGCACCACTTTGGAAAAGACACAGGCACTGCAGTGCCGCCTATCAACTGGATTAGGCGCCAAACTACTCTTACATCAAGTGCCAACTGAAAATTATTGCAGGAGCCAAAGCGCCGCTTTACTTTTACATCAAGCACCAAGGCACTAGGGTCAATTCCCCATAATCTCAAATTCCCATATTTATCAAATTTATAAGCATTAAGCCTGGAGTATGCCAGGGAAGTAGGGAGCAATCCTAAGTAACAAAATTATTCCATACCAGCAAGGATCACCTGTGCTGGGTGAAGATGAAGATATTAGATTTGTTGACGTGCAATAAGCGCCAAACCTAGATTAATAATTACCCAAATTAGGGACATGTTATAATGTCCTAGAAGACATTGCTAGCAGCCCAGGGATTAACCTTGCAGAAGGTATAAGAAGAATTAATCAATAACAATAAATCTTAATCTTGACTTGTCTTTGATATATCTTTAATCTGGTTGACCTTTATCCTAATCCTTAAGTGTTTCTGAGCAATCAGAAGCAATTACTGGAAAACAATAATGATTTCATTCAATTCTGGCTCTTATGATACAACACTACTCATAACTTCACATATGACTGTATTCAAGAAAATGTCATGTGCCTTATAATCTTAAATAATTGTGGCGCTGTAATGCAAAAAGCATGACAGCCTAAAAATTGCAATACTTAAAATGACTTGGTTGGTTTTGATTTTGAGTTCAACAGTTGCCCCCTTTCTGCAAATGGTTTGACTTCAATATTCACTCATTCTGGATTGTGCTACCTTAGTTATTATGATACAGGTACAATTTCAGCTCAGTTCTCTCCATCAGCCATGCCACAATTTCAGGCTTATGCAAGGCATATAGGACAGGAACCCCTGCAAGGATAGAGCCTAACCCTGTTGTCCTGGAACTGGTTGAATTTAAATGAAAACTTGAAACAGATATAAGGATAAAGCTTATTTATTAAGAATAGTAAATATGGGTGTCACAGATCCTGAATGGATTAGACATTAAGTTATTTACTTAGGGATTGAGCAATATAACAATCACGTTGTGAGATTAGGCTGATTGACCACAAATTGTTGCAACCAAGTTTCCAGCCTTGCCTGCTAACTTATCTTACAATACACAGGGGGCGCTCAATGAGTCGCCCCTTGACGTATCTAATGTTATGAGTTAATCTGATGGAAATGTCAAATGGCAGGTACTTCATCCTAATTAGGAGCGCTGCCAATTTGACCTGCTGATCCCTGCACAAGTTATTCCTTGGCCCCAAACCCTACATGGAACTCCCCACTATGCCACCCCCTTGTGGCCTTGTGGCTTTTTGCATATAGTATATTAAGCACAGTACCCTACAATAAATGATACCTTATTCTTATTATTCTGTCCTTTCCTATTAGAATGTTGTCTTCCCCAATTCCGAATACTGAACTCTCATTAGTTCAGTTGCAACAAAATGATCAGGCTAATCATTGCATGCAGATCTTAGTCAGTTACACGCTGTATTATCACTAGGTTATCATCATTATATTAAGTGTAGTAATTATACGCTGTATAATCACCAATATATTATAATGGATATGACAGTTATACACCGTGTAATTGTTAGTTTATTAGATTAGATGCAACAATTATACGCCGTATTATCACTGATCATCACCCTAACAGGTACTGATTATACACTGTATATTACTTGCTTTATTGTAATTGATATGGCTATTATACGCTGTATAAACATAAGCCAATATAGTGAATATCATTGATTACATGGCGTGTAGTCACTAAATCATCAATTGTATATCACCCATTCTACCCTACTGGATGTTGTATCAACTCAGCCCCACACAGCCTGATGGGCATATATGTTCATATCAAACAAGTGATATACAAATGGCTAGGAAATACCAAGTTTGGATCAGCATTACACGGCGTATAATTGGGTTCCTTATTGGTTTGGGTCAGCATTACATGGCGGATAATCTACAAGTTGCTATTGGATCAAGTCTGCTATTATACGGCGTATAATCACTAATTCAACCTGTTGCATTAATAAGCAGAAGGTTTGCTAGCTAGAAAAGGATCACTGATTAAGCCCTTCAAATGGAATACCAGAATTCTACCTTCCAATGTAGGAGGGCTGAACAGGGACAATTTCTAAGCATCTACTAAATACGGTGTAGCCTCCCAGCGCAATAATAGGTGTGTAAGATACAGCCAATTGATAAATGACAGTAGGCTAGCTCAAGAAGAGAGTAGGCTGTAGCTGAAGTGCCATGGACGCCTGCTAAGGCCAGTAGCATATCACGTGCCAAGGACAGCCAATCAGGGTGGGCGTAGCCAGCAAAAATAGACCTATTGCAAAGGTAGCCACTGAGAACTGTCTGAAAGGACAAGAACAAGGGTTGTTGCAGTATATATTGATATAGACACCTGAAAGGATGACAACAAGTTCATAGTTACACCTGGATAGATTGCAGCTGCTGGCTAGATTGTACTCCATTATCAATAAACATAATTATCTTCTAAGTTCTATTCTATTATAGTCTGTAGTGCTCTTGCATAGGATTAGGTAGAGTACATTGGCAAGGCTAACATCTATCTGTAGCTTTGAACATACCAGCAATAAAAAAGTTTCTCAACACACGTGATTGCTTCCTCTCAATATGGTTTTAATAAGGTTAACTACGTTTAGAACGCTCATAAAACAGGTGTTCAAATTGTCTATCAAATGCGCTTCAGATATGGGCTTCACTTCCGAGGTTAATAATAGAAACATTGTAAATAGATCTACATGAAAACATAAGGAAAGTTGTGTGAAACAGGTTGTTCCATTGCACGGGAATTTTTAATATACCTTTCCACTCTCCTCCATTAGGAAAGTCCTTCTGTCTGTGCCTCCATTCCCTTGGTGTATATCCCCCTGCCTTATACTATATAAGCCTTTTACCATCAAATAAAGCACTAGTTCTGTCATAATACCTTATATCCTTCTGTCCTATCTAAAGGCTGCCACTATATCATCAACAGGTATAGTATTAAGAAATAGGTTCCTGACTAACTGTTTGTAGAAATTAGCAACCCTTGCTTCTACAAATACAATATTGGCACTCATATCTTACCACACCAACAGCCCCTACCCACGCGGTCCTTTCAATGAGGAGGGAGGAATGCCCCTGGCTGAGTCTTCTGCCAGTGCTTCTCCCTATCACCAGGCACTGGCCTTTACTGCTTACAATGTCCATGCCAAGGAAAGAGCAGGTGCTCCTATGGCCTGCCCACCCTCAGCCACTTCATGCCAGAACATCAGCGTCCCCAAGCCATTGTTTTTGGTCAACCCCTGGTCCTGCAAGCCCCTGCCCCTTTGGAGATGAGCGCTGACTCCTCTTTCTGAGGACGCCATCTGTAGTGCCATCCATGCTATTGACTCTGGTGCTGCTGGCAATGGTGCTTGCTCTGAACATCTGGCCATTTAGCAACCTTCTGCCAATAACTCCTTGATTTTCTTTCAGAACCTCTCCCAGGTCAACCCTAACCAACTCCATTGTGACCTCCGCACTGTCAAACACATCAAGGACTATTTGCAACAGTTCACTCACCCTGCTGTATGCCACAATCAAATGCACCTGGGTTGCATCCAAAGCCTAGTGCATGACCAGGGAATACTGGTGTCCAATCAACAGATGGTTCATTATTTTTTAGATTAATCTGTTTTCTATTAACTGTGCTACTTAACACTTTAAAATTTTGTTTTAATTTTCTTATCAAGAAATTTAAATAATCACAAAAATTTTCACAAAATAAATCTTATTCAATCCTTATAATATAAAAACCTATATTAAATTAATCATTTTCTACTTACAGCTAAATTAAACTGTATTAAAAGCTAGTAACAATCTTATTTCATATGACATTATTTCTTGAAAGCAAATTAGTACAAAATGACATCATTCTAAAAAGAGAAACATAAAAATACAATAAAAACTGATATAATGCTTTTTGTTGTAAATTAAATTGTTGGCTAAAATCTTAGCTTTTTTAAAAATATTTAATTTAAATATAATAATTTTTAAATCCCTCTTTTTAAAAAGAGGGCAGAAAGCTTTTTTGCATATTTAGTAAATAAATATCAAATAAATTTGGATTTGTTTTGTAAAAAAATCTAGTAAAAAGTTAAAAAAACTAAACCTAAAATTAAAACTAAACTTTTATTGAAATTTCAGTGATCTCATTTAGCATAAGTAATTTATTCTTAAGTTAGATTTTATAGAAAATATATAATAAGAGCTTATAAGAGAGTAAAATTTTTTATTTTCAAATTCTTAAGTATTTAATATTAATAAAATAGCTTTATACAACTATTTAATAAAATTATATTTTTATACTGTATGCTAGAGATAATATGTACAAAAAATTCAAACATAAAAAAGAATTTATCAAAATCTTGCTTTATTTAATTAAATTTAATAAAGATTAAAGTTTATTTTAACTCAATTGAAAATGATCTTAGTCATTGTATCTATAAAAATAAGATACAACTTTAATTATATAAGCAAATATTTATATGTGATTAAAAATAACATTTTTGTTTTGATAGATTTAAGATATATAAAGTTCATTTTTTAAGAACTGTTAAAAGTTATAATAAACTTAAGTTTATTTAAACAAAAGGTTTTTGAGTTGGTTACTAGAAGTAAGCTAAATAATAATTTATACTTTAAATTTAGTTTATTGATTAAAATATCATACTTTAAGAGTTAATTAGCTTATTTTATTTCAAATAATAATTTTATAAGCTTACATTCAAAGCCACTTCAAGATACTAAATTGGTATTGAAATATAGAGTTGCAGCACAATTCCAAAAGCTGAGATCAAGGGCTTTCTAATGATACTAGTTTGAGCGAGATTTAGGTACTATTTGCTGAGAAATCAACAGTTAACCAGAATATAAAAAGGGGTAAATAAACAATGATATCAGACTTTTGGGGTGATATTGATAAATTAAGGAGATCAGTTGGGGTCAGTTGGGGATTTATGCCTGTAGTGCAAAAGCTCAGCTAACATGGTATTTAAAAAGCTAAACTTTACAGAAATTTACTTTACAATCCACACCCTTACTCCTCTCTGATAACTGCACATCTATTTCCAAGCAAGAACTGCCTGAACCAAGCTAAGGAACCCAACCACTATTGTTATGGAACCTATCAAGTTTGCACCTCAGATGCCACCCTTCTTCTCACTGGGGGCTTCTACTAAGAGAGAAAGAATCTCTATGCTTAAACAAGCATTTCTTTTTACTGCTGGCAGTGATCTTAACAGCTTTGTTGAGCATTTCTTATTAAAAACAGAGTTTGGAAAAAGGACCTTCTATCCTGTCATACAAAATTCTAAGACAGATGATTTCCTTAGCAACCTAAAGGAATTGATGTCAGAGTCCCCTGCCAAGCACCTTCCTTCCCTAAGAGCATTGGTTACATCAAGCTACAGTCTGAAAGAGCTTTGGGATTGTGGATTTAAAATGACAAAAAATGAGCATTCATATTCTAAAAAAATAAAAATGCTAAAAAAGCATCATTAAATTCAAAAAATAAAAAAGGAAAAAATGATTCAGTAAAGAAAGAAAACATAAAAAATATTTTAAAACATATATTAAAAAATTCATTTCCAACCAGCCAATTCACCAAAAAATCCCCTGGATTGATTTATGAAGAATTAAAAAAAGAATTGAGTGAATACTCAACTAAAATAAAATACTCCTTATTGAAAACAAAAAAAAGAAATTTATGAAGATATGAAAATAAAAAAAACAATATTTCTATTTCAATTTCCATTTTCTATAAGCTTATTCCTAATAATATAATTAAAAGCAAAAGGCAAACTGATATGTGTAACATTTGCAACTTAAAAAAATCATTAGAAATGAAGAAAAAGGATTTGAGTATAAAGAAGTTGCCATTGCCTAAATCTATTAAAGAAAATTTGGAATCTATTGACCTACATAATTTTTTTTTTATAAGTATCAAATAAAGAATATATTAGTGATATAAATAATCTTGATAATAATTCATGTGCTATAGTAATAGACTATAAAGAAAACTTTAAAATAGGTGGGGGTCCTTTAGAGAAAAACAATTATTTTTAAGAGAAAATACCTATTTCTTTATTAGGATTTGCAATTGCTTTTAAAGAAAATTGAGAAAATTAAATATGAGTATCATGATTTTTTATCTGAAATTTTATCTCATGACTCTTTTTTTTCAGGCCAGTGTTTGATAAGTCTGCTTAAAAATAATAAATTTAAGAATATTAAAAATATTAAAGTTTGGACTGATAATGGTAATCATTTCAGATCTTATGGATTCTAATATTATCTTTTTAAAGAGGTACCTAAAATTATAAAAGGAACAATTAAGTTTAATAAGTTTTTTGAGTGTCATGTTAAAAGAATTGTTGATGGTCATTTTGGTGTATTATCTAAAATATTTAAACAAAAGGAAATTGAGGCTTATATAAAAAATATAAATGATCTCAAAATGGTTTTTGAGAGAGAGGGAAAAAGAGTTCTTATGAGTTGCTTGTAAATAATTCAGATGTTTACCAAAAAACCTTTTTTACATCTATGATAGAAAATCTAGGTCTAAAAAAACCTGGCTTGAAGTCAAAGCAATTTATGTTAATCTTTCATATTTAATGAAAGATGGTGAGCTGTATGTTTCACCTTTGACATTTGAGGATGTTAAGGAGTACTCCAAAAATAAATTACTGTGAAAAGTTCTGCAAAGATGACAGAGAAAAAAGAGAGCTGATACTACTAAAGGATTGGTAGGATATGTTCATGAAGTTGGACCCATAACAAAAACTTATATTTCACATAGGTAAAATAGTCTTTTAAATACAACAATTTTTTCTAAAAATAACTAAGAAATTAATTATATGAGCCAAAGATAAGGTAATAGCAATTATAGCTTTAGGGCTTCTATTACTCTCCCATGCAAATCATATATTTTGATTCTTGGCTTATTAAAATAGAAAAAAGGGGTTTAGAAAAAATACAGTTAATAAAAATAAGATTTATTTTTATTAATCTGTATATTTTACACTCTTAAACTTTTCTCCACTAAACTAAGAATTATATCAATATTCAGAAAACATAAGTTTATGACTTAAATGATACCAAATAAGTTAAAATGCTTTGAAATGCTTATGCTGGCGCCTTGGCTTAATCTAACAAATAACAACACATATGTTTTTATAGTATTAATCCAAGACACTTATTATAAGAACAACCTAAAACAACACCACTAAGGTAGTTCTACTAGTGATTGTCATTGCCTGGTAAAAAAAACTTTTGCTATATGTAAAAAATAACTTATCTATACATGGATAAGAATTTTTTTAATAATTTTTTATTAGTGACTTGAGTATGAAAGGTGGTGATTATGTCAATCTGATTTACACCACTTCAAATTCCACCAGGTTTGATATCAAATAATTGGTTTGATGCGCACAATGGATAGGGGAAAATAAGGAATAAATTACATATTACGCCTTGCTACACTATATCAATTCCCCTATCCTAATTATTGCTTTTCACTTTTAAAAAGTATAGTTTCACTTCTGTCATAACTGTGCTGTTTTAGCAGAGTTACAAAGGAAATATTTAGAAACTAGATAATAATCTTTATTGAGAGATAGTGATTATATAGTTCATGTGAGTCAAGGATAGTAGGAACAAGATTGGTGATCACACGGCTGGATGGAAGAAGGGGGTGGCTTGATCCTGATAATGAGTCAAGCGCCAAATTGAGGTATCCACCGTGAAGGATTATCATCTGTTCATGTTGTTGAATTTGGTAATTTGAGTTGACTTCCTAGTCTGGCTTCAGGTGACCAGATAATTGGATTGCGGGTCACAAACCCGCTTGGTTGGAACCTTGTTGGCGGGTTGAGCCTGCGGGTTTGACACGTCTAAAACCACTTAAGCAAAAAATGTAAGAAAACTCATGAAACTTTGCAAATATGTATTTTTTGGCTTTCTCTAAACAACTGGGTACTTTTTAACTCTAGTTCTATAAGATGATTTTTTAAATATTCAAGTTTTACTCTTTGTCCTGGTTGAGGTAGCCCCACCATAAATTTCTTAATTCACTATAAAAAGGTTTAAATCACTATGTTTTTGAGCTACAACATCTCAATTACATCATCTCAAAAACGCCATTTTGACTGCAAGTTTTCCAGTCAAACTCAAAGTTTTGCCTACTTGCACTACTAATAAAAAGATTATTTTTATAAAAAAAGACTTTTAAATTTTGATAGTATATTATCAGACTTTCTTTAGACTTCTATGTAAAAAATTACTATTTTTTATTTGAAAACTTCCCCCAAAATGCCCATATTTTGATACTAATTTACTTATAGATGCCTCCCAAGTCCAACTTCAAAGCTACACCCAAGGCCTCCAAGACCTCCAAGGGTAAGGTCAATCCTCCTAAGGCCAAACAGGCATAAAACTTCCCCAAAAAGCAGCCTGCTAATACTGAAGCTCCTCCCACAACCCCAACACCATAACCTGATCCAGAGGAAATCAGCCCAGCCCCTCCCCACTCTCCCTTTATATACTCCCCTTCTGATTCCTAAGAAAATATGTTTGAATTCAATTGTCACTCTGATCCCATATCAGAGCCTGAGGAGGAGCAGGAGCAGGAATCTGAGCCTGGTGCTCCTGCAGATGATCTTATTGAGCTCTGTGATGCTAACACTGTCCACAATATCTGCAACAGAAATGGGGCCTTTTCTGTGCCCATCAAATTCCCTGCAAGTTAGCCTACCATTTTCAAAAAGAGAGGTGTCAGCTTTGTTTACAAGGGTTACAGCTTCAACTGTGATGACGGGAAAAATCCATCTGTTAACATCAATTTAAATATGATACCCTTGGATGCCCTGCAAGGCTCACCACTTATGGATTCATCAAGTTTAAAGCACTAACTGTCAAACATGATTGCACTGAGCCATTTGATCCCCTATATTAACTGATTCACTGGTTTATTTCAAAAGTGATCCTCACCACCAGGGACAAAACCTCAAATGAGGTGGTGAACAATGCCCTCCTCAACCTAATGACTCCAAATTTTCCTCTGTTGGTGACACCTCAATATTACAGAGGTACCTCACTGATAAGAGGTATGCTCTGATCACTGAAGCCTTTAGTGCTAAATATATCAATCAGCTGATCTTGACTGAGAAATAAAACTATCTTGTCATTAGGAGAGATTCCTTCTCCACAATGACAGCCCAAAACACAGGAGCATATTATCTGCTTTGCCACAAACCAGGATCTGTACAACCTCTTCAAGTGCACTACCTGGCTTGCAGATGGTACTTTCTCCACCTGCCTGAATTTCTTCAGCCAGCTTTGGAATATCCATTAGCAGGTGGGCAATCTATTTCTCCCCCTTGTTTTCTACTTCCTCCCAAATAAGAAGCAGGAAACTTATGTCCGGGCTCTAACAATATTAAAGGCCAAGTTGGATGAGATCCTCCCAACTATTAAAGAGGAGCCCAAGGAGACTAGAGGGCGCAAGAAGAAGGCCCAGTCACAGGAAGAGGAAGCCACCCCAATCAGAAATCAGCCCAAAAGCCTTCCCTATCATGAATATCTGGTAGTGGATTTTGAACAGGCTCAGGCCAATGCTTTTATTAGAGTCTTCAAGAGCTCCCCTCAGGGATGCTACTTTCACTTTTGGCAGGCACTCTGCTATCACCTTCAAAAGTGCTCTGCACTTCATGAGCTGGTCTACACTGAAGGCACAAATGAAGCAAAAGACGTCTTCAACTGCTTTGCTGCCCTTGCTCTGGTTAGAAAGGAGGAGAAAAATGCCTTCTATGAAGCCCTACTCCACCATCCTTATACCTTGCCAACCAGACAGCCTTTGCTCCATTCATAGAGTATTATGAAACTCAATGGGTTGGTATCTTTCAAGGAGCACACCACATCAGTAAGGGCGGTGACTCAATCAACTGGAACTGCTTTAATCAGGTAAAAGATGGTTTAATCATGACCACCTCTTCCCTTGAAGGGTGGTATAGCCAGTTTGCCACTAGGGTCAGGGCCAAGAAGCCCAAATTCAACAAGATCATCATCCATTTAGAACCCCAGCAGGCCAACTCTGCCCAGCTCTTTAAGACTGACATAGAAACCAAGGGTGATCCCCCAAGAAGACCAAGGCAGTGAAAAAGTATACTGAGATCAGCAAGGTGGCCCTTGCCTACTATCCTAAGAATAGAAAGCTTGAGCATCTTCAAGCCATCTCAGTTGCTCTTTCCACTAATGTTTGAGTCATTTTCCAATAAACACCACTCTATCTTCTCTCTTCTTTCCTTTAATTTTATCATTATTTTTGTTTATTTAGTATTTGGTACAATTCTATGCTTATTTTAAAGTATAGTTTATAGTTATAATAGATGGAAATAGATGGTTTTGGGTATATTTTAACTTTTGGGCTTTACACAGCCGTGTTGCTTCTAATTGACCCCCTTTTTGTTGAAGATTTGAAATCCCTAGGCTATTTTAAGCCTAGAAATGGTTTTTGAATCCTTGTGGATTTTTTGAAAGTTTTTTGGAGTTGAAATTTTTTTTTAAAAATTGTTTTTCATAGTCACAATGCCAAAAACCAAAATGCCGTTTTTACTATGATTTTGAGATAACATAAATTCAAGATAATATGCTGTACCTCAAATTTGACAGGAAATCTGTCAAGGGAAAAAAATTGACAGAAAATCTTCCTGCCCCAAACTTTGGGTTTGGATAATGGCTATAATTTCATATAGTAAAAATTGTTTAGTTTACTGAAACTGTTTTTTATAAAAATATTTTTATATCTATTCAGTAATAAATTTTTATAGTTTAAGATTCCAAAAAAAACTTTTGCTAAAATTTTAACTCTTTGAGTTGCCTTTTAATTATGCCAAGATTTAATCTCATCTTAAGTGATAAATTTTCTTTTTATTACCTTCAAAGCTAGCAGGCAAATGTATTTGATTGTTTGTTGGAAATTTGATTGGCAGAACAATAACTGAAAAGCAGATGCTTGCCTCAAAATACAGATGATAATTTCTTAATTTTCACTATCCAGATGGACAAGTAGTATATTACAATGAACCATATTGCATAAATTTTATAGAAATAGGTACTGTTGGAGAGTCAATATGCTCTGAGTCTGTGGGTAAATATCTTGACTCTGCAAATAAGTTAAACTCATCTTCTACAACTGAACTAGATGGACTGAGTCTCCTACAATCTAGAATTACGGATAAAATGGTTTCTTCCAAAACTAGTTCAGTGAAATCAGCTCCACTATCAAGCAATATAAATACACTCAATTCTTCAAAGGTGTCAAACCCTCCAATCCAAGCTGCAGAGAACAGTGTGGATACACCAAGATATTCTTTGAGATCACAAAAGCTGTCTAAGGGTATAAATACCTAACAATTTTATTAACAATAAACTTATCATTATATTGCACCAAGTAAAGACTTTTGAGTGTGATCCTTTTGAATTGTAAGTGATTTAACCTCAATTTAAAAGATATTCACTGACACCAAATCCCAGTCTAGATGATTCCGTGTTTAGGTTGCAACCATTTTCTTTAACACTGGCAAATGGTAACAGTCATCTTCTCCAGTTTTGTCAACATTTCAGTTCTTTTTCGAAGAGCTGGCTCAATATTTGTTGAAGTCATCTCATTCTTGCTACATTGCGCAAGAATATAATAGTTACTCTGTAAAAATAAAATATTATCTTCTTTGATATTATAAAAAAATCACCTTTATTTATCTTATTACAATTTAAAAGGGTAGCTAATATCAACAAGGGCAAAAATTTATAGCTTAAATTAAATTGTGCCTGAAAAAATTATATTGCTATATTTGAGAGGATGATTAAACCGGGAAATAACGTTGGTGAACTAGTAAGCCTTTCCAGTTGAGGGAGGTGCAGTTTGGACATAACCATTAGATCCCCCAGAAACTTCTTCCGCAGGAGCTGCGGAACCACTAGATTCAGCATCAGCTGGTGCTTCGTGTGCAGTAGCTTCTTCAGCGGCTGGTGCTTTGGTTTCAGGAGCTGAAGGGGTCTCTTTGGCAGGAGCTACAGAACCACTAGATTCAGCAGCAGCTGGCGTATCAGGCGCAGCAGATTCTTCAGTGGTAGGAGTTTCAGCTTCGGGAGTTGAAGGGACTTCTTCTGCAGGAGTAGTTTCAGTTGATGGAGCTTCCGCTTCATAAGATTTTCCTCCAGAAGAAGCTTCAGATGCAGCTTCAGGAGCACTACTTCCTGATGAAGGTGCCTCGCCAGCAGGGGCATTACCCGATTCTGTACTTTCAGTTTCCTGGGCTGGGGTTGATTCGGAAGCATCTGGAGAAGCTACCGTGTTCTCAGTGGCAGATGCGCCTTTGGGCGCAGCCTCAGATGGACTGATATTAACTACATTGGGTGTGGCGGACCCTCCTGTGGAGCTTATATCTTCCTTCTTGTTCTCGGGTTTCTCATAGGCATTGGTAGATTCTGGGATGGGGGATGGTTTCTCTGGTGCGGCTGGCACATTAAGGTTTCCTTCAGAAAAGACTTGTGTGTCTGCGGGAGGGGATGAAGTTATATAATTGCGGCGTGTAAGATTACTGTTAGGAATGCATGCTCCAAGAGCAGAGTTGAAGCCAATGGCGGCTAAAGTGATGGAAGTAAAGAAGGCTGATTTCATTTTGTTGATGTCTGGGTTGGAGACGACTTGGGCTTTTTATAGGTGTTTGGTCTGATTTGGATTGCTTTTTATTGTCCTTGATGAAGTTTACAGACAATAGAAGGTCTTAACAATGGCTTCGATAATCATGTATACAAAGATTTTGAAAAACACCGTATTCCTATACACTAAAGCTAAAATAGATTTTGAATAAATGCGGTGACATGTAGGAGATGTAATTTATAAGCCAACTAATCGAGATGATAATTCATGGACGTATAAAATATATTTATTCCAGGAAATTGGTTTTAATTTATTTTCTCTAGCTTTGAAGAAATGGCATAAAGCGGTTTAATTATCATATTGCAATGTTTTAATTTACAATGCCTGCAGTGTATCCAGAGCTACCATGATCCATATTCACAAAGCACGTGTCTATGAGAACATAAAATTTTATTTTAAATACATTAATGAGTTTAAAACCAGTTAAGTTTGGCGTTTGGTACTTATGAGGAGGTTGACCTTTTGAATTCGTTTGATGATATCGGTTAAACTAAGTAGTCGATATGTAATTATGGCGGTGAAAGATAATCAGTTTAAACTATAAATAATCCACTTAATGTTTCCCTCATGGTCATGCTTTATAAGTGTCAAGTTTGTTCAATCCCACAATCTATTTTAGAATGGTAATTTAGGTGATATAAATAATATGAGGTGCCAAACCTTCTAATCACAAACATATTGGTTTTAAATTCATTTAGATGACAGGCTGAATATCAAATCACAGCTGGTACTTCTAACTTATAAGATTTTAACCCTTTTAGGGCAGTAAAAAGCCTGAAACGTGTTCAAAGTTCATCGGCCAAAAACTTTAGAAGGTACGATTCCTTGCTATAATTCCTGGGTTATCAATTACAAGTAGGGGTGGGAAGGTCACAGCTTTTCGATTTAGATTTCCATTTGGAATACTTCATTCCGTTTTAAAAAATTGTGACCTTCCCAACCCTGTACAAGGAGGATATCCTCTGCATCGTCAGGATTGCTTTTCAATATGGCTTGCGGACTGTGAGGCGGGACGAAGCTGCTTAAATATATTGTTGTCAAATATACATCGTCAAGATGACACATTATATACCACACTTTCTGAAACTCCAATGG
The DNA here is from genome assembly GCA_014839935.2 of Entomophthora muscae. Taxonomy (NCBI): domain Eukaryota; kingdom Fungi; phylum Entomophthoromycota; class Entomophthoromycetes; order Entomophthorales; family Entomophthoraceae; genus Entomophthora; species Entomophthora muscae. The sequence continues at coordinate 6,297 of QTSX02007123.1, read as the reverse complement.
CAACTTACAGCTAAACGATCATCTCAAGCTAAACATAAATACACTCTCATTAAAAATAAATCTTTGATGGTTTTAAACTCCTTAGGGTGGAGAATACTCGCAGTGAAACCATTTTAATGATATACCTCAGTATAAATCTAGCTATTTCCTTTGCAATGTTGGTTTAATTTGGTCCGAGTGTGCTAGCTATTAAGTATTATTGACACGTTCCCCACCAGTAGGACCTGCATGTGAAGTTAATTTAAGCAGGGGTCAAATCTTGTAGTTTTTTTAAAATCATTCACAATGTTCTAAATAGTTGAACGAGAGTAGAGTAAGCTACTTCAATACTTATGCTATCTCACTCGGATAGATATCACCAAATGTCTCCTTTTTTTAATTTTAGTGCTTAAAAATGGTGCTAGCTGGCAAATATCTCAATCCCAATAAATTGTAGTTTAAATGTAAGATGGTTAATAGCAATAATGAGCTTACTGATGTAACTTATACCTTGCTAAAAATGATATCTTTATAATCAAAATGTACTCCTTTTTAAGAAAACGGGGATTCAGTGCCTTTAATTGTAATAGATCTATATCCATTAAGACATAGCTTTATTTTGGTGCAGTAGTTTATAAAATGTTAAAATAGAAATTGTGAAAAGAATCTAAAGCAGCTGGTATAATCAGGAAGTTTCTTGGTATAAAGTCTAATTATTTTTCATCATGTAGTAGGGAGTTAAATCTGTATGGAACAAATGTTTAAAAAAGACTAAGAAAAGCTGTCTGGACTTTAACCATTTTCATGTCATAAACTGTAGATTAGGGGCATTTTAATGGCTCTGTAATTTTGTGTTTACTTTCTTTTTAATTATAGTGAGCCAAGCTAGAGAATAAAAGGCTTCTTTTATACCCCAGTTCATCCCAAAGTGAGCAATGTTAATAAGTAGAGGCTGTAGTGGTGCAGGCAAGAAAATATATGATTAGTTATTAAGTAAATTAATTCATGTTCTCCATATTATAATTAAAGTTTTTCAAAAAAATGGGGATCTAATTAATATTTATCTAAATTTGTAAAGTAATTCCTTTCAATTTAATGACACTAACAGATATTAATTAATGAAAAATGCTCTAAATAAAAATTTCCTGTCTTATTTATTGTTGCAACATATTTGATTACTCCCTCTCGGGAAATTAACATCCAAGAAAATCACCAAGCGGCTCACCAAGTGGTTCACTGCCCAGTCAATAAACTGGTGGCACCATTATCAGTTACCCATCTATGAGGTGGATCACTCAATCCAGGTCCTAAATGGAACACAACTTGATTAAGCCTCATGACTCAAGAGGAACATTACTCAGATAAGCCCCATGATCTCCATGACATACATGGACAACATGTGGCTTGTCATGATACTATATAATATTATATATTCTTATCCAATAAAGTATCATTCTCTTCTTAATCTTCCCCTTTATTTTGTTTATTATACTTCCCAGAAGTATAAATGCAACAGTGGTAGCACAGGTAGGTTATCCATACCTACCCAACTCAAAGAAAAATTCCTCCCAAGAAAAGAACCCAAACAATGTCACTCCCTAACGGCTGGAGAGATTATAAAGTAGGACAAGACGTTCCCCAAGGCCTTGTCATCTACAATAACATCCTTGTACCCATTGACCAATAAAACGCTCTCAAAGCCCGCAGACTGTTCCCCACCACGCCAATCACAACAGCGCCTACACAACCTGAGATACTCAATATTGTGTTTCAACGCTTACATACTGCTGAGATTGGCGCCTTTGTAGGACTACACTGTGAGAACACTTCTCTTTGGATCAACAGCACAGAGAGCAAGTTCAAAAAAATGGAGTATCCCCAAAGACTCTGGGTCAGTGATATTACCCTCCATGTCACAGGGACTGCTTCACATTTTGTTACCAAATGGCTAGCCCAAAATCCTGACCAGAAGGAAAATTGGTAGGTGTTCAAGGCTGCATTCCTCAAAAAGTTCTCCATGAAGGACTTGGACGTGTTGATTATGACTGAGCTTCAAACCTTCAAAATGACAGGAAACATCAAAGAATACATTGCAGCATATGAAGGACTATGTGACTGTGCGCCCAACACCGTCAACTTTGATGAACCTGGACCACACCTGGACTTCTACAATGGCCTTCCCACACACAATAGAAGTCAGTTTGACATGACCCGCTTCAAGAACCTCAAGGATGTATTCCTAGAAAGAAAATGTGCAGCTCAGAAGTCTGACAATCTACACGCCACCAACAAGCGTAAGGAAAACCCTGCAGCTAAGAGAGAGCCTTGCCCCAATAAGCAAAACAACCAAGCCAACAGTACCCATCCTCAAAACGGGAATCACACTGCACAAGCCAACCAGGACAGCACCAAAGATACTAACAAGAAGGGGAAAGCTCAGGGGAGTGCTTAGGCAAGCCGCCCTCCCCCTCTTCACAATACTTGTACAGAGAACAGGACATGGACTCCATCACCCTGATCCAGGTTCCCTCCAGCAACCCTCTACTGTTTGTGCCTAATCTGGAAATAAACTCCTTAACTATCCTTTTTGTTTTTGCAGATACCAGGGCACAACACTATTCAACACTGGAGCCAATCAATCACTCATTAAAAAGAATTTTGCAGACCTCATGAAGTTACCTACCATTCAAAGTAGCATCAAGAAGGTCCTTATGGCGGATAACCACAGCACACCAGTTACCCACAAGACAAGACTTTTCTGGGCCCAAATTGGAGACATTCAAACAACAATTAGAAGCCCCATCATTCCAATCCCCAAATACAAAATCATACTTGGATTAGATTAGATGCAAAAGACAAAGCCTCACATCAACTGGGATAGTGCCACCCTCACTATCCAGCAAGGAGAATTCCACCATAACGTGTACCTGACACATCTTGACACCCTCATGAGGGACCACATATTTGTAAAGATCATGGAAACAGAGAAAGAAACTGACATCAGCAAAATTAATTGGAGCACATGTACATATGAGGTCATCCACTTCAAAAACACAGAAACTCAACACAAACAGAACCCAATTAGAGACCAGATAGTCAATGAATTTCCCTCTGTATTCCAAGAAACACTACCCGGGTTGCCCCCCTGATTGGGGTATACAACATGAGATTGACCTAAAAGGTAGCATGCCTAAGGCACAACACATCTACTGCCTCACACCATAAGAAGACAACGCTCTGAAAACTTACCTTGACAAAGCACTCAAGAAAGACCTCATCAGACCCTCAAGATCACCCTTTGGTGCTGCTGTCTTCTTTGTGGTGAAGAAAGATGGAGGCCTCCGCCTGGTCACCAACTACAGGGCCCTCAACAAGGTCACAATAAAGAACAGGTATTCCCTGCCCATATTGATGACCTTTTTGATGCCCTGGGGGGTCTCAAATCTTAACAAAAATTGTTTTGGCAGCAGGATATCACCAAATTTGCGTAAAACCTGAAGACATTCCAAAGGCTGCATTTTAAACTAAATACAGGTCCTTTGAGTGTGTTTACCTCAACTTTGGCATGACAAACGCTCCCAGTACCTTTGTAACCTTTATGAATGAAGTATTCAAGGAACACATTGTGAAAAGAGCAATCATCTAGCTGGATGACATCATCATCTATAGTCCCAACCTACAACAACACTGGGAAGACGTCTGTGCAGTCCTCTGTACCCTGCAGGAAAACCAACTAATTGCTCTACCATTTAAATGCAAGTTCTTCTCAACTGAACTCCCCTTCCTTGGTCATATCATTAGTAAGGACGGCATCAAGCCCAATCCAGATAAAATACACGCCATAACAGAGATGCCAGCCCCAAGGAACAAGAGCAAACTCCACACTTTCCTTGGAATGGTAGTCTATGTACACAGGTTCATCCCTGACTGGGGCGCTCTGACAGCCCCCTTGTCAGCCATCACTGAGAAAACAAAAAAATTATCTGGACACCTTTACAAGATCAATATTTCTGCCAACTAAAAGAGCACATAGTTATCACCCCATCCTTCAATACCCAAACTGTGAGGGTATCTATGAGCTAGAAACCGACACCTCTGATTATGCCATAGGAGGAGTCCTCCGTATCCAAATGGCCCAAAAGGACTTCCTCCCTATGGCATATGAATCAAGGAAGCTATTGGATGGCAAACAAAGATACCCCATATACAATAAGGAACTGGTTGCCATCATGCATTGCCTCATGACATGGCAATGCTATCTGGCAAAATCCCAGACCTTTAAAGTACTCACCAACCACAATTTATTGATATTCTTCAAGACACAACAACATCTGTCATGAAGACAAGCCAAACAGATGAGTCTCATACAGAGATACCCCATGAAAATTGAATACAAGCCAGGCAGAGAGATGCTTACTGTAGACACCCTATCAAGGCTATACAATAAACACATCCTTTGCACTGATGGCAACCCCAACAGGCCCATGTTAATCATAAGGAATCTCCATAAAGGGTTCCCACCTGGCACACCAAGGGTCATCCAAGAGAAAGTCCTAAAGAACAAACATCTGTTCAAAAATGTATATGGTACCCTGCACTGAATACTTCCAAATGGTGACACTGTACCCTACGTCCTGTCAACACAAAAGATTGACACAATACTTGGATACCACAAAGACTTGGGACACACCCATAGCAGAAACTTGCATGAATATCTCAAGACTCGCTACTGGTGGCCCAACATGCTAGATGATATCAGAGAGGTACTGGAACAATGCGAGGTCTGTGAGAAGTACACACAAACCAAAGCTTCACCCAAGTCAGTAGTACCCATATCTATCACATAACCCTTCAAGGTATGGTTGAGGAATATTGTGGGACCTATGCCTGGTGAAAGCAAAGGCAAGAAGTACATCATCACAGCCATTGCCTATGCAACCAGATGGCCTGTATCACAAGCCACAAAAGAGCACAAAAGCAATGACGTGGGACAATTCATTGGCAAGGAAAAAATAGCAAAGTTTGGAAAGCCTGACCTCTTAATCACAAATGGAGGCACTGAAATCAAAGCTATTGACATCAACATCTATCTCTCCAAAAATGGAATAAAACACGTCACAGCCAGCCCATATCACCCACAAGCAAATGGACATGTAGAACAACTAAACGGCTCTTGAGTGGAAGCTCTCAGTAAGTTGTCTGCCAACAATCCAAAAGCCTGGGCTGACATGCTACCAACTGCCCTTATGGTCTGCAGAACACAAGTCAACAACAATCCAGGCAAAAGCCCTTATGAGCTTGTCTATGGTCAGAAATCCTCACTTGTCAGTAAAACCACAGGACCCTGACTGCTACTTCCAAAGAAGATACCAGACAGTAATGACCCAAAAGTACTACAAGCCAGAAAGGACACAAAAGTGATGGAACAACAAAGGGTTCAGCAAAAAGCAATCCCATTGCAACAAAAAAGGTTCCAAGTCGGAGACAAGATCTGGGTCATCAATCACGACCAACACAAATTAGACCCAGGGTTACATGGACCAGGCATTGTCATGGAAGTGAAGCCCAATAACATCTACCTCATCAAAGGGATTAGAACTCAAACTGAACTGAAACATATGCATCATAACCAACTCCATTTGTGTAAAGCAAGAACAGCCCAAAAAAATTCAAAGCTCCCTGTGCCCAACACCAAACTGGATCAATACCAAGCCCATATACCAGATACTCTCAAGAAGATTCCCAAGGCTCTGCCTTCCAGCAACCCAGGGGGAGATGTTGCAACATCTTGATTACTCCCTCCTGGGGAATTAACACCCTTAGTACATCACTGAGCAGCTCACTGAGTGGTTCACCGCCCAGTCAATAAAAAGGTGTCAGGAATATTCCCGACATAAGCCAGATTTTAACTGAAGAAAAACCCTGGAAACAAGTGAAAGAATGCCCAAATAAGGGGCAAAATTTGATAATGAATTTCCCCCATTATCAGGGGAAAAGAAAAATCAATTTTTGAAAGAAACAGAACTTCATAAAAACTGGAATACTTTATCATCCAAGCAGGCGCCTGCAGCCACCGCACAGATGCCTGCCACACCCGCCAGCGCGCCCGTTGCCAGCCCCCCGCCCGCCTGCATGCCCGCTTGCCTCCCACTGCCCAGCCAGCTACCTGCTTGCCTCCCGGCCACCAACCTGGGCCTGCTGGCCACCTGCTTGCCCACCCAGCTGCCAGCACACCCACCGCCCACCCACCCACCCCGCTCCTAGCAGGCCCGCTGCCAGCTCCCAGGGCCCACTCCCCAGCCAACCAAAACCCACCAT